>CM042394.1:24044090-24751590 GCA_023634145.1 Thymallus thymallus | reverse complement strand
GACCTCCCACCCCTACACACACAGAATGGACTCATCCAGGGCTACAAGGTAACACACACATCTAACACACACACATCGACATCCTACACACATGCACACACACACACATAACTCCATCTGTGGGGAGTGAGCATGTTCAGGGACAAGGGTAGGGAGTCAGAAAGGAACCATTGTATCAGTAGAAAATAAATACATCCTATTGGTTTCACTTCTTCCTGTTTCCTGTGATGTAATCAGATCCACTACTGGCAGCGTGACAGACAGAACCAGACAGAGAAGGTGACGGTGGTGTTTGTTCCTGACACATGTGTTCGTCTGGTCAACCTCACGTGTTACACGTCCTACCTCGTCACACTGTCTGCCTTCAATGCGGCTGGAGACGGCCCACCCAGCGAACCCCGGGGCGCCAAGACCCTACAGGCTGGTAGGTACCCTAACTCCTAACACACCCAGCGAACCCCGGGGCGCCAAGACCCTACAGGCTGGTAGGTACCCTAACTCCTAACACACCCAGCGAACCCCGGGGCGCCAAGACCCTACAGGCTGGTAGGTACCCTAACTCCTAACACACCCAGCGAACCCCGGGCGCCAAGACCCTACAGGCTGGTAGGTACCCTAACTCCTAACACACCCAGCGAACCCCGGGCGCCAAGACCCTACAGGCTGGTAGGTACCCTAACTCCTAACACACCCAGCGAACCCCGGCACACTTTAGCTGGGCTTGATAATGATGGAGCCTGTTGCAATGGAACCAATAGAACATCCCAAAACTGTCTAAAGCAGACACTGAAAGTCTAAAAATAAATGTAATACTATCTGAACCCAGGTCTTTGTGTTTGTGTGTGTTAAAGTAGAACATGTAGATGTATGAATGTAATAAACCACCTGTATAACCTACTCTCCCTCTCCTCCCCCCTCCCCCCAGCCCCCAGCCAGCCTAGTTTCCTGTCGTTTTCAGAGGTGACAGGATGGAGTGTCAACGTCTCCTGGGGGGCGCCCAGTGCTTCTAATGGGGTAGTGGAGGGGTACAGGGTGGTCTACCAACCCACACAGCCTGTACAGGGTAACTAACACACACCCACACACCTAGCATATACCCACACACACACCTAGCAAACACACACACCCACACACCCAGCATATACCCACACACACACCTAGCAAACACACACACCCACACCTAGCATATACCCACACACACACCTAGCAAACACACACACCCACACACCTAGCATATACCCACACACACACCTAGCAAACACACACACCCACACACCTAGCATATACCCACACACACACCTAGCATATACTCACACACCTAGCAAACACACATACCTAGCAAACACACACCTAGCATATACCCACACACCTAGCAAACACACACCTAGCAAACACACACCTAGCAAACACACACCTAGCAAACACACACCTAGCAAACACACACCTAGCAAACACACACCTAGCAAACACACATACCTAGCAAACACACACCTAGCATATACCCACACACCTAGCAAACACACACCTAGCAAACACACACCTAGCAAACACACACCTAGCAAACACACACCTAGCAAACACACACCTAGCAAACACACACCTAGCAAACACACACCTAGCAATCACACACCTAGCAAACACACACCTAGCAAACACACACCTAGCAAACACACACCTAGCAAACACACACACCTAGCAAACACACACACCTAGCAAACACACACACCTAGCAAACACACACCTAGCAAACACACACCTAGCAAACACACACACCTAGCAAACACACACCTAGCAAACACACACCTAGCAAACACACACCTAGCAAACACACACCTAGCAAACACACACACCTAGCAAACACACACCTAGCAAACACACACCTAGCAAACACACACCTAGCAAACACACACCTAGCAAACACACACCTAGCAAACACACACCTAGCAATCACACACCTAGCAAACACACACCTAGCAAACACACACCTAGCAAACACACACCTAGCAAACACACACCTAGCAAACACACACCTAGCAAACACACACCTAGCAAACACACACCTAGCAAACACACACCTAGCAAACACACACCTAGCAAACACACACCTAGCAAACACACACCTAGCAAACACACACACCTAGCAAACACACACACCTAGCAAACACACACCTAGCAAACACACACCTAGCAAACACACACACCTAGCAAACACACACACCTAGCAAACACACACACCTAGCAAACACACACACACACCTAGCAAACACACACACCTAGCAAACACACACCTAGCAAACACACACCTAGCAAACACACACCTAGCAAACACACACCTAGCATATACCCACACACCTAGCAAACACACACCTAGCAAACACACACCTAGCAAACACACACCTAGCAACACACACCTAGCAAACACACACCTAGCAAACACACACACCTAGCAACACACACCTAGCAAACACACACCTAGCAATCACACACCTAGCAAACACACACCTAGCAAACACACACACATCTAGCAAACACACACCTAGCAAACACACACACACACCTAGCAAACACACACCTAGCAAACACACACCTAGCAAACACACATACACACCTAGCAAACACACACCTAGCAAACACACACCTAGCAAACACACACCTAGCAAACACACACCTAGCAAACACACACACACACACCTAGCAAACACACACCTAGCAACACACACCTAGCAAACACACACCTAGCAAACACACACCTAGCAAACACACACACACACACCTAGCAACACACACCTAGCAAACACACACCTAGCAAACACACACCTAGCAAACACACACACACACACCTAGCAAACACACACCTAGCAAACACACACCTAGCAAACACACACACACCAATTTCTGCGCCTGTCTGGACAAGATGATAATGAGAAATGCTAACACAAAACAAGTTGAAGTTGTTTACTAGTGTTTGATAAAGAATAATGTAAGTGTACTTCATCTCTAGGTGTGAGTCGGGTGGTGACGGTGGATGTGAAGGGTAGCTGGCAGTGCTGGTTGAAGGTCAGAGACCTGTATAAAGGAGTCACCTACAGCTTCAGTGTCCAGGCTAGAACAGTCAGCTATGGACCTGCAACACACTGCAACATCACCTCACAACCTCTACGGGGTGAGGAGAGAGGAGAGGGGAGAGGGGAGAGAGAGGGTGTGTCAGGGGTGTATGTCAGGTGTGTGTGTCAGATGTGTGTGTGTGAGTGAGGTGTGTATGTGAGGTGTGTGTGTGTGTGTGTGTGAGAGGTGTATGTGAGGTGTGTGAGGTGTGAGTGAGGTGTGTATGTGAGGTGTGTGTGTTTGAGGTGTATATGTGAGGTGTATGTGTGTGTGTGAGGTGTATGTGTGTGTGTGAAGTGTATGTGAGATGTATGTGAGGTGTGTGTGTGGTGTGTGTGTATCTGAGGTGTGTGTGAGGTGTGTTTGAGGTGTAAGCGATAGATAGATAGATAGATAGATAGATAGATAGATAGATAGATAGATAGATAGATAGATAGATAGATAGATAGATAGATAGATAGATAGATAGATAGATAGATAGATAGATAGATAGATAGATAGATAGATAGATAGATAGATAGATAGATAGATAGATAGATAGATAGATAGATAGATAGATAGATAGATCTCTGTGTTTATGTGATCTGTGTGTGGAATGGCTCCTCCCTCTCTCCTCCAGGCACCCCTGGTTCACCCATGGAGATGTCAGTCACCAAGTCCTCCTCAGCGTTGACCATTCATTGGTCGGAGGGAGACACGGGGGCGGGACCTGTCATAGGTTACATCATCGAGGCTCGTCCCTCAGGTGAGCAAACGAATGTGTGTCTGTGGTGTCTGTTGTGTGTCTGTGGTGTCTGTTGTGTGTCTGTAGTGTCTGTTGTGTCTGTGGTGTCTGTTGTGTGTCTGTGGTGTCTGTTGTGTGTCTGTGGTGTCTGTTGTTTGTCTGTGGTGTCTGTTGTGTGTCTGTGGTGTCTGTTGTGTGTCTGTGGTGTCTGTTGTGTGTCTGTGGTGTCTGTTGTGTGTCTGTGGTGTCTGTTGTGTGTCTGTAGTGTCTGTTGTGTCTGTGGTGTCTGTTGTGTGTCTGTGGTGTCTGTTGTGTGTCTGTGGTGTCTGTTGTTTGTCTGTGGTGTCTGTTGTGTGTCTGTGGTGTCTGTTGTGTGTCTGTGGTGTCTGTTGTGTGTCTGTGGTGTCTGTGTTTATTGATTTGCGCTTTGTAACGTTTCCATTCTGTATTCTGTACCTTCTGTCTCTAATGATATTTACACTTCCTGTTACATTCTCTCACTACCCTCCCTCTCCTCCCCCTCTCTTCCTCTCCTCCCCCTCTCTCTCCCCTCCCTCTCCTCCCCCTCTCTCTCCCCCCTCTCTCTTCCCCCTCTCTCTCCCCCCTCTCTCTCTCCTCCCTCTCTCTCTCCTCCCTCTCTCCCCTCCCTCTCTCTCTCCTCCCTCTCTCTCCCCTCCCTCTCTCTCTCTCCCCTCCCTCTCTCTCTCTTCAGATGAAGGGATGTGGGACTCGTTTGTCAGGCTCCTCCCCCCAAGCAGTAGGTCGGTAACTGTGGAGATGGACCGTCTGAGGTCAGGGGTCGGATATGAGTTCCGTGTCATCGCTGTCAATCGCTACGGTTATGGAGAACCCAGCATGCCATCCACCACGCTCGCTGGTAAACACACACACACAGGCCTGACACACATACACACACACACACACACACACACTCGCAGTAACACAGTCTCTGTTGTGTAACACTGTGCTGCCATCTAGAGTCAGACTGAAGCAGCTGCAGCAGTCTGTCACCAGGCTGGTTATAAAGGTCTTCATAACAGTGATATGCTGTGTCTCCATAGCGATGTGGGACGGGCCCTTCTATGAGGAGTGCTGGTTCCTGTTGATCCTAGCTCTGATTGGTCTGATCCTGATCCTCATGGTGGTGTTCAGCCTCCTGCTGTACGGACACAACCACAAGTACAGGATCTGTAACACAGGTACACACACCTAACACACACACACCTAACACACACACACACCTAACATACACACACACCTAACACACACACACACACACCTAACACACACACACACACACACCTAACACACACACACACACACACACCTAACACAGACACACACACCTAACACACACACACACCTAACACACACACACACCTAACACACACACACACACACCTAACACAGACACACACACCTAACACACACACACACCTAACACACACACACACCTAACACACACACACACCTAACACACACACACACACACACACCTAACACACACACACACCTAACACACACACACCTAACACACACACACACCTAACACACACACACACCTAACACACACACACACCTAACACACACACACACCTAACACACACACACACCTAACACAGACACACACACCTAACACAGACACACACACCTAACACACACACACACCTAACACACACACACACCTAACACACACACACACACCTAACACACACACACACCTAACACACACACACACCTAACACACACACACACACCTAACACACACACACACACCTAACACACACACACACACCTAACACACACACACCTAACATACACACACACCTAACACACACACACACCTAACACACACACACACACCTAACACACACACACACACCTAACACACACACACACACCTAACACACACACACACCTAACACACACACACACCTAACATACACACACACCTAACACACACACCTAACACACACACACACCTAACACACACACACACACCTAACACACACACACACCTAACACACACACACACCTAACACACACACACACCTAACACAGACACACACACCTAACACAGACACACACACCTAACACACACACACCTAACACACACACACACCTAACACACACACACACACACACCTAACACACACACACACACCTAACACACACACACACACACCTAACACACACACACACACACCTAACACACATACACACACACCTAACACACACACACCTAACACACACACACACCTAACACACACACACACCTAACACACACACACACCTAACACACACACACCTAACACACACACACCTAACACACACACACCTAACACACACACACCTAACACACACACACACACACCTAACACACACACACACCTAACACACACACCTAACACACACACACACACACACCTAACACACACACACCTAACACACACACACACCTAACACACACACACACACACACACCTAACACACACACACACCTAACACACACACACACACACACCTAACACACACACACACCTAACACACACACCTAACACACACACCTAACACACACACACACCTAACACACACACCTAACACACACACACACCTAACACACACACACACACACCTAACACACACACACACCTAACACACACACACACACACCTAACACACACACACACCTAACACACACACACACACACCTAACACACACACACACCTAACACACACACACACCTAACACACACACACACCTAACACACACACACACACCTAACACACACACACACACACACACACACCTAACACACACACACACACCTAACACACACACACACCTAACACACACACACACACACCTAACACACACACACACACACACCTAACACACACACACACACACACCTAACACACACACACACACACACCTAACACACACACACACACACACCTAACACACACACACACCTAACACACACACACACCTAACACACACACGGGCTCTCTGTCAGGTTGTCTCTTAGTTGTGCAGTAGCATATTGTACTTATTTGTCATGTAATGATACTATGTATGTGTGTGTGTGTGTGTGTGTGTGTGTATGTATAGTAGTCTGGGTGTAGAGTGGCTCGTAGTGAGTAACATCTTCTTCTGGGTGTAGAGGGGCTTGTAGTGAGTAACATCTTCTTCTGGGTGTAGAGGGGCTCGTAGTGAGTAACATCTTCTTCTGGGTGTAGAGGGGCTCGTAGTGAGTAACATCTTCTTCTGGGTGTAGAGGGGCTCGTAGTGAGTAACATCTTCTTCTGGGTGTAGAGGGGCTCGTAGTGAGTAACATCTTCTTCTGGGTGTAGAGGGGCTCGTAGTGAGTAACATCTTCTTCTGGGTGTAGAGGGGCTCGTAGTGAGTAACATCTTCTTCTGGGTGTAGAGGGGCTTGTAGTGAGTAACATCTTCTTCTGGGTGTAGAGGGGCTCGTAGTGAGTAACATCTTCTTCTGGGTGTAGAGGGGCTCGTAGTGAGTAACATCTTCTTCTGGGTGTAGAGGGGCTCGTAGTGAGTAACATCTTCTTCTGGGTGTAGAGGGGCTCGTAGTGAGTAACATCTTCTTCTGGGTGTAGAGGGGCTCGTAGTGAGTAACATCTTCTTCTGGGTGTAGAGGGGCTCGTAGTGAGTAACATCTTCTTCTGGGTGTAGAGGGGCTCGTAGTGAGTAACATCTTCTTCTGGGTGTAGAGGGGCTCGTAGTGAGTAACATCTTCTTCTGGGTGTAGAGGGGCTCGTAGTGAGTAACATCTTCTTCTGGGTGTAGAGGGGCTCGTAGTGAGTAACATCTTCTTCTGGGTGTAGAGGGGCTCGTAGTGAGTAACATCTTCTTCTGGGTGTAGAGGGGCTTGTAGTGAGTAACATCTTCTTCTGGGTGTAGAGGGGCTTGTAGTGAGTAACATCTTCTTCTGGGTGTAGAGGGGCTTGTAGTGAGTAACATCTTCTTCTGGGTGTAGAGGGGCTCGTAGTGAGTAACATCTTCTTCTGGGTGTAGAGGGGCTCGTAGTGAGTGAGTAAGGGAGAGGAGAGGAGAGGAGAGGAGAGGAGAGGAGAGGAGAGGAGAGGAGAGGAGAGGAGAGGAGAGGAGAGGAATGAGTGAGTCTGAAATGGAATGAGGAGAGGAGAGGAGGACAAGATGTCACAGATGTGAGATGGAGGAAAGTCCTCACACCTGACCTGTTGTGTTTCACTAGAAAGGTTGGTTGTTGTTTCTTGTTCTTCTTGTTGACATAGTGTCTCTCTCTCTCTCCCAGGAAAGCATGTGTCTACGGTGGAGGAGTCCGTAACCCTGGATAACGGAGGATTCACAGCTCTTGAACTTAACAGCAGAACTCTGAACAACAAGACCACCTTCCTCAAGAAGAATGGAACCAGGTAGAGGGATGGAGAGAGGGACAGAGGAGGGGAGAGAGGGAGGGAGGGGAGGGGAGAGGGGTAAGAAGAAATCTATAGACAGTGCTTTTGTAAAGCACTATTTGGAGGGTACTGACAGTGGAATGTCAACTATAAAGACCAGACAAAGAAGAGATAGAAAACATTACCCTGATTTAGCCCACTGCAGTAAGAGGTTAAAGATGATTTAGCCCACTGCAGTAAGAGGTTAAAGATGATTTAGCCCACTGCAGTAAGAGGTTAAAGATGATTTAACCCACTGAAGTAAGATATTCAAATTGATTTAGCAAAATGCAGTAAGAGGTTAAAGATTATTTAGCCCACTGCAGTAAGAGGTTAAAGCTGATTTAGCCCACTGCAGTAAGATATTAAAATTGATTTAGCCCACTGCAGTAAGATATTAAAATTGGTTTAGCCCACTGCAGTAAGAGGTTAAAGATTATTTAGCCCACTGCAGTAAGATATTAAAATTGATTTAGCCCACTGCAGTACGATATTAAAATTGATTTAGCCCACTGCAGTAAGAGGTTAAAGATTATTTAGCCCACTGCAGTAAGAGGTTAAAGCTGATTTAACCCACTGCAGTAAGATATTAAAATTGATTTAGCCCACTGCAGTAAGATATTAAAATTGATTTAGCCCACTGCAGTAAGAGGTTAAAGCTGATTTAACCCACTGCAGTAAGATATTAAAATTGATTTAGCCCACTGCAGTAAGATATTAAAATTGATTTAGCCCACTGCAGTAAGAGGTTAAAGATGATTTAACCCACTGCAGTAAGATATTCAAATTGATTTAGCAAAATGCAGTAAGAGGTTAAAGATTATTTAGCCCACTGCAGTAAGAGGTTAAAGCTGATTTAGCCCACTGCAGTAAGATATTAAAATTGATTTAGCCCACTGCAGTAAGATATTAAAATTGATTTAGCCCACTGCAGTAAGAGGTTAAAGATTATTTGGCCCACTGCAGTAAGAGGTTAAAGCTGATTTAACCCACTGCAGTAAGATATTAAAATTGATTTAGCCCACTGCAGTAAGATATTAAAATTGATTTAGCCCACTGCAGTAGGAGATTAAAGATTATTTAGCCCACTGCAGTAAGATATTAAAATTGATTTAGCCCACTGCAGTAAGATATTAAAATTGATTTAGCCCACTGCAGTAAGAGGTTAAAGATTATTTAGCCCACTGCAGTAAGATATTAAAATTGATTTAGCCCACTGCAGTAAGATATTAAAATTGATTTAGCCCACTGCAGTAAGATATTAAAATTGATTTAGCCCACTGCAGTAAAAGGTTAACGCTGATTTGAAGTCACTTTAAGATGATTTGTGGATATTGGTCGTTTTTTGGACAAATGTGTTAAAGTTATCATTTGGTGACTGCAGCTAGGTAAACAAAACCAAAGCTGTCCTTGTCCCTAGCTGACAGACACCAATAGGAGGCGCTGCCCCATATTAACTGTGTCTGTGTAGGTCCCCCCCCAGGCCCAGTCCAGGCGGCCTCCACTACTCTGATGAAGACCTGTGTGATAACTACAACAACGGAGCCGTCCTCACAGAGAGCACCACGCTCACAGATAAACCTACTGAGATATCAGAGTCTGAGGTACACATACATTAACACACACACACACAGCCAAGAACACAGACACACACACTCCTCGACTAACTAACTCTCTCTCTCTCTCTCTCTCTCTCTCTCTCTCTCTCTCTCTCTCTCTCTCTCTCTCTCTCTCTCTCTCTCTCTCTCTCTCTCTCTCTCTCTCTCTCTCTCTCTCTCTCTCTCTCTCTCTCTCTCTCTCTCTCTCTCTCTCTCTCTCTCTCTCTCTCTCTCTCTCTCTCTCTCTCTCTCTCTCTCTCTCTCTCTCTCTCTCTCTCTCTCTCTCTCTCTCTGCCTCTCTCTCTGCCTCTCTCTCTCTCTCTCTCTGCCTCTCTCTCTCTCTCTCTCTGTCTTTCTCTCTCTCTCTCTCTCTCTCTCTCTCTCTCTCTCTCTCTGTGTGTCTGTGTCTGTGTCTGTGTCTGTCTGGCTGTCTGTGTCTCTGGCTGTCTGTCTGTGTCTCTGGCTGTCTGTCTGTAGGTAACTGACAGTGACTATGAGGAGGACCACCATCCTAAACATTCCTTTGTTAACCACTACATGTCAGACCCTACCTACTATAACAGCTGGAAGAGACAGCCTAAAGGCCTGAAGGGGTTCAGTTCACCGTATGCCTACGATGAGTGTTCCAGTGCTGACGGAGCAGATCCCTACTACCAGACCGTGGTCACACAGCACAGCACAGGGGGAGCGTACACACCCACGGGGCTGCCCGCGCACACACACACACTCCCACACACACACGCCAACCCCAATACTAATCCACCGGGCTCACGCACACCCGTCACAGGGTTCTCGTCCTTTGTCTGACACGTGCACACGCACACATGCGCACGCACACACAGCGAGTGGAGTGGAGGAGGTTTGGAGCCCACTACTCTGGTAGGACACAGGGATGGAGGGAGAGGAGGATGGGGGAAGAGGAGGATGGAGGGAGAGGAGGAGAGAGGAGGATGGAGGGCAGGATGAGGGAGAGGAGGATGAGGGAGAGGAGGATGGGGGAGAGGGGGATGGAGGAGGAGAAGTAGAGGTGGAGTGTAGAACCAAGGTAGGACACAGGGATGGAGGAAGAGGAGGATGGGGGAAGAGGAGGAGAGAGTTTGATGGAGGGAGAGGAGGATGGAGAGAGAGGAGGAGGAGGGGGGGAGAGGGGGATGGAGGAGGAGAAGTAGAGGTGGAGTGTAGAACCAAGAGAAAATACTATGTCCTCCTTCCCTTCTCCATGCCCCACTGAACAGGAAACACTGTTAGTGTATACTTCGTAGTGTACTCTTCTCCTCTCTGTCCTCTTAGATTCTGCTCCAATCACATCACTGTGTCAGTGTGTGTTTCCAAATCATAGATGTACTATTGTGATGTCACTGTGTGAACACACACACACACACACACACACACATTCCACATCTCTCTGGAGTGTGTGTAGTTCTGCACTGTCACAGAATGGAACAGTGACGTCACAGCTAGGAACAGTGATGTCACAGCTAGGAACCAGACAAGCTGGAACTGAGAAGTGTAGAGTAACACGCATGATATCCAAGGGAACGGTTTTCAGGGTGACACCGGTTTCACAGACACAAACACTGAAGCTGCTGAAACAGCTTTTAAAACAAAAACAGAAGAAGAAGAAGAAGAAGAAAATTCAGTTGACTATCGATAATCATCTCAGCTTTGGACTTGAGGGGAGGGAGAGGAGAGGGAGAGGGGAGGGAGAGGAGAGGGAGGAGGGCATGAGGAAGGAGAATGTTGTAAGCACTTAAATCATCTTCAGTGTGAGTCTGTCTTTCTGATTTTCATGGAGACCATTAGCTAGTTTACTTTGTTTAGTTTAGCATTTAAACCATGTTTGCGTCTCAAATGGCCCCCTATTCCCTATATAGTGCACTACTTTTGTCCAGAGCCTCGTAGGCCTACATAGGGAATAGGGTGCATTTGGGACTCCTGCCCATAGCCATAATGTTCTGCTTCACTGGAATCAACCTCTCCCTGTCTGGTGTTGTTTTAATGTTATTTTAATGTACAGCTGTTTACAGGTGTGTGTGTGTGTGTGTGTGTGTGTGTGTGTGTGTGTGTGTGTGTGTGTGTGTGTGTGTGTGTGTGTGTGTGTGTGTGTGTGTGTGTGTGTGTGTGTCTGTGAGAATTTCTAGAATGGCTTTTGTACAGAAGGAGCTTTTTATTGTGATAGTCTCACCTGCGTCTGACATGGCACCATATTCTCTGTATAGTGCACTACTACCCATAGGGCTCTGGTCTAAAGTAGTGCACTATATAGGGTATAGGGTGCCATTTGGGACTCACATAATGTCTGTGTAGTTACACTTACATACTAATCCACCCAGCAGCACAGAGTCAGTCCCACCAAGAATGCCTGTTAGCAACACACCCTCCATCCATCCCTCCGTCAGCACCAGAGAGAGAGAGATAGATAGAGAGGGGACATGTGGGGGGGGGGGAGAGAGAGAGAGTATGAGTAGAAGACTGAATGTCACACAACGTTAGGTGTAGACTGATGATGTCATCACACTCCTTTTGGTTTCCATACACACTGTTATTAAACGGTTTCTTGTCAATCTCTGCCTCTGTGTCCTTCCTCTGTGTCCTTCCTCGTGTGTGTGTGTGTGTGTGTGTGTGTGTGTGTGTGTGTGTGTGTGTGTGTGTGTGTGTGTGTGTGTGTGTGTGTGTGTGTGTGTGTGTGTGTGGTGTGAATATGTGTGTTCACACTATATACAACCCGGTGATATATGTGTTCTCCAGTGTTTGTCAGTAACCCACTTATTTATATTATTTTATTATGTAGAAATTGTCATCATTTGGAATACAAAGTCTGACTTTGAGAGAATAGTATGGTCACATCTAACAGTGTCTTTAAGGTAATAGTATGGTCACATCTAACAGTGTCTTTAAGGTAATAGTATGGTCACATCTAACAGTGTCTTTAAGGTAATAGTATGGTCACATCTAACAGTGTCTTTAAGGTAATAGTATGGTCACATCTAACAGAGTCTAAGGTAATAGTATGGTCACATCTAACAGTGGCTTTAAGGTAATAGTATGGTCACATCTAACAGAGTCTTTAAGGTAATAGTATGGTCACATCTAACAGAGTCTTTAAGGTAATAGTATGGTCACATCTAACAGAGTCTTTAAGGTAATAGTATGGTCACATCTAACAGTGTCTTTAAGGTAATAGTATGGTCACATCTAACAGTGTCTTTAAGGTAATAGTATGGTCACATCTAACATAGTGCCTTTAAGGTAATAGTATGGTCACATCTAACAGAGTCTTTAAGGTAATAGTATGGTCACATCTAACAGAGTCTTTAAGGTAATAGTATGGTCACATCTAACAGTGTCTTTAAGGTAATAGTATGGTCACATCTAACAGAGTCTTTAAGGTAATAGTATGGTCACATCTAACAGTGTCTTTAAGGTAATAGTATGGTCACATCTAACAGAGTGTCTTTAAGGTAATAGTATGGTCACATCTAACAGAGTCTAAGGTAATAGTATGGTCACATCTAACAGTGGCTTTAAGGTAATAGTATGGTCACATCTAACAGTGTCTTTATGGTAATAGTATGGTCACATCTAACAGAGTCTTTAAGGTAATAGTATGGTCACATCTAACAGTGTCTTTATGGTAATAGTATGGTCACATCTAACAGTGTCTTTATGGTAATAGTATGGTCACATCTAACAGAGTCTTTAAGGTAATAGTATGGTCACATCTAACAGAGTCTTTAAGGTAATAGTATTGTCACATCTAACAGTGTCTTTATGGTAATAGTATGGTCACATCTAACAGAGTCTTTAAGGTAATAGTATTGTCACATCTAACAGTGTCTTTATGGTAATAGTATGGTCACATCTAACAGTGTGACCATACTATTACCTTAAACTATAGAATGGCATAGGATAGCAACAGGATGGAGATGGAGCAGCCAGTGAAGCCCAAGAGAAGATGATCATATGGTTTTATAGGGTACACTTAGACACACATTAGCTATAATATAAGGACTAGAATGGTTGAATAGAACAGTGTCTGTACTGTGCTGTGGTTGGAACAGGTTGGAACAGGCACTAAGAATTTGGGTTCATGTATGTTAAGATTTATGAGTGTGTCTGGTTGCCTTCATGGGTGAATGTGTTTATCTTTGCACCATTACTAGGGGGTCGTCACTATGGTTTCACAGTTTGGTATCTTGAAGTTTTATTGCCATGGGGGGAGTGTTTTACATTTGGAAGGTTTAACTGCTGACAGGAAGAGGAAGTAGACGAACCAGAGTTGAAAGGTTTTGAAATGATAGTGGAGGACTGTTAGAGGTGTTAATGAGCCGACCCTTGAGGGAGGGGCTATGTATGCTATGGAACCACACATGAGTATAAGAAGCGCAAAGGAGTCTGGGAAGATCAGAAGTCTCCGGGGGCTCCTCGGCTTTTGTTGCTCACGTAATAAAAGTCTATGTTACTTTTCCATTCTACAACAGTGCTTGATTTTATACACCTGTCAGCAACGGGTGTGGCTGAAATAGACAAATACACTCATTTCAAGGGGTGTCCACATATACAGCCGTGGTAAAAAATATTGGCACCCTTGCACTTCAAATAATGCATTTCTTCCAGAAAACGGTTGAAATTAGAACATATTTTGGTCACATACAGTCGTATGCAAAAGTTTGGGCACCCCTCTGAGGCTGCATAATAATTTACACTGTCGTCACAGAAAATGATCACAGTGGCATGCCATTCATTTTCTAATAAAAGCTGAGTACTGGGGTATTGTCCAGACAAAGATTTTTAGTGTAGCAATATTAAGTTGTATGAAATTAAATAAGATGTGAAAAATAGGCTATGCAAACATATGGGCACCCTTGTCATTCTGTTGATTTTAATACCTGTAACTACTTAGCACTGATTAATTGGAACACACAATTGTTTTGGTGAGCTCATTAAGCCTTGAACTTCATAGACAAGTGCTTCCAATCATGAGAAAAGGTTTTAAGGTGGCCAATTGCAAGTTGTTGTTCTTTTTGACTCTCCTCTGAAGAGTGGCAACATGGGGGCCTCAAAACAACTCTCAAATTACCTGAAAACAAAGAGATGTAAGCTGTCAGTGTCCACTGTGAGGAACATAGTGAGGAAATGGAAGACCACAGGCACAGTTCTTGTTAAGGCCAGAAGTGGCAGGCCAAGTAAAATATCAGAGAGGCAAAGAACGGTCAAAAACAGCCCACAGACCACCTCCAAAGACCTACAACATCATCTTGCTGCAGATGGTATTACTGTGCATCGTTCAACAATTCAGCGCACTTTGCACAAGGAGAAGCTGTACGGGAGAGTGATGCGGAAGAAGCCTTTTCTGCACACACGCCACAAACGCACATTTGGACAAGCTAGCTTCATTTTGGAATAAGGTGCTGTGGACTGATGAAACAAAGATTGAGCTATTTGGTCATAACAAGGGGCGTTATGCATGGCGGCAAAAGAACACAGCGTTCCAAGAAAAACACTTGCTACCCACAGTAAAATTTGGTGGGGGTTCCATCATGCTGTGGGGCTGTGTGGCCAGTGCCAGTACTGGGAATCTTGTTAAAGTTGAGGGTCGCGTGGATTCCACTCAATTTCAGCAGATTCTTGGGAATAATGTTGAAGAATCAGTCGCAAAGTTGAAGTTACGCCGGGGCTGGATATTTCAACAAGACAACGACCCAAAACACTGCTCAAAATCTACCCGGGAATTTATGCAGAGGAACAAGTACAATGTTCTGGAATGGCCATCCCAGTCCCCAGACCTGAATATCATTGAGAATCTGTGGGATGATTTGAAGCAGGCTGTCCATGCTCAGCAACAATCAAACCTAACTGAACTGGAGATGTTTTGTAAGGAGGAATGGTCCAAAATCCAGAATCCAGACACTCATTAGAGGCTATAGGAAGCGTCTGGAGGCCGTTGTTTTAGCAAAAGGAGGCTCTACTAAATATCGATGTGATTTTTCTGTTGGGGTGCCCAAATTTATGCACCTGTCTAATTTAGTTTTGATGCATATTGCACATTTTCTGTTAATCCAATAAACCTAATTTCACTACTGAAATATTACTGTGTCCATCAGTTATTTGATAGATCAAAATGAAATTGCTGATCCAAACACCCAATTATTTATAAATGGAAATCATGGAAATTGTCAGGGGGCCCAAACTTTTTCATACGACTGTATGTATGTCTTTAAGTTGAGCAAAACAAAAAAATCTACTAAATCTTAAAGTGTCCCGGACAATATTATTGGCTCCTTTTAGAAGTAATTAGAAATAATTAATTTCAAGCAGGTGATTCTCCTTTACTTTGGAATTGAACTCCCCTGTTTAAGGCCATGCCACTGTAGCCAAGCATGGACAATCTCAAGGCTACAAGTCCATCTCCAGAGACCTTGATGTTCCTGTTTCCACCGTACGTAATGTTATCAACAAGTTTAAGGCCATGCCACTGTAGCCAACCTCCCTTGATGTGGCGGCAGGTAACCTAGCGGTTAGAGCGTTGGGCCAGTAACCGAAAGGTCGCTGGTTCCAATACCCTAGCCGACAAGGTGAAAAACTTGTTGATGTGTCCTTGAGCAAGGCACTTAACCCAAATTTGCTCCAGGGGCTGACCCTGTAGGTAGGCCGTCATTGTAAATAAGAATTTGTTCTTAACTGACTTAAATAAAGGTTAAATAAAAAAATAAACGTGGAAGATTGTTTGACTGGTGGAGAAAACACCTTGATCAACTGTCACACAGATTCACGCTGACCTTCAGACACAAGGTACAGAAGTTTCAACTATGGTTGGAGGCACCACTACACCACTTTTCCAGGCACCAATACACCACTTCTCCAGGCACCACTACACCACTTCTCCAGGCACCACTACACCACTTCTCCAGGCACCACTACACCACTTCTCCAAGCACCACTACACCACTTCTCCAGGCACCACTACACCACTTTTCCAGGCACCAATACACCACTTCTCCAGGCACCACTACACCACTTCTCCAGGCACCACTACACCACTTCTCCAGGCACCACTACACCACTTCTCCAAGCACCACTACACCACTTCTCCAGGCACCACTACACCACTTCTCCAAGCACCACTACACCACTACACCACTTCTCCAGGCACCACTACACCACTACATAGGGCCGATGGAAATACAGCAGTCACACACAGCATGATGTTAAAGGATCAGCAGTCCATTCACTCAGACATAATAAGCCAGTAGGTCCCAATCATAAGAATACAAAGATTACAAAAACACAATCATTAGCTAAGCATTCCCCAACGGAAATGTACAACTATTACTTCCTATTGCAAAAATAGGCTCTATTCAGAAATGCATGTTTAAAGAATCCATAAATTTCGCTCTAATTATTCATTTTCAAAGTAAACAGGATGGAGGATTCTAAACATCTGTGACCCGGATGTACTTAGTTCTTCTTCCTCACAGCGGTCAACACAGCTAATCTTTCAGTAGCTCGCTAGCCAACATAAAACCGAAACATTGACGGTCTTGGGCCATTTTTGTGAACATTAGCTCATCTTAGTGTTTTAAACATACGTCTGTTTACATATATACTGGTTAACTTTAACCTAATTTGATTAATACATTTGCTAACTTGTTAAGATTGATACTGAGCCTTGCACTAGGATAGTCGCTAATGCTAATTAGCTAGCTAACATCCCGACCATGAGTTCACTAAACTACTCTCGTCCTGCTGAAGAAGAGGAGGTCTGCTGTATGGAGAAAGAAACTCTGGGAATAAACATTGTCATAAAAGAAGAAGAGGAGGATATTACAGTGAATGGAGAGGAAGAAGCTTTCAGAATGAAAAGGGAGGAAGAGGAGGATATTACAGTGAATGGAGAGGAAGAAGCTTTCAGAATGAAAAGGGAGGAAGAGGATGATATTAAAGTGAAAGAAGAAGAACCTTTTGGAGTAAAAGAGGAAGAGGAGGCTATCTCAATAATAGAGGAAGAGGGAAAAGAGGCTGTCACAGAGGAAGAGGATGAGGTAGAAGCTTTCAGAATCAAAAAGGAGGAAGAGGAGGATGTTACAGTGAAAGAAGAAGAACCTTTTGGAGTGGAAGAGGAGGCTATCTCAATAAAAGAGGAAGAGGAAGACGTTTTGGGAGAGAAAGAGGATGAGGGGGAAGGAGAGGAAGAGGAAATAGAAGATCTGATTAACACCAGTGAGTATTGTCTTAAACACAGGGGTACAAACTATGTAGTTGTTGAACTGTGTGGTTTTTAAGGGGCGTTCTACTGAAGTTACACATTAATGATGTTCTGTACTGAAGGAATCTGTGATTGGTCCATACGTTTTGGGACTTTTAAATTAGTGATATATAGGCCTAGCCATTAATTATTGGAGAATATAGAATCATTTATAAATGCCCAATGAGCTTAGTTCAACTGTTATATCCCATCAGAACCCAAAATATAGGGTAAGTGTACCTTAAGGCCACCCAAATCTGTTTAGACATTTCTAACGTATACGGCCCTAATGTTCGTAAAAGAGATAAAATGAAAGTTTTATGACTTTACTTACACCATTTTGTTATGTGAGATAAAACATATTTGATAAAATATGTGAAATGTCCAGACTGGGCTTAATGGCTACAGAATGCACCCTTTAAACCCACCTCTTAAATAATCAATTTGAATGAATTTCCAAATGTTAAAACAGACATTTGTTATGCAGTCTTGAATGATAATCATCGCCCCTAAAGTTATTAAAATCAATTGGTCATTAATATTAATCATGGAAGTAGCACTCATAACAAGAGGTGTCCAATCGTATCCGCAGATCAGAGTTTTAAAATATGGTATCTCTATTGCAACCAATCAGGCAGTGGTCGCTGATATCATATGCAAAAACACCACTAGCCAAATACTTCTGGGGACGGTTAGTCAGGATAAGGTCAATCAATGAGGAGTTTGATAGGTTTTTTACAGTAATTGGAGTGAGTTTCATTATCAGATGAGTCAAGTTGATCTTAAGACAGATATTCTTAAACTGATCTGAGGCATGTGTAAGCCAATCAAGATGTAGATCTAACACAACCAGTTCAGATACCAGAAAGGTTTTTAAATAATCATAAATTATACCAACAGCCTCCTCCGAAGCGGCTGGGGGGCTGTAGACCACAGCAATAAATATGCATGTTTTGGCTTATGGCCACTTTTCTAACCAACAGCTCACATATTCTGGGGACAGAGACGCTAAAACAGCTTGATTCCATAAGAGAAGATCTTACATAAATAGCCAGCTTGATTCCATAAGAGAAGATCTTACATAAATAGCCAGCTTGATTCCATAAGAGAAGATCTTACATAAATAGCCAGCTTGATTCCATAAGAGAAGATCTTACATAAATAGCCAGCTTGATTCCATAAGAGAAGATCTTACATAAATAGCCAGCTTGATTCCATAAGAGAAGATCTTACATAAATAGCCAGCTTGATTCCATAAGAGAAGATCTTACATAAATAGCCAGCTTGATTCCATAAGAGAAGATCTGACATAAATAGCCAGCTTGATTCCATAAGAGAAGATCTGACATAAATAGCCAGCTTGATTCCATAAGAGAAGATCTTACATAAATAGCCAGCTTGATTCCATAAGAGAAGATCTTACATAAATAGCCAGCTTGATTCCATAAGAGAAGATCTTACATAAATAGCCACTCCACTTTTTTCTCTGAAAATGTTATAGTCTGCAATGGCAACGTTCTTGTCCATAATCAATTGAATAAGCCAGGTCTCTGAGAACCAGAACGTCTGGGCTAGTGTCATGCACCCAGACATCCAGAAAGTCCAGTTTAGACATCAGGCCTTGCACATTTCTATGTAACAGTCCGAGCGCTCTGCCAGATTTGAAAACAGCAGGAGTATCCATGGTGACACAGTCAATAGAACTTAATGAGCCACATTGAAAGTTGCAGAGCTAATAGTATAATTCAGGTCAATAAGCACAACATGTATCCTATACTGACTAGTCTATGTATCCATTAGGTCTAATAAATGTATCCTATACTGACTAGTCTATGTATCCATTAGGTCTAATAAATGTATCCTATACTGACTAGTCTATGTATCCATTAGGTCTAATAAATGTATCCTATACTGACTAGTCTATGTATCCATTAGGTCTAATAAATGCTTAACAACACTAAGTTTAATAGTGTTTTTATTAGCCTACAAAGCACTACAGCCACTCTGTGATGACTTGCTCTGCTCTTTTATTGAGGGATCTAGTCTGGATTAAACCTGATAGGAAGACAGTTTTATCATGTGGAGGTTTCATTCAGGTCTCTGTTTAACTAAATACTCTCTTTAGCAGGAGGGAGACCAGATTCTAACTCTGTCAGCAGGAAGAGTCTCTCAGGGGAACCAGACCCAGAGATGCCCAAACCAGCAAGACGACACCCCTGCTCCCACTGTGGAAAGAGTTTTACCACATTAGAATACCTGGAAGTACATAAAAGAATAATACACTTTGGAGAGAAGACATACCACTGTTTAGACTGTGGGAAGGAATTTAGCCGGTTAGATGGCCTGAAACAACATGAGAGAATACACTCAGGAGAGAAGCCTCACCACTGCTCTGAGTGTGGAAAGAGTTTTAGCTGGTTAGGGAGCTTGAAAATACATGAGAAAACACACACAGGGGAGAAGCCTTACCACTGTTCTCAGTGTGGAAAGAGATTTTCCCAGTTAGGGCATCTAAAAGGGCATAAGAGAACACACACTGGAGAGAGGCCTTACCACTGCTCCCAGTGTGGGAAGAGATTTACCCAGTTAGGAAACCTGAAAAGTCATGAGCTAATACACTCTGTATATAAGCCTTATCACTGCTCCCAGTGTGAAAATACATTTTTCTCATCAGATTCCCTGAGAAAACATGAGATAACACACTCTGAAGAGAAACATTTCCATTGTTCCCAGTGTGGAAAGAGTTTTTTTACATTAGGGTCCCTGAGGGAACATGAGCGAATACACACAGCAGGGAAACCCTACCATTGCTCTCAGTGTGGAAAGAGTTTTAGCTGGTTAGGGAGCTTGAAAATACATGAGAAAACACACACAGGGGAGAAGCCTTACCACTGCTCTCAGTGTGGAAAGAGATTTTCCCAGTTAGGGAATCTAAAAGGGCATAAAAGAATACACTCTGAAGTGAAACCTTACCACTGCTCCCAGTGTGAAAAGGGTTTTGCCCGATCAGGGGACTTGAAATATCATGAGAGGACACACACAGGAGAGAAGCCTTACTGCTGCTCCCAGTGTGGAAAGACATTTTTCTTATCAGGACACCTGAAAAGACATGAGCTAACACACTCTGTAGAGAAGCCTTTCCACTGCTTCCAGTGTGGGAAGGATTTCACCCAGTCAAGATACCTGAAAAAACATGAGCTAATACACTCTGTGGAGAAACCTTTCCACTGTTCTCATTGTGAAAAGAGTTTTAAGAATTTATGGAACATGAAAGTGCATGAGCAAAGACACACAAAGGAGAAGCCTTCTTCCACTGCTCCCACCGTGGAATGAAATGTACATGAATTCATCAACTGAAAGAGCATGAATGAATCCACACCTGAGAGAAATGTCAGAAAGCCATTATTTATACTGTGTACTTTAATCCTTTTTACATTGTTGTACCTTTTACCATCCATATCAATTGGAACCTGTTTATGCTGGAAACCGTTCATTCCTTCACCACTCATCAACAAGGAACTGTGGACAAACCTGGACGTCTTTAAAAGAAGTGGTCATTTTACAATGTTGGGACATTGTTTGAAGCCAATACACATGGACTTAAAGATCATCAGAGAACACACAGTGCTCCCATTGCCTGATACTGTTGACTGAGAATGGGGTTTTGTTTCTGCCACATTAATAAAATAAAGATGGCTCTTCTAAAAACATACTTCACACCAGAATACCATGGACTGTTGAATACCATGGACTGTTGAATACCATGGACTGTTGAATACCATGGACTGCAGAATACCATGGACTGTTGAATACCATGGACTGCAGAATACCATGGACTGTTGAATACCATGGACTGCTATTTTCAAGATAACTTTTCTTTCATTTTGATGTTTCAGCATTGTCTGTCTCGATGAAGAGAGGCATTCATAATACGGATAGGATGTAGCCTGAGCTAGAATGTGAAGCTAACTAGCTGGCTAGCTTTATACAGTATACACCTGAGTAGATCTAGCTTGCTTCATAGTTTACCCCTCAGATCCTGACAAAGGTTTTTTTTCTTTAGCTGTTTAAGCTCTGAATATCCATTCCCATGAGTCATCTTGAAAAAAACACTATTTTCACCCTTTAGTGTGTTTTACTGTATTTATACTTGGATATCGCTTTTCAACAGGAAAATTTCAGAAATCACGTAAGAATGTTTTTATCTTGAGCCTATTAAAATGCAGTAGTATTTGATTATTCTTCGCTATGATCAGCTCGTCAGAAATGTATGAATAAAAACTGATTATCATGACAATTTATCCCACGGAGGGAAACTCCCGGACAGCAGTTGTGAGTAGCCTTCATTCCATATTGTCCATTTTACTTAGACCTGTCCTGTTTTGGGGATATAGTGTTTGCAATATTCATCAAATAACATTTTGTATTTGGGCCAATTTAGGAGAATTGATCGGATACAAGTGCATGGTGTAAAAACCCACTGGGCACAGATGTCAATGCAACGCATATTCCATGTTGGTTCAATGTAATTACATTGAAATGACGTGGAAACAACGTTGATTCAACCAGTGTGTGCCCGGTGGGACGTGTCTGTCTAATGACGTTGAAACAACGTTGATTCAACCAGTGTGTGCCCGGTGGGACGTGTCTGTCTAATGACGTGGAAACAACGTTGATTCAACCAGTGTGTGCCCGGTGGGACGTGTCTGTCTAATGACGTGGAAACAACGTTGATTCAACCAGTGTGAGCCCGGTGGGACGTGTCTGTCTAATGACGTGGAAACAACGTTGATTCAACCAGTGTGAGCCCGGTGGGACGTGTCTGTCTAATGACGTGGAAACAACGTTGATTCAACCAGTGTGAGCCCGGTGGGACGTGTCTGTCTAATGACGTGGAAACAACGTTGATTCAACCAGTGTGTGCCCGGTGGGACGTGTCTGTCTAATGACGTGGAAACAACGTTGATTCAACCAGTGTGAGCCCGGTGGGACGTGTCTGTCTAATGACGTGGAAACAACGTTGATTCAACCAGTGTGTGCCCGGTGGGACGTGTCTGTCTAATGACGTGGAAACAACGTTGATTCAACCAGTGTGAGCCTGGTGGGACGTGTCTGTCTAATGACGTGGAAACAACGTTGATTCAACCAGCAGAGAAAGATACTTAAATAGCTAAATGTGCGTATGATATAAGTGAGGGTAATAATAGTTTACTTAATATACAGACTGGTTAAATGAACAGGTAAGTGAATATTTTGCATGGTTACATTAACTGTACAGGTAAATGACAGGAAGAGATACTTTAATAGCTAAATGTGTGTATGATATAATTTAGGGTAATAATAGTAATTCCCTTAAAATACAGTCCTTAGTGCGCAGGGTTTAATTACAGATAAATGCACGTATTGCACATTCGATATACTAAAAGCAATGGAGAGAAAAAAGATACTACTGACAGGATATACAGTCCTGAGTGAATGACTATATAAGTTCAGTCCAAGAATTACTTACAACATTGCACGTGATATGATATAACAACTGTACATGAATATGTATATACAGACCTGAATAAATAGGTCCTGAGTGAATGAGTGCTGACGGACCAGAGTTCCTCACGGATGGATGGATGCCTAATTGTTAAACTAAGTCCTAACACCCCAACAGTTCCAGATCTATGTTGCCGACGACATGGCACCCCGGTGAGGCATTAAATTGTCTAATAGCCGCCTTGGTCCACCACCATCTCCTTTGTTTTGCTGATGTTGAGCTGAAGGTGGTTCTGCTCACACCACACCACAAAGTCACTGATTGTGCTCCTGTACTCCTCCTCCTGCCCACCCCTGATGCACCCTACAATTGGGGAGTCATCCGAGAACTTCTGTAGGTGGCATGTTTCAGAGTTATATCTGAAGTCTGAGGTGTAGAGGGTGAACAGGAAGGGGGACAGGACCGTACCCTGGGGGGCCCCTGTGTTGCTAACTGCCCGTTCTGACACACAGCTCTGTTGTCGCACAAATTGTGGCCTACCGTTCAGGTAGTCCGTGACTCAGGAGACTAAGTGTGCTTCCACTTTCATCCTCTTCATCTTCTCACCCAGTAGCAGGAGCTGAATGGTGTTGAAGGCACTAAATAAGTCAAAAAACATGACCCTCACAGTGCAACCTGCATTTTCCAGGTGAGAGTAGGCCCTCTGCAGATTGCATCATCATTGCATCATCCACCCTGATGTTGCGCTGCTATGCGAACTGTAAGGGGTCCAGTGATGTACACACCAGGGGTCTGAGGTGAGCGAGGCCAATTGAAATTTGAAGAGGTGCCCACATACTTGTGTATATATAGTTTATTTGTGTGTCAGCAGCATAAAAATGCAAGTTCAGTCCAAATCTTCAAATTGGTATCTGAAGCCCTGATAATGAATATGACGTTGCCTTAAATGCAGATGTGTAGTAGATATGTTATGTTTATTTTTGTATGTCTCAATATAATATTATTTAATAAAATAAATTATTAAATAAACTTTTCTCTCAACTGCGTTACCCACTCCAGTCAATAGATGGCGATGTGCGCCTTGCAGGGAAAGCTGCTGGTGTGACGTATAATCTAGTGGACAGGACCCTTCTTCAACAACAGCTTCCCCGGTATCTTTCTAGCCAACATAGCAGAAACATTAAAGCTCTTTAGACACGTTATGTGTAAATTCGCCTCTGCGTTTTAAACTAACGTCTGTTGTATAGCTAGTTGCAGCATTCAGTTTCATTTTACGTTGTTAGTCAGTTAGCTGGCTTTCTAAATGAGCTTAGCACTATTGCTAACTAGCTAACTAACATCACCATGAACTCACTAAACTACTCTCCCCCTGCTGAAGAAGAGGAGGTCTGCTGGAAGGAGAAAGAAACTCTCATCAAAGAGGAGAAGGAAGAGGAGGCTGTAACAGTGAAAGAAGAGGAGGAAGAAGCTTTCAGAGTGAAAGAAGAGGATGTTACTGCGAAAGAAGAAGAGGAAGAGATAGAGGAGGATGCCGTTTTTGGAGTGAAGGAGGAGGAGGGGGAGATTACTGTCACATTGGAGGAAGAAGAGGAGACAGGAGATCTGATTAACACCAGTAAGTACAACTCCGCAGTTGTTGAATCAATGTGTGGTTTTAAAATACCATTTTATTGAAGTTCTACACTTGAATATGTTGGTCTGTACTGTAGATATTGTTAAAGCTACAAAGAGTGGGGGCAGCCAGCAGAACGTTAACAATGGATTGAATGCTTCCCATATCTCTTTATGTAGTGCTTTGTTCTGTAGAAATACTCGAAACCCCATAGACCCAGTCCCAAATTTTTCTGGTTGAATATATATCGAATTCGATCATTTGTTGCATGTAAATACGTTTTTATGATTACTGGTTGCTGCTTTGCCTAGAGGGACAACTGGTGTACTCGGCGGGAAACTTATATTCCTGTGGGTGTAAAGCCCTTTAGTTTTCAGTTATGACATTACCACGCTAGCATGCATGGTAGGTAGTGCTTGGTATTAACAGCCAATCGAGTAGCGCTGGAAGCTATATTGAACTTCGATTGGTCAATAGTGACGCGACGTCAGACTTTTTGCAGAATTGTGGGCAACCAATCGCAGCGCATAATGGATAGCAACTGTCCTAGGCTCCGTTTCAAACTCTAAGTAGACAGCCATCGGCCCTAAACCCTCAGCCCTTGAATGACGTTTTACATCGTCACATCCGACTGTACCTTACATGTCCCTTGCTGGCTTGGACAGATCCTACCTTTGCGAGTGGGGAGGAAAGATGGCGGAAGTGGAAGCAGAATTTGAATTAAGCAGCGCATCAATTACATTTGGTGAAGACTATTGTTCTGAATGGACTAGTGTCAAAGTGGAACAATAAGGACATTTTCAAAAATGTAAGTGAATGATACGTGCGAAAATGATAATGAAGTGCTTGTTGTTGGGATGCGATTGTTGAGCAAGGATGCGTATGTGGGGAAACTCTGAGTCTGTCAGAGTGACCAGGATTGGTCTTATTTTGATTCATTGTGTTTCTTATGAGCAGAGGAAGATTGCAATGGGCCTCAAACGATTCCGGACAATAGAAGTGTTGTGTTTTGAACTTGGGAGTAGACCACCAGTTAAAGGAGTGATCTCAGGGGTGACGACGGATGTTGAGGTTGAATCTCTGAAGATAATTCCTGGTGTGGTTGGTGCCGGGTGTCTGACCCGCTGGGTGAAAGGAGAAAAAGAGGAAAGTCTGTCGGTACTGTTGTTTTTTTAATAAAGAGCAAATACCTCCACGTGAAGCTTGGTTATGGAAGATATGCCGTAAAAGCTTTCGTCCCCAAACCACTGCAGTGTACGAATTGTAAAGGATTTGGTCATGTTTCAAGTGTGTGTAGACGGGCGGAGTATACAGCAGAACGCTGTGTAGATGGACGGAGTATACAGCAGAACGCTGTGTAGACGGACGGAGTATACAGCAGAACGCTGTGTAGACGGGCGGAGTATACAGCAGAACGCTGTGTAGACGGACGGAGTATACAGCAGAACGCTGTGAAATTGAGTTGGCGAATGTTATAGCGGTCAATCGAATCTCCTATGCAGAGGCGATTAAAATAATTGAGAAAACAAGTGATGAAAGTGTATATATGGTAGTGGATACAATACAGCCTGTAGTAAATGTTGCCAGAATAAAGACACCATGTGTGTTAAAAAGGTGCATTTTGTGGCGTTCATTGTCACAGTTATAAACTGTACAGCACAAGTCTCAAAGTAGCACTCCTGTCAGATAGCTAGCTACAGTTACCCATAGCTAGCTAGCTAGTTTTATAGTTTGGTCATTTATTCCAATAAATTCCAAAAATATATTTATGAATCTAGCTGTTTTATAGGCTCCTCATTACGAGACGCCAATTTGCCAACGCTAAAATCAATGTCTATAAATGCATAACAACCGTCAAGTTCAATAGTGTTTTTATTAGCCTACAAAGCACTACAGCCACTCAGTGATTACATGCTCTTTTATTGAGGGATCTAGTCTGGATTAAACCTGATAGGAAGACAGTTTTATCATGTGGAGGTTTCATTCAGATCTCTGTTTAACCAAATACTATGTTTTTCTTTGACAGGAGAGAGACCAGACTCTTACTCTGACAGTGAGAAGAGTCATTCAGGGGAATCAGACCCAGAGACATCCAAACCAGCAAGACAACACCACTGCTCCCTGTGTGGAAAGAGTTTTACCTTGTTGGGAAGCCTGAAAGTACACAAAAGAATACATGCAACGGAGAATACTTACCACTGCTCCCTGTGTGGAAAGAGTTGTACCCTTTTAGGGACCCTGAAAACACATAAGAGGACACATACAGGAGATAAGCTTTACCAATGCTCCCAGTGTGGAAAGAGATTTACCCAGCTAGAGAGCCTGAAAGAGCATGAAAGTACACCCTCCGGAGAGAAGCTGTACTATTGCTCCCTGTGTGGGAAGACATTTCCTTGTTTAGGGAACTTGAAAAGGCATGAAAGTACACACTCAGGAGATAAGCCTTTCCAATGCTCCAAGTGTGGGAAGAGTTTTACCTGGTTAGGGCAACTGGAAAAACATGAAAGAATGCACACTGGAGAGAAGCCATACCAATGCTCCCAGTGTGAGAAGAGTTTTAGCACGTTTGGGAATCTGAAACGACATGAGAGGACACACACAGGGGTTAGACCTTTCCAATGCTCCCTGTGTGGAAAGAGTTTTACTGTTTTAGGGACACTGAAAAAGCATGAGATTACACACACAGGCGAGAAGCCTTTCCAATGCCCCCAATGTGGAAAGAGTTTTACCCAGTTAGCGAGCCTGAAAAGGCATGAAGGAATACACACAGGAGCGAAGCTTTTCCAATGCCCCCAATGTGGAAAGAGTTTTACCCAGTTAGCGAGCCTGAAAAGGCATGAAGGAATACACACAGGAGCGAAGCCTTTCCCATGTTCCCTGTGTGGAAAAAGTTTTTCTGTTTTAGGGCATCTGAAAGAACATAAGAAAATACACACAGGAGATAAGCCTTTCCAATGCCCCAAATGTGGAAAGAATTTTACCCATTTAGCGAGCCTGAAAAGGCATGAAGGATCACACACTGGAGAGAGGCCTTTCCAATGCTCCCAGTGTGGAAAGAGTTTTACCCGGTTAGGGAGCTTGAAAACTCATGAGAGAACACACACAGGGGAGAAGCTCTTCCACTGCTCAGACTGTGGAAAGAGATTTTACCATCTTTGGAACCTGAAATCACACGAGAGAACACACACAGGGGAGAAGCCTTATTATTGTTCTCAATGTGGAATGACATTTACCTGGTTAAGGCAACTGAAAGAACATGAAAGAATCCACACCTGAGAGAATGGTATCAATGCTCCCAGTGTGGAATGATGTTTACCCAGTTTAGGCACCTGAAAGACCATGTGGTAACATACACAGGGGAGATGCTTTACCACTGCTCCCAGGTTGGAAAGAGATATTTAAAATCACATGGATTTAAATGTTTTGGGAGGGCAGGGAGCTCGCCCCCAGTGATGAATTGGGCCGTCCGCACCACTCTCGGTAGAGCCTTGCGGTTGAGGGCGGTGCAGTTGCCATACCAGGCGGTGATGCAGCTGGTGAAGATGCTCTCAATGGTGCAGCTGTGGAACTTCTTGAAGATCTGAAGGCCCATGTAAAATGTATTCAGTCGCCTGAGGCTGTGTGATCTTGCCTCTGCAGTGCATCTTGTAAACCAATTATTGTAAAAGCTGCTACTCAGGTAGACACCTGATACAGTCTGTAAACAACACCTCATTGGTCAGTCTACTCCAGGTTCAGGAGCTGGAGCATGGATACAGTCTGTAAACGACATCTCATTGGTCAGTCTACTCCAGGTTCAGGAGCTGGAGCATGGATACAGTCTGTAAACGACATCTCATTGGTCAGTCTACTCCAGGTTCAGGAGCTGGAGCATGGATACAGTCTGTAAACAACATCTCATTGGACAGTCTACTCCAGGTTCAGGAGCTGGTGCATGGATACAGTCTGTAAACGACATCTCATTGGTCAGTCTACTCCAGGTTCAGGAGCTGGAGCATGGATACAGTCTGTAAACGACATCTCATTGGTCAGTCTACTCCAGGTTCAGGAGCTGGAGCATGGATACAGTCTGTAAACGACATCTCATTGGTCAGTCTACTCCAGGTTCAGGAGCTGGAGCATGGATACAGTCTGTAAACGACATCTCATTGGACAGTCTACTCCAGGTTCAGGAGCTGGTGCATGGATACAGTCTGTAAACGACACCTCATTGGTCAGTCTACTCCAGGTTCATGAGCTGGAGTACAAGCCACTCTTGGAGGACTGTGAAGTGGTGCAACGACTTTCACTCATTGCTGAAGACAAAAAATACCAAAGAGATGCATATTGACTTAAGGAAAAAATGTAACAGCTTCCCCACTGCCTTTTGTTAAGGGTCAGAGTGGACATGGAGGAGGAGTATAAATGCATGGGTGTTGTCATGACCACAAGCTACAGTGGGGGAAATGCATCTTGTAAACCAATTATTGTAAAAGCTGCTACTCAGGTAGACACCTGATACAGTCTGTAAACGACACCTCATTGGTCAGTCTACTCCAGGTTCAGGAGCTGGAGCATGGATACAGTCTGTAAACGACATCTCATTGGTCAGTCTACTCCAGGTTCATGAGCTGGAGTACAAGCCACTCTTGGAGGACTGTGAAGTGGTGCAACGACTTTCACTCATTGCTGAAGACAAAAAATACCAAAGAGATGCACATTGACTTAAGGAAAAAATTTAACAGCTTCCCCACTGCCTTTTGTTAAGGGTCAGAGTGGACATGGAGGAGGAGTATAAATGCATGGGTGTTGTCATGACCACAAGCTACAGTGGGGGAAATGCACAGAGCTGATCCATAAGAAAGGACAGCAGAGGTTCTACTGTTTAAGGAAGCTATGATCCCTTTAGTGTTGATCATGTTTTACTGTAATTATTTTACAAGTATTTTAATTGAAAGTGTTTTAACATTCATTATCTGATTGTACGGAAATGCCAATGTGTCTCAGAGGCATGCTAAGAAAAATGGTTAGTTGGCAGAGAAGGTGCTGGTCAGCTCGCAGGGTCAAGCTGACAAGTCTGGGGGTCATTGATGACAAAAGAACCCTCACTAAAGCCTACAAGGTATTGTTGGACCCCAGACATCCTCTCTATACAAGGAGTTTGAGCTACTCCCTTCAGGGCGACGTTACCGAGAACACCAGGGCATAACAGGAACAAAACCAAACAAAAAAAACCATGACAATAAGGCTGAATGACAATCACTAGTAGGTCCAGCTGGACAATAAGGCTGAATGACAATCACTAGTAGGTCCAGCTGGACAATAAGGCTGAATGACAATCACTAGTAGGTCCAGCTGGACAATAAGGCTGAATGACAATCACTAGTAGGTCCAGCTGGACAATAAGGCTGAATGACAATCACTAGTAGGTCCAGCTGGACAATAAGGCAGAATGACAATCACTAGTAGGTCCAGCTGGACAATAAGGCAGAATTACAATCACTAGTAGGTCCAGCTGGACAATAAGGCTGCTGAATGACAATCACTAGTAGGTCCAGCTGGACAATAAGGCTGCTGAATGACAATCACTAGTAGGTCCAGCTGGACAATAAGGCTGCTGAATGACAATCACTAGTAGCTCCAGCTGGACAATACGGCTGCTGAATGACAATCACTAGTAGCTCCAGCTGGACAATAAGGCTGCTGAATGACAATCACTAGTAGGTCCAGCTGGACAATAAGGCTGCTGAATGACAATCACTAGTAGGTCCAGCTGGACAATAAGCCTGCTGAATGACAATCACTAGTAGCTCCAGCTGGACAATACGGCTGCTGAATGACAATCACTAGTAGCTCCAGCTGGACAATAAGCCTGCTGAATGACAATCACTAGTAGGTCCAGCTGGACAATAAGGCTGCTGAATGACAATCACTAGTAGGTCCAGCTGGACAATAAGCCTGCTGAATGACAATCACTAGTAGGTCCAGCTGGACAATAAGGTTGCCAATGACTGGAACGAATTGCAAAAATCATTGAAGCTAGAGGTTCCTATCTCCCTCAATACCTTTAAGCATCAGCTGTCAAAGCTGCTTATCGATCGCTGCACCTGTATATAGCCCTTCTGTAAATAGCCCACACTACTACCTCATCCCCATATTTATTTTTGTTTATTTTTCACTAATCTTGCACTCCAGTATCTCTATTTGCACATCATAATTTGCACATCCTTCATTCCTGTGTTAATGATGATAATTCTGTAATTTATTTCTACTCTATAGTCTATTTATTGTCCTACCTCCCAACCTTACTGCATTTTTGCACTACATTTTGCACTCTGTTTATAGATTTTCTATTGTGTTTTTTTGACTGTTTGTTTAATGTGTAACTCTGTGTTGTTATTTGTCGCACTGCTTTGCTTTGTCTTGGCCAGGTCGCAGTTGCAAATGAGAACTTGTTCTCAACTGACCTACCTGGTTAAATAAAGGTGAAATAAAAAAAATAAAAAAAAAGGCTGCTGAATGACAATCACTAGTAGTTCCAGCAGGTCTGTCTACACTGGACAATGTACTGATGTGTATAGTGTATATGGTGTACAGTTTAATCATTATGAATCACCCATGATTGTACTTTTTCTATTCTCATGTATTGTCTGCAGTTGTCTTGATGTCCTTTGTATGTTTGATGATATGTTTGTATGGACACAGAGCAGCAAATTAAAATGTCCCCATGGGAATAATAAAGTAATGATCTTGTGTAGAGGAAAGTCTTGGCTGTAAAAGGTAAGAGAACGTATCTGCTCATTTTGAAACGATTTGTTATAACATTTTCCAGAATAAACAATGCAGTGAATAACTGCTTTACCAACTCCAGTCAACAGACGGCGATGTGAGTCTTTCAAATGATGCTTCCTGTATGACGTATAATCTAGTGGACGAGACGGGACGCTTCTTCAACAACCACTCCGCTACTAAGTCTGCAACCTCGGTAGCTTCTAGTCAACATAAAACCGACACATTGAAATTAATCTGTGTTCTGTTTACGTCTCTCCTAGTTAACTTAAACTTAGTTTGCTTGTTAAATTGACTAATTCGTTAAGATTCATTCAGAGTCTAGTACTAGGCTAGTCGCAAATGCTAACTAGTTATTATCTCCGACCATGAGCTCACTAAGATACCCTACTAAAAACGAGGTCTGCTGGACGGAGAAAGAAACTCTGGGACTCAACATTGTCGTGAAAGAAGAAGAAGAAGAAGATGATATTACAGTGAAAGGAGATGAAGAATCTTTGAAAATTAAAAAAGAGAAAGAGGGGGGTGTTATAGTGAAAGAAGAGAAAGCGCTTTTTAGAATGAAAGACGAAGAGGGGATAGAGACTGTCACAGTGGAAGAGGAGGAGGTAGAATCTTTCAGAATGAAAAAGGAGGAAGAGGAGGCTGTCACACTGAAAGAAGAGGATTGTATAATGAAAGAAGAGAAAGAACATTTAGCAGTGAATGAGGAAATCTCAATAAAAGATGAAGTCATTTTTCGAGTGAAAGAGGAGGAGGAGGAGGCGACAATAGATCTTAACATCAGTGAGTACTGGGGCACAAACTCTACAGTTGTTGAACTAATGTGTGATTTTTACGAGGCATTCTACTGAAGTTCTAAACTCTAATGTTGTTCAGGGTTGCGCTCAGTACGAGAGAACGGTGTTCAACGTGTATTTAATCGATGTGATTGGTGGCCGGAGATGTATTGTTTTTTTTTTTTACAACCAAATATCTATTTTTGATGTTGTCCAGACACAAACATTTTTAGCATCTCCAGGCTTCCACGCATACAACCTTTGGAACATATATGTTAACAAGTTGAATACATATATTTTATATAGCTAATAAGATTAGGCTATTAACTTTCTGTACAATAGAATATGTTTAAACCCAAACCGTTTTTAGGGAAACACGTGTGACCTTCTCTCGTTGGGTGAAACCACAGAAGAAGAGTAATGAGATTTAATTATTTGAAAAACAGTAACCGTTTCGTTGCAAACAAGACGCACTGATTTGGCATTGTAGAAATATGATAAGATGAACACATAGCCATATCTCTCCGTCTATTCTTAGCCTGTAATTTCGGTCATGTGTGGTGTTAGAAAATATTAAGATAATATGTAAAATGTTGACCTGCAAGTATGATGACGTGTAATGATTTTACTGTAAAGGAGATCTCTCCACCCCTACTCTTGTCCATGGTGGTCTGCGAACCCGCGACCTTCTGGACGTAGCCCTGTGCGCTATTAAAGTTCCTGAGTTGCCATGTAATGCGCTCACATAACGAAGAACAGTTTCTAAAACTGCGTATCTTAAACTCTGGTCTGTCCAAGAAGTGAGGGTAAACGGTTCTCTGCTTCGTTTTAATTATTATTGTGGGTAACGCAATCATAGAGCGTTTAGGTCAAATGTATTTAGCTGAGCCATCAATTTTAATTTCAGAGAGATCTGATTTGGTCCATGTAACCCTTATTCCCCTGACTGCAGTGTGCCGGTTCGGGGCTGGGTTCAATGTGGGCCGTTTTTTGAGGTTTGACAGTCATACACTGTATACAAACACACGTTTGTTCAAGGCACACGTTGAATACAAACGTATTTCATTTTTGAAGGCCATAAGAAATATTATATAAAGTGGTACCAGCACATGTTGTAACACTTTTTGCTTCATACTATATTTGAGACAAGCTACTGATATTGTTACAGTGAACAACATACTTGTTATGTATGTCATCTACTGTTACAATTGTTGATAAATGTTACAACTTTGTAATTATATTATTTCATTGAGCATATATATAACATGAGATCTGTGGAGTGGTTGAAAAATGAGTTTTAATGACTTCAACCTAAGTGTATGTAAACTTCCGACTCCAACTGTATATCTTGCCATGCATCAAGCCTTCAGCATTACACACAGTAGACTACATACCCAGTTCACAGCTCCCAGTTCGCCCTGCATTTTGATTTCAGTATCGTCTAGAAAGAAAACAGATTGTGGTCATTAAGTAATGTAAGGGGTTTGTGTACAAGAATGCACCTTACTTTAGCTAATAGTCTATACAGTACCTGATCCTGCAGAGCTGGATGCTGATGTGACATGCTGTGACCTCTTGGGGGGGGACATCTTCTACATAATCATACCACTCATCATATGACTCCTCCTACCTGTAGTGTGCTTTGTTCTCGCTGCCTTTTTCGATCTTTCAACCTCTCTTCTTCAGACCTTTAGTGAGTGAATTATTAATTATTATATGAAATATATTCAGGTCAGTCTGGCTACAGTGAAACAAGTGATTTTTAAGGATGCAAATGGAAAGTGTTTATAATGTTCAAGACTTACGGCGGTAAAGTTCTGCCGGAGAACTAGGCTCCACCATCGCTGCATGTTTTCCTTTGAAATGGATGGGTATCCCCCCCCCAACATTATATCCACTAGTGATCATTTCATAATGTATACATACCTCAGTAAAATCACACTAATTCCATTGCAACGTACAGAGCGTTAAGTTAAGAAAGAGTAGGTTGTTAAGTTTGATAACAACAATAATGGTAATAGTACATATTAATAATAACCCCCCAGGAATATACTTCAGGATGTAGAAGACAGTGTAGCCAGCTCAATAATGATGTTAGTACATATTAATAATAACCCCCCAGGAATATACTTCAGGATGTAGAAGACAGTGTGGCCAGCTCAATAATGATAATAGTAAATATTAATAATAACCCCCCAGGAATATACTTCAGGATGTAGAAGACAGTGTGGCCAGCTCAATAATGATAATAGTAAATATTAATAATAACCCCCCAGGAATATACTTCAGGATGTAGAAGACAGTGTAGCCAGCTCAATAATGATGTTAGTACATATTAATAATAACCCCCCAGGAATATACTTCAGGATGTAGAAGACAGTGTGGCCAGCTCAATAATGATAATAGTCAATATTAATAATAACCCCCCAGGAATATACTTCAGGATGTAGAAGACAGTGTGGCCAGCTCAATAATGATAATAGTCAATATTAATAATAACCCCCCAGGAATATACTTCAGGATGTAGAAGACAGTGTGGCCAGCTCAAAAATGATGTTAGTACATATTAATAATAAGTGTCCAGTATGAAGGAAGTTAGAGGTAGTTTTGCAAGCCAATATTAACTAGCGTTAGCACAGTTAATCTTCTGCTAATGCTAATTAGCAATTGCACTAGTTACCAATTTCCTTCAAACCGCATGCAGAGACATAAAAATGGTATCCACGAGTTCATCAGACTCTGGGGAAGTAGATAAAGGGCCTCTTTGCCAAAATCCCAAAGAATCCCTTTAAATAATTACACATATATTCCAAATTCTTTTCACCAACAGCGACCAATCCACCAACCATTCTGATCTTAACGCCAACCCTCCGATGTCCATAGATGATTGCCCCAAAAATATATACTTTTCCCAAGAGTATAATGATATTTCCCATTGACCGACTGTGGTTTTTCAGATCTCTTAACAGTACAGTTTGCAGGTCCTTCTGAACCCTGATATTATGACATAACAACCATTCCTGGACCTGACTCCTAATGGACAGTACCAGAAAAGATGTTCTATTAATTCTGCACAGGGCTGACCGTTCAATGCCCCATATTTTGAACAAAAAAATGTGTAGCAAGTATTTATACCAATTCTCTGTCTTTGGCAGGAGAGAGACCAGACTCTCCCTCTGACCGTGGGAAGAGTCCTTCAGGGGAACCAGACCCAGAGACGTCCAAACCAGCAATACAACACCACTACTGCCACTGTGGAATGAGTTTTTGGTGGTTAGGGCACCTTCAAGACCATAAGAGAATGCACACAGAGAAGCCTTACCACTGTTCCCAGTGTGAAAAATGTTTTAGCCACTTACGGAGCCTGAAATTGCATGAGCGAATACACACAGGAGAGAAGCCTTTTCACTGCTCCCAATGTGGAAAGCATTTTAGCTGGTTATCAAGCCTGAAAATACACGAGAGACTACACTCTGGAGAGAAGCCTTACCAATGCTCCCAGTGTGAAAAGAGTTTTATGTGGTTAGCGAGCCTGAAAATACATGTGAAAACACACACACGGGGGAGAAGCCTTTCCAATGCTCGCAGTGTAAATAAACATTTTCCCAGTTAGATAACCTGAAAAAACTTAAGAGAATGCACACTGGAGAGAAGCCTTACCACTACGCCCCTTCTAGGAAACTGGAAGAATCATGAGCTAACACTGTATATAAGCTTTCTGACTGTTCCCAGTGTGGAAATACATTTTTCTCATTAGGGTCCCTAAAAGAACACTAGGAAACACTGTTGAGAAACCCTACCATTGCTCTGTGTGTAAAGAGTTTTGCCTCATCAGTAAACCTGAAAGAACATAAAATAATACACTCGAGTGAAACCTTACCTCTGCTCCTAGTGTGAAAGTTTTACTCTATTGTGGACCTGAGATATCATGAGTACACACACAGCAGAGAAGCCTTACCATTGATCCCAGTGTGTAAAGCGCTTTATCATGTCAACATACCTGATAAAACATGTTCTAACACACTGTAGAGAAGCCTTTCCACTTTTTTACGCTTGAAATTTGTTTTAAGAATTTATGCTATATGAGTGCATGAGCAAAGACACTAGGTAGGCCTCTTCCACTGCTCAGCAACTGAAACAGCATGAAATAATCCACACCTTAAGTGGCAGTCTTTCTGTGATGTGTTTACAATGTCATAGTCCAGTCTTTTGGTACAATAGGAGAGGAGATGGAGCTTAAAAGCCCTAAAAAGGCCCAGCGCCTCAAAGTACTTTGCATTTAGTTTTTTATGTGTTCTCTGTTAAATGTCTGCTCAGCCCACATGCTCTATATATGTAATGTATATAATAACTATGTATTCATACTATGACTCTCCACTTACATGGAATGCCCATCACCCTCATATGACACCTCTGCTAAAATGTTTTATCTGGTTCTTCATTGATAGACGGAACGACAAGGTTAACTTTGATTCTATACAAGACCAATAAAATCCAACTTATTACATGGAATGTGTACAGGCTTCATGATGGGGAAACATATGGTTCTTGAACACTTAAAGAGATTGTCAACAGATGTGGTTCTCCTACATGAGTTACATAAAACAAAGAGAGATGTAACATTTAAAGAGGAACTGTGTTGGAGAGACCAATGCTGCCCCCTACTGTAGTAACAGCAGAGGTGTAGGCATCCTGATAAACAAGAATACACCCTTTTCCCTTATATCCCAGCCACAAACCAAGAAGGATGTTTTCTAATGTTGATTTGTACCTTACATGGTGAAAAATACATTAATTTCATTGTATAATACCAAATCTGGTATTTTGTAGATAGAATTCAAGCTATATTAGATCAAATCCAGACAGGCGACCTAAATCATACATTTGATAAGATTGACAGACGTAGCATTAAAAAAAGGCAAATTCAAAAAGCCTCCAAAAAGGCTGACATTTTTTATCTCTACAAGTAATCTACAGGACACCTGTAGACTACTATTCCCAACTACAAAAGACTACTCTTTTTTTCTCTCAAAGTAAGAAAATCTATTCAAGGCTTGACTACATTTGTATTTGAACAATGCACTCAACAATTTACTGGGTTAAAGAATCCATGACATAGTGATATTGGATCATTCTCCTCTATCATGCTTAATTAAACCAATAGAAAATACACTTAGTGATAGAATATGGAGAATGAACAGATCGTAATTTCAAAACCCAAAATGTATTAAATACGTAAATTAAAAAATTAATACATTACAAATGTGGGCAGAGAAAAGCCGACCGCCGACATAATTTGGGATGCTTTTTAAGATGTAAATTAGGAGAATGATAATCTCATACTCAGCAAGAGTTATTTATTTTTCTTAAAATTGTTATTTCTATCTTGGAAAAAGACCATAAAAAATCTTTACAAGGTAAAGAACAAAATAAAAAATTCTGATCTTAAGCAGGAAGATGATCTTATACTTTTGAAGAGAGCCAACAACTACAGGTTAAACAAAAATAAAGCATACTACTTAACTGCAAATGAACCTGGTAAACATCTCACTAAACAAATACACACCAAACCAGTTATCGTTTCAAAAGATACAGATAAAGATGCGTTAATTAGAAAATGTGATTAATGCCAATTTGAAAAGCGTCTATGAATGTATATAAATCAGAATTACCAGACTAAGTAAACCTACTGGACTATTCTTTGTCTCCACCCATTCAGCATTGTTCACACCCTCTTATGCCTTAAGCCCCACCCATCTCTTTACGGAGTCACATGAGGCCATGTGCTGAACAGAGTGAGTAAGGTATTGTAGTAAACAACCAAAGATGAAGACTAAAAGTAGTAGCCACATGCACAGGATACAGAAGGTGTAAACGGTAAAGTGTAATGGTTATTTGCATAGTAGCAATATCAAAAGCATAGTGTCCATATGATAAAAATATTGGATAATTATTAGATGACGATTACCCAAACATACTTATCTAAATTGATGGGTCATGCTAGCTAGCTAAAGAACGAACCATAATCACAACCCATACTACGAGCAATACAAACTGATTGTTATAGCTGTTGTATGAATCTGCTTTAGCTAACATTAGGCTATAACTAGCAATGAAAATGGATTTCTGATATGAATAATATAACTACACAGATCATACACGTAACGTTAGCTAGCGAGCTAACAGTGCGCTTTAACTTGCAATGATAACGACTTTCTGACCAAATTATAAATGTATAATATCTGACATTGTAGCTAGACTCTTACCCGTATACATAGAGGAACGCTTCACGGCAGACTGGACTCTTACCCGTATACATAGAGGAACGCTTCACGGCAGACTAGACTCTTACCCGTATACATAGAGGAACGCTTCACGGCAGACTGGACTCTTACCCGTATACATAGAGGAACGCTTCACGGCAGACTGGACTCTTACCCGTATACATAGAGGAACGCTTCACGGCAGACTGGACTCTTACCCGTATACATAGAGGAACGCTTCACGGCAGACTGGACTCTTACCCGTATACATAGAGGAACGCTTCACGGCAGACTGGACTCTTACCCGTATACATAGAGGAACGCTTCACGGCAGACTGGACTCTTACCCGTATACATAGAGGAACGCTTCATGGCAGACTGGACTCTTACCCGTATACATAGAGGAACGCTTCACGGCAGACTGGACTCTTACCCGTATACATAGAGGAACGCTTCACGGCAGACTGGACTCTTACCCGTATACATAGAGGAACGCTTCACGGCAGACTGGACTCTTACCCGTATACATAGAGGAACGCTTCACGGCAGACTGGACTCTTACCCGTATACATAGAGGAATGCTTCACGGCAGACTGGACTCTTACCCGTATACATAGAGGAACCCGTATACATAGAGGAACCCGTATACATAGAGGAACGCTTCACGGCAGACTGGACTCTTACCCGTATACATAGAGGAACGCTTCACGGCAGACTGGACTCTTACCCGTATACATAGAGGAACGCTTCACGGCAGACTAGACTCTTACCCGTATACATAGAGGAACGCTTCACGGCAGACTGGACTCTTACCCGTATACATAGAGGAACGCTTCACGGCAGACTGGACTCTTACCCGTATACATAGAGGAACGCTTCACGGCAGACTAGACTCTTACCCGTATACATAGAGGAACGCTTCACGGCAGACTGGACTCTTACCCGTATACATAGAGGAACGCTTCACGGCAGACTGGACTCTTACCCGTATACATAGAGGAACGCTTCACGGCAGACTGGACTCTTACCCGTATACATAGAGGAACGCTTCACGGCAGACTGGAACCCTTTAACGCCATTTTGCTTGCAGCTACATCTTTAACTTTATATCTTTCAAAAAGCCACTCTAGCAAGGAGCAGCTCACGTTATAGACAGAAGCTACATGCCAGACAATCCGAACTCATCTCTCGGCAAGTCCAGCCCATCCATTATCTCAGCCAATCATGGCTAGTGGGAAGGTTCCTGTCTTTTTCTTTGGCTAAACCAACTAGGCTCGTAATTTAACAATTTTATTCGTATTTACAGATTGCATACAGTTTGTTATTAAGGCACATTACAGTTCACATGTTCCAGAAGGCATTTCTGCCAAAAAACACATTTTGTTTTTACTTTTCTCGTCAATTATCTTGAAAAAAACGTGTACTTATACTTAACTGGAAATCAACCAATCCTCTATCGTTAACACAATGTAAAGGTAAAATGCTTTATTATCTAAATATTTAAACAAAACAAAATGGTGCCGTTTGAGGCCATGCGGCAGAGTGATGCGGGCGCTGGAGATGGGGGTGTGAGCAGGTGGGTCTGGGCAGGGTGATGTAGTTGATGGAGATGGGGGTGTGAGCAGGTGGGTCTGGGCAGGGTGATGTAGTTGATGGAGATGGGGGTGTGAGCAGGTGGGTCTGGGCAGGGTGATGTAGTTGATGGAGATGGGGGTGTGAGCAGGTGGGCCTGGGCAGGGTGATGTAGTTGATGGAGATGGGGGTGTGAGCAGGTGGGTCTGGGCAGGTGATGTAGTTGATGGAGATGGGGGTGTGAGCAGGTGGGTCTGGGCAGGGTGATGTAGTTGATGGAGATGGGGTGTGAGCAGGTGGGTCTGGGCAGGGTGATGTAGTTGATGGAGATGGGGGTGTGAGCAGGTGGGTCTGGGCAGGGTGATGTAGTTGATGGAGATGGGGGTGTGAGCAGGTGGGCCTGGGCAGGGTGATGTAGTTGATGGAGATGGGGGTGTGAGCAGGTGGGTCTGGGCAGGGTGATGTAGTTGATGGCGATGGGGGTGTGAGCAGGTGGGTCTGGGCAGGGTGATGTAGTTGATGGAGATGGGGTGTGAGCAGGTGGGTCTGGGCAGGGTGATGTAGTTGATGGAGATGGGGTGTGAGCAGGTGGGTCTGGGCAGGGTGATGTAGTTGATGGAGATGGGGTGTGAGCAGGTGGGTCTGGGCAGGGTGATGTAGTTGATGGAGATGGGGGTGTGAGCAGGTGGGTCTGGGCAGGGTGATGTAGTTGATGGAGATGGGGTGTGAGCAGGTGGGTCTGGGCAGGGTGATGTAGTTGATGGGGTGTGAGCAGGTGGGTCTGGGCAGGTGATGTAGTTGATGGAGATGGGGTGTGAGCAGGTGGGTCTGGGCAGGGTGATGTAGTTGATGGAGATGGGGGTGTGAGCAGGTGGGTCTGGGCAGGTGATGGTCATTTGTATGTTTGTGTTTTCTATTGTTTAAAAAATAAAATCTTACTAAAAAACGAACAATTGTATCGAATGTTTATTTTGTATGTTGAATATTCCTTTATTTTAATATTTCCTTTTGGCCAATTGTTGGTTTGCACGTAGAAATGAATTTAAAATGGTTAAATCTAAGATTTTTTTAAAAACATAATCATGATTAACTGAGAATGGACTTAATCATTTTGAATATAGAGCATCAGTTTGAATATAGAGCATCAGTTTGAATATAGAGCATCAGTTTGAATGTACAGTAAGTCAGTTTGAATATAGAGCTTCAGATTGAATGTACAGTAAGTCAGTTTGAATATAGAGCATCAGTTTGAATGTACAGTAAGTCAATTTGAATATAGAGCATCAGTTTGAATGTACAGTAAGTCAGTTTGAATATAGAGCATCAGTTTGAATGTACAGTAAGTCAGTTTGAATATAGAGCATCAGTTTGAATGTACAGTAAGTCAGTTTGAATATAGAGCATCAGTTTGAATGTACAGTAAGTCAGTTTGAATATAGAGCATCAGTTTGAATGTACAGTAAGTCAGTTTGAATATAGAGCATCAGTTTGAATGTACAGTAAGTCAGTTTGAATATAGAGCATCAGTTTGAATGTACAGTAAGTCAGTGTCAATCTGTTCTGTAATTCAATTATCATTTTCGAACTCCGACTGTAGATTTGGTGTGTGTTTTCCTGCGTGTGTCATTCCTTGAGCACTACAGATAATCATGTGGTATTTTCATGTGATGCATTTGCTCTATTGTTTACAGGATGATTTGTATCTTGTAGAACGTAGCTTTAAGGGAATACGATGGTCACATCTAAATGTTGACGTACCAGGCCGTGATGCAACCCAACAATATGCTCTCGATGGTGCTCCTGTAGAACACTGAGGGCCCTCGGGGACAGGCAGAATTTCTTCAGCCTCCTGAGGTTGAAGAGTCACTGCCATGCCTTCTTCACCATGGTGTCTGTGTGGTTTGACTATTTCCGCTCATCAGAGATTTGAATGCAGAGGCACTTGATTTTTTTACCGTCTCCATGGTGGCCCCATTGAGGATGGGTGCGTATCCAACCTGATTCCTCCTGAACTCCACAATCAGCTCCTTTGTTTTGCTGACGTTGAGGGAGAGGTAGTTTACCTGAGTGCCTACCTCTTCTCTGTAGGTCGTCTCGTCGTCGTTGGTAATCAGGCTACAGTCGTGGTTTTGAGAATGACACAAGTATTGGTCTCCACAAAGTTTGCTGCTTCAGTGTTCTTAGATCTTTATGTCAGTAGTTACTATGGTAACACTGAAGTATAATTACAAGTATTCCATAAGTGTCAAAGGCTTTCATTGACAATGACATTCCGTTTATGCAAAGAGTCAATATTTGCAGTGTTGACCCTTCTTTTTCAAGACCTCTGCAATCCGCCCTGGCATGCTGTCAATTAACTTCTGGGCCACATCCTGACTGATGGCAGGCCATTCTTGCATAATCAATGCTTAGAGTTTGTCAGAAGTTGTGGGTTTTTGTTTGTCCACCCGCCTCTTGAGGATCAACCACAAGTTCTCAATGGGATTAAGGTCTGAGGAGTTTCCTGGCCAAGGACCCAAAATGTCGATGTTTTGTTCCCCAAGCCTCTTATTTATCACTTTTGTCTTATGGCAAGGTGCTTTCATCATGCTGGAAAAGGCATTGGTTGTCACCAAACTGTTCTTGGATGGTTGGGAGAAGTTGCTCTCGGAGGATGTGTTGGTACCATTCTTTATTCATGGCTGTGTTCTTAGGCAAAATTGTGAGTGAGGCCATGCCCTTGGCTGAGAAGCAACCTCACACATGAATGGTCTCAGGATGCTTTACTGTTGGCATGACACAGGACTGATGGTAGCGCTCACCTTGTCTTCTCCGGACAAGGTGTTTTCCGGATGGCCCAAACAATCGGAAAGGGGATTCATCAGAGAAAATGACTCTACCCCAGTCCTCAGCAGTCCAATCCCTGTACCTTTTGCAGAATATCAGTCTGTCCCTGATGTTTTTCCTGGAGAGAAGTGGCTTCTTTGACAGCAGGCCATCCTCCAAAAGTCGTCGCCTCACTGTGCATGCAGATGCACTCACACCTGCCTGCTGCACTCACACTGGTGGTGCCCCGATCCCGCAGCTGAATCAACTTTAGGAGACGGTCCTGGCGCTTGCTGGACTTTCTTGGGCGCCCTGACGCCATCTTCACAACAATTGAACCTCTCTCCTTGAAGTTCTTGATGATCCGATAAATGGTTGATTTAGGTGCAATCTTACTAGCAGCAATATCCTTGCCTGTGAAGCCCTTTGTGTGCAAAGCAATGATGACGGCACATGTTTCCTTGCAGGTAACCATGGTTGACAGAGGAAGAACAATGATTTCAAGCACCACCCTCCTTTTAAAGCTTCCAGTCTGTTATTCTGACTCAATCAGCATGACAGTGATCTCCAGCCTTGTCCTCGTGAACACTCTCACCTGTGTTAATGAGACAATCACTGACATGATGGCAGCTAGTCCTTTTGTGGCAGGGCTGAAATGCAGTGGAAATGTTTTGGGGGGATTAAGTTCATTTTCATGGCAAAGAGGGACTTTGCAATTAATTGCAATTCATCTGATCATTCTTCATGACATTCTGGAGTATATGCAAATTGCCATCATCAACACTGAGGCAGCAAACTTTGTGGAGACCAATACTTGTGTCATTCTCAAAACTTTTGATCACGACTGTACACTTGTCGGTAGAAGTCACACAGGCTTGACAGAGGGACTTTAGCAAGCCTTTATTCATATTAAAAATCGGATTTATTGAATTCTTCACGTGGTCTATATTTAAGCACTTTATTTAACATAACAGGCTTTTAAAATGCAATATTGCAAAGGTTATTGCAAAGGTACCCATTTAGTGGAACGATCTTTTACATTTGCATCACAAACAATATTTGATAAAATCAATTTTTAGGCCCTTTTTAGAATATTAATGCCTCTTGTTAGACCCTATGATTGTAATAAGTTTACCATCTGTTTGATGTTCTCGTTCACACAGGAGAGAGACATGACTATCCTGGATCCTCTGGGGAGCCTCAACAACATCCTGATGCTGACGAGGCAGAGAAGAGTCTCTCCAGATCAGAACACCTGATGGTACAGCTTGGTCTGGTCTAGCATACAGCTTGCTCTATCGGGGTCTGGGCTGGGTTTCTGTAAAGCACTTTATGACAACAGTGACATCAGCATCCATAATGATATGTCTCTGTGTCCCCTCTTTATGGTTACCAGGACAACGCTAGCCCGCCCCACACCACCCTCCTGGAGTTCCCAGGTCATGCCTCTCCCAGTAGCACCATATTGCTGGCTCTGAAGAGGGTGTCCGTGCGGCTGGTTGATTATAGGAAAACACTGAGGCTGAGTGGAACTGGGAGAGAAGGCGATGAAGAGGCTGGAGAGGGAGATTCAGATTCAATGCCATCAAGTAAGAACAATGTGTGGATTAGACTACAATCTGCTTCTGTAACAGTTTATTGATCAATCAATATTTATCCATTGACCCATATTTGCAAAACGGAAGTGTTCAGTATTCAGTGTTGTATAGCAGCTCATCTGGCAGGGCTCTACACTGTGACCATTTTGGTCACATATGCTGCTAAATACTTTGCTGTGCAACCTGGAATTGTAACTTTGGAGCAATATGTACAGGGGTACAGGTGGTTGAGGTGGGTTTAGACATAAGAAGTGACTGGTAGTAGGATATATACTCAACAAAAATAGAAACGCAACATGTAAAGTTTTGGTCCCATGTTTCATGAGCTGAAATAAAAGATCCCAGAAATGTTCCATACGTACGGTCTCCCTGTGCACATCTTTGTTTAATTAAATTCTTAAATATAGAAGTTGTTCAGTTAATCTCTTGCATCCAGCATAGCCTGAAGGTAGGGAGGAGCAGTTCCCCTTGCTGCTCCGTAGGCAAGCACCAGGATCTTGAAGATTATGCATTTTATTGAGGGATCTAGTCTAGATTAAACCTCATAGGGAGACAGTTTTATCATGTGGAGGTTTCATTCAGGTCTCTCTGTTTAGCCAAATACTCTGTTTGTCTTTAACAGGAGAGAGACCAGACACTCACTCTGACAGCGGGAAGAGTCCTTCAGGGGAACCAGATCCAGAGATGATCAAATCAGCAAGACCACACCACTGCTCCCAGTGTGGAAAGAGATTTATCCGGTTAGGGCACCTGAAAGAACATAAGAGAACGCACACAGGGGAGAAACCTTTTCACTGCTCCCAGTGTGGAAAGAGTTTTACCTATTTAGGGAACCTGAAAATTCATGAGGTGACACACACAGGAGAGAAGCCTTTCCACTGCTCCCAGTGTGGAAAACATTTTACCCAGTTAGGGAACTTGAAAACGCATCAGATGACACACACAGGGGAGAAGCCTCATCACTGCTCCCAGTGTGGAAAGAATTTTCGACACTCTGGGAACCTGAAAATGCATGAGAGGACACATACAGGAGAGAAGCCGCATCACTGCTTCCAGTGTGGAAAGGGTTTTAGGCACTCAGGGCATCTAAAAGTGCATGAAAGAACACACACTGGAGAGGAGCCATATCAATGCTCCCAGTGTGAAAATATTTTTTTCTCATCAGGGGACCTGAAATCACATGAGAGAACACACTTAGTAGAGAGGCCTTTCCAATTCTCTGTGTGGAAAAATATTTATTCAGCCATCACATCTGAAAGATCATGAGAGAATACACACAGGATAAAAAACATTACAATGCTTTGCTGTGTGGAAAGAGTTTAACCTATTTAGGTGACCTGTGTGTGTCCACTTATGTGTTTTGAGGTTACATAACTGGCACAGAATAGAATAGGTCAACTTTTGTACTATGGGGGATAGATAGTAGATTGACAGGCTAGTGCTTTTGCTGTTCATTAGGCCTACTCATCTTGTTGGCTGACGAAAAGTAAATGTGGACAGTTCTTCCAATATCTTAAATATGCAAGGATGCGTCCCCAATGTGTCTTTCTTCACTTGTAGCCTGTGAGAAAGACCTGATCACGTGACGGAGAGCCATGTGAGTGAGAGACGCTTCGGATTGCGCAGTACACTGTGGCTGTGTCACTACAGATCCTGGTGGTAAGGGTAGGGAACAACACATCTGCCACGCTGATCCTCAACACCGGGGCCTCTCAGGGGTGCGTGCTTAGTCCCCTTCTGTACTCCCTGTTCACCCAGAACTGCGTGGCCAAGCATGACTCCAACACCGTTATTGTTTGCTGATGACATAACAGTGGTAGGCCTGATCACCAACAACGATGAGTGTGCTGCCAGGACAACAACCTCTCCCTCAATGTGAGCAAGACAAAGGAGCTGATCGTGGACTACAGGAAAAGGAGGGCCGAACATCAACGGGGCTGTAGTGGAGCGGGTCGAGAGTTTCACCAACAAACTATCATGGTCCAAACACACCAAGTCAGTCGTGAAGAGTCGTGAAGAGGGCATGACAACAACTTTTCCCCCTCAGGAGACTGAAAAGATTTGGCATGGGCCCTCAGATCCTCAAAAAGTTCTACAGCTGCACCATCGAGAGCATCCTGACCGGTTGCATCACCGTCAGGGTTGGGGAGTAACGGATTACATGTAAGGGATTTAAAAAAACGGTAACTGTAATCCATTATGTTACCAGCTAAAATATCTCTGTTTTCTCATTGACATTCAAATCAGCGTTGAAAAAAGGCGCAAATTTAAGTTTGTTCCACCTGAGAGAGTCTGAACACCAATCAGAGACCACTATGATGACACACCAAATGATGACCACCAATCAGAGACCACTATGATGACACAGCAAATGATGACCACCAATCAGAGACCACTATGATGAGACACCAAATGTGTTTGATGGATCGCGGGAAAAGAGCAGGAATAGGCTTTTATAGGCTTCAATCCAAGCTATGTCTTCCAATGGTGCGACTGCTGTCGGCATCCAAAGATTATCCAACTTGAATAAACGCTTGGAGGTAAGGATGACAGTAGTGGTGTAGTCTACGGCGATACGGATATCACTTATTATTGATATCTACATAGCGCATTGATGTGAATCACTGTGTTGCTCTCTCATTTAGCTATTTGAGCCTTACGGATTGTGGTTGTTATGGATGGCTGTTTGCCAGTGAAAAATACACTCTTGCAACAGCTGCATAGTGTGGATCCCAGCCTATGACTTTTAGTGCTCAATCTAATTCATGCTGATAAATAAATAAAATCTATAGGCCTGATGGACTAAATTATATACAGTATATATATATATATATTTTGTTCTTCCTGTAGTTGCCTCCAGAGTGGCGGCCTAAGGCACTGCATCTCAGTGCTGGAGAACATCACTACAGACCCTGGTTTGATCCAGGGCTGTATTTCAACCGGCCGTGATCGGGAGTCCCATAGGGCGGCACATAATTGGCCAAGCATCGTCTGGGTTAGGGGAGGGTTTGGCCGGGGTAGGCCGTCATTGTAAATAAGAATTTGTTCTTAACTGACTTGCCTAGTTAAATAAAGGTTCAATCAAAAAATAAAAAACAATTACATTCTGAAAGTAACATACCCAACCCTAATCACCGCCTGGTATGGCAACTGCTCGGCATCCGACCGTAAGGTGCTACAGAGGGTAGTGGTACGGCCCGGCACATCACTGGGGACAAACTTCCTGCCATCCACGACCTATATACCAGGCGGTGTCAGAGGAAGGCCCAAAAAATTGCAATTATCTATGCATAGTCACTTTACCCCGACCTACATGCACAAATTACCTCGACTAACCTGTACCCCCGCACATTGACTCGGTACCGGTACACCCTGTATTTAGCCTCGTTACTAACCTGTACCCCCACACATTGACTTGGTACCGGTACACCCTGTATTTAGCCTCGTTACTAACCTGTACCCCCGCACATTGACTCGGTACCGGTACCCCCTGTATATAGCCTCGTTACTAACCTGTACCCCCGCACATTGACTCGGTACCGGTACCCCCTGTATATAGCCTCGTTACTAACCTGTACCCCTGCACATTGACTCTGTACCGGTACCCCCTGTATATAGCCTCGTTACTAACCTGTACCCCTGCACATTGACTCTGTACCGGTACCCCTTGTATATAGCCTCGTTACTAACCTGTACCCCTGCACATTGACTCGGTACCGGTACCCCTTGTATATAGCCTCGTTACTAACCTGTACCCCTGCACATTGACTCTGTACCGGTACCCCTTGTATATAGCCTCGTTACTAACCTGTACCCCTGCACATTGACTCTGTACCGGTACCCCTTGTATATAGCCTCGTTACTAACCTGTACCCCTGCACATTGACTCTGTACCGGTACCCCTTGTATATAGCCTCGTTACTAACCTGTACCCCTGCACATTGACTCGGTACCGGTACCCCTTGTATATAGCCTCGTTACTAACCTGTACCCCTGCACATTGACTCTGTACCGGTACCCCTTGTATATAGCCTCGTTACTAACCTGTACCCCTGCACATTGACTCTGTACCGGTACCCCTTGTATATAGCCTCGTTACTAACCTGTACCCCTGCACATTGACTCTGTACCGGTACCCCTTGTATATAGCCTCGTTACTAACCTGTACCCCTGCACATTGACTCTGTACCGGTACCCCTTGTATATAGCCTCGTTACTAACCTGTACCCCTGCACATTGACTCTGTACCGGTACCCCTTGTATATAGCCTCGTTACTAACCTGCACATTGACTCAGTATTATTATTGTGTTACTTTTTATTATTTTATACTTTAGTTGATTTAGTAAATATTTTCTTAACTCTTTCTTGAACTGCATTTTTGGCTAAAGGCTTGTAAGTAAGCATTTCACGGTAAAGTCTACACCTGTTGTATTCGGGGGATGTGACAAATAAAAATTGATTTGATTTGAGGTTGAGGGAAAAACTATTTAATCCATTTTAGAAAAAGGCTGTAACGTAACAAAATGTGGAAAAAGTCAAGGGGTCTGATTACCTCCTGAATGCACTGCATAACTAGCAATGCAAATGGATTTCTGAGATACGAATAATAATGTTGGTTAAGGGCTTGTAAGTAAGCATATCATTTCACGGTATGGTCTACATCTGTTGTATTCGGGGCATGTGACAAATAACGTTTGATTTGATTTGATGTAGTAGATAAGTGCGTTTCCCACTCCAGTCAGCAGATGGCGATATGAGTCTTTAAGGTGATTCTTCTTGCGTGACGTCTAATCTAGTGGACGGGACGCCTGTCGGCTACTGGTAGCTTGCTAGCCAACATAAATCCAACACATTGAAGCTCCTTTGGCTAATTTGTGTATTCTTACGTATCTAACGTTACTAACTTAATATGCTTGTTCAATTTACTAATTTGTTAAGATTAATTTGATACCGAGTCTAGCACTAGGCTAGTCGCTAATGCTAACTAACTAGATAACTAACTAACATCCTGACCATGAGCTCACTAAGATACTCGCCCCATGCTAAAGAAGAGGATGTCTACTGGACGGAGAAAGAAGCTCTGGGACTGAACATTGTCGTAAAAGAAGAAGAGGAGGGTGTTAAAGTTAAAGGAGATGAAGAACCTTTCAGAATGATCAAGGAGGAAGAGGAGGATATTACAGTGAAAGGAGAGGAAGAAGCTTTCAGAATGATAAAGGAGGAAGAGGAGGATATTACAGTGAAAGGAGAGGAAGAGGAGGATATTACAGTGAAAGGAGAGGAAGAAACTTTCAGAATGATAAAGGAGGAAGAGGAGGATATTACAGTGAAAGGAGAGGAAGAAGCTTTCAGAATGATAAAGGAGGAAGAGGAGGATATTACAGTGAAAGGAGAGGAAGAAACTTTCAGAATGATAAAGGAGGAAGAGGAGGATATTACAGTGAAAGGAGAGGAAGAAGCTTTCAGAATGATAAAAGAGGAAGAGGAGGATATTACAGTGAAAGGAGAGGAAGAAGCTTTCAGAATGATAAAGGAGGATGAGGAGGAGGTTATAGTGAAAAAAGAGGAAGAATCTTCTAGAGAGGAAGAGGAGGCTATCTCAATAAAAGAGAAGGAGGAAGCTGTTTTGGGAGTGAAAGAGGAGGATGAAGGAGAGGAGGAGGAGACAGAAGATCTGATTAACACCAGTGAGTAGTCTTAAAAACAGGGGCATCGACTGCACTTTCTACACATCAATAGGTTGTTCAGTACTGTAGGAATTGTTAAAGGGGCCATCTGTGATTGGTACATGGTCTTTTACTTTTTAAAATGTTTTTGTACCTTTATTTAACTAGGCAAGTCAGTTAAGAACAAATTCTTACATTAATAATATACAGTGCCTTTGGAAAGTATTCAGACCCCTTGACTTTTTCCACAAAATTCTCATCAATCTACACACAATACCCCATAATTGCAAAGCAAAAACAGGTTTTTACCGTGTATCGTGTATCTGTCTTTTGTGTATTTTTCACCTGCCCTGTGTTTTTTCGTAGCTGCTTGACGAAGAAAGTTCCCCTTGGGGATCATTTAAGTATCTATCTATCTATCTATCTATCTATCTATCTATCTATCTATCTATCTATCTATCTGTCTATCTATCTATCTATCTATCTATCTATCTATCTATCTATCTATCTATCTATCTATCTATCTATCTATCTATCTATCTATCTATCTATCTATCTGTCTATCTATCTATCTATCTATCTATCTACCCATTTTTAACTAGCTCATCAGGAAGTTTTTTTAACTTAAGATCTTTATCAATCCAAACGGTCGATGAGAGAACCATCCAATGAGTGAATATGTAGCCCATCTGAGACATTTTTACTATCACTGTTGTGGTTGTCTCACCTAGCTACCTTAAGATGGATGCACTAGCTGCTAGTTGCTCTGGATAGTGACCATACTATTCCCTTACAGCCACACATGTGAAATACATGGGAAATGCAAATGTCCACAATAGAGCAAATGCATCACATGCGAAGAGCACTTGACTGTAAGTGTCTCTGGATAAGAGGGTCTGCTAAATGACTCCAATATAAATGTATGTGGAGGTTTCATTCAGGTCTCCCTGTTTAACCACTCTGTTTGTCTTTGGCAGAAGAGAGACCAGACTCAGAGGAACCAGAGACGTCTGAGCCAGCGAGACGACACCACTGTTCCCACTGTGGGAAGAGTTTTACCTATTTATGGAGCCTTAAAAACCATAAGAGAACACATGCAGAGAAGAAGTCTTACAACTGCTCTCAGTGTGGAATGACTTTTACCCGGTTAGGGAACCTAAAATCGCATGAGAAAAGACACACAGGGGAAAAGCCTTACCACTGTTCCCATTGTGGAAAGAGATTTACAGAGTCAACACAACTGAGAGTCCATCGGAGAATACACACAGGGGAAAAACCATTCCAATGCTCTCAGTGTGGAAAGACATTTTCCCGATCAGGAGACCTGACATCACATGAGAGAATACACACAGGGGAAAAGCCTTACCACTGTTCCCATTGTGAAAAGAGTTTCAGCTGGTCAGGGCAACTGAAAGAGCATGAGAGAATACACACAGGAGAAAAGCCATTCCAATGCTTGCAGTGTGGAAAGAGTTTTACCCGGTTAGGGAACCTGAAAACACATGAGAGAATACACACAGGAGAGAAGCTTTTCCAATGCTCTCAGTGTGGAAAGGAGTTTACCCAATTAAGGAGCCTGAAAGGTCATGAGAGGACACACATAGGGGATAAGCCTTTCCAATGATCTCAGTGTGGAAAGGGTTTTACCCAGTTAGGGAACCTTAAAACACATGAGGTAACACACAAAGGAGGGTAGACTCACCTCTGCTCCCAGTTTGGAAAGAGTTTAACCCAATTAAGCATCCTGAAAGAACATCATGTCACTACTCATTACATACACATGAGGAGAAGACATACCACTGCTCTCATTGTGGAAAGACATTTTCAGAGGACCTGAAATCACCTGAGAGAAAAGAGGCTGTTTTCTGACTTTTTAACTGATGATTTGTGTTTTTGTCATGAAATCTAATTGTATGAATTAAATCATACTCACAAATAGGCCTACATTTGCTTTTCTGGTCGTATCTAACATCAGATTTGAACAAATACAATTTCTATTTTGTTTTGATTATAAACTTTGATTGGTTATAAACTTTTAGCTAGATGTTCATTTTATAATGTGGATATTTCAAATTGTAAATTAACAAATAGATTCATATCATTAGCATTTGTTGATTCTAACCTTGAAACCTCTTTAATTGACTTGTTGTTTTTCATTGTGTTCTATTCATCAAGATACAGGAGTATGAAAATGTGATAACTTGTTCTCGTACATGTTAGTCATTTAGCAGACACTCTTATCCAGGGCAACTTACAGGAGCAATTAGGGTTCCTTGCTCAAGGACACATCGACAGATCTCATCAGCTAGTTGGCTGGGGGATTTGAACCATCAACCTTTCGGTTACTGTCCCAACACTAGACTACCTGCCACCCTAAAGTCTTTCCTCAATTCCTCGCATCCTCCAAAACTCATTGGAGGAGAGATCTGATAATATCTTCTCCTCTAATATGACCTGAGAAGGTGCACAGAGAGGATGCTTGACACTAAGGAAAGACCTGAGATATTCACCCTAGTAGATTGAAACTAAGGAAAGACCTGAGATATTCACCCTAGTAGATTGAAACTAAGGAAAGACCTGAGATATTCACCCTAGTAGATTGAAACTAAGGAAAGACCTGAGATATTCACCCTAGTAGATTGAAACTAAGGAAAGACCTGAGATATTCACCCTAGTAGATTGCCGTTCTACCGATGGAGAACTAAAAGACAGTCAATCCAAGCAACATTTCATTAAAGCTCCCGACCAACAGTTCTGGTGCCGACGTTGCTTCCAGAGGCAGTTTGGAACTCGGTAGTGAGTGTTGCAACCGAGGACAGACGATTTTTACGCCCTACATCACTAGCCAGTCCCGTTCTGTGAGCTTGTGTAGCCTACCACTTCACGGCTGAGCCGTTGTTGCTCCTAGACGTTTCCACTTCACAATAACAGCACTTCCAGTTGACCGGGGCAGCTCTAGTTCGATTTTATACACCTGTCAGCAATGGGTGTGGCTGAAATAGCCGTATCCACTAATTTTAAGGGGTGTCCACATACTTTTGTTTATATAGTGTACATGGTTGCATCATGTGGGCTAAATCCCAACTAGAGATGAATGCAAGTTGTATTTCTTCCACAAAGTAAAAATGTGCATGTGTTCTATTTACATCCTCCTCCAGCAGGGCAGTGTTTTTATTCCATGTGTATCAACATTGTTTTACATACAGTTAAAGTCAGAGGTTTACATACACTTAGGTTGAAGCCATTAAAACTCATTTTTCAACCACTCCACAGATTTCATGTTAACAAACTATAGTTTTGGCAAGTCGGTTAGGACATCTACTTTGTACATGACACAAGTAATTATTTCAACAATTGTTTACAGACAGGTTAATTCACTTATAATTCACTATATCACAAATCCAGTGGGTCAGAAGTTTACATACACTAAGTTGACTATGCCTTTAAACAATGGAAAAGGCTTTAAGAACTGGTCGTCTAGTGCGTTGGGTACAGAGAGTAAAAGGAGCAGATTTCTGGGTGCGATAGAATAGATTCAGGGCATAATGTACAGACAGGGATATGGTAGGATGTGAGTTCAGTGGGGGTAAACCTAGGCGTTGGGTAAAGATGAGAGAGGTTGCATCTCTGGAGACACCAGTTAAGCCAGGTGAGGTCTCCGTGTGTGTGGGGGGGGGGGACAAAGGAGCTATCTGAGGCATGTTGAGAAGGACTGGGGGCTCTACAGTGACATAGAACAATAAGAACTAACCTAAACAGCAACAGATAAGGCATATTGACATAAGGGAGAGGCATAAAACAAACACAGTTAATCAAGAGAGCTAAGACAACAACAGGTAAATGGTGATGAATAGACTGAGATAATGTTGAGGAAAAGTTGTGCCACACACAGGACCCGAGTTTGAAGCTGAGGCTTAACAGATAAACAGAATGAGGTACCGTGTTAGGGAACAGTCCAGCAGGCAACAGCTATGTAGCCGAGTGATCATAAGGTCTGATGAGCAGCAAAGAGGTGAGCCAGGGAGCAGTTGGGTGGCCGCTACCGCACTAGGCGAGCAGGAGGCACGGCGTTCAGAATGATAGCAGGCCGGGGCTAGCAGATGGATCTTTGGCGGCATCACAATGTAAAAGTCTGCTGAGACCACGTGGGATGATTACGTCTTCAGACCAGTCGTGATGGATCGGCGGGGCTCCGTGTCGACAGTAGAAGGTCCAAGCCGGTTGACAGAAGTACTGTAGCCCGGGAAATTAGCTAGTACACGTCAGCTAGTCGGAAGATGGGCCTAGCTCAAGGCTAACTGGCGCAAGCTTTTGGACAGTCGTGTTAGCCAAACAACAGCAGCCACTCTGTTGCAGCTAGCTCCGATGATCCGGTGTGATGGTCCTGTGATTTCGGCAGAAATCCGGTGAAGTGGAAGGGAACGCAATCCGATATGCGCAGGGTTGGTAGCGCGCTGTGCAGACTGGCCGATATTGTAAGAACTAAAGCTGGCTGATGCAGGCAGAGCAGTGGTGAGGACTGCTATCAGTGGCTAGCAATGGCTAGTAGCTAGTTAGAAAGCTAGCTAGCAGGATAGCTTCTGTCGGAGGTTCAGTTAAATGATAAAGAAATAAAGAAAATAGTAGATCCATTCCATGTTGGGTGAGGCCGGTTGCAGGAAAAGTATATGGGGAATAAGAAAAATATACGGAAAGACAGACTATTTACACGGGACATAAGACAGGAAAAAAAACACGTCCATCTTGGTTACAATTTACGTTTATAATCAAAACCAAATACACATTTAATTTGATTAAATCATATTTTAGATATGACCATGTCTGGAGATGAAAAAATAAAAACAAATATAGGCCTATTTGTGAGTATGATTTAATATATAGAATTTGATTTTGTCACATAACCAAAAACAACTATTCTTAAATCAGAAACATGAGTCAGAATGTGATTTTAGGTTATTCTGAAAATGTCTTTCCACAACAAGAGCAGTGGTAATGTCTCCGACTCTTGTATTTTCTCATGCTCTGTCAAGCCCCTTAACTGAACAAAACTCTTTTCACACTGGGAGCAGAGGTGAGGCTCCTTTATGTGTCACCTTATGCATTTTCAGGTTCCCTAACCAGGTAAAACGCTTTCCACACTGAGAGCATTGGAATGGCTTCTCTCCTGTGTGTGTCATCTCATGCGTTTTCAAGTTCCCTAACCGAGTATAACTCTTTCCACACTGCAAGCATTGGAATGGCTTCTCTCTTGTGTGTATTCTCTTATGCACTTTCAGATGCGATGACTGGATGAATCCCTTTCCACACTGAGAGCATTGGAAAGGCCTCTCTACAGAGTGTGTTCTCTCATGCTTTTTCATGTCCCCTAATGATAAATACTTATTTTCACACTGGGAGTAGTTATAGGTATTTTCTCCTGTGTGTGTGTATATCTTATGTGATTTAAGGGACCCCAACCTTCTAAAACTCTTTCCACACTGGGAGCAGTGGTAAGGCTTCACTCCTGTGTGTGTTCTCTCATGCTCTTTCAGTTGCCCTGACCAGCTAAAACTACTTTTACAATGGGAACAGTGATAAGGCTTTTCCCCAGTGTGTATTCTTTCATGTGATTTCAGGTCCCCTGATTTGGAAAATGTCTTTCCACACTCAGAGCATTGGAATGGTTTTTCCCCTGTGTGTATTCTTTTATGTATTTTAAGGTTCCCTAACCGTGCAAAACTCTTTTCACACTGTGAGCAGTGGTAAGGCTTCACTCCTGTGTGTATTCTCTCATGCATTTTTTGGTTCCCTAAACGGGTAAAACTCTTTCCACAATGAGAGCAGTTATAAGGCTTTTCCCCTGTGTGTATTCTTTCATGTGATTTCAGGTCCCCTGACCGGGAAAATGTCTTTCCACACTGAGAGCATTGGAATGTTTTTTCTCCTGTGTGTATTCTTTTATGCTCGTTCAGATGTGATAACTGGATAAATCTCTTTCCACACTGGGAGCATTGGTGAGGCTTCTCTCCTGTGTGTCTTCTCTCATGTTCTTTCAGTTGCCCTGACCAGTTAAAAATCTTTCCACACTGAGAGCAGTTGTAAGACTTCTTCTCTGCATGTGTTCTCTTATGGTTTTTAAGGCTCCCTAAATGGGTAAAACTCTTCCCACAGTGGGAACAGTGGTGTCGTCTCGCTGGCTCAGACGTCTCTGGTTCCTCTGAGTCTGGTCTCTCTTCTGCCAAAGACAAACAGAGTGGTTAAACAGGGAGACCTGAATGAAACCTCCACATACATTTATATTTGAGTCATTTAGCAGACCCTCTTATCCAGAGACACTTACAGTCAAGTGCTCTTCGCATGTGATGCATTTGCTCTATTGTTTACATGATAATACCGTCTATCATTATATGCAACGTGAGATCGCTACATAACAAGGTGGATGACCTTGAGGGGCTGGTCCATGGACAAAGAGACTACCGGGAAGCTAGCCTATTGTGCTTTACAGAGACATGGCTGAATGATAACATCCCCATAGAGAACGGAACTATCGGTGGTTTCCAGACCATCAGAGCGAACAGGGATAACGTTTCTTCCGGTAAGAGTAAGGGAGGGGGGCTTTATTAGTTAACAACAGAGCCATATTACTGTTAAGGAACAGTTTTGTAGCCCGGACATTGAGCTGTTAGCCGTTAGCCTGAGAACCTACTGTTTGTCGAGGGAATTCACGGCGACCATTGCTGTTATTGTTTACATCCCGCCCTCCACTGACGCAACCACAGCATGTGACGTCATCCACTCTGCTATCACGAAGTTACAGAGCGAATCCCAGTGCCTTCTTTGCCATTTCGGGGGATTTTACGCATGCATCTCTCTCTTCAACGCTTCCCACGTTCAAACAGTTCGTGAAGTGCCCAACCAGGAATAATAAAACTCTGGACATATGCTAATGTGAAGGATGCATACAACTCCACTGCACTCCCTCCCCTCGGTAGATCGGATCACAACCTTGTCCACCTCACCCCACTCTACAGGCCTATGGTCCAACAGCAGTAGTGAGTATTTTCCAAATAATAAACGCCTCCCTACTGGACACCAACGCCTCACTACTGGACGAGCTATGAGCTGCCGAGGAGAGCCCCTGAGGACAAGGAGGGCTACGTGCTTACCGTCTCCACGGAGGACGTATGGAACAAATATACAATGTTTGTATCGTTAAACGTGACACTAAACTGATAGTGTTATCCAGCTAGCTAGAGTGGGCAAGTGAACGTGACTCTGCTGCTGGACATAAGTGCTGACATATCACCATGCTGGCTACGCTTTATACTGTGATTGGTCAACAACGACGGCATCGCTTAAGAAATACAACAGGTCTGCGTTCACTACATAACGTAATATAACGTTCAATTGAAGGGAAACGGTGGTGTACTGAACGACCAGTTGAAACAATGGGTTGGGTTGTAGGTTCAAAATGCCCCGCTGTCTATTAAATACGTTACTCACACCCACCGAACAGAGCAACCGCATTTCAGTCTGTTCAAGAACGTAAAGAACATTTTGGGAAAACATGTCGTTCACTACAAACCATGAACGCAACAAACGTTCATGCGAACTGAATGCACAGCAGATGTATATTTACTCAGCTTTAGCGACCTTCACGGGCACGAGCCCCGCCTAGGCTTCACTGTGTTTATTATCAGAGCCAATATTATTAACCGTTACGAAACGCCGAAATTTGTCAGATAAATTACACTTTTATTCTGTATCACTCAACTCTAATTTATAATGAGTCTGGTTTGCAATGAGAGGGATATAGTTAGATATATATATACATATGTATTGATGTGTTTCTGTAGTCGTGGATGGATCAGAAGGATAGAACGTGCGCCAGAGAAACTATCAATATTCCAACTCTTCCTAATTACCTTGAAATCTGACCTACAATTTGTAAACAGAGCTCATGTGATTATAATTCTTAATTGGAAGTGACCTAAATGTATTAAATTCGAGATATATTCAACCTGAAAAAAAGTTACAATTTATTTGGGACTGGGTCTATGGGATTTCGAGTATTTCTACAGAACAAAGCACTACATAAAGAGATATGGGAAGCATTCAATCCATCGTTAACGTTCTGCTGGCTGCCCCCACTCTTTGTAGCTTTAACAATATCTACAGTACAGACCAACATATTCAAGTGTAGAACTTCAATAAAATGGTATTTTAAAACCACACATTGATTCAACAACTGCGGAGTTGTACTTACTGGTGTTAATCAGATCTCCTGTCTCCTCTTCTTCCTCCAATGTGACAGTAATCTCCCCCTCCTCCTCCTTCACTCCAAAAACGGCATCCTCCTCTATTTCTTCCTCCTCTTCTTCTTTCGCAGTAACATCCTCTTCTTTCACTCTGAAAGCTTCTTCCTCCTCTTCTTTCACTGTAACAGCCTCCTCTTCCTTCTCCTCTTTGATGAGAGTTTCTTTCTCCTTCCAGCAGACCTCCTCTTCTTTAGCAGGGGGAGAGTAGTTTAGTGAGTTCATGGTGATGTTAGTTAGCTAGTTAGCAATAGTGCTAAGCTCATTTAGAAAGCCAGCTAACTGACTAACAACGTAAAATGAAACTGAATGCTGCAACTAGCTATACAACAGACGTTAGTTTAAAACGCAGAGGCGAATTTACACATAACGTGTCTAAAGAGCTTTAATGTTTCTGCTATGTTGGCTAGAAAGATACCGGGGAAGCTGTTGTTGAAGAAGGGTCCTGTCCACTAGATTATACGTCACACCAGCAGCTTTCCCTGCAAGGCGCACATCGCCATCTATTGACTGGAGTGGGTAACGCAGTTGAGAGAAACGTTTATTTTTATTGCCATTTACAATCTTGAACACAAGACATGCGTGCATGTATTTCACAAGATAGCTTGTTTGTAGACAGACTGAATGAGTTTCAATGTTGTACAGCAAGCTTGGGCCCAACTAGTCATGCAGTATGTTAAGTGGGGGAGCATCATAGCATTGAAGTACCGTTTTGCTGCCTCTGTAGTCAACCAGTTCCCTATGTATAGAACATTATACAACATTAGCCAGGTTGAACTTGTTTATTTGAGTTACCCTTTTCACCTGATTTCTGAAGGAGAAGTTGGAATCAAGATGCCAAGGTACTTCAAATCAGATACCACCTGGAGCTTCTCCCCTGACACATCGACAGCTGGCTCAGTAGCATCAGTCGTCCTCTTTGTAAAGAACATGCAGACTGTATTTCACATTGAGGTGCAAACATTTTAACAATGTCTACACTGTATTTCGGATAAATGTTATGTTATTTTAATGGAGAAAAAATTTGCTTTTCTTTAAAAGGCCACTTTGTAAAATGGGCCATTACAGTAGTGAGTCACTGAGCCACTTTGTAAAATGGGCCATTACAGTAGTGAGTCAGACACTTTGTAAAATGGGCCATTACAGTAGTGAGTCAGACACTTTGTAAAATGGGCCATTACAGTAGTGAGTCACTGAGCCACTTTGTAACACAGACAATTGCTGCAGGAGTTATTGTGCTCTTTGCATGCACATACATCCCTGTATTATCTGCATACATTTGTACTTCAGACTGAGTACAGACAGAAGGCAGTTCATTCATGTACAGGCTGAACAGGAGGGGCCCAGTATTGACCCTTGGGGCACGACCACATCCTAGCTGCTCCCTGTGTATCCATCTTAAGGCATCAGGAGAAAAGTTGAACTTGGACAGTTTTGAGACAAGGACCTCATGGTTAACAGTATCAAAGGAGTAACATAGCTAGATAACTATTTTCTTGCTTATTGTGCAGTGGAGGATAAAAATACCTGTATGCCTATGGATGTGTAGCTATCTGTTTATGGACCCTAAAACGTTTAGTATACATATTAGTTCACAACCTAGCTATGAACCTCAGCTATTATTGATGACGCCAGCTAGAGAACACGCACGGTAAAGCTGCGTTGCTACAGATGTGGGTTCGAGCCCCGTCTGTGTCGCAGCCGGCCGCAACCGTACTGCTAAAGAAGAGGAGGTCTGCTGGACAGAGAAAGAGGAGAAGGAAGAGGAGGCTGTCACTGTAAAAACATGCTATCTTCCCGTGGTTGGAAGATAGCATGTTGACTGGCATGTCGGGAAACCTGCTCTGGCACCCTTCATGAAGCAGAGGCATACTTCACCTTGCACCATGCCGAAAGACCGAGAGAGGCTGCTGAACTATCGTCAAAAGGACAAGGAGGAGCGCTCTCGTCAGGCAACTCTATCGCCGCTCTTCCAAAGAGAAAGTTACATGTTTTTTGTTTGGTGCGGCGATAGAGCACTGCTTGAACTAGTGCTTAAATGTTCATGCAGATGGGTTTGGTATAGTATTTAAATCCTCCCTCATAAAAAAATATGCACTAATCAATCAACACATGCTTCTATTTGTACGTTTGCATATAATATTATTATTGGATGAAACAAATGAAAAATATATATATATAAAAAAAAAAAAAAAAAAAAAAAAATATATATATATATATATATATATATATATATATTCTTCAACTGCGTTACCCACTCCAGTCAGCAGATGGCGATGTGCGACTTTCAGGCGATGCTGCCAGTGTGACGTATAATGTAGTGGACGGGACTTCTTCAACAGCAACGACAGTCAGCCATCTCGGTAGCCAACATAGCCGAAAACATGACATCTCTTTAGGCTGTTTTGATGTATATTAGTCAATGTGTTTTAATCATACTTCTGTCGTGTCTACTTGTTGCCCCATTCAATGTAATACGTTGTTCGTCAGGTTGATGGCTTGATAAGTTAGTAGCATTAGCGACTAGTCTAGTGCTAAGCTAGCTAGCTAGTTAACATCCTTGACCATGAGTTCACTAAACTACTCCCCTCTTGTTAAAGAAGAGGAGGTCTGCTGGACGGAGAAAGCAGCTCCGGTGAAAGAGGAGGAGGAGGAAGATGTCACAGTTAAACAAGAAGTAGAGGGTGAAGCTGTTACAGTGAAAGAAGAAGAGAACGACGTTACAGTGACGGAAGAGGAAGACGTTTTCAGAGTGAAAGAGGAGGAAGGAGTTTTTGGAGTGAAGGAGGGGGAGATTACTGTCACATTGAAAGAAGAAGAAGAGGAGGAGGAGGAGACTGGAGATCTGAGTAACACCAGTAAGTACTGTCTTAAACTGGAGCACAACCTCTACAGTCCTTTAATATTTCTAGGTCACATGTTGGAGATGAGCTACTGACATTTAAACGTTTCAAATATTTATATAAGTGCTTTATGGGAAAACCATATGGTGAACAATCCTAAATTGGTTTTAGGTGTCTTGGTAACAGTTTTTTTTTATCTAAAGCGTGTGCAACATGCCTCTCTCTGTAAGGAATAATGGACAGTTGAAATTAGGTTTCTAGATCATGTGGTGAAAGAGAGGTGATTCTCATGAAAAGTGTCTGGAAATATTTCTCATTACCGTAACACTTGTTCAAGTTTCTGTAAGAACTATATATTTTATAGTTTTATATGATGCATGATGGATCATCTAGTGGAGTAGTCCTTAGATTAAGTTCCTTAACAGAAAGAGAATCTTATTCTCAAACACCCCCTTTACGACACTTGACCTTGTCATTGCCGAAATGACAAAAAAGCTCAAATTGGGAAAAACTTAGAGAGCCATTACCTTCCCAACATGGAGGCATGAATGGGCTTTAGTGATGTGGTTAATAGTTTCTGACTCTAATAACTACACTTCTCTTCTCTCTATCAACTTGAAACTTGAAGCGTTTTGAATTGTTACATGTCCACATAATGCTTCCATGCAGCTGTCTCTTTCAGTCTGCTCATAAGACAGCATCTTGCTTGCAGCTGCGCTACATGACCAAAAGTATGTGGACACCTGCTCGTCGAACATCTCATTCCAAAATCATGGGCATTAATATGGAGTTAGTCCCCCCTTTGCTGCTATAATAGCCTCCACTCTTCTGGGAAGGCTTTCCACTGGATGTTGGAACATTGCTGTGGGGATTTGCTTCCATTCAGCCACGAGCATTAGTGAGGTTGGGCACTGACGTTGGGTGATTAGGCCTGGCTCGCTGTCAGCGTTTCCAATTCATCCCAAAGTTGTTTGATGAGGTTGAGGTCAGGGCTCTATGCAGGCCAGTCAAGTTCTTCCACACCAATCTCGACAAACCATTTCTGTATGGACCTTGCTCTGTTGCCACAAAGTTGAAAGCACAGAATAGTCTAGAATGTCATTGTATACTGTAGCGGGGCCTAGCCCGAACCATGAAAAACAGACCATTATGCCTTCTCCATCAAACTTTACAGTTGGCACTATGCATTGGGGTATGTTATGTTCTCCTGGCATCCGCCAAACCCAGATTTTGTCTGTCGGACTGCCAGATGGTGAAGCGTGATTCATCACACCAGAGAACGTGTTTCCACTGCTCCATAGTCCAAAGGCGGCGAGCTTTACACCCCTCCAGCTAACGCTTGGCATTGGGCATGGTGATCTTAGGCTTGTGTGCGGCTGCTCGGCCATGAAAACCCATTTCATGAAGCTCCCGACGAACAGTTCTTGTGCTGACGTTGCAGTTCAGAGGCAGTTTGGAACTCGATAGTGAGTGTTGCAACCGAGGATAGATGATTTTTACGCCCTACATCACTCGCCAGTCCCGTTCTGTGAGCTTGTGTGACCTACCACTTCGTGGCTGAGCCGTTGTTGCTCCTAGACGTTTCCACTTCACAATAACAGCACTTCCAGTTGACCAGAGTGGCTCTAGCAGAGCAGACGTTTTACAAAGTGACTTGTTGGAAAGTTGGCATCCTATGACGGTGCCACGTTGAAGGTCTCTGAGCTCTTCAGTAAGGCCATTCTAATGCCAATGTTTATCTATGGAGATTGCATGGCTGTGTGCTCTGTTTTATACACCTGCCAGCAACGGGTGTGGCTGAAATAGCAGAATCCACTAATTTGAAGAGGTGCCCACATACTTTTGTGTGTGTGTATATATATATATATTTTTTTATTTCACCTTTATTTAACCAGGTAGGTCAGTTGAGAACAAGTTCTCATTTGCAACTGCGACCTGGCCAAGACAAAGCAAAGCAGTGCGACAAAAACAACACAGAGTTACACAGTAAACAAACATAGTCAAAAACACAATAGAAAATCTATATACAGAGTGCAAAATGCAGTAAGGTGTATTATTATGATGGCCACAAGGGTTTTTTTTATATTGGAAATGTTCTGAACTCAGGATATTGAGGGATCTAGTCTGGATTAAAACTCATAGGAAGTAGGATTGCAAAAATCTGTTAACATTCCATAAATTCTCTGGTTTTCCAGAAAACCCAGTTGAATACTCCCGGAATCCTCCAACTTGAGGTCTTCACGGATCCACCTGTACCCGAATACCCGAGAGTCTGGATCAAGAATTATAAATAAAGTCACGGCTCTGGGTCGGATCTGATATGATTGTCAGGGGTCTCGGTATGTGTAGTTTTAACTGACTAGTCCGGAAGGGCCCGTACAGATCCGAACGCGACTGCTGCAGTAGAGAGAGCGAGACATTTTTATAATTTGTTGTTTTTCACGAGAGTGGAGCGTGTAGCTTGTTGTTGGCCAATCACAAGTCATCAAAGTGGCGCTATGCTACAGTCATAAAGCCTCAGTGTCTGTCTCTAGTAGTAGTTATAGTTAGGAGATGTCTAATCAATGGAAGATGGAATTAAAATGACAGAATTAAAAGTTACAGGAGAAGGATGGGCTACAATAACCAAGAGACAACAGGTAGGCTGCTACTTAATATTCTGAATGGAGGAGTTGTAATTGTAGAATGAGAGCGCATGCACTGCAGCCTCAATTAGCCTAGCTAGCTAAAGATAGCTATGTAGCTTAACTAGCTTCTCCTGGTTTGATGGAGTCCAAGACAGGTACTACATAATCATATTTGATGATTAATAACCTAGCTATGGCCGCTATTAGTCTTGTATAGAACGAGTCTGCTTGGTTACTGTCTCGTCTCTCCCCCGGCTGCTAGAGCGGCTCCTCCCCCGGCTGCTAGAGCGGCCCTCCCCCGGCTGCTAGAGCGGCTCCTCCCCCGGCTGCTAGAGCGGCTCCTCCCCCGGCTGCTAGAGCGGCTCCTCCCCCTCTCGTGCTTTATCCGCTTCGGTTAATAAAGTAGCTAAGAGAGAAATAAATCTGCTTCTATCCTCACTCAGGATCCGACCGGGTTTATATGGAATGGGTCTTGTTGTCCTCGGGTCTGTTCTGAACGGGTCTCTATTTAAATGTTTTATTTATGCATATCGGATCCGGGTGGGAAAGCCCCAGGTCCCTTTCGTAACAGGTCCACATTTTTGGACCCATAAAGACCTTTACCTCCAACCAGGATATCTGGAAAACCTGGGAATTTTGTGGAAGCTACTGGATTTTTGCAAACCTAATAGGAAGACAGTTTTATCATGTGGAGGTTTCATTCAGGTCTCTGTTTAACTAAATACTCTGTCTTTGGCAGGAGAGAGACCAGACTGTGAGAAGAGTCCGTCAGGGGAACCAGACCCAGATACAGACAAACCAGCAAGACGACACCGCTGCTCCCTGTGTGGAAAGAGTTTTACTAAGTTACGGAATCTAAAAGAGCATGAGAGGACACACACAGGAGAAAAGCCTTACCAATGTTCCCACTGTGGAAAGAGTTTTACCGTGTTAGTTAACCTGAAAAGGCATGAGAGAATACACACTGGAGAAAAGCCATTCCAATGTCCCCAATGTGGAAAGAGTTTTACCGTGTTAGTTAACCTGAAAAGGCATGAGAGAATACACACAGGAGAAAAGCCATTCCAATGTTCTCAGTGTGGCAAGAGTTTCACCCAGTTAGGGAGCCTGAAAATACATAACAAAATACACTCTGAAAAGAAGTCTTATCACTGTTCCCAATGTGGAAAGAGTTTTAACCACTTAAAGCACCTGAAATCACATGAAAGAACACATTTAGGAGAGAAGCCTTTCCACTGCTCTCAATGCGGAAAGGCATTTTCCCAGTCAGAGGACCTGAAATCACACGAGAGAATAGAGAGGCTGTGTTCTGACTTATGTTTTTGACAGAGAATTTGTGTTTTTGTTTATGCAACATGAAGTCATATTGTTTATATGAAACCCGACTCACAAATATAAATCATATTGTTTATATGAAACCCGACTCACAAATATAAATCATATTGTTTATATGAAACCTGACTCACAAATATAAATCATATTGTTTATATGAAACCCGACTCACAAATATAAATCATATTGTTTATATGAAACCTGACTCACAAATATAAATCATATTGTTTATATGAAACCCGACTCACAAATATAAATCATATTGTTTATATACACTTTTATTTAACTAGGCAAGTCAGTTAAGAACAAATTCTTATTTACAATGACGGCCTACACCGGCCAAACTCGGACGACGCTGGGACAATGCACCGCTCTATGGGACTCCCAATCACGGCCGGTTGTGATACAGTCTGGATTCGAACCAGTCTGTAGTGACGCCTCTAGCACTGAGATGCAGTGTCTTAGACCACTGCGCCACATGGGAGCCCCAAGCCCCACTACCGGTCAAAAGTTTTAGAACACCTACTCAGTCAAGGGGTTTTCTTTATTTTTTACTATTTTCTACATTGTAGAATAATAGTGAAGACAAAAACTATGAAATAAAACATGGAATCATGTAGTAACCAAAAAAGTGTTAAACAAATCAAAATGTATTTATATTTGAGATTCTTCAAATAGCCACACGTTGTCTTGGTGGTTTTTAGATTATCATTATTTTAAACTAATACCTTATTTAAATTAGAATAATCTAAAAAACAGTTTTTGCTTTGTCATTACGGGATATATATATAATGGGTTGTTGGTGTGATTCTGCAGCCCTTTTAGGTTGTTGTCACAAATATCCAGCCCATTTCCAGTCATACTTGTGTCCCTCAACGTCATTCTGTCTGTTGTAGCATCAGACTGTGGTCATCACGTGTCTGTGAATCACAATATTAAAGATGAGGGATCACAGCATTTCCACAGATTGAGCCACACACAGTACAACATAAGCATTGAGGACAGCATTCTGTTGACAACATGGTGGTTTACACTGTCTACTCTGTGTGTTGACTTTTGATACTGTTCTCCTTGTTGTATTTCTGATTTTTTTTAAATTATTATTTCGAGTGGCAGCCCATAGGTACAAGAAAATATAAAATATACAATGCAAAATTTGAAAACGACCTATAACCCTGTTCTGCAAAAAACAAATACAATTAATCCAATGGGATTTTTCTTATGGGAATCCAATGTATATGAAAGTATTTGCCAGACGTAAGAGAAAACATATCTTATATTTTAATTATGACATTTTTAGCTTGCATAAACAATGTAGTGAATATGTTCCTTAACTGCGTTTCCCCCTCCGGTCAGCAGGTGGCGATGTGAGTATTTCAGCGGCAACAACACGGCTACTCTTTTTGTTATTTTCTTTAATGAAGTTGAACATTATATTAAAACAATTTCTTATTCCTGCAACAAAAAAGCTATGAAAACCATTGACATATGTGCATCATACAAGGTCTTTATGTAAACCAGTGTATTTGTTTGTAACCACTACTTGTGTTTTTGTTTCCTTATGTATATGAATATGTATACTTTGTTCTGTATTTTTTATTTTTTTGTATCCTGAAAATAATTTAAAAAAATAAATAAATATATAAAAAAACAACAACAACACGGCTACTCTTTCAAGCTCCGTTTTAGCTTCCTAGCTAAGAAGTAAGAGAACACAACATCTGATGACTTCTTATGACATTGTTTGACAGAATAAACATTGTAATTAATATTATTCCAATCTGCGTTACCCTCTCCAGTCAGCAGGTGGCGATGTGAGTCTCTCAGGTGATGCTTCTTGCGTGACGTATAATCTAGTGGACGGGACTTCTTCAACAGCGACAAAAGGCTACTATTTCAACCACCGTGGTGGTTTCCTAGCAAACATAAAACTGAAACATTTAAGCCCTTTAGACCAATCTTGTGTATATTTAAGCTTAGTGTTTAGAACATAATGATGTTTACGTATCTACTAGTTCATTTAAACGTAATTTGCTTGTTAAATTATCAAATGTGTTAAATTGATACTGCACTAGGCTAATCGGCCGGAGCATGAGCTCACTAAGTTAGACGGAGAAAGAAGCTCTGGTGAAAGGAGAGGAAGAAGATTTCAGAATGATAAAGGAGGAAGAGGAGGCTATCACAATGAAAGAAGAAGAGGATGATATTACAGTGAAAGAGGAAGATGGGAAAGAAGTTGTCAGAGTGGAAGAGGAGGAGGTAGAAGCTTTCAGAATCAAAAAGGAGGAAGATGAGGCTGATATTACAGTGAAAGAGGAAGATGGGAAAGAAGTTGTCAGAGTGGAAGAGGAGGAGGTAGAAGCTTTCAGAATAAAAAAGGAAGATTCCATAACGTTGAAAGAAGAGAATGTAGTGAAAGAAGAGGAAGAACCTTTTGGAGTGAAAGAGGAAGAGGAGGCTATCTCAATAAAAGAGGAGGAAGACGTTTTGGCAGTGAAAAAGGAGGAGATTGAAGATCTGATTAACACCAGTGAGTATTGTCTTAAAAACAGGGACACAAACTATGCAGTTGTTGAACTAATGTGTGTTTTTAACGTCATTCTACTGAAGTTCTACACTTCAATATGTTGTACAGTTGTATAGGAATTGTTTAAGGGGCAATCTGCCATTGGTGTATATATATATATATATATATATATATATATATATATATATATATATATATATATATATATATATTTGGGACTTTATAATGAGATTTATTGAATTCTCTATGATTGTAATAGACAGTCATAAGTTTACCATCTGTTTGATGTTCTCGTTCACACAGGAGAGAGACATGACTATCCTGGATCCTCTGGGGAGCCTGAACAACATCCTGATGCTGACGAGACAGAGAAGAGTCTCTCCAGATCAGAACACCAGATGGTACAGCTTGGTCTGGTCTAGCATACAGCTTGGTCTGGTCTAGCATACAGCTTGGTCTGGTCTAGCATACAGCTTGGTCTGGTCTAGCATACAGCTTGGTCTGGTCTAGCATACAGCTTGGTCTGGTCTAGCATACAGCTTGGTCTAGCATACAGCTTGGTCTGGTCTAGCATACAGCTTGGTCTGGTCTAGCATACAGCTTGGTCTGGTCTAGCATACAGCTTGGTCTGGTCTAGCATACAGCTTGGTCTGGTCTAGCATACAGCTTTCTCTATCGGGGTCTGGGCTGGGTTTCTTTATGTGATCTGTGTCCCTTATACTATTTATATGATTATTTATTTAATCATAGGAGCTTTGTATTTAATCTTATTAAAAGTAACATAAAGTGGTATGTATTAAAACCTCCACTGGATCGCTGTCCCTTATACAGGATTGTTGCTGCTCAATATGCCATATGTGACTAGAATGGGGTTGTAAACAACAGCCAACCTTCTGGGACATAGACATGTCTTATATGGGCAGAAAGATCAAATGATTGTTAATCTAACTGCAGTGTCCAATTTACAGTAGCTATTACAGCTAAAACATACCATGCTATTGTTTGAGGAGAGTGCACAACAAAACACTTATCACATCTGAAGGTAAATAATGTACTTACATTCAGTAATCTTGCTCTGATTTGTCATCCTGAGGTTCCAGAGATAAAATGTAGTGTAGTTTTTTTTAAATTCAAATGTAGGAACTGTGTTCTACAGTTTGACCTCTGGCTCCACCCCCACCCGCCCGGCCATCTAGATGTGTGAAAGTTAGAGTATTTTCTGTAGGGAAGCTAATGATCCATCATGAATGACATTCCTGCTAGTGTGCAAACTTACATTTTGAATTACCATAGCATTTTTGTATTTTCTCTTTAGTTATGTACTTAAAAACCAATTTGGCACATTTGGGAAAACTCCTGGCAGACTTGATACAAAATATTGTGTAGTGATTTAATTCTTTACTGGATCAGTCAGAACCGTTGCACACACACTGCTACCATCTGATGGACAACATCTAAATTACATCTAGAATGCTACTGTCTGGCCTTTCTCTTGCATTTCAAAGATGATGCAACCAAAAACATTATATAAAAAGCATGATATTTTGTTTATATTATCTTTTACCAGATCTAATGTGCTATATTCTCCTACATTAATTTCACATCTCCTCAAACTTCAAAGTGTTTCCTTTTAAATTATATCAAGAATATGCATATTCTTCAGGTACTGAGCTACGGGCAGTTAGATTTGGGTATGTAATTTTAGGCGCAAATTGAAAAAAAGGGTATGATCCTTAAGAGGTTTTAAAGCACTTTATGACAACAGTGACGTCAGCATCCATAATGATATGTGTCTGTGTCCCCTCTTTATGGTTACCAGGACAACACTAGCCCTTCCACCTTCCCAGAGTCCCCGTGTCGTGCCTCTCCTGGTAGCACCTTACTGCTGGGTATGAAGAGGTTGTTTGTGCTGCTGGTGGACTGCAGGAAAACAACGGGGCTGAGTGGAACTGTGAGAGGAGGAGAAGAGAAGAAAGGAGCAGATTTGATACATCAAAGTAAGTGCTGTAGTTTAGTTTGAACAAATAAAATAGATCTGCCCACTGGTATCTGTTCCGAGTAGGGCTGTCCCTGACTAATACAATTCTTTGTCAACTAAAAGTCGTCTGTTCTTTCGACCAATCGATTGTGTATTTTTCCATTATTATAAACACACCATATGTGTTCTAATAAAATCGACTATATGCATTGAGCTTGTCTGATGCTTTAAGCGTACTGTTTGATGAAATAAGACACACATGACTCAATAGGGAGCCAGAGATCTAGATAATCGGAAGAAAAGAATGCTGACCCAACCATTCTCCTTCCTTTACCGCTGGCTTTCGCAGATTATGCCATTACTCTCCTGAAGTTGCCAATAGTTTGTGCTAGAAGGTTCCTGCTCCAGTGAGCTCACGTCAGACACAGCTGTAGGCTTTTTGCACAAGAGATAAGAAGCAGTGGTTGACTTGGTCAGGAGCTCACTGGAGCTGAGAACCGACACCTCAAATGTTCTACTGCTTGAGCTCTTGTTCCTCTAATAGAATGTTAGCTTTAAAGTATTGTGGATCTCCTGCACCTACATAGAAACAGAACCAGCACCTAAAATGAGTACCGGAACCTATTTCAGTCCAAGTCAAGCACTGATAAGAGGTCATCAGGTAGGCCTATTTCATCACGTTTCCACTGGATCAGAGCACCGGTACCGCCCCCACCTTCCGTCAACCAATCCTGTCAAAGCAGAGCTATACAGAGCCGTCCGCATTGTGACAACATTCGGGAGGCGCACGGCGATGCGGTACAGAGCTGGTTTTGGCCTCTGCATGCCTCCGGAGGCTCCGTCATTATATCACACCCTCCATATGGAGCCACTGGCTTTTAGGATAGGCCTCCGCAATGGATTAGTTCACGGAGTGGCCGAAAATACATACAGCCTTATTCAAAAAAAAATCCTCATCTACACACAATACCCTATAATGACCAAACGAAAACAGGTTTTTAGACATTTTAGCAAATTTATATATTTTTTTATAACAATGCCTTATTTACATCAGTATTCAGACCTTTTGCTATGAGACTCAAAGTGAGCTCATGTGCATCCTGTTTCCATTGATCATCCTTGATGTTTCTACAACCTAATTGGAGTCCACCTGTGGTAAATTCAATTGATTGGACAGGCTTTTGGAAAGGCACACACCTGTCTATATAAGGTCCCACAGTTGACAGTGCATGTCAGAGCAAAAACCAAGCCATGAGGTTGAAGAAGTTGTCCGTAGAGCTCTGAGACAGGATTGTGTCGAGGCACAGATGGGTACAACAAAAATGTCTGCAGCATTGAAGGTCTCTAAGAACACTGTGGCCTCCATTATTCTTAAATTGAAGAAGTTTGGAACCACCAAGACTCTTCCTAGAGCTGGCCGCCCAGCCAAACTGAGCAATCGGGGGAGAAGGGCCTTGGTCAGGGAGGTGACAAAGAGCCAAACTGACAGAGCTTGAGAGGATCTTCAGAGAAGAATAGGAGAAACTCCCCAAATACAGGTGTGCCAAGCTTGTAGCGTCAAACCCAAGAAGACTGGAGGCTGTAATTGCTGCCAATGGTGCTTCAGCAAAGTACTGAGTAAAGGGTCTGAATAATTATGCAAATGTGATTTCAGTTTGACATTTTTGATAAATTTGCAAAAAAATCTAAAATCCTGTTTTTGCTTTGTCATTATGGGGTATTGTGTGTACATGATGAGGGAAAAAAAACATTTAAATACATTTTAGAATAAGGCTGTAACCAAAATGTGGAAAAGGTCAAGGGTTTTGAATACTTTCCAAATGCACTGTATGTTCCGAAGGCACTGTCTATATACGTATATCTATGAACTGAACAAAAATATAATCACCTGTGTGTGTGTGTATATATATATATATATATATATATATATATATATATATATATATATATATATATATATATATATATGCAACAATTTCAACGATTTACAGTTCATATAAGGAAATCAGTCAATGTAAATAACTGAATTAGGCCCTAATCTATGGACTTCACATTACTGGGCATGGGTGCAGCCATTGAGAATGTGTTTTTCCGCACTAAAGGGCTTTATTACAGAGAGAAATACTCCTCAGTTTCATCAGCTGTCCGTGTGGCTTGTCTCAGACAATGTGGAGGTCCTGGGCTGGCGTTGTTATACGTGGTCTGCAGTTGTGAGGCCGGTTGGATGTACTGCCAAATTCTCTAAAACGACGTTGGAGGAGGCTTTTGGTAGAGAAATTAACCTGACATTCTCTGGCAACAGCTCCAGTGGATATGCCTGCAGTCAGCATGCCAATGCACATTTTAGAGTGGCCTTTTATTGTCCCCAGCACAAGGTGCACTTGTGTAATGATCATGCTGTTTAATCACCTTCTTGATATGCCACACCTGTCAGGTGGATGGATTATCTTGGTAAAGGAGAAATGTTCACTAACAAGGATGTAAACACATTTGTGCACAAAATGTAAGAGAAATCATCTTTTGTACGAATGGAAAAATTCTGGGATCTTTTATTTCAGTTCATGAAACATGGGACCAACACTTATTTCACATTCTTTTTTACTTTTAATGATAGTAAAAATGTCAAATATGAAATATATAAACATAAAGGCAATCTAAATATAAAAAATACATTTTAAACAGCATGTTTTGAACCCTTTCAACAACCTGGAGATGTTACTGTTCTTTCTGTCGGTCTCAAATGTAAAAAAATAAACACAGATACATATTTTGGACTCCTACACAAAATGACTTATTTTAGGTTTAAGGAAGTGTGTAGGTCACATTCTGTATCATACAGCTAATATTGTTATAGATTTAGACTGTTGGGAGTAGAGGGCAAGAGAGAGATATAGATATTTATTTACAACCACCTGCTCAATAGGAGTCCAGCAATGTCTGTGTCTTGAGTGTTCTAGAACTGTCTAGTTTGTGTTCTGACTTATAAAACAGAATTAATAAAATAATAACATAACATATTATCAGTAATTACCAGGAAGCTCTACAACATACTTTGTTTTAAAATCACACAAAGATTATTTTAAATGATGAAATGTTTGATAACTGGCCTTATTGAGGGATCTGAGTTGGATTAAACCTTATAGCAAGGCAGTTTTATTATGTGGTTTCATTCATGTCTCTTTTTAAATGAACACTGTCTTTGGCAGGAGAAAAACCAAACTCACAGGAACCAGAGACGTCCAAACCAGCAAGACGACATCTCTGCTCCCAGATTGGAAAGAGTTTTGTCAAGTTAGTAAGCCTGAAAAGACATGAAAGGACACACACAGGAGAGAAGCCATACCATTGCGCCCAGTGTGGAAAGAGTTTTAACAAGTTAGGAAACATGAAATCTCACAAGCAAATACATACAGGGGAGAAGCCTTACCACTGCTCACAGTGTGGAACTAGGTTTACCAAGTTAGTAAGCCTGAAAAGACATGAAAGGACACACACAGGAGAGAAGCCATACCATTGCGCCCAGTGTGGAAAGAGTTTTACCCAGTTAGGAAACATTAAATCTCATGAGCGAATACACACAGGTGAGAAGCCTTTCCATTGCTCCCAATGTGGAAAGAGTTTTAGCCAATTAGGAAGCTTGAAAGCTCATGGGCGAATACACACAGAGAAGCCATACCATTGCGCCCAGTGTGGAAATAGTTTTAACCAGTTAAGAAGGCTGAAAATTCATGAGCGAATACACACAGGGGAGAAGCTTTTCCATTGCGCCCAGTGTGGAAAGAGTTTTAACAAGTTAGGAAACATGAAATCTCACGAGCAAATACATACAGGGGAGAAGCCTTACCACTGCTCACAGTGTGGAACTAGGTTTACCAAGTTAGGAAGCCTGAAAAGACATGAGAGGACACACACAGGAGCGAAGCCACACCATTGCACCCAGTGTGGAAAGAGCTTTAACCAGTTGGGAAACATGAAATCTCATGAGCGAATACACACAGGGGAGAAGCCTTTCCATTGCTCCCAATGTGGAAAGAGTTTTAGCCAGTTAGGAAGCTTGAAAGCTCATGGGCGAATACACACAGGGGAGAAGCCTTACCACTGCTCCCAGTGTGGAAAGCGTTTTAACCGGTTAGGAAAGCTGAAAGAACACATGAGACTGCACACAGGGGAGAAGCCTTACAAATGTTCAGACTGTGGGAAGACATATTACTCATCACAGTCACTTAAAAGTCATGTGAGAATCCACACAGGAGAGAATAAATAATAATTTCACATCACATTGACTTCATTACTTATCCTAGTGTGTAAACTGATATTTCACATTACATTGACTTAAAATTCATCAGAGAACATACACAGTGCTCCCATTGTCTTATATTGTTGACTGAGAATGTGTTTACTTGTTTATACCATATGAAATTAAATTGTACAAAGTATACTCAAAAATATTATTGTATGTTTTTATTAGAAAACATGAATTGAATATGGAGTATGTCAGTTTGAATATAGAGTAGATCAGATTCCATGTGTTTAAATGGTCCTTTTTTAAACTCTGACTGTGTGTGTGTTTATCTGGGTGAGTCATTCCTCCAGCACTACAGATAATCAAGTGATATTAGGATGTGATGCATTTGATCCATTGTTGACATTTGCATTGTTGGTCCACTGATGATTTAATTAAAATGTTCACAGACTCTGTAATAGAAAATATTAACTGTATGTGTCGACATAACTGAGGATGTGAAACTGTCCTATTATAATCTACTGGTCTTGGGAGAATCATCATCCTGTGTTACAAACCAGCTGCACCTGCAACCTTGTATGAATGAAATAATGAAAATGATGTAGTGAAATTAAAATGTTTATTGACTTGCCCACAGATTGCTGTCTAAACATTGTCTCAATGAAAAGTTCCTCTTTCGACTTTCCTGGGGGTTTTTACAAGCCCTTTACCCTTTACCCTTTGCCCTTTAACCTTTACAAGCCTCCCACTGATTGAATACACTGTGTTTCCACTTTGTGTTTCACCCAACTTGCAACATAAATCCAATGACAGGTGAGATGTTGTGTTGAATTCACTTTAGTTGATGAAAACTAGATGTTTGTATTTTGTATTTATTATGGATCCCCATTAGTTCCTGCCCAGGCAGCAGCTACTCTTCCTGGGGTTTATTATGGATCCCCATTAGTTCCTGCCAAGGCAGCGGCTACTCTTCCTGGGGTTTATTATGGATCCCCATTAGTTCCTGTCAAGGCAGCAGCTACTCTTCCTGGGGTTTATTATGGATCCCCATTAGTTCCTGCCAAGGCAGCAGCTACTCTTCCTGGGGTTTATTATGGATCCCATAAAAAGTTTAATACCACCATACAACAATATCACAATGTAAAACACTATGTTTGTACTGAATGAGCTAAAGATAACAGTACATCATATAACATTATTACACCACTACATATCTACAATACAACATGTATAATACCACCATTACATTACATATAAAACAGTACATCATATAACATTATTACACCACTACATATCTACAATACAACATGTATAATACCACCATTACATTACATATAAAACAGTACATCATATAACATTATTACACCACTACATATATACAATACAACATGTATAATACCACCATTACATTACATATAAAACAGTACATCATATAACATTATTACACCACTACATATCTACAATACAACATGTATAATACCACCATTACATTACATATAAAACAGTACATCATATAACATTATTACACCACTACATATCTACAATACAACATGTATAATACCACCATTACATTACATATAAAACAGTACATCATATAACATTATTACACCACTACATATCTACAATACAACATGTATAATACCACCATTACATTACATATAAAACAGTCCATCATATAACATTATTACACCACTACATATCTACAATACAACATGTATAATCATTACATTACATATAAAACAGTACATCATATACCATTATTACACCACTACATATCTACAATACAACATGTATAATACCACCATTACATTACATATAAAACAGTACATCATATACCATTATTACACCACTACATATCTACAATACAACATGTATAATACCACCATTACATTACATATAAAACAGTACATCATATACCATTATTACACCACTACATATCTACAATACAACATGTTTGTGTGTGTTTCCTCACAGTCCCTGTTGTTCCATAATGTGTTTTTTAATCTGGTTTTTAAATCTGATTTTACTGCTTGCAACAGTTACCTAATGTGGAATAGAGTTCCATGTAGTCATGGCTCTATGTAGTACTGTGCACCTCCCATAGTGTGTTCTGGGGGACTGTGAAGAGACCTCTTGTGGGGGTATGCATGGGTGTCCGATCTGTGTGCTAGTATTTTAAATGAACAGGGCTTTGGTACATTCAGCTCAAGTAGAGATGCTCAACTTCCACATTATTCATTGCGAGATGTCGTTGAGGTTTAGGGTTTAGTTAATGATTTATGACTAACTTATTCCTTGCTACTCATTCAGAAACTAACTGTGTCTCTTTGTTAAGTGTTGCAGTCATTTCAGTCACTGTGGTAAATGACGTGTATAGTGTTGAGTTATCCACATACATAGACACACAGGCTTTACTCAAAGCTAGTGGCATGTCATTATGTAAAGATTTTAAAAAGTAAAGTGCCTAGACAGCTACTCAGGGGAATTCCTGATTCTACCTGTATTATGTTGGATAGCCTTCCATTGTGTTCTGTTAGACAAGCAGGTGGTGTAAAGCCATAACACATACGTTGTTTTTCCAGCAGCAGACTATGATCCATAATGTCTAAAGCTACACTGATGTCTGTTCCCAATGGGCTGGTTTGAATAAGTGGCAGGTGTTTTCAACTCTACTGATGGTTTTAAAAACTGTTGCGTTAAATAGCAAACGTTCTCTTGGCAGGTGCACTGTAGCCAGCAGCTCACAGATACAGTGTGGGTAGGTTATCTACATGCCAATACAAACTGTAGTAAATATTGTTTCCAAACTGCGTTTCCCACTCCAGTCAGCAGATGGCGATGTGCGACTTTCAGTTGACGCTTCTTGCGGGACGCATCTTCTGAAACAACAACACGGCTACTCTTTCAACCAGGTCGGTAGCTTGCTAGATAACTTAAATCCGAAACATTGACGCTTTAGACCATGTTTATGTACATTAGCTAATCTCAGTGTTTTAAACACACTTCTGTTGACGTATCTACTTGTTAACTTTAACCTAAGTTGCTTGTTCAATTTGCAAACTTGTTAAAGATTGATACTGAGTCTAGCACTAGGCTAGTCGCTAATGCTAACTAACTAGATAACTAACTAACATCCTGACCATGAGCTCACTAAGATACTCGCCCCATGCTAAAGAAGAGGATGTCTACTGGACGGAGAAAGAAGCTCTGGGACTGAACATTGTCGTAAAAGAAGAAGAGGAGGGTGTTAAAGTTAAAGGAGATGAAGAACCTTTCAGAATGATCAAGGAGGAAGAGGAGGATATTACAGTGAAAGGAGAGGAAGAACCTTTCAGAATGATAAAGGAGGAAGAGGAGGATATTACAGTGAAAGGAGAGGAAGAGGAGGATGTTACAGTGAAAGGAGAGGAAGACACTTTTAGAGAGGAAGAGGAGGATATCTCAATAAAAGAGAAGGAGGAAGACGTTTTGGCAGTGAAACAGGAGGAGACTGAAGATCTGATTAACACCAGTGAGTTTTCTCTTAAAAACAAGGACAGAAACTATACTGTGGTTTTAAAGGCGTTCTACTGAAGTTCTACACTTTAATATGTTGTTCAGTACTGTATTAATTGTTAAAGGGTCAATCTGCCATTGGTACATATGTTTGGGACTTTTAAATTAGATTTATTGAATTATCCATGTGGTCTATATTAAAGTGCATCTCAACTAATATAACAGGCTTTTAAAATGTAATATTGGTGAATCATTTCTATTTAAAATATCAAAGTGACACAAAAGGCATCCATTTCGTGCAATTATCCTTATACATCGCAAACAACATTGAATAAAATCATGATGAAAGTGTCCATTTTAGGCCCTTTTTAGAATATTAATGCCTCTTGTTAGACCCTATGATTGTAATAGACGGTCATAAGTTGACCATCTGTTTGATGTTCTCGTTCACACAGGAGAGAGACATGACTATCCTGGATACTCTGGGGAGCCTCAACATCATCCTGATGCTGACGAGACAGAGAAGAGTCTCTCCAGATCAGAACACCAGATGGTACAGCTTGGTCTGGTCTAGCATACAGCTTGCTCTATCGGGGTCTGGGTTGGGTTTCTGTAAAGCACTTTATGACAACAGTGACATCAGCATCCTTAATGATATGTGTCTGTGTTCCCTCTTTATGGTTACCAGGACAACACTAGCCCTTCCACCCTCCCAGAGTCCCCGTGTCGTGCCTCTCCCAGTAGCACCTTACTGCTGGGTATGAAGAGGTTGTCTGTGCTGCTGGTGGACTGCAGGAAAACAACGGGGCTGAGTGGAACTGTGAGAGGAGGAGAAGAGAAGAAAGGAGCAGATTTGATACATCAAAGTAAGTGCTGTAGTTTAGTCAAACACGTGTTTAGCAGATGTTATTGCAGGTGTAGCGAAATGCTTGTGCTTCTAGCTCCGACAGTGCAGTAATATCTAACAAGTTATATCTAACAGTTTCACAACAATACACACAATACACATAAAACTAAGTAAAAAAATACTTACACTCATTTAGTATTTGGTAGCATTGCCTTTAAATTCTTTAATTTGGGTCAAACGTTTCAGGTAGCCTTCCACAAGCTTCACACAATAGGTTGGGTGAATTTTGGCCCATTCCTCCTGACAGAACTGGTGTAACTGAGTCAGGTTTGTAGGCCTCCTTGCTCACACACACTTTTTCAGTTCTGCCCACACATTTTCTATAGGATTAAGGTCAGGGTTTTGTGATGGCCGCTCCAATACCTTGACTTTGTTGTCCTTAAGCCATTTTGCCACAACTTTGGAAGTATGCTTGGGGTCATTGTCCATTTGGAAGACCCATTTGCGACCAAGCTTTAACTTCCTGACTGATGTCTTGAGATGTTGCTTCAATATATCCACATCATTTTCCTTCCTCATGATGCCATCTATTTTGTGAAGTGCACCAGTCCCTCCTGCAGCAAAGCACCCCCACAACATGATGCTGCCACCCCCATGCTTCACGGTTGGGATGGTGTTCTTCAGCTTGCAAGCCTCCCCCTTTTTCCTCCAAACGTAACGATGGTCATTATGGCCAAACACTTCTATGTTTGTTTCATCAGACCAGAGGACATTTCTCCAAAAAGTACGATCTTTGTCCCCATGTATAGTTGCAAACCGTTGTCTGGCTTTTTTATGGCGGTTTTTGAGCAGTGGCTTCTTCCTTGTTGAGCGGCCTTTCAGGTTATGTCGATATAGGACTCGTTTTACTGTGGATATAGATACTTTTGTACCTGTTTCCTCCAGCATCTTCACAAGGTCCTTTGCTGTTCTGGGATTGATTTGCACTTTTCACACCAAAGTACCTTCATCTCTCCTTCATGAGCGGTATGACGGCTGCGTGGTCCCATGGTGTTTATACTTGCGTACTATTGTTTGTACAAATGAACGTGGTACCTTCAGGCGTTTGGAAATTGCTCCCAAGGATGAACCAGACTTGTGGAGGTCTACAATCTTCTGAGGTCTTGGCTGATTTCTTTTGATTTTCCCATGATGTCGAGCAAAGAGGCACTGAGTTTGAAGGTAGGCCTTGAAATACATCCACAGGTACACCTCCAATTGACTCAAATGATTAATGTTAATTAGCCTATCAGAAGCTTCTAAAGCCATGACATCATTTTCTGGAATTTTCCAAGCTGTTTAAAGGCACAGTCAACTTAGTGTATGTAAACTTCTGACCCACTGGAATTGTGATATAGTGAATTATAAATCAAATAATCTGTCTGTAAACAATTGTTGGAAGAATTACTTGTGTCATGCCCAAAGTAGATGTCTTAACCGACTTTCCAAAACTATAGTTTGTTAACATGAAATCTGTGGAGTGGTTGAAAAATGAGTTTTAATGACTTCAACCTAAGTGTATGTAAACTTCCAACTTCAACTGTACATATGAGATGGGTGATGCATTATGTACACACATTGAGTGACTAAGATACTGTAGAATAGTGTAGAGTGCAGTTTATACATAGAGATGAGTGATGTAGATACAGATACATTATTAAAGTGGCTAGTGTTCTATTCCTTAAGTGGCCTGTGATTTCTAATCAGTGTCTATAGGCAGCCGCCTCTGGTGTGCTAGTGATGGCTGTTTAGCAGTCTGATGGCCTTGAGATAGAAGCAGTTTTTCAGTCTCTCGTTCCCAGCTTTGATGCACCTGTACTGACCTCGCCTTCTGGATGGTAGCGGGGTGAACAGGCAGTGACTAGGGTGGTTGGTGTCTTTGATCTTTTTGGCCTTTCCTGTGTTCTGTAGGTGTCCATGAGGGCGGGTAGATTGCCCCCGGTAATGCGTTGGGCAGACCGCACCACCCTCTGGAGAGACTTGCGGTTGTGGGTGGTGCAATTGCCGTACCAGGCATTGATGCAGCCCGACAGGATTCTCTCAATTGTGCATCTGTAGAAGTTTGTGAGGGTTTTAGGTGCCAAGCCAAATTTCTTCAGCCTCCTGAGGTTGAAGAGGCTCTGTCGCGCCGCCTTCACCACACTGTCTGTGTGGGTGGACCATTTCAGTTTATCAGTGATGTGTACGCCGAGGAACTTGAAGCTTTCCACCTTCTCCACTGCAGTCCCATCGATGTGAATCGGGGGGAGTGGCCTCTGCTGTTTCCTGAAGTCCACAATCATCTCCTTAGTTTTCCTGACGTTGAGTGAGCGGTTATTTTCCTGGCACCCGACTCTGAGCCCTCACCTCCTCCCTGTAGGCTGTCTCGTTATCGTTGGTAATCAAGCCTACTACTGTTGTGTCGTCTGCAAACTTGATGACTGAGTTGGAGTCGTGCTTGGCCACGCAGTGTTGAATGCTGAGCTATAGTCAATGAACAGCATTCTTACATAGGTATTCCTCTTGTTCAGATGGGGTAGGGCAGTGTGTAATTATGATTGTGATTGGATTATCTTGGCAACGGATAAATGTTCACTAACAGGGATGTACATTTTGTGCACAATTTGAGAGAAATAAGCATTTTTTACATATGGAAAAAATTCAGCTATCTTTTATTTCACCTCATGATACACTTTATATGTTACGTTTATATTTACTGTAGTTGCTATCAGTTTTAGGAACATATGATGATGTCATAGTGAATTCATGACGTGTGATATGATGTCAATGAATAAGCCTTTTCATACTTTATAATATGGATATATATAGACATTAGATATAATAAGTAATTACCAAGAAGCTCTACAACATCATCTGTTTTAAAATCACAGATTGTTAAAACTGTCCTCAGGTTATTGAGGAATCTGATTAGGATGTAACCTCGTAGCAAGGCAGTTTTATCATGTGGAGGTTTCATTCAGGTCTCTGTTTAAATAAACACTCTGTCTTTGGCAGGAGAAAGACCAGACTCAGAGGAACCAGAACCAGAAACGTCCAAACCACCAAGACCACACCACTGCTCCCACTGTGGAAAGGGTTGTAACCAATTACGGGACCTGAAACAACATGAGAGAATACATACAGGAGAAAGGCCGTACCACTGCTCCCAGTGTGGAAAGAGTTTTAACCAGAAAGGATACCTGAAACAACATATGAGAATACACACAGGGGAGAAGCTTTACCACTGCTCCCAGTGTGGAAGGGGTTGTAACCAGTTATGGAACCTGAAAATACACGAGAGAATACATACTGGAGAAAAGCCTTATCACTGCTCCCAGTGCGGAAAGAGCTTTACCCACTTATATGGCCTGAAAACACATGAGAGAATACACACAGGGGATAAGCCTTACCACTGCTCCCTGTGTGGAAAGGGTTTTAACCTGTTAGGGGACCTGAAACGACATGAGAGAATACACACAGGGGAGAAGCCGTACAACTGCTCCCACTGTGGAAAGAGTTTTACCAACTTATGTAGCCTGAAAACACACACAAGAATACACACAGGGGAGAAGCCCTACCACTGCTCCCAGTGTGAAAAGGGTTTTAACCAGATAGGGGCCCTGAAACGACATGAGAGAATACACACAGAGGGGAAGCCTTACCACTGCTCCCAGTGTGGAAACCGTTTTACCCAGTTATTTAACTTGAAAACACATGAGCGAATACACACAGGGGAGAAGCCTTACAACTGCTCCCAGTGTGGAAAGAGTTTTACCCACTTATCTAGCCTGATAACACACGAGAGAATACATACAGGGGAGAAGCCTTACCACTGCTCCCAGTGTGGAAATGGTTTTAACCAGGTAGGGGCCCTGAAACGACATGAGAGAATACACACAGAGGAGAAGCCTTACCACTGCTCCCAGTGTGGAAAGAGTTTTACCCAGTTATGTAACTTGAAAACACATGAGAGAATACACACACATGGGAGAAGCCTTACCACTGCTTCCAGCGTGGAAATAGTTTGACCCAGTTAGGGCACCTGAAAGGCCACGAGAGTGCACACGGGAGAAGCCTTATTGTAGGCTGCTGAACAGTGGGACATAGGACAGATATAGGCCTCTGAACAGTAGGACATAGGACAGGTGCAGGCCCAATACATTATGGGTCAGTAGGGTGCAGAGACAGAATGTGTCTTGTGTATTGACTTTCCAGTGTTTTCCATACTGCATGTATTATAGTGAATTGTGTGTTGACTTTCCAGTGTTTTCCATACTGCATGTATTATAGTGAATTGTGTGTTGACTTTCCAGTGTTTTCCATACTGCATGTATTATAGTGAATTGTGTGTTGACTTTCCAGTGATTTCTATACTGCATGTATTATAGTGAATTGTGTGTTGACTTTCCAGTGTTTTCCAAACAGCATGTATTATTGTGGATTTGTTTGTTGACTTCACAAAATTATTTTCCATGTAAATGGACAAAGTATATTGTGTCGTACCATTGCTCCCATTTTTAGAGAAATAAAATCCAGTTAGAGCAGGGTTTCCTAAACTCTGTCCCAGGATCAGCTTTAATACTACATCCAGTTAGAGCAGGGTTTCCTAAAATCTGTCCCAGGATCAGCTTTAATACTACATCCAGTTAGAGCAGGGTTTTCTTGGATCAGCTTTAATACTACATCCAGTTAGAGCAGGGTTTCATCCAGTTAGAGCAGGGTTTCATCCAGTTAGAGCAGGGTTTTCTTGGATCAGCTTTAATACTACATCCAGTTAGAGCAGGGTTTCATCCAGTTAGAGCAGGGTGTCCCAGGATCAGCTTTAATATTGCAGATAGATTGTAGATTCCATAAATGTAATAATTTCCAATCTCCTATATATTTCTTTATGTATATTTATACTCAGCAGAGAAATAAACGTCCTCTCTGTCAACTGCGTTTATTTTTCAGCAAACTTAACGTGTAAATATTTGTATGAACATAACAAGATTCAACAACTGAGACATAAACTGAACAAGTTCCACAGAAATGTGACTTGGAATAATAATAAATGGAATAATGTGTCCCTGAACAAAGGAGCGGGTGGAAATGAAAAGTAGCAGTCAGTATCTGGTTTGGCCACCAGCTGCATTAAGTACTGCAGTGCATCTCCTCCTCATTACTGCACCAGAGTTGCCCGTTCTTGCTGTGAGCACTGATGGAGGGATTGTGCGTTCCTGGTGTAACTCGGGCAGTTGTTGTTGCCATCCTGTACCTGTCCCGCAGGTGTGATGTTCGGATGTACCGATCCTGTGCAGGTGTTGTTACACGTGGTCTGCCACTGCGAGGACGATCAGCTGTCCGTCCTGTCTCCCTGTAGCGCTGTCTTAGGCGTCTCACAGTACGGACATTGCAATTTATTGCCCTGGCCACATCTGCAGATTTCATAACTGTGACCTTAATTGCCTTCCATCTGTAAGCTGTTAGTGTCTTAATGACCGTTCCAGATGTGCATGTTCATTCATTGGTTATGTTTCATTGAATAAACAGTGTTTAACCCCTTTTACAATAAAGATCTGTGAAGTTTTGGGGATTTTTACGAATTATCTTTGAAAGACTGGGTCCTGAAAAAGGGACGTTTCTTTTTTTTGGTGTCTCTCTTTATGTAGTGTTGTGGTGTGTCATTATGACTCTCTGATCCATCTCTACGCAGATGACACCGTTCTGTATACATCTGGCCCCTCTTTGGACACTGTGTTTACTAACCTTCAAACAAGCTTCAATGCCATACAACACTCCTTCCGTGGCCTCCAACTGCTCTTAAACGCTAGTAAAACTAAATGCATGCTTTTCTATCGAACGCTGCCAGCACCCGCCCACCGGACTATCATCACTACTCTCGACGGATCTGACTTAGAATACGTGGACACCTACAGATACTTAGGCATCTGGTTAGACTGTAAACTCAACTTCCAGACTCACATCAACCATCTCCAATCCAAAATTAAATCCAGAATTGGCTTCCTATTTCGCAACAAAGCCTCCTTCACTCATGCTGCCAAACATGCCCTCGTAAAACTGACTATCCTACCGATCCTTGATTTCGGCGATGTCATTTACAAACTAGCCTCCAACACTCTACTTAGCAAATTGGATGTAGTCTATCACAGTGCCATCCGTTTTGTTACCAAAGCCCCATACACTACCCACCACTGCGACCTGTATGCTCTCGTTGGCTGGCCTTCATTATATATTCGTCGCCAAACCCACTGGCTCCAGGTCATCTAAGTCTTTATTAGGTAAATTCCCTCCCTATCTCAGCTCACTGGTCACTATAGCAACACCCACCCGTAGCATGCGCTCCAGCAGGTATATCTCACTGGTCATCCCCAAAGCCAACACCTCCTTTGGCCGCCATTCCTTCCAGTTCGCTGCTGCCAATGACTGGAACGAATTGCAAAAATCACTGAAGCTGGAGACTACCATCTCCCTCAATAACTTTAAGCATCAGCTGTCAAAGCTGCTTATCGATCACTGCACCTGTATATAGCCCTTCTGTAAATAGCCCACACTACTACCTCATCCTCCATATTTATTTTTGTTATTTTCACAAATCTTGCACTCCAGTATCTCTACTTGCATATCATAATTTGCACATCCTTCATTCCTGTGTTAATGATGATAATTCTGTAATTTATTTCACCACTATGGTCTATTTATTGTCCTACCTCTTAACCTTACTGCATTTTGCACTACATTTTGCACTCTGTATATCGATTTTCTATTGTGTTTTTACCATGTTTGTTTAATGTGTAACTCTGTTGTTTTTTGACGCACTGCTTTGCTTTATCTTGGCCAGGTCACAGTTGTAAATGAGAACTTGTTCTCAATTGACCTACCTGGTTAAATAAAGGTGAAATAAAAAAAAATAAAAAAAATGTAGTGTAGTGGTGTCTCATTATGTAGTGTTGTGTTGTCTCATTATGTAGTGCTGTGTTGTCTCATTATGTAGTGCTGTGTTGTCTCATTATGTAGTGTTGTGTTGTCTCATTATGTAGTGTTGTGGTGTCTCATTATGTAGTGTAGTGGTGTCTCATTATGTAGTGTAGTGTTGTCTCATTATGTAGTGTTGTGTTGTGTTGTCTCATGATGTAGTGTTGTGTTGTCTCATTATGTAGTGTTGTGTTGTCTCATTATGTAGTGTTGTGTTGTCTCATTATGTAGTGTTGTGGTGTCTCATTATGTAGTGTAGTGTTGTCTCATTATGTAGTGTTGTGTTGTCTCATTATGTAGTGTTGTGTTGTCTCATTATGTAGTGTTGTGGTGTCTCATTATGTAGTGTTGTGTTGTCTCATTATGTAGTGTTGTGGTGTCTCATTATGTAGTGTTGTGTTGTCTCATTATGTAGTGAAGTGTTGTCTCATTATGTAGTGTTGTGGTGTCTCATTATGTAGTGTTGTGGTGTCTCATTATGTAGTGTTGTGTTGTCTCATTATGTAGTGTTGTGGTGTCTCATTATGTAGTGTTGTGTTGTCTCATTATGTAGTGTTGTGTTGTCTCATTATGTAGTGTTGTGTTGTCTCATTATGTAGTGTTGTGTTGTCTCATTATGTAGTGTTGTGGTGTCTCATTCTGTAGTGTTGTGGTGTCTCATTATGTAGTGTTGTGTTGTCTCATTATGTAGTGTTGTGTTGTCTCATTATGTAGTGTTGTGTTGTCTCATTATGTAGTGTTGTGGTGTCTCATTATGTAGTGTAGTGTTGTCTCATTATGTAGTGTTGTGGTGTCTCATTATGTAGTGTTGTGGTGTCTCATTATGTAGTGTTGTGGTGTCTCATTATGTAGTGTTGTGGTGTCTCATTATGTAGTGTTGTGTTGTCTCATTATGTAGTGTTGTGTTGTCTCATTATGTAGTGTTGTGTTGTCTCATTATGTAGTGTAGTGTTGTCTCATTATGTAGTGTTGTGTTGTCTCATTATGTAGTGTTGTGTTGTCTCATTATGTAGTGTAGTGTTGTCTCATTATGTAGTGTTGTGTTGTCTCATGATGTAGTGTTGTGTTGTCTCATTATGTAGTGTTGTGTTGTCTCATTATGTAGTGTAGTGTTGTCTCATTATGTAGTGTTGTGGTGTCTCATTATGTAGTGTTGTGGTGTCTCATTATGTAGTGTTGTGTTGTCTCATTATGTAGTGTTGTGGTGTCTCATTATGTAGTGTTGTGGTGTCTCATTATGTAGTGTTGTGGTGTCTCATTATGTAGTGTTGTGTTGTCTCATTATGTAGTGTTGTGTTGTCTCATTATGTAGTGTTGTGGTGTCTCATTATGTAGTGTTGTGGTGTCTCATTATGTAGTGTAGTGTTGTCTCATTATGTAGTGTTGTGTTGGGGATTGTATTATCCACTTCATCATATTCATTTACAATTTATTATGCATTATCTTTTTTAGAAACATATTATATATATTGAATATAATCTTGAGTAATTAGTTTCTGTAATAATCTGTTTTATTCTGGGGCGTTGGAACTCCCTGTTCTAGCTGACAGTGAAGGGGTTAACTAGGGGTCTCATCCCCTTTAAAGGGTTAATACATTGTCTTATGGGATATTCAACTGTCAGGTCTCTTCTGAAAGAGGCCTTTGTGTGTGTGTGTTAAAAACGGTTTTGAGCTCTGCCTACAGAAACTTATCAGACGGCAAAAAGCCCCCACGCATCTGTTCCCCCAGATGGCCTCGCTCTTAATCTACATGGTTCTCTGAGAGAAAGGGAACACTGCAGTCCTTAGAGAAAATCACATAATGTCGAAAGATGCTTTAATTGTGAAAGTTACTTCATGTCGAAAGACACTTTTATTGTGAAGTTTAAAAAAAAGAATTATGACCCAATGTTTTTTATGAAATGTACTGAAAGCCATATAAGGCTGACAATATCTTAGAACTTTGCAGAACTTCTAGAGAGCTATACAAATTATGTTTACTCTGTATTAACTTCTGCCTGCAAAATTGCATAACTAAAGATCTTTACATATACTCAGAAGACATTGTCTGTCATTTTCTAAGTTAAAATGTGTTAAATGAAAATACTAATCATTTAGGTGACTTGCAGGCAGTGGTTTCAGAATAACTGAAAAAAGATTAATACAAATTGTACCACCAGCCAAAAGGTCACTTTAGAGACTGGAAGGGCAAAGGGGCACGTGTTCTACACAGGTAGAGCCCTATCTGTCCATGTTGCCTTTTACAAAGTGGGCACTGCTTCATGTGGCAACACCAACACTCACATAAATAGTCCATATGCCACTGGATGAGAGAATATTTATTGTTGTTGGGCAGAATTATGTCAGGTGTTATTTTGTGTTGTTAGCAATGAGTCTTGGTCAATTTAGCTCAGAATATGCCACCCTAGTCAATCTGTCACCTAATCCTGCCTAATAGGCAGGTCAGCCCTGGAGGAAAGTATAATCCTGCCTAATGGGCAGGTCAGCCCTGGAGGAAAGTATAATCCTGCCTAATGGGCAGGTCAGCCCTGGAGGAAAGTATAATCCTGCCTAATAGGCAGGTCAGCCCTGGAGGAAAGTATAATCCTGCCTAATAGGCAGGTCAGCCCTGGAGGAAAGTATTGGCTGTAAGAAGTAAGAGAACATAACATCTGGTTGTTTTTAAATGACTTCTTATGACATTGTTTGCCAGAATAAAAGGGCACTTTATTATTTGGGTGGCAGGTAGCCTAGCTGTTAGAGCGTTGGGCCAGTAACTGAATGGTCGCTGGTTCGAATATCCGAGAGGTAAAAAACCTGTTGATGTGTCCTTGAGCAAGGCACTTAAACTTAATTTGCTCCAGGGGCTGAACCTGTAGGTAGGCTGTCATTGTAAATAAGAATTTGTTCTTAATTGACTTGCCTAGTTAAATAAAGTTGAAATAAAATAAATTTAAAAATTAACATTGTAATGGAGATTATTTTCCAATCTGCGTTACCCACTCCAGTCAGCAGATGGCGATGTGAGTCTTTCAGGTGATGCTTCTTGCGTGACGTATAATCTAGTGGACGGGACTTCTTCAACAGCGACAACAGACTACTGATTCAAACACGGGGTAGCTTTCTAGCGAATTTAAACCCGGAACATTTAAGCTCTTTAGACCAATCTTGTGTATATTAAGCTTAGTGTTTAGAACATAATGATGTTTACGTATCTACTAGTTAATTTAAACGTAATTTGCTTGTTAAATTATCAAATGTGTTAAATTGATACTGCACTAGGCTAATCGGCCGGAGCATGAGCTCACTAAGTTAGACGGAGAAAGAAGCTCTGGTGAAAGGAGAGGAAGAAGCTTTCAGAATGATAAAGGAGGAAGAGGAGGCTATCACAATGAAAGAAGAAGAGGATGATATTACAGTGAAAGAGGAAGATGGGAAAGAAGTTGTCAGAGTGGAAGAGGAGGAGGTAGAAGCTTTCAGAATCAAAAAGGAGGAAGAGGAGGCTATCACAATGAAAGAAGAAGAGGATGATATTACAGTGAAAGAGGAAGATGGGAAAGAAGTTGTCAGAGTGGAAGAGGAGGAGGTAGAAGCTTTCAGAATCAAAAAGGAGGAAGATTCCATAACATTGAAAGAAGAGAATGTAGTGAAAGTAGAGGAAGAACCTTTTGGAGTGAAAGAGGAAGAGGAGGCTATGTCAATAAAAGAGGAGGAGGAAGACGTTTTGGCAGTGAAACAGGAGGAGACTGAAGATCTTATTAACACCAGTGAGTATTGTCTTAAAAACAGGGACACAAACTATACTGTGGTTTTAAAGATGCGTTCTACTGAAGTTCTACACTTTAATATGTTGTTCAGTACTGTATTAATTGTTAAAGGGTCAATCTGCCATTGGTACATATGTTTGGGACTTTTAAATTAGATTTATTGAAATCTCCATGTGGTCTATATTAAAGTGCACCTCATCTAATATAACAGGCTTTTAAAATTCAATTTATATTTAAAATATCAAAGTTCAAAGGAATGCAAAAGGTCCCTTTTACATTTGCATCACAAACAATCTTTTATAAAATCATTATGAAAGTGTCCATTTTAGGCCCTTTTTAGAATATTAATGCCTCTTGTTAGACTCTATGATTGTAATAGACGGTCATAAGTTTACCATCTGTTAGATGTTCTCGTTCACACAGGAGAGAGACATGACTATCCTGGATCCTCTGGGGAGCCTCAACAACATCCTGATGCTGACGAGACAGAGAAGAGTCTCTCCAGATCAGAACACCAGATGGTACAGCTTGGTCTGGTCTAGCATACAGCTTGCTCTATCGGGGTCTGGGCTGGGTTTCTGTAAAGCACTTTATGACAACAGTGACATCAGCATCCATAATGATATGTGTCTGTGTCCCCTCTTTATGGTTACCAGGACAACACTAGCCCTTCCACCATCCCAGAGTCCCCGTGTCGTGCCTCTCCCAGTAGCACCTTACTGCTGGGTAAGAAGAGGTTGTCTGTGCTGCTGGTGGACTGCAGGAAAACAACGGGGCTGAGTGGAACTGTGAGAGGAGGAGAAGAGAAGAAAGGAGCAGATTTGATACATCAAAGTAAGTGCTGTAGTTTAGTTTGAACAAATAAAATGGATCTGCCCACTGGTATCTGTTACCAGGACAACCAGCATAGTTCTGTTAGTTGACATGAAGATACACTGGTATCTGTTACCAGGACAACCAGCAGAGTTCTGTTAGTTGACATGAAGATAGACTGGTATCTGTTACCAGGACAACCAGCAGAGTTATGTTAGTTGACATGAAGATACACTGGTATCTGTTACCAGGACAACCAGCCGAATTCTGTTAGTTGACATAAAGATAGACTGGTATCTGTTACCAGGACAACCAGCAGAGTTCTGTTAGTAGACATGAAGATAGACTGGTATCTGTTACCAGGACAACCAGCCGAGTTCTGTTAGTAGACATGAAGATAGACTGGTATCTGTTACCAGGACAACCAGCAGAGTTCTGTTAGTTGACATGAAGATAGACTGGTATATTTCCTCTACAGTAGACAGAGTTCTGTTAGTTGACATGAAGATAGACTGGTATATTTCCTCTACAGTAGACAGAGTTCTGTTAGTTTACATTAAGATAGACTGGTGGATATGGATGTTATGAATATCATGACACTGAAAAAAGATTCTGCCAATGAAAAGAGCCATTAGATCTAAAACCTTGATGAAAGTTAGCTTTAGAGAGAAAGTTTCAAGATTATCTTATGTAAGGTGCATGTTTTTACAAAAAATGTTCCTCAAACCATCTCAATTGGATTGTGGTTGGGTGATTGTGGAGGCCAGGTCATCTGATGCAGCACCTGAAGGTGTGTTGGGTCATTGTCCTGTTGAAAAACAAATGATAGTCTCACTAAGCTAGAAGATGGAGCCAACGGAGATGGCAGCATCACGACTAGCTCTTAGGAAACTTTGCAGTATTTTGTTTTATGTACTATTGTTTACATTATTAGCATGGGAAATGAAGAACTATTGGATGTTAGAGTGTCGGTAACTCACCAGAACTACCAACCTTACGACCAGGAATAGGACTTCCTTGGAGCAGATCCTTTGTTCCTAGTCCGCAGATGATGATGTGCAAATAGAGATACTGGAGTGCAAATGAGAAAAATAATAAATATGGGGATTAAGTAGTAGGGTGGGCTATTTACAGATGGGCTATATACAGGTGCAGTGTACGATGGTCTGACCAATCGAATCCACGCTTCAGGATTGTTTTGATCACGTGGACTGGGATATGTTCCGGGTAGCTTGGGGTAATAATCTAGATGTATACACAGATACGGTGACTGAGTTTATAAGGAAGTGTATAGGAGATGTTGTATCCACTGTGACTATTAAAACCTACCCTAACCAGAAACCCTGGATAGATTGTAGCATTCGCGCAAAACTGAAAACCAAACCACCGCATTTAACCATGGCAAGGTGACTGGGAATATGGCAGAATATAAACAGTGTAGTTATTCACTCCGCAAGGCAATCAAACAAGCTAAACGTCAGTATAGAGATAAAGTGGTGTCGCAATTCAACGGCTCAGACACCAGACGTATGTGGCAGGGTCTACAGACAATCACAGACTACAAAAGGAAAACCAGCCACGTTGCAGAGACCGATGTCTTTCTTCCGGACAAGCTTAAACACCTTCTTCGCCCGCTTTGAGGATAACGCAGTGCCACCGACGTGGCCCGCTACCAAGGACTGTGGGCTCTCCTTCTCCATGGCCAACGTGAGTAAAACATTTAAACATGTTAACCCTCGCAAGGCTGCCGACCCAGACGGCATCCCTAGCCGCGTCCTCAGAGCATGCGCAGACCAGCTGGCTGGTGTGTTTATGGGCATAATCAATCTCTCCTTATCCCAGTCTGCTGTCCCCACATGCTTCAAGATGTACCCAAGAAGGCAAAGATAACTGAACTAAATGACTATCGCCCAATAGCACTCACCTCTGTCATCATGAAGTGCTTTGAGAGACTTGTCAAGGATCATATTACCTCCACCTTACCTGCCACCCTAGAACCACTTCAATTTGCTTACCGTCCCAATAGATCCACAGACGATGCAATCGCCATCACTCTGCACACTGCCCTATCCCATCTGAACAAGAGGAATACCTATGTAAGAATGCTGTTCATTGACTGTAGCTCAGCATTCAACACCATAATACCTACCAAGCTCATCATTAAGCTCAAGGCCCTGGGTCTGAACCCCGCCCTGTGAAACTGGGTCCTGGACTTCCTGGCGGGCCGCCCCCAGGTCGTGAAGGTAGGAAACAACATCATTTCCACTCCGCTGATCCTCAACACTGGGGCCCCACAAAGTTGCGTGCTCAGCCCCCTTCTGTACTCCCTGTTCACCCATGACTGCGTGGCAACGCACGACTCCAACTCAATCATCAAGTTTGCAGACGACACAACAGTAGTAGGCTTGATTACCAACGATAACGAGACAGCCTACAGGGAGGAGGTGAGGGCTCTGGGAGTGGGGTGCCTGGAAATCAACCTCTCACTCAATGTTAACCAAACAAAGGAGCTGGTCGTTGACTTCAGGAAACAGCAGAGGGAGCACGCCCCTATCCACATCGATGGGACTGCGGTGGAGAAGGTGGAAAGCTTCAAGTTCCTTGTTGTACACATCACTGACAAACTGAAATGATCCACCCAGTGTTGAAGAAGGCGCAACATAGCCTCTTCAACCTCACCTAAAACCCTCACAAACTTTTACAGATGCACAATTTGAAAACATCTTGTCGGGCTGTATCAATGCCTGGTATGGCAACTGTTCTCCAGAGGGTGGAGCGGTCTGCCCAACGCATTACCAGGGGCAAACTACTCGCCCTCTACGACACCTACAGCACCCGATGTCACAGGAAGGTCAAAAAGATCATGAAGGACATCAACCACCCGAGCCACTGCCTGTTCACCCCGCTACCATCCAGAAGGTCAGTACAGCTGCATCAAAGCTGGGACTGAGAGACTGAAAAACAGCTTCTATCTCAAGGCCATCAGACTGTTAAATAGCCATCACTAGCACATTAAAGGCTGCTGCCTATAGACACAGACTAGAAATCACTGGCCACTTCGTCACCAGCAAAGCACCATCACACCTCTCACATTTTGACTCATCAGACCAAAGGACAAATTTCCACAGGTCTAATGTCCATTGCTCGTGTTTTTTGGCCCAAGCAAGTCTCTTCTTCTTATTGGTGTCCTTTAGTAGTGGTTTCTTTGCAGCAATTCGACCATGAAGGCCTGATTCACGCAGTCTCAGTTAATGTTGTGATGTCTGAACTCTGTGAAGCAGAGGATGAAAGTGGAAGCACCCTTAGTCTCCTGGGTCACGGACTACCTGACCGGTAGGCCACAATTTGTGCGACTACAGAGCTGTGTGTCAGAACGGGCAGTTAGCAACACAGGGGCCCCCCAGGGTATGGTCCTGTCCCCCTTCCTGTTCACCCTCTACACCTCAGACTTCAGATATAACTCTGAAACATGCCACCTACAGAAGTTCTCGGATGACTCTGCTATTGTAGGGTGCATCAGGGGTGGGCAGAAGGAGGAGTACAGGAGCACAATCAGTGACTTTGTGTTGTGGTGTGAGCAGAACCACCTTCAGCTCAACATCAGCAAAACAAAGGAGATGGTGGTGGACTTCAGGAGAACCAAGGCACAACTGACTGCAGTCCCTATACAGGGGATGGATGTGGAAATGGTTGGGTCATACAAGTTCCTGGGAGTCCATATGGACAACAGGCTGGAATGGGCCGGTAACACCGGGGCCCTGTTCAAAAAGGGCCAGAGCCGACTCTACTTTCTGAGGAGGCTCAGGTCCTTCAACGTGTGCAGTAAACTACTGCATACCTTCTACCAGTCTGTGGTGGCCAGTGCCATCTTTTTTGCAGTGGTGTGCTGGGGAGCAAACATCAAACCCGGTGATGCTTCTCGGGTAAATAAGCTGATCAGGAAGGCTATGTCCTGGGGATGAGCCTTGACACTCTAGAGGAGGTGGAGGAGAGACGGATCCTGGCCAAACTGCTGGCCATCATGGACAACGTCACCCACCCTCTGCACGCTATGGTTATGACGCAGAGGAGCACTTTCAGTCACAGACTGATCCCACCACGGTGTGTCAGAGAGCGCTACAGGAGGTCCTTCCTGCCGGCGGCTATTAGACTATATAATGCCTCACCGGGGTGCCGTGCCGTCGGCAACATAGATCTGGAACTGTTGGAGTGCTAGGACCTAGTTTAACAATTATGCATCCATCCGTGAGTAACTCTGGTCCGTCAGCACTCATCCACTCAGGACCTATTTATTCATACAGGTCTGTATATACATACTCATGTACAGTTGTTATATTATATCACATGCAATATTGTAAGTAATTATTGGACTTAACCTACGTAGGCATTCACTCAGGAATGCATATTAGTATCCTGCCAGTTGCACCTTTTCTCATTGCTTTTAGTATATCGAATGTGCAATACGTGCAGTTGTCTGTAATTAAACCCTGCGCACTAAGGACTGTATTTTAAGGGAATTACTATTATTACCCCAAAGTATATCATACACACATTTAGCTATTAAAGTATCTCTTCCTGTCATTTACCTGTACAGTTTGTGTAAACATGCAAGTATTCACTTATCTGTAAATATAACTGTATACCTAACTGTACAGCTAATTTAACCATGCAAAATTTTCACTTACCTGTTCATTTACCCAGTCTGTCTATTAAGTAAACTATTATTCCCTCGCTCATATCATACGCATTTTTAGCTACTGAAGTATTTCTCTGCCATCGACCTGTATAGTATAGTTAAGCATCCAACATCCACCAATGTATAGTGTACATATTCAGCCAACCACTCATACTATGCAATATCTTTTTATAGCTTTTTGCACTCCAGATATCTTGTATTTCTATACTTTTTCATACTGCCGCTCTATGTATCATGTACCGTGTATCTGTCTTTTGTGTACTTTCGTTGTGGCATTTTGCACCTGCCCTGTGTTTTGTTGTAGCTGCTTGACAATGAAATTTCCCCCCCGGGGGATCAATAAAGTACCTATCTATCTATCTATCTATCTATCTATCTATCTATCTATCTATCTATCTATCTATCTATCTATCTATCTATCTATCTATCTATCTATCTATCTATCTATCTATCTATCTATCTATCTATCTATCTATCTATCTATCTATCTATCTATCTATCTATCTATTTGGGCTGCAATCTGAGGCTGGTAACTGTAGTGAATTTATCCTCTTCAGCAGAGGTAACTCTGGATCTTCCATTCCTGTGGCGGTCCTCATGAGAGCCAGTTTCGTCATAGCGCTTGATGGTTTGATGGTTTTTGCGACTGTTTTCCGGATTGACTGACCATGTCTTAAAGTAATGATGGAATGTTGTTTCTCTTTGCTTATTTGAGCTGTTCTTGCTATAATATGGACTTGGTCTTTTACCAAATAGGGCTGTCTTCTGTATACCACCCCTACCTTGTTACAACACAACTGATTGGCTCAAACTCAATTCCACATATTAACTTTTATCAATTAAACCTCATAGCAAGGCAGTTTTATCATGTGGAGATTTCATTCTGGTCTCTCTTTAAATAAACACTGTCTTTGGCAGGAGGAAAACCAAACTTGAAGGAAACAAAGACGTCCAAATCAGCAAGACGACACCTCTGCTCCCAGTGTGGAACTAGTTTTGCCAAGTTAGGAAGCCTGAAAGATCATGAGCAAATACACACAGGGGAGAAGCCTTTTCACTGCTCCCAGTGTGGAAAGTGTTTTATCCAGTTAGGAAACCTGAACGCTCACGAGCGAACACACACAGGGGAGAAGCCTTACCACTGCTCCCAGTGTGCAAAGCGTTTTAACCATTTAGGAAACCTGAAAGCTCATGAGCGAATACACACAGGGGAGAAACCTTATCACTGCTCCCAGTGTGCAAAGCGTTTTAACTATTTAGGAAGCCTGAAAACACACATGAGACTGCACACAGGGGAGAAGCCTTACAAATGTTCAGACTGTGGGAATACATATTACTCATCACAGTCACTTAAAAGTCATGTAAGAATCCACACAGGGGAGATGCCTTACCACTGCTCCCAGTGTGTAAAGAGTTTTAGCAACTTAGGATACCTGAAAGCTCATGGGCAAATACACACAGGGGAGAAGCCTTACCACTGCTCCCAGTGTGGAAAGCGTTTTAACCATTTAGGAAACCTGAAAGTTCATGAGCGAATACACACAGGGGAGAAGCCTTATCACTGCTCCCAGTGTGCTAAGTGTTTTACCCATTTGAAAAGCCTGAAAGAACACGACTGCACACGGGATAAGCCGCCTTACCACTGCTCCCAGTGTGCAAAACGTTTTAACCGGTTAGGAAACCTGAAGGAACACATGAGGCTGCACACAGGGGAGAAGCCTTACAAATGTTCAGACTGTGGGAAGACATATTACTCATCACAGTCACTTAAACGTCATGTGAGGATCCACACAGGACAGAAGAATTAGTTTGAATATGGAGTAGATCAGATTTCATGTGTTTAACTCTGACTGTGTGTGTTTATCTGGGTGTGTTATTGGGTGTATCATCCTGTGTTACAAACCAGCTGCACCTGCGTCCTTGTATGAATAAAGTCCCGCCCAGGAACAGGAAACTATAAAGATATGTGCTCATCACCCAATGACTGTCTTCACTGCACTGTGTAACTCTGTTATTCTCTGAGCTCAGAAATAAACAATCTTGATTTGACTTGGACTCCAGCAGATCCTTATTTTATAGAATCCACCACAACTCACCCACAGATTGCTGTTTCATCATTGTCTCAATGATGATCAATAAAGTATCTATCTATCTATCTATCTATCTATCTATCTATCTATCTATCTATCTATCTATAGCATAACTTCCTGTAGGCAGTATAGTATTACTTCCTGTAGGCAGTGTAGCATAACTTCCTGTTGGCAGTATAGTATTACTTCCTGTAGGCAGTGTAGCATAACTTCCTGTAGGCAGTGTAGTATAACTTCCTGTAGGCACTATAGCATAACTTCCTGTAGGCAGTATAGCATAACTTCCTGTAGGCAGTATAGCATAACTTCCTGTAGGCAGTATAGTATAACTTCCTGTAGGCAGTATAGCATAACTTCCTGTAGGCAGTATAGCATAACTTCCTGTAGGCAGTATAGCATAACTTCCTGTAGGCAGTATAGCATAACTTCCTGTAGGCAGTATAGCATAACTTCCTGTAGGCAGTATAGCATAACTTCCTGTAGGCAGTATAGTATAACTTCCTGTAGGCAGTATAGTATAACTTCCTGTAGGCAGTATAGCATAACTTCCTGTAGGCAGTATAGCATAACTTCCTGTAGGCAGTATAGCATAACTTCCTGTAGGCAGTATAGCATAACTTCCTGTAGGCAGTATAGCATAACTTCCTGTAGGCAGTATAGTATAACTTCCTGTAGGCAGTATAGCATAACTTCCTGTAGGCAGTATAGTATAACTTCCTGTAGGCAGTATAGTATAACTTCCTGAGAAAGTAATGAAATAAATGACATGGAATTAAAAGGTGTGCTGTTTCCTTCTGAGTATGTCCATGAATATTGTAATAAACTAATAAAAGTTTTATTAGTTTACTTAATTGCCAATCAACATTCCCAGCATGGACGGCAACCTCAGAACATTCTATACTGAAAGCAGGTTTTTAGCATAATACTGTTTATTTTATTTGACTTGTATTTGGTCCCCTCCGTCTGCCCACTGTTTGACTTTTTGAAGCCAGTGATATCTCATACCCTTTGTTGTGTAAATTCCAATTCCTTATAGCTCCCTGAATATACTCAGCTTGGTATGTTTTAAAGCAGAAACAAGATCTCTTTGTCCTCAGCAGATGAGGGTAGGGTGTAGGCAACCCTCTACCACTCAGCAGGTTGACCTTTGACCAGGGGAATGTTACCAGAGTCAGGAGACTCCCCCAGGGGTAAAGGCTTCCTGTGTACCTCCCATTTTTCTGATTTACAACTAGACATGTATTCTGTGCCAATGTTATCTCCAAATAAGGAGAAAACAAGAAATAGCATCAGGAGTTTTGAGACCAGGTTGGAGGAAAAGTAGAATGGGTGGAGCTGTGATAACTGTGTCTTATGAATAAACATTTCAAAACTTGTACATAAGCCAAAAACTTAGGGATGTACGGGAGTGGTTCCTGCAGGACACTCGGCTTCGTTGTCTTTTTGCAATAAAGTCTATCTTGCTTCTACAAACTCCAGAAGTGCCTTCGTTTTTAAGAGGAAGAGTTTTTTCCACTACACCTTCCACACCTCTCTCACCTGGCTCTGCCTCAGCTTGTCCTCCATCTTCTCCTTATACCCTCTCTTCACCTCAGCAATCCGCAACTTCAGCTCCCTCTGGACGCATTTCAATTTATCCCTGTCCCCCTCCTTGAAGGCCCTCTTCTTCTCATTCAGCAGGGCCTTCAGGTCAATGGTGGCCCAGGGTTTATTATTTGGAAAACAACGTACCTTCCTGGTGGGTACAGTGTTGTCTACACAAAAATGTATATAGTCCGTTATGCATCAATGTCCTCCCCATGAGCCTCACAGAGCACATCCCAGTCTGTTGTTTCAAAGCAGTCCTGTAGGGCCTCATTCGCTTCTGGGGAACATCTCCTAATGGTCCTAGTGGTCGCTAGCTGCTGTTGGACCATAGGCCTATAGAGTGGGGTGAGGTGGACAAGGTTGTCGCCATATGATCTACCGAGGGGAGGGAGTGCAGTGGAATTGTATGCATCCTTCACATTAGCATATAACAAGTCCAGAGTTTTATCATTCCTGGTTGGGCACTTCACAAACTGTTTGAACATGGTTAAAATCCCCCGAAATCGCAAAGCAAGCACTGGGATGCGCTGTCTGTAACCTCGCGATAGCAGAGTGGATGACGTCACACGCTGTGTTTGCGTTAGCGGAGGGCGGGATGTAAACAATAACAGCAATGGCCGCCGTGAATTCCCTCGGCAAACAGTATGGTCTCAGGCTAACAGCTCAATGCCCGGGCTACAAAACTGTTCCTTAACAGTAATATGTCTCGGATTACATCATCTGTTGTTAACTAATAAAGCCAGCCCCCCTCCCTTACTCTTACGGGAAGAAACGCTATCCCTGTCCGCTCTGATGGTCTGGAAACCACCGATAGTGACGTTCTCTATGGGGATGTTATCATTCAGCCATATCTATGTAAAGCACAATAGGCTAGCTTCCTGCTAGTCTCGTTGCCCATGGACCAGACTAATATAACAAAGTGCACTATGGTCAAATGCATCTAATGGCTTTAATGAAGTGGCAGCTGCATTCATATAGATGATTTCGCCATAATCTAGGACCAGTAAGAACATCGATTGAATGATCTGCTTTGTACTATTAAGCAAGAGGCCTGACCTATTTCTATAGAAGAAGACCCTTTTATACTCATCATCTTAATTAACTAACTCATCAATATGTTTTTAAAAGACAGTTTAACAACTATACAGCAACCCAGCCTAAAACCCCAACTCTGCATCTTAATTAATGATGTGTTGTGCATTGAAGTCCAGAAGCAAAGGGAAAAAGTGAGAGAAGGAGAGCGCATAGATGAGAGAAAAAATACAACGTGGCTGTTATGAAAGTGGAATGTGTTTACACGTGATCAGGGGTGTATTCATTCCGCTGATTCACCTGGTCAGTCTATATCATGGAAGGAGCAGGTGTTCTTAATGTTTTGTACACTCAGTGTAAAGCAATACAGATAATCAAGTGCTATTTGTATGTGATGCATTTTCTCTATTGTTTACAGGATGATTTGTATCTTATAGAGCGTGTCTTTAAGGGAATAGTATGGTCACATCTAGATAAAAACTAATGTGAAACATGAACAGAGAGAATGTGTATTAACACTCTACCTATTCATAGAAGTATATATTCATCATCTACATATTCATATTAAGCTTCTACGTCTGTGTATAGGAAAGTATTATTGGTAAGAAAATATATCAGCTTATTGTTACATTATTATGACATTCTTGTCCAATACAAAATGTGTAGTAAATATTGTTTCCTAACTGCATTTCCCACTCCAGTCAGCAGATGGCGATGTGCGACTTTCAGTTGACGCTTCTTGCGTGACGTATAAACTAGTGGACAGTATCTTCTGCAACAACAATTCGGCTTTTATTTCAATTTAAAACCTAAACATTGACGCTTTAGACCATGTTTATGTACATTAGCTGATCTCAGTGTTTTAAACACACTTCTGTTGACGTATCCACTTGTTAACTTTAACCTAAGTTGCTTGTTCAATTTGCAAACTTGTTAAAGATTGATACTGAGTCTAGCACTAGGCTAGTCGCTAATGCTAACTAACTAGATAACTAACTAACATCCTGACCATGAGCTCACTAAGATACTCGCCCCATGCTAAAGAAGAGGATGTCTACTGGACGGAGAAAGAAGCTCTGGGACTGAACATTGTCGTAAAAGAAGAAGAAGAGGAGGGTGTTAAAGTGAAAGGAGATGAAGAACCTTTCAGAATGATCAAGGAGGAAGAGGAGGATATTACAGTGAAAGGAGAGGAAGAGGAGGATATTACAGTGAAAGGAGAGGAAGAAGCTTTCAGAATGATAAAGGAGGAAGAGGAGGATATTACAGTGAAAGAAGATAAAGATCAATTTGTAGTGAAAGCAAAAGAAGGGATAGAGGCTGCCAGAGTGGAAGAGGAGGAGGTAGAACCTTTCAGAATGAAAATGGAGGACGTGAAGCATGTTATAGTGAAAGAGGAAGAGGAGGCTATCTCAATAAAGGTGAAGAAGGAAGACGCTCTGGGAGTTAAAGAAGAAGAAGAGGAGACAGAAGATCTGATTAACACCAGTGAGTCTTGTCTTAAACTGTGGAACAAACTATGTAGTTGTTGAACTAATGTGTGTTTTAAAGAGGCTTCTACTGAAGTTCTACACTTTAATATGTTGTTCAGTACTGTATTAATTGTTAAAGGGTCAATCTGCCATTGGTACATATGTTTGGGACTTTTAAATTAGATTTATTGAAATCTCCATGTGGTCTATATTAAAGTGCACCTCAACTAATATAACAGGCTTTTAAAATTCAATTTATATTTAAAATATCAAAGTTCAAAGGAATGCAAAAGGTCCCTTTTACATTTGCATCACAAACAATCTTTTATAAAATCATTATGAAAGTGTCCATTTTAGGCCCTTTTTAGAATATTAATGCCTCTTGTTAGACCCTATGATTGTAATATACGGTCATAAGTTTACCATCTGTTTGATGTTCTCGTTCACACAGGAGAGAGACATGACTATCCTGGATCCTCTGGGGAGCCTCAACAACATCCTGACGCTGATGAGACAGAGAAGAGTCTCTCCAGATCAGAACACCAGATGGTACAGCTTGGTCTGGTCTAGCATACAGCTTGCTCTATCGGGGTCTGGGCTGGGTTTCTGTAAAGCACTTTATGACAACAGTGACGTCAGCATCCATAATGATATGTGTCTGTGTTCCCTCTTTATGGTTACCAGGACAACACTAGCCCTTCCACCCTCCCAGAGTCCCCGTGTCGTGCCTCTCCCAGTAGCACCTTACTGCTGGGTATGAAGAGGTTGTCTGTGCTGCTGGTGGACTGCAGGAAAACAACGGGGCTGAGTGGAACTGTGAGAGGAGGAGAAGAGAAGAAAGGAGCAGATTTGACACATCAAAGTAAGTGCTGTAGTTTAGTTTGAACAAATAAAATAGATCTGCCCACTGGTATCTGTTACCAGGACAACCAGCAGAGTTCTGTTAGTTGACATGAAGATAGACTGGTATCTGTTACCAGGACAACCAGCAGAGTTCTGTTAGTTGACATGAAGATACACTGGTATCTGTTACCAGGACAACCAGCAGAGTTATGTTAGTTGACATGAAGATAGACTGGTATCTGTTACCAGGACAACCAGCAGAGTTCTGTTAGTAGACATGAAGATAGACTGGTATCTGTTACCAGGACAACCAGCAGAGTTCTGTTAGTTGACATGAAGATACACTGGTATCTGTTACCAGGACAACCAGCAGAGTTCTGTTAGTTGACATGAAGATAGACTGGTATCTGTTACCAGGACAACCAGCAGAGTTATGTTAGTTGACATGAAGATAGACTGGTATCTGTTACCAGGACAACCAGCAGAGTTCTGTTAGTAGACATGAAGATAGACTGGTATATTTCCTCTACAGTAGACAGAGTTCTGTTAGTTGACATGAAGATAGACTGGTATATTTCCTCTACAATAGACAGAGTTCTGTTAGTAGACATGAAGATAGACTGGTATATTTCCTCTACAGTAGACAGAGTTCTGTTAGTTGACATGAAGATAGACTGGTATATTTCCTCTACAGTAGACAGAGTTCTGTTAGTTGACATGAAGATAGACTGGTATATTTCCTCTACTGTAGACAGAGTTCTGTTAGTAGACATGAAGATAGACTGGTATATTTCCTCCACAGTAGACAGAGTTCTGTTAGTTGACATGAAGATAGACTGGTATCTGTTACCAGGACAACCAGCAGAGTTATGTTAGTTGACATGAAGATAGACTGGTATCTGTTACCAGGACAACCAGCAGAGTTCTGTTAGTAGACATGAAGATAGACTGGTATATTTCCTCTACAGTAGACAGAGTTCTGTTAGTTGACATGAAGATAGACTGGTATATTTCCTCTACAGTAGACAGAGTTCTGTTAGTAGACATGAAGATAGACTGGTATATTTCCTCTACAGTAGACAGAGTTCTGTTAGTTGACATGAAGATAGACTGGTATATTTCCTCTACAGTAGACAGAGTTCTGTTAGTTGACATGAAGATAGACTGGTATATTTCCTCTACTGTAGACAGAGTTCTGTTAGTAGACATGAAGATAGACTGGTATATTTCCTCCACAGTAGACAGAGTTCTGTTAGTTGACATGAAGATAGACTGGTATCTGTTACCAGGACAACCAGCAGAGTTCTGTTAGTAGACATGAAGATAGACTGGTATATTTCCTCTACAGTAGACAGAGTTCTGTTAGTTGACATGAAGATAGACTGGTATATTTCCTCTACAGTAGACAGAGTTCTGTTAGTTGACATGAAGATAGACTGGTATATTTCCTCTACAGTAGACAGAGTTCTGTTAGTTGACATGAAGATAGACTGGTATATTTCCTCTACAGTAGACAGAGTTCTGTTAGTTGACATGAAGATAGACTGGTATATTTCCACTACAGTAGACAGAGTTCTGTTAGTTGACATGAAGATAGACTGGTAGATATGGATGTTATGAATATCATGACACTGAAAAAAGATTCTGCCAATGAAAAGAGAGAAATCAATAGACCATATAAAACCTTGATGAAAGGTAGCTTTAGAGAGAAAGTTTCAAGATGATCCGATGTTAAAACATTATGGATATTACATTGTTTTTCTCAATCAACCCCCAATCTTTACAAGACTGTAGAACATGCAAACAAAACTCAAGACATCAATCTGGTCTGTATTAATACATTTTTTGTAGATTGATGAGGATGTTTTTTTATTTAATCCATTTTAGAATAAGCCTGTAACGTAACAACATTTTGAAAAAGTCAAGGGGTCTGAATACTTTCCGAAGGCACTGTATATGAGCGCTATGGGAGGGGCAATATCCACAAAGTGAGAGATTAACGAGAAATGTAAATAGTACTTAAGGTTACCCCGATTCTATGATATTCACTGCGTTACATGTACTTAGAATTGAAGACGGGAGCGACTATGGCTCCTTATATGGGAAGTGGAGTGGTCTGCTATTGGCCATTGCTAGACAGACGTTGTTTAATTGAATCTCCCTAGACTCCGCCCCTAACGAGGCTTATAATATCATAGAACCGGGGTTATGTTAGGTAACCTTAAATTGCATGGCCTATTATGATAATTTCTCTGTATTAAATGGCCCACAACTTTAACACTAGCAGAGATCCTGGAACTGATATGGACCTCAGACTGGGACAAAGGTTCACCTTCCAACAGGACAACAACCCTAAGCACACAGCCAAGACAACACAGAAGTGGCTTCGGGACAAGTCTCTGAATGTCCTTGAGTGGCCCAGCCAGAGCCCAGACTTGAACCCGATCTAACATCTCTGGAGAGACCTGAAAATAGCTGTGCAGCGACGCTCCCCATCCAACCTGGCAGAGCTTGAGGATCTGCAGAGAAGAATGGGAGAAACTCCCCAAATACAGTTGTGCCAAGCTTGTAGCGTCAAACCCAAGAAGACTCAAGGCTGTAATCGCTGCCAAAGGTGCTTCAACAAAGTACTGAGTAAAGGGTCTGAATACTTATGTAAATTTGACATTTCAGTTTTTTATTTTGTATAAATTTGCAAAAATGTATAAAAATTGTTATCGCTTTCGAAGCTTCTGATAGGCTAATTGACATCATGTGAGTCAATTGGAGGTGTACCTGTGGATGTATTTCAAGGCCTACCTTCAAACTCAGTGCCTCTTTGCCTGACATCATTGGAAAATCAACTAACTACAGATCAAATACTATCAACTAATCAAATAACCTGAAAGGCCGCTCAGCAAGGAAGAAGCCACTGCTCCAAAACCGCCATAAAAAAGCCAGACTACGGTTTGCAAATCTGGTCTGATGAAACAAAAATAGAACTGTTTGGCCATAATGACCACCGGTTTGTTTGGAGGAAAAAGGGGGATGCTTGAAAGCCGAAGAACACCATCCCAACCGTGAAGCACGGGGGTGGCAGCATCATGTTGTGGGGGTGCTTTACTGCAGGAGGGACTGGTTCACTTCACAAAATAGATGGCATCATGAGGAAGGGAAATTATGTGGATATATTGAAGCAACATCTCAAGACATCAGTCAAGAAGTTTAAGCTTGGTCGCAAATGGGTCTTCCAAATGGACAATGACCCCAAGCATACTTCCAAAGTTGTGGCAAAATGACTTAAGGACAACAAAGTCAAGGTGTTGGAGTGGCCATAACAAAGCCCTGACCTCAATCCTATAGAACATTTGTGGGCAGAACTGATAAAGCGTGTGCGAGCAAGGAGGCCTACAAACCTGACTCAGTTACACCAGTTCAGTCGGGAGGAATGGGCCAAAATTCACCCAACTTATTGTGGAAGGCTACCGGAAACGTTTGACCCAGGTTAAACAATTTAAAGGCAATGCTACCGAATACTAATTGAGTGTATGTAAACCTCTGACCCACTGGGAATGTGATGAAAGAAAGAAAAGCTCAAATAAATAATTCTCTCTACTTAAAATAAAGTGGTGATCCTAACTGACCTAAAACAGGGAATATTTACTAGGATTAAATGTCCGGAATTGTGAAAACTGAGTTTATTTGGCTAAGATGTATGTAAACTTCCCACTTCAACTGTATATACTGTATGTATATATATATATATATATATATATATATATATATATATATATATACACACACACACAGTGGGGAGAACAAGTATTTGATGCACTGCCGATTTTGCAGGTTTTCCTACTTACAAAGCATGTAGAGGTCTGTAATTTTTATCATAGGTACACTTCAACTGTGAGAGACGGAATCTAAAACAAAAATCCAGAAAATCACATTGTATGATTTTTAAATAATTAATTTGCATTTTATTGCATGACATAAGTATTTGATCACCTACCAACCAGTAAGAATTCCGGCTCTCACAGACCTGTTAGTTTTTCTTTAAGAAGCCCTCCTGTTCTCCACTCATTACCTGTATTAACTGCACCTGTTTGAACTCGTTACCTGTATAAAAGACACCTGTCCACACACTCAATCAAACAGACTCCACACACTCAATCAAACAGCTGTGTAAGGACATCAGGGATAAAATTGTAGACCTGCACAAGGCTGGGATGGGCTACAGGACAATAGGCAAGCAGCTTGGTGAGAAGGCAACAACTGTTGGCGCAATTATTAGAAAATGGAAGAAGTTCAAGATGGCGGTCAATCTCCCTCGGTCTGGGGCACCATGCAAGATCTCACCTCGTGGGGCATCAATGATCATGAGGAAGGTGAGTGATCAAGCCAGAACTACACGGCAGGACCTGGTCAATGACCTGAAGAGAGCTGGGACCACAGTCTCAAAGAAAACCATTAGTAACACACTGCGCCGTCATGGATTAAAATCCTGCAGCGCACGCAAGGTCCCCCTGCTCAAGCCAGCGCATGTCCAGGCCCATCTGAAGTTTGCCAATGACCATCTGGATGATCCAGAGGAGGAATGGGAGAAGGTCATGTGGTCTGATGAGACAAAAATAGAGCTTTTTGGTCTAAACTCCACTCGCCGTGTTTGGAGGAAGAAGAAGGATGAGTACAACCAACAAGAACAACCAACAAGAACACCATCCCAACCGTGAAGCATGGAGGTGGAAACATCATTCTTTGGGGATAGTTTTCTGCAAAGGGGACAGGACGAATGCACTGTATTGAGGGGAGGATGGATGGGGCCATGTATCACGAGATCTTGGCCAACAACCTCCTTCCCTCAGTAAGAGCATTGAAGATGGGTCGTGGCTGGGTCTTCCAGCATTACAACGACCCGAAACACACAGCCAGGGCAACTAAGGAGTGGCTCCGTAAGAAGCATCTCAAGGTCCTGGAGTGGCCTAGCCAGTCTCCAGACTTGAACCCAATAGAAAATCTTTGGAGGGAGCTGAAAGTCCGTATTGCCCAGCGACAGCCCCGAAACCTGAAGGATCTGGAGAAGGTCTGTATGGAGGAGTGGGCCAAAATCCCTGCTGCAGTGTGTGCAAACCTGGTCAAGAACTACAGGAAACGTATGATCTCTGTAATTGCAAACAAAGGTTTCTGTACCAAATATTAAGTTCTGCTTTTCTGATGTATCAAATACTTATGTCATGCAATAAAATGCAAATTAATTACTTAAAAATCATACAATGTGATTTTCTGGATTTTTGTTTTAGATTCTGTCACTCACAGTTGAAGAGTACCTATGATAAAAATTACAGACTTCTACATGCTTTGTAAGTGGGAAAACCTGCAAAATCGGCATTGTATCAAATACTTGTTCTCCCCACTGTATATACACACTGAACAGAAATATAAACACAACATGCAACAATTTAAACGATTTACAGTTCATATACTTATTTTTTTATTTATTTTTATTTAACCTTTATTTTACTAGGCAAGTCAGTTAAGAACATTTACAATGACGGCCTAGGAACAGTGGGTTAACTGCCTTGTTCAGGTGCAGAACGACAGATTTTTTACCTTGTCAGCTCGGGGATTCGATCCGGCAACCTTTCAGTTACGGGCCCAACACTCTAACCACTAGGCTACCCGCCCCAATATATGCAAATCAAGTCAATGTAAATACATTATTAGGCCCTAATCCATGGACTTCACATGTCTTTGCGTTGTTATACGTGGTCTGCGGTTGTGAGGCCGGTTGGATGTACTTCCAAATTGTCTACAACAACGGAGGTTGTTTATGGTTGATAAATTAACATTCTCTGGTATCAGCTCCAGTGGATATTCCTGCAGTCAGCATGACAATTGCACGCTCCCTCAACTTGAGACAGCTGTGGCATTGTGTTGTGTGACAAAACTGCACATTTTATAGTGGCCTTTTATTTTCCCCAGTACAAGGTACACCTGTGTAATGATCATGCTGTTTAATCAGCTTTTTTATATGCCTCACCTGTCAGGTGGAAGGATTATCTTGGCAAAGGAGAAATGTTCACTAACAGGGATTTAAATTAACATTTCTGGGATCTTTTATTTCAGCTCAGGAGACATACTTTACATGTTTTTTTTGGAACATCTATACAAAATATTTCACATTATTTTTTACTTTACCCAAAATATCATGATATTAATGATAGTAAATTGTGAAGGTCCAAAAAAGAAAAGGCCATTTAAAGAGGGTGTCGACCCTCTCGACAACAGGGAGATGTTACTGATGTGCTTTGTGTCTCCAATGTAAAAAAAAACATCCACACAAAATGACTTTACTTATTTTAGGTTTAAAGAAGTGTGTAGGTCACATTCTGTATCATACAGTTATTAAGGCTATACATTTAGAACCTGCTACTCGATAAGAATCCAGCAATGTCTGTGTCTTGAGTGTTCTAGAACTGTCTAGTTTGTTTTAAATAATGAAATGCTTGAAAACTGCCCTCAGGTTTGGTCTCTCTTTAAATAAACACTGTCTTTGGCAGGAGGAAAACCAAACTTGGAGGAAACAAAGACGTCCAAACCAGCAAGACGACACCTCTGCTCCCAGTGTGGAACTAGGTTTGCCAAGTTAGGAAGCTTGAAAAGACATGAGAGGACACACACAGGGGAGAAGCCTTACCATTGCTCCGATTGTGGAAAGAGTTTTAACCAGTTAGTATACCTGAAAACTCATCAGCGAATACACACCGAGGAGAAGCCATACCATTGTGCTCAGTGTGGAAAGAGTTTTAACCAGTTAGGTAACATGAAAAGACATGAGCGGATACACACAGTAGCGAAGCCACACCATTGCGCCCAGTGTGGAAAGAGTTTCATCTTGTTACGAACTCTGAAAAGTCATGAGCGAATACACACAGGGGAGAAGCCTTTTCATTGCTCCCAGTGTGGAAAGAGTTTTAACCATTCAGGAAAGCTGAAAAAACACATGAGACTGCACACTGGAGAGAAGCCTTACCACTGCTCCCAGTGTGCAAAGCGTTTTGCCCATTTAGGAAGTCTGAAAGAACACATGAGACTGCACACAGGGGAGAAGCCTTATTACTGCTCCCAGTGTGCAAAGCGTTTTACCCATTTAGGAAGCCTGAAAGAACACATGAGACTGCACACAGGGGAAAAGCCTTACCACTGCTCCCAGTGTGCAAAGCGTTTCACACATTTAGGAAGTCTGAAAGCCCATGAGCGAATACACACAGGGGAGAAGCCTTACCACTGCTCCCAGTGTGGGAAGCAATTTATCCAGATAGGAAACCTGAAAGCTCATGAGAAAATCCACACAGGTGAGAAGCCTTACCACTGCTCCCAATGTGCACAGTGTTTTACCCATTTAGGAAGCCTGAAAGCTCATCAGAGAATCCACACAGGGGAGAAGCCGTACCACTGCTCCCTATGTGGAAATCATTTTAGCCATTTAGGAAACCTGAAAACTCACGCGCGAATACACACAGGGGAGAAGCCTTACCACTGCTCCCAGTGTGGAAAGAGTTTTAACCAGTCAGGAAAACTGAAAGAACACATGAGACTGCACACAGGGGAGAAGCCTTACAAATGCTCAGACTGTGGGAAGACATATTACTCATCACAGTCACTTAAACGTCATGTGAGAATCCATACAGGAGAGAAGCCTTACCACTGCTCCCAGTGTGCAATGCGTTTTACCCATTTAGGAAGCCTGAAAAGACACATGAGACTGCACACGGGGGAGAAGCCTTACCACTGCTCCCAGTGTGGAAAGAGTTTTAACCAGTCAGGAAAGCTGAAAGAACACATGAGACTGCACACAGGGGAGAAGCCTTACAAATGCTCAGACTGTGGGAAGACATATTACTCATCACAGTCACTTAAACGCCATGTGAGAATCCACACAGGAGAGAAGAATTTGTAATTATCCTAGTGCGTACATTTATATTTCACATCACATTGAACATACGCAGTGCTCCCATTGTCTTATATTGTTGACTGAGCATGTGTTTACTTGTTTATACCGTATTAAATATAATTGTACAAAGTATACTCAAACATAACATGATATTAGGATGTGATGCATTTGATCCATTGTTGACATTTGCATTGTTGGTCCACTGATGATTTAATGAAAATGTTCACAGACTCTGTAATGGAAAATATTAACTGTATGTGTCGACATAACTGAGGATGTGACTAACTGTGTGAAACTGTCCTATTATAATCTACTGGTCTTGGGAGTATCATCATCCTGTGTTACAAACCAGCTGCACCTGCGTCCTTGTATGAATAAAGTCCAGCCCAGAAACAGGAAACTATAAAGATATGTGCTCATCACCCAATGACTGTCTTCACTGCACTGTGTAACTCTGTTATTCTCTGAGCTCAGAAATAAAGAGTCTTGGTTTGACTTGGACTCCAGCAGATCCTTATTTTATAGAATCCACCAGGCTACCTACATGATGAGATTGTTATGGATAAGAGCAGAAACAGTGTGTGTAGGCTACCTACATGATGAGATATATATATATATATATATTCATGAGAGAACACGCATACTGCTGCCAGTGTGTAAAGGAATATATCACATCAAATATAGGCTACTTGTACACAGCCTTGTTATTGTTATTGTATTGTGTTCTTTTTTTTTTCTTTAGTTTATTTAGTAAATATTTTCTTAACTCTATTTCTTGAACTGCATTGTTGGTTACTACCATCTACTACCACCTACTACCATCTACTACCACCTACTACCATCTACTACCATCTACTACCACCTACTACCATCTACTACCACCTACTACCATCTACTAACATCTACTACCATCTACTACCACCTACTACCATCTACTACCACCTACTACCACCTACTACCACCTACTACCACCTACTACCACCTACTACCATCTACTACCATCTACTACCACCTACTACCACCTACTACCACCTACTACCACCTACTACCACCTACTACCATCTACTACCACCTACTACCATCTACTACCACCTACTACCATCTACTACCATCTACTACCATCTACTACCACCTACTACCACCTACTACCACCTACTACCACCTACTACCATCTATTATCATCTACTACCACCTACTACCATCTACTACCACCTACTACCACCTACTACCACCTACTACCACCTACTACCACCTACTACCACCTACTACCATCTACTACCACCTACTACCACCTACTACCACCTACTACCACCTACTACCATCTACTACCATCTACTACCATCTACTACCATCTACTACCACCTACTACCACCTACTACCACCTACTACCATCTACTACCACCTACTACCATCTACTACCACCTACTACCATCTACTACCACCTACTACCACCTACTACCACCTACTACCATCTACTACCACCTACTACCATCTACTATCATCTACTACCACCTACTACCATCTACTACCACCTACTACCACCTACTACCACCTACTACCACCTACTACCACCTACTACCATCTACTACCACCTACTACCACCTACTACCACCTACTACCATCTACTACCACCTACTACCACCTACTACCACCTACTACCATCTACTACCACCTACTACCATCTACTACCATCTACTACCACCTACTACCATCTACTACCACCTACTACCACCTACTACCATCTACTACCATCTACTACCACCTACTACCATCTACTACCAGACCCCCTTCAAAGGCACTTAAATATTTTGACTTCCCCATTCACCCTCTGAATGGCACACATACAGCCTTATTTAACCCGTCTCCTCCCCTTCATCTACACTGATTGAAGTGGATTTATCAAGTGACTTCAATATTTAACCTTTATTTAACTAGGCAAGTCAGTTAAGAACAAATTCTTATTCACTATGACAGCCTACCTACAGGGTCAGCCCCTGGAGCAAATTAGGGTTAAGTGCCTTGCTCAAGGACACATCGACAGGTTTTTCACCTGGTCGGCTCAGGTATTCAAACCAGCGACCTTTTGGTTACTGGCCTAATGCTCTAACTGCTAGGCTAACTGCCGCCCCAATAAGGGATCATAGCTTTCACCTGGATTCACCTGGTGTTCTTAATGTTTTGTACACTCAGTGTATAGCAATACAGATAATAAAGTGCTATTTGTATGTGATGCATTTGTAGTATTATTGGTAAGAAAATATATCAGCTTATTGTTACATTATTATGACATTCTTGTCCAATACAAACTGTAGTAAATATTGTTTCCAAACTGCGTTTCCCACTCCAGTCAGCAGATGGCGATGTGCGACTTTCAGTTGACGCTTCTTGCGGGACGCATCTTCTGAAACAACTTCACGGCTACTCTTTCAACCAGGTCGGTAGCTTGCTAGCTAACTTAAATCCGAAACATTGACGCTTTAGACCATGTTTATGTACATTAGCTAATCTCAGTGTTTTAAACACACTTCTGTTGACGTATCCACTTGTTAACTTTAACCTAAGTTGCTTGTTCAATTTGCAAACGTGTTAAAGATTGATACTGAGTCTAGCACTAGGCTAGTCGCTAATGCTAACTAACTAGATAACTAACTAACATCCTGACCATGAGCTCACTAAGATACTCGCCCCATGCTAAAGAAGAGGATGTCTACTGGACGGAGAAAGAAGCTCTGGGACTGAACATTGTCGTAAAAGAAGAAGAAGAGGAGGGTGTTAAAGTTAAAGGAGATGAAGAACCTTTCAGAATGATCAAGGAGGAAGAGGAGGATATTACAGTGAAAGGAGATGAAGAAGCTTTCAGAATGATAAAGGAGGAAGAGGAGGATGTTACAGTGAAAGGAGAGGAAGAGGATGTTACAGTGAAAGGAGAGGAAGAAGCTTTCAGAATGATACAGGAGGAAGAGGAGGATATTACAGTGAAAAAAGAGGTAGAACCTTTTAGAGAGGAAGATGATGCTATCTCAATACAGGTGAAGGAGGAAGACGTTTTGGTAGAGAAAGAGGAGGAGACAGAAGATCTGATTAACACCAGTGAGTCTTGTCTTAAACTGTGGAACAAACTATGTAGTTGTTGAACTAATGTGTGGTTTTAAAGAGGCTTCTACTGAAGTTCTACACTTTAATATGTTGTTCAGTACTGTATTAATTGTTAAAGGGTCAATCTGCCATTGGTACATATATGTTTGGGACTTTTAAATTAGATTTATTGAATTATCCATGTGGTCTATATTAAAGTGAACCTCATCTAATATAACAGGCTTTTAAAAATATTGTTAAATCATTTCTATTTAAAATATAAAAGGGGACCCGTTTAGTGGAACAACCCTTTTACATTTGCATCACAAACAATCTTTTATAAAATCATGATGAAAGTGTCCATTTTAGGCCCTTTTTAGAATATTAATGCCTCTTGTTAGACCCTATGATTGTAATAGACGGTCATAAGTTTACCATCTGTTTGATGTTCTCGTTCACACAGGAGAGAGACATGACTATCCTGGATCCTCTGGGGAGCCTCAACAACATCCTGATGCTGATGAGACAGAGAAGAGTCTCTCCAGATCAGAACACCAGATGGTACTGCTTGGTCTGGTCTAGCATACAGCTTGCTCTATCGGGGTCTGGGCTGGGTTTCTGTAAAGCACTTTATGACAACAGTGACATCAGCATCCATAATGATATGTGTCTGTGTCCCCTCTTTATGGTTACCAGGACAACACTAGCCCTTCCACCATCCCAGAGTCCCCGTGTCGTGCCTCTCCCAGTAGCACCTTACTGCTGGGTATGAAGAGGTTGTCTGTGCTGCTGGTGGACTGCAGGAAAACAACGGGGCTGAGTGGAACTGTGAGAGGAGGAGAAGAGAAGAAAGGAGCAGATTTGATACATCAAAGTAAGTGCTGTAGTTTAGTTTGAACAGATAAAATAGATCTGTTATCTGTTACCAGGACAACCAGCAGAGTTCTGTTAGTTGACATGAAGATAGACTGGTATCTGTTACCAGGACAACCAGTAGAGTTCTGTTAGTTGACATGAAGATAGGCTGGTATCTGTTACCAGGACAACCAGCAGAGTTCTGTTAGTTGACATGAAGATAGGCTGGTATCTGTTACCAGGACAACCAGCAGAGTTCTGTTAGTTGACTTGAAGATAGGCTGGTATCTGTTCCCAGGACAACCAGCAGAGTTCTGTTAGTTGACATGAAGATAGACTGGTATCTGTTACCAGGACAACCAGCAGAGTTCTGTTAGTTGACATGAAGATAGACTGGTATCTGTTACCAGGACAACCAGCAGAGTTATGTTAGTTGACATGAAGATAGACTGGTATCTGTTACCAGGACAACCAGCAGAGTTCTGTTAGTTTACATGAAGATAGACTGGTGGATATGGATATTATGAATGATCAGAAGACTGAAAAAGGATTCTGCCAATGAAAAGAGAGAAACCATTGGATATAAAACCTTGATGAAAGTTAGCTTTAGAGATAAAGTTTCAAGATGATCCGATGTAAGGTGCATGTTTTACAAAAACCTTTCCTTAAAACATTATGGATGTTTATATTTTTTAACAAGTGGTAAAGCTTCCTATGACACCCATTGTTGCTTTGTAGCCTGTATCATCTAATGATGAAACATTATGGAGTCTTAAAGGAGGACTGTATCATCTAATGATGAAACATTATAGAGTCTTAAAGGAGTACTGTAGCATCTAATGATGAAACATTATGGAGTCTTAAAGGAGGACTGTAACATCTAATGATGAAACATTATAGAGTCTTAAAGGAGGACTGTAGCATCTAATGATGAAACATTATGGAGTCTTAAAGGAGGACTGTAACATCTAATGATGAAACATTATAGAGTCTTAAAGGAGGACTGTAGCATCTAATGATGAAACATTATGGAGTCTTAAAGGAGGACTGTAACATCTAATGATGAAACATTATGGAGTCTTAAAGGAGGACTGTAACATCTAATGATGAAACATTATGGAGTCTTAAAGGAGGACTGTATCATCTAATGATGAAACATGGAGTCTTAAAGGAGGACTGTAACATCTAATGATGAAACATTATAGAGTCTTAAAGGAGGACTGTAGCATCTAATGATGAAACATTATGGAGTCTTAAAGGAGGACTGTATCATCTAATGATGAAACATTATGGAGTCTTAAAGGAGGACTGTATCATCTAATGATGAAACATTATGGAGTCTTAAAGGAGGACTGTATCATCTAATGATGAAACATTATGGAGTCTTAAAGGAGGACTGTAACATCTAATGATGAAACATTGTGGAGTCTTAAAGGAGGACTGTAACATCTAATGATGAAACATTATGGAGTCTTAAAGGAGGACTGTAACATCTAATGATGAAACATTATGGAGTCTTAAAGGAGGACTGTAACATCTAATGATGAAACATTATGGAGTCTTAAAGGAGGACTGTATCATCTAATGATGAAACATTATGGAGTCTTAAAGGAGGACTGGGATGAAAAGGGAAAGTAAAGGGGATATCTATGAATCCATTCACCCTAAATGTGTCTTCCACATTGAACCCTTCTGAATCAGAGAGGTACGGGGGCTGCCTTCATCGACTTCCACGTCATTGTCAGCAACAAACGATAACAGTACACATCCAAGTATATCTGACCAAATTATGAAAGACAAGCAATGTAATTTTGAATCCGTAAAGTAAGTGTGGAAGAGGTGAAACAGTTATTGTTGTCTATCAACAATGACAAGTCACCGGGGTCTGACAGCTTGGATGGAAAATTATTGAGGATAACAGTTGACAATTTTGCCATATATTCAATTTAAGTCTACTAGAAAGTGTGTGCCCTCAGGCCTGGAGGGAAGCTAAAGTAGTTCCTCTACCTAAGAATAGTGAAGCACCCTTTACTGGCTCAAATAGCCGACCAATCAGCCTGTTACCAACCCTTAGTAAACTTTTAGGAAGAATTGTGTTTGACCACCAGATACAATGCTATTTTACAGTAAACAAATTGACAGACTTTCAGCACGCTTATAGGGAAGGACATTCAACAAGCACAGCACTTACACAAATGACTGATTGGCTGAGAGAAATTGATGCTAAAAACACTTTGTGGGGGCTGTTTTGTCTTTACACCACCTGCTTGTGTAACAGAACACAGAGGGGGTTCTTTAATGGAAGCCTCCAACATAATACAGGTAGAATCAGGAATTCCCCAGAGTAGCTGTCTAGGCACCTTACTTTTTTCAATCTTACTAACGACATGCCACTAGCTTTGAGCCTGTGTGTCTATGTATGTGGATAACTCAACACTATACACGTCATTTACCACAGTGATTGAAATGACTGCAACACTTAACAAAGAGATGCAGTTAGTTTCTGAATGAGTAGCAAGGAATAAGTTAGTTCTAAATACTTCATGTAATCTTCAGTTACATGGCCTACTATGCTAATTCTGTAGCGGTATTGTTAGAGGGGGTTTTGTTGGAGCGCCAGGCAGGTATTAACGTTGCCGAAAGGAAAACAGAAGAGACTGTCTAGAGTGTAGCCTGTTGGCCAGAAAGAGACCTGCTACCAGACACACGTCAGCATAAGAGACTGTCTAGAGTGTAGCCTGTTGGCCAGAAAGAGACCCGCTACCAGACACACGTCAGCATAAGAGACTGTCTAGAGTGTAGCCTGTTGGCCAGATAGAGACCCGCTACCAGACACACGTCAGCAGAATAGACTGTCTAGAGTGTAGCCTGTTGGCCAGATAGAACCCGCTACCAGACACACGTCAGCAGAAGAGACTGTCTAGAGTGATATGCCACACCTGTCAGGGATGTAATCAAATTTGTGCTGAAAAATCTGAGAGAAATAAGCGTAAGTGAGTATGGAAAATGTCTGGGATGTTTTATTTCAGCTCATGAAACATGGGACCAACACTTTACATGATGCATATATATTTATCATGATATTAATGATAGTAAAATTTAAAAAATGTGTGAACGTCTAAATAAATCAAAATGCCATTGTGTCAAACTCTATGGACAACAGGGAGATGTTTCTGATGTGCTTTGTGTCTTTCAATGTGTAAAAAAAAGTTTAAATACAATAAAATAACTTATTTTAGGTTTAAGGGAGTGTGTAGGTCGCATTCTATATCATACAGCTGTCCAGTGATGTATGTGTCTTGAGTGTCCTAGAACTGTCTAGTGTTCTGACTTAATAAAATAAGTCATGTAAACATATTATCAGTAATTACCAGGTAATTACCATTCTGGTCTCTCTTTAAATAAACACTGTCTTTGGCAGGAGGAAAACCAAACTTGGAGGAACCAAAGACTTCCAAACCAGCAAGAAGACACCTCTGCTCCCAGTGTGGAAAGAGTTTTAGCCACTTAGGAAACCTAAAAGCTCACGAGCGAATACACACAGGGGAGAAGCCTTACCACTGCTCTCAGTGTGGAAAGCGTTTTAGCCAGTTAGGACACCTGAAAGCTCACGAGCGAATACACACAGGGGAGAAGCCTTACCACTGCTCCCAGTGTGGAAAGAGTTGTACCCACTTAGTAAACCTAAAATCTCATGAGCGAATACACACAGGGGAGAAGCCTTACCACTGCTCCCAGTGTGGAAAGAGTTTTAGCCGGTCAGGAAAGCTGAAAGAACACATGAGACTGCACACAGGGGAGAAGCCTTACAAATGTTCAGACTGTGGGAAGACATATTACTCATCACAGTCACTTAAAATGCATGTGCGAATTCACACAGTGGAGAAGCCTTACCACTGCGGCCAGTGTGGAAAGAGTCTTAGCCAGTTAGGAAACCTGAAAGCTCATGGGCGAATACACACAGGGGAGAAGCCTTACCACTGCTCCCAGTGTGGAAAGCGTTTTAACCATTCAGGAAAGCTGAAAGAACACATGAGACTGCACACAGGGGAGAAGCCTTACCACTGCTCCCAGTGTGGAAAGAGTTTTAACCGGTCAGGAAAGCTAAAAGAACACATGAGACTGCACACAGGGGAGAAGCCTTACACATGTTCAGACTGTGGGAAGACATATTACTCATCACAGTCACTTAAACGTCATGTGAGAATCCATACAGGAGAGAAGAATTACTTCTCCTAGTGTATAAATTGATATTTCACATCACATTGACTTAATTCATCAGAGAACATACACAGTGCTCCCATTGTCTTATATTGTTGACTGATAATGTGTTTACTTGTTTATACCATATGAGATTGAATTGTACTCAGTATACTCAAACATATATTTGTATTAGAAAACATTCATTGAATATGGAGTATGTCAGTTTGAATATAGAGTAGATCAGATTCCATGTGTTTATCTGGGTGAGTCATTCCTCCAGCACTACAGATAATCAAGTGATATTAGGATGTGATGCGTTTGATCCATTGTTGACATTTGCATTGTTGGTCCACTGATGATTGAATTAAAATGTTCACAGACTCTGTAATGGAAAATATTAACTGTATGTGTCGACATAACTGAGGATGTGACTAACTGTGTGAAACTGTCCTATTATAATCTACTGGTCTTGGGAGTATCATCATCCTGTGTTACAAACCAGCTGCACCTGCGTCCTTGTATGAATAAAGTCCAGCCCAGAAACAGGAAACTATAAAGATATGTGCTCATCACCCAATGACTGTCTTCACTGCACTGTGTAACTCTGTTATTCTCTGAGCTCAGTAATAAAGAATCTTGGTTTGACTTGGACTCCAGCAGATCCTTATTTTATAGAATCCACCACAACTCACCCACAGATTGCTGTTTCATCATTGTCTCAATGAACAGTTCCTCGTTAAACTTTCCTACTAAATGTTGTTTCCACGTCATTTCAACTAAACAAATCCATGTGATGTTCGATCAATGTGGAAAATGGATTGGATTTGTAAAAATCCATCAACATAAGGTTTACATTTTGTGTTGATTTAATGTTGAATTCACTTTAGTTGACAAAGAAATGTAAATAGAAACTAGATGTTGAACTGACGTCTGTATCGTGGGCTGGTTTGAATAAGCAGCAGGTGTTGGATCAATGTCCACCTTAGTAGATCAGTTCCAACAGATTTTCATGTGAATATTCTCAAATCTGCAGATAACTATATACACATTTTCCCACCAGAAATTATTCCATCAAACAGACATATTGCGGATAAAAAGCTTTGCGTGATGACGTAGTGCACAAAAAAAATTGCTGTTAAATTCCCATGTACTGAATGAAAAATACAAGTTAAATGGGTTTCCATCACATTTTCAACTCTACTGATGGTTTTAAAAAACTGTTGTGTTATAGAGCAAACGTGCTCTTGGCACCACCAGCTCACAGATACAGTGTGGGTAGGCTACCTACATGATGAGATTATTATGGATAAGAGCAGATACAGTGTGGGTAGGCTACCTACATGATGAGATTATTATGGATAAGAGCAGATACAGTGTGGGTAGGCTACCTACATGATGAGATTATTATGGATAAGAGCAGATACAGTGTGGGTAGGCTACCTACATGATGAGATTATTATGGATAAGAGCAGATACAGTGTGGGTAGGCTACCTACATGATGAGATTATTATGGATAAGAGCAGATACAGTGTGGGTAGGCTACCTACATGATGAGATTATTATGGATAAGAGCAGATACAGTGTGGGTAGGCTACCTACATGATGAGATTATTATGGATAAGAGGAGATACAGTGTGGGTAGGCTACCTACATGATGAGATTATTATGGATAAAAGCGATATTATTTTATTTGTCAAACGGCAACCAGGCATCGATCACCATGTCACCAGAATAAGACCCTCAAAATGTATTGAAACGGAGCATCAAGCTCATCACGTGCACTTTCACCACCCTGTGAAGTTCATAATTTATTTAATCTGTAGCCTAATAAATTGTATGGGTTCCCAAGTGGGAGGACCACACAACACATCATTGCGTGACTCCAAGTTAACTTCCATATGATGGTTATTATATAAATATTTGCACATAAAGGAGTTTCCCCCACCATTTCTCGTTTATAAATGTTTAATGACAAAAACATCCCACCATGTAAAACGAACTAACAAATTGTCTGTCGGCATTTCTAAAATTGTACAGGCATATCCTGTTTCCATCAGCCTGATCAATACTTTTGAGAAGGTTGGATCAATATCCACCTTCATGATATGGATGAAGCCTGATTTGGAATGTCTGAGTAGTTCTAGCTGGCTTCGTAGTATACCCCTCTGATAATAAAGTGATATTTGGAATGTCTGAGTAGTTCTACCTGTCTTCATAGTATACCCCTCTGATAATCAAGTGATATTTGGAATGTCTGAGTAGTTCTACCTGTCTTCGTAGTATACCCCTCTGATAATCAAGTGATATTTAGAATGTCTGAGTAGTTCTACCTGTCTTCATAGTATACCCCTCTGATAATCAAGTGATATTTAGAATGTCTGAGTAGTTCTAGCTGGCTTCGTAGTATACCTCTCTGATAATCAAGTGATATTTGGAATGTCTGAGTAGTTCTACCTGTCTTCGTAGTATACCCCTCTGATAATCAAGTGATATTTGGAATGTCTGAGTAGTTCTACCTGTCTTCGTAGTATACCCCTCTGATAATCAAGTGATATTTGGAATGTCTGAGTAGTTCTAGCTGGCTTCATAGTATACCCCTCTGATAATCAAGTGATATTTAGAATGTCTGAGTAGTTCTACCTGTCTTCGTAGTATACCCCTCTGATAATCAAGTGATATTTAGAATGTCTGAGTAGTTCTACCTGTATTCATAGTATACCCCTCTGATAATCAAGTGATATTTAGAATGTCAGTAGTTCTATCTGTCTTCATTGTATACCCCTCTGATAATCAAGTGATATTTAGAATGTCAGTAGTTTGATCTGTCTTAATTGTATACCCCTCTGATAATCAAGTGATATTTAGAATGTCAGTAGTTCTACCTGTCTTCATAGTATACCCCTCTGATAATCAAGTGATATTTAGAATGTCTGAGTAGTTCTACCTGTCTTCGTAGTATACCCCTCTGATAATCAAGTGATATTTAGAATGTCTGAGTAGTTCTACCTGTCTGAGTAGTATACCCCTCTGATAATCAAGTGATATTTAGAATGTCAGTAGTTCTACCTGTCTTCGTAGTATACCCCTCTGATAATCAAGTGATATTTAGAATGTCTGAGTAGTTCTACCTGTCTTCGTAGTATACCCCTCTGATAATCAAGTGATATTTAGAATGTCTGAGTAGTTCTACCTGTATTCATAGTATACCCCTCTGATAATCAAGTGATATTTAGAATGTCAGTAGTTCTATCTGTCTTCATTGTATACCCCTCTGATAAACACCCTTTCTACTCTATAGGTAAGGCTGTCCAATATGAATGTTCATACTTAGAGAAAAATAAAGGTGGGCTCTCCTGTGTGATGTCATATCCTGTTCCTATTAAGACTCCTGACCAGCTGAGTGCAGCCTCTATTGTCAACATGAGGCTCCTGCTGCAGGTAGCCTAACGGTTAAGAGGGTAACCAACAGGTCCCTGGTTTGAATCCCTGAGACGACTAGGTGAAATATCTGTCAATGTACCTTTGAGGGCAGCAGGTCAGAAGTCTTAATAGGAACAGGAAGTGCCTGCTCAACACTCTTCCCCACATTAAGCATGGTGTCACATGGTTACACAGCTCTCTTCATTGAGAGACACACTAGAAGCATCAGTAAGTCACATGACTATTTCTAAACAAAGATAGTGGAATGGGAAAGGTTTCTTTTAGGCTACACATTATTGGACATAGCAACATAGTAACTTATAGGCTACACATTATTGGACATAGCAACATAGTAACTTTTAGGCTACACATTATTGGACATAGCAACATAGTAACTTATAGGCTACACATTATTGGACATAGCAACATAGTAACTTTGTGCTGTTGATGTATTACCACTAATAATACTCTGCTCCTAACAAGGAGATGAAGTACATCGTGTTTCAATCACAGCTTCTGGAACTCTTCAGAACTGATCTGATGTGCATCGAAGACACTCCAGGGACGGTGATGAAGGCTGGGGAATGAAGATCAGACAGTGAAGACACTCCAGGGACGGTGATGAAGGCTGTAGGAATGAAGATCAGACAGTGAAGAGACTCCAGGGACGGTGATGAAAGCTGTAGGAATGAAAATCAGACAGTGAAGACACTCCAGGGACGGTGATGAAGGCTGTAGGAATGAAGATCAGACAGTGAAGACACTCCAGAAACGGTGATGAAGGCTGGGGAATGAAGATCAGACAGTGAAGAGACTCCAGGGACGGTGATGAAGGCTGGGGAATGAAGATCAGACAGTGAAGACACTCCAGGGACGGTGATGAAGGCTGTAGGAATGAAGATCAGACAGTGAAGACACTCCAGGGACGGTGATGAAGGCTGTAGGAATGAAGATCAGACAGTGAAGAGACTCCAGGGACGGTGATGAAAGCTGTAGGAATGAAAATCAGACAGTGAAGACACTCCAGGGACGGTGATGAAGGCTGTAGGAATGAAGATCAGACAGTGAAGACACTCCAGAAACGGTGATGAAGGCTGGGGAATGAAGATCAGACAGTGAAGAGACTCCAGCGACGGTGATGAAGGCTGGGGAATGAAGATCAGACAGTGAAGACACTCCAGGGACGGTGATGAAGGCTGTAGGAATGAAGATCAGAGAGTGAAGACACTCCAGGGTGATGAAGGCTGTAGGAATGAAAATCAGACAGTGAAGACACTCCAGGGACGGTGATGAAGGCAGCCGTCATCCAGTCTCTCAGAAGCCCATGTTGAGCCAGCAGTGTTCTCACTATGGAAGAGGGAGCAGACAGTCGTCATCCAGTGTCTCAGAAGCCCATGTTGAGCCAGCAGTGTCCTCACTATGGAAGAGGGAGCAGACAGCCGTCATCCAGTCTCTAAGAAGCCCATGTTGAGCCAGCAGTGTTCTCATTATGGAAGAGGGAGCAGACAGCCGTCATCCAGTCTCTCAGAAGCCCATGTTGAGCCAGCAGTGTTCTCATTATGGAAGAGGGAGCAGACAGCCGTCATCCAGTCTCTCAGAAGCCCATGTTGAGCCAGCAGTGTTCTCACTGGTCTTGTCAGCTGATGGCAGGAGTGACAGCTTTGGACTCCAAAGTTTGACACAGTCAGTGTTGTTGAGCAGAAAATCAACATGATTGTCCATGTTATATATATATTGTTAAAGTTATTCAGGTGCACACTTGTATTTTGGGAGTTTCTCCCATTCTTCTCTGCAGATCCAGAGATGTTTGATCGGACATTCAGAGACTAGATGGATGGATGGATGGATGGATGGATGGATGGATGGATGGATGGATGGATGGATGGATGGATGGATGGATGGATGGATGGATGGATGGATGGATGGATGGATGGATGGATGGATGGATGGATGGATGGATGGATGGATGGATGGATAGATAGATAGATAGATAGATAGATAGATAGATAGATAGATAGATAGATAGATAGATAGATAGATAGATAGATAGATAGATAGATAGATAGATAGATAGATAGATAGATAGATAGATAGATAGATAGATAGATAGATAGATAGATAGATAGATCAGGTCAGTCTGTCATGGAAGGAGCAGGTGTTCTTAATGTTTTGTACACTCAGTGTTAAGCAATACAGATAATCAAGTGCTATTTGTATGTGATGCATTTTCTCTATTGTTTACAGGGTGATTTGTATCTTATAGAGCGTGTCTTCAAGGGAATAGTATGGCCCCATCTAGATAAAAACTAATGTGAAACATGAACAGAGAAATGTGTATTAACACTACTACCTATTCATAGAAGTATATATTCATCATCTACATATTCATATTAAGATTCTACGTCTGTGTATAGGAAAGTATTATTGGTAAGAAAATATATCAGCTTATTGTTAAATTATTATGACATTCTTGTCCAATACAAACTGTAGTAAATATTGTTTCCAAACTGCGTTACCCACTCCAGTCAGCAGATGGCGATGTGCGACTTTCAGTTGACGCTTCTTGCGTGACGTATAACTAGTGGACAGTATCTTCTGCAACAACAATTCGGCTTTTATTTCAATTTAAATCCGAAACATTGACGCTTTAGACCATGTTTATGTACATTAGCTAATCTCAGTGTTTTAAACACACTTCTGTTGACGTATCCACTTGTTAACTTTAACCTAAGTTGCTTGTTCAATTTGCAAACTTGTTAAAGATTGATACTGAGTCTAGCACTAGGCTAGTCGCTAATGCTAACTAACTAGATAACTAACTAACATCCTGACCATGAGCTCACTAAGATACTCGCCCCATGCTAAAGAAGAGGATGTCTACTGGACGGAGAAAGAAGCTCTGGGACTGAACATTGTCGTAAAAGAAGAAGAAGAGGAGGGTGTTAAAGTTAAAGGAGATGAAGAACCTTTCAGAAAGATCAAGGAGGAAGAGGAGGATATTACAGTGAAAGGAGAGGAAGAACCTTTTAGAGAGGAAGAGGAGGATATCACAGTGAAAGGAGAGGAAGAAGCTTTCAGAATGATAAAGAAGGAAGAAGAGGGTATTATAGTGAAAGGATCAGAAGAAGCTTTCAGAATGATGAAAGGAGAGGAAGATCCGTTTGTAGTGAAAGAGGAAGAGGAGGCTATCTCAATAAAGGTGAAGAAGGAAGACGTTTTGGTGGAGAAAGAGGAGGAGACAGAAGATCTGATTAACACCAGTGAGTATTGTCTTAAACTGTGGAACAAACTATGTAGTTGTTGAACTAATGTGTGTTTTAAAGAGGAGTTCTACTGAAGTTCTACACTTTAATATGTTGTTCAGTACTGTATTAATTGTTAAAGGTTCAATCTGCCATTGGTACATATATGTTTGGGACTTTTAAATTAGATTTATTGAATTTTCCATGTGGTCTGTATTAAAGTGCACCTCAACTAATATAACAGGCTTTTAAAATGTAATATTGGTGCATAAGTTCTACTTAAAATATAAAAGGGGACTCATTTAGTGGAACGACCCTTTTACATTTGCATCACAAACAACCTTTTATAAAATCATGATGAAAGTGTCCATTTTAGGCCCTTTTTAGAATATTAATGCCTCTTGTTAGACCCTATGATTGTAATAGACGGTCATAAGTTTACCATCTGTTTGATGTTCTCGTTCACACAGGAGAGAGACATGACTATCCTGGATCCTCTGGGGAGCCTCAACAACATCCTGACGCTGACGAGGCAGAGAAGAGTCTCTCCAGATCAGAACACCAGATGGTACAGCTTGGTCTGGTCTAGCATACAGCTTGCTCTGTCGGGGTCTGGGCTGGGTTTCTGTAAAGCACTTTATGACAACAGTGACGTCAGCATCCATAATGATATGTGTCTGTGTCCCCTCTTTATGGTTACCAGGACAACACTAGCCCTTCCACCCTCCCAGAGTCCCCGTGTCGTGCCTCTCCCAGTAGCACCTTACTGCTGGGTATGAAGAGGTTGTCTGTGCTGCTGGTGGACTGCAGGAAAACAATGGGGCTGAGTGGAACTGTGAGAGGAGGAGAAGAGAAGAAAAGAGCAGATTTGACACATCAAAGTAAGTTCTGTAGTTTAGTTTGAACAAATAAAATAGATCTGCCCACTGGTATCTGTTCCCAGTAGGGCTGTCCCTGACTAATACGATTCTTTGTCAACTAAAAGTCGTCTGTTCTTTCGACCAATCGATTGTGTATTTTTCCATTATTATAAACACACCCTATGTGTTCTAATAAAATCGACTATATGCATTGAGCTTGTCTGATGCTTTAAGCGTACTGTTTGATGAAAGAAGACACAAATGACTCAATAGGGAGCCAGAGATCTAGATAATCGGAAGAAAAGAATGCTGACACAACCATTCTCCTTCCTCTACTGCTGGCTAGAGAACTTGCAACATTGTATAAAATATTCTGGGCCCTCAGAGGTTCCCGCTCCAGTGAGCTCAGGTCAGACACAGCTGTAGGCTTTTTGCACAAGAGATAAGAAGCAGTGGTTGACTTGGTCAGGAGCTCACTGGAGCTGAGAACCGACACCTCAAATGTTCTACTGCTTGAGCTCTTGTTCCTCTTATAGAATATTAGCTTTAAAGTATTGTGGAACTCCTGCACCTACATAGAAACAGAACCAGCACCTAAAATGAGTACCGGAACCTATTTCAGTCCAAGTCAAGCACTGATAAGAGGTCATCAGGTAGGCCTATTTTATGACCTTTCCACTGGATCAGAGCATGACATTTTTCCCTTTCGCACTGAGTGGTTATCGAAAGGGAGAGAGCTGGAAAGATATTTCATATACATTGAGGAGCTATTGTCAAAACAGACTTTGTTTGCTTGCTGTTTGAGATTAAGAAAACATTACTTTGAGAAGCTCCACAGGTCATTAGTGGTGGTTCGTTAAGCCAATCAGAAATACTATCAAGTCCCCAAATGTGAAAATGTTTAAATACGTACATTTGCGCGTAGGCCAGGTAGCCTATATGCTTACTTCTATGTGTAATCAGGTACTCAACATTGACAGGAGAGCTCCAAACAAAAGACAATGACAATTTTATTGGCAAAACTAAACCAAAACTTGTTAAGTGTTGCATAGGTTGTGCGCTCTGCAAACAACGTGTCCACTCCGACAATGAGAACGGTAGAAGGAATAATAATATATTGAATGCATTAACAGAAATGACCGTAACCAAACCAACATGGTAGATTAGAAATGAGAGGAATGAACAGTAAATGTACTACTGGTGATCTATGTAATGAGGAATTGATAGACACTAAGAATCAAACGCAAACAACTCACACAATCAAGTTATGAAACAATGAATGTGCACTAATTGGCGGGAGAGAGTGCATTCTGGAGAGAGATGTGGTATTGTGCATCTATCTGGGCGCTGCATGGCCAATCCTTGCAGCATTTACGGTGATATGGCCTCTGCAGAAGTAAGGACATCCATACTTTGTAACCAAAAAAGTGTTAAACAAATCAAAATATATTTTATATTTGAGATTCTTCAAAGTAGCCACCATTTGCCTTGATGACAGCTTTGCACACTTGGCATTCTCTCAACCAGATTCATGAGTTAGTCACCCGGAATGCATTTCAATTAACAGGTGTGTCTTGTTAAAAGTTAATTTATGGAATTTCTTTCCTTCTTAATGCGTTTGAGCCAATCAGTTGTGTTGTGACAAGGTAGGGGTGGTATACAGAAGATAGCCCTATTTGGTAAAAGACCAAGTCCATATTATGGCAAGAACAGCTCAGATAAACGACAGTCCATCATTACTTTAAGACATGAAGGTCAGTCAATCCGGAAAATATGAAGAACTTTGAAAGTTTCTTCAAGTGCAGTCGCAAAAACCATCAAGCCCTATGATGAAACTGGCTCTCATGAGGACCGCCACAGGAAAGGAAGACACACCTCCGCTATTTGACCAAGAAGGAGAGTGATGGAGTGCTGCATCAGATGTGGCCTCCACATTCCCCCAACATCAACCCAATTGAGATGGTTTGGGATGAGTTGGACCGCAGAGTGAAGGAAAAGCAGCCAACATGTGCTCAGCATATGTGGGAACTCCTTCAAGGCTGTTGGAAAAGCATTCCAGGTGAAGGCAAAGGGTGGTTACTTTGAAGAACCTCAAATATATTTAGATTTGTTGAACAGTTTCTTTTGGTTACTACATGATTCCATATGTGTTATTTCATAGTTTTGATGTCTTCACTATTATTCTACAATGTAGAAAATAGTTAAAATAAAGAAAACCCTTGAATGGGTAGGTTTGACCAAACCTTTGACTCGTACTGTAAGTTGTCTTGGCTGTGTGCTTAGGGTCGTTGTCCTGTTGGAAGGTGAACCTTCGCCCCAGTCTGAAGTCCTGAGCGCTCTGGAGCAGGTTTTCATCAAGGATCTCTGTACTTTGCTCCGTTCATCTTTGCATCGATCCTGACTAGTCTCTCAGTCCCTGCCGCTGAAATAAATCCCCACATCGTGATGCTGCCACCACGCTTCACCGTAGGGATGGTGCCATGTTTCCTCCAGACGTAGCGCTTGGCATTCAAGTCAAACTGTTCAATCTTAGTTTCATCAGACCAGAGAATCTTGTTTTTCATTTTCATAGTCTTTAGGTGCGTTTTGGCAAACTCCAAGCGGGCTGTTATGTGGAAAAAGTCAAGGGGTTTGATTACTTTCCTAATGCACTGTATGTGTATATATTTATATTGAACATAAATATAAATGCAACAATTTCAACGATTTACAGTTCATATAAGGAAATCAGTCAATGTAAATACATTTTTACTTTCCCCAAATTATCATGACATTAGTGAAGTTTGGGGCTTCCTCACAAAATGACTTTACTTATTTTAGGTTTAAGGAAGTGTGTAGGTCACATTCTGTATCATACAGTTATGAAGGCTATACATTTAGAACCTGCTACTCGATAGGAATCCAGCAATGTCTGTGTCTTGAGTGTTCTAGAACTGTCTAGTTTGTGTTCTGACTTATAAAACAGAATTAATAAAATAAGTTATTTAAACATATTATCAGTAATTACCAGGAAGCTCTACAACATAGTTTGTTTTACAATCACATCAAGTTGTTTTCAATTATGAAATGTTTGAAAACTTGCCTCATGTTATTGAGGGGTGTGATTTTAATTAAACCTCATAGCAAGGCAGTTTTATCATGTGTATGTTTCATTCAGGTCTCTCTTTAAATGAACACTGTCTTTGGCAGGAGAAAAAACGAACTTGGAGGAACCAGAGACGTCCAAACCAGCAAGACGACACCTCTGCTCCCAGTGTGGAACTAGGTTTGCCAAGTTAGGAAGCCTGAAAAGACATGAGAGGACACACACAGGAGCGAAGTCACACCACTGCTCTGATTGTGGAAAAAGTTTTAACCGGTTAGACACCCTGAAAGCTCATGAGCGAATACACACTAGGGAGAAGCCATACCACTGCGCCCAGTGTGGAAAGAATTTTAGCCACTTAGGAAACCTGAAATCTCATGAGCGAATACACACAGGGGAGAAGCCTTACCACTGCTCCCAGTGTGGAAAGAGTTTTACCCATTCAGGAAAGCTGAAAGAACACATGAGACTGCACACAGGAGAGAAGCCTTACAAATGCTCAGACTGTGGAAAGACATATTACTCATCACAGTCACTTAAAATTCATGTGAGAATCCACACAGGGGAGAAGCCTTACCACTGCTCCCAGTGTGGAAAGAGTTTTAACCGGTTAGGAAGCCTGAAAGAACACATGAGACTGCACACAGGGGAGAAGCCTTACCACTGCTCCCCGTGTGGAAAGAGGTTTAGCCATTTAGGAAGCCTGAAAGCTCATGAGCGAATACACACAGGGGAGAAGTCTTACAAATGTTCAGACTGTGGGAAGACATATTACTCATCACAGTCACTTAAAAGTCATGTGAAAATCCACACAGGATATAATAATTACTTCTCCTAGTGTGTAAATTGATATTTCACATCACATTGACTTAAAATTAATCAGAGAACATACACATTGTTGTCTGAGAATGTATTTACTTGTTTATACCATAGGAAATGTACTACACTCATGGCCACTTCATTAGGTACACCTTTTCAATTGCTTGTTAACGCAAATATCTAATCAGCCAATCACGTGGCAGCAACTCAATGCATTTAGGCATGTAGACATGGTCAAGACGATCTGCTGAAGTTCAAACCAAGCATCAGAATGTATGTTTCTGGATGTATGTTTCTGGATGTTTCTGTAAATAGCCCATCCTACTACCTCATCCCCATATTTATTTTTTTAACTTACGGTAGTATCTCTATTTGCACATTCCATCATTCCAGTGATTATGCTAATCTGTAATTTATTTTGCCACTATGGCCTATTTATTGTCTTCCTAACCTTACTGCATTTTGCACTACATTTGCACACTGTATATAGATTCTCTATTGTGTTGTTGACTGTACGTTTGTTTATTCTCATGTGTAACTCTCTGTTGTTTTTTGTCGCACTGCTTTGCTTTATCTTGGCCAGGTCGCAGTTGTAAATGAGAACTTGTTCTCAACTGACCTACCTGGTTAAATAAAGGTGAAAAATAAATAAAAAATAGAATGGGGATGGAAGGTGATTTAAGTGACTTTGAACGTGGCATGGTTGTTGATGCCAGACGGGCTGGTTTGAGTATTTCAGAAAGTGCTGATCTACTGGGATTTTCCAGCACAACCATCTCTAGGGTTTACAGAGAATGGTCCGAACATGAGAAAATATCCAGTGAGCTGCAGTTTTCTGGGCGAAAATGCCCTGTTGATGGCAGAGGTCAGAGGAGAATGGCCAGACTGGTTCGAGCTGATAGAAAGGCAACAGTAACTCATATCGTTACAACCAAGGTATGCAGAAGAGCATCTCTGAACGCACAACACGTGGAACCTTGAAGCAGATGGCCTACAGCAGCAGAAGACCACACCAGGTGCCACTCCTGTCAGCTAAGAACAGGAAACTGAGGCTACAATTTGCACGAGCCCACCAAAATTGGACAATAGAAGATTGGAAAAACGTTGCCTGGTCTGATGAGTCCCGATTTCTGCTGCGACATTCAGATGGTAGGGTCAAAATTTGGCGTAAACAACATGAAAGCAACGGTTTGTATCAACGGTTCAGGCTGGTGGTGGTGTAATGGTGTTGGGGATATTTTCTTGGCCCACTTTGGACCCTTTGTACAAATTGAGCATCCTTTAAACGCCACAGCCTACCTGAGTATTGTTGCTGACCATGTCCATCCCTTTATGACCACAGTGTACCCATCTTCTAATGGCTCCTTCCTGCAGGATAACGAGCCATGTCAAAGCTCACATCATCTCAAACTGGTTTCTTGAACATGACAATGAGTTCACTGTACTCAGATGGCCTCCACAGTCACCAGATCTCAATCCAATAGAGCACCTTTGGGATGTGGTGGAACGGGAGATTCACATCATGGATGTGGTGGAACGGGAGATTCACATCATGGATGTGGTGGAACGGGAGATTCACATCATGGATGTGGTGGAACGGGAGATTCACATCATGGATGTGGTGGAACGGGAGATTCACATCATGGATGTTCAGATGACAAATCTGCAGCAACTGATGCTGTAATGTCAATATGGACCAACATCTCTGAGGAATGTTTCCAGCACCTTGTTGAATCTATAACACAAAGAACTAAGGCAGTTCTGAAGGCAAAAGGGGGTCCAACTCGGTATTAGTAAGGTGTACTAATGATGTGGCCTGTGAGTGTATATTTGTTTTTGTTAGAAAACATGAATTGAATATGGAGTATGTCAGTTTGAATATAGAGTAGATCAGATTCCATGTGTTTAAATGGTCCTTTTTTAAACTCTGACTGTGTGTGTGTTTATCTGGGTGAGTCATTCCTCCAGCACTACAGATAATCAAGTGATATTAGGATGTGATGCATTTGATCCATTGTTGACATTTGCATTGTTGGTCCACTGATGATTTAATGTAAATGTTCACAGACTCTGTAATAGAAAATATTAACTGTATGTTTCGACATAACTGAGGATGTGACTAACTGTGTGAAACTGTCCTATTATAATCTACTGGTCTTGGGAGTATCATCATCCTGTGTTACAATGAACAGTTCCTCGTTCGACTTTACAAGCCTCCCACTGGTTGAATAAACGTTTTCACCCAACTTGCAACCTGAATTCAATGACAGGTGACATTTTGTGTTGATTTCATGTTGAATTCACTTTAGTTTTGACAAAGAAATGTAAATAGAAACTAGATGTTGAACTGACGTCTGTATCCAGTGGGCTGGTTTGAATAAGCAGCAGGTGTTGGATCAATGTCCACTTTAGTAGATCAGTTTACATACAATTTGCAACAGATTTTCATGTGAATATTCTCAAATCTGCAGAAAACTATTTTATTTAACTAGGCTACCTGTTGCCCCAATATACACATTTTCCCACCAGAAATGTTTCCATCAAACAGACTTATTGCGGATAAAAATATATATTTTTTAACTTTTGCTGTTAAATTCCCATGTACTGAATGAAAAATACAAGTTAAATGGGTTTCTATCGCATTTTCAACTTCAATTAGATTATTATGGATAAGAACGACATTTTATTTGTCAAATGGCAACCAAACATCTATCATCAGGTCACCAGAATAAGACCATAAAAAATAATTGGAACGGAGCATCAATGTGCTTTTATAACTTATTTCATCTGTAGCCTAATAAACTGCATGGGTTCCCAAGTCGTAGTGGGAGGAAGGACCTCACAACACATCACCACGTGACTCCAAGTTAACTTCCATATGATGGTTATTATATCAATATTTGCGCATTAAGGAGTTTCCACCTCAATGTGTGTGTCTTTGTGTTTGTGTGTGTGTGTGTGTGTGTGTGTCTTTGTGTGTGTGTGTGTGTGTGTCTTTGTGTGTGTGTGTCTTTGTGTGTGTGTGTGTCTGTCTTTGTGTGTGTGTGTCTTTGTTTGTGTGTGTGTGTGTGTGTGTGTGTGTGTCTTTGTGTGTGTGTGTCTTTGTGTGTGTGTGTGTCTTTGTGTGTGTGTGTGTGTGTGTGTGTGTGTCGTTGTGTGTCTTTGTGTGTGTTTGTGTGTGTGTCTTTGTGTGTCTTTGTGTGTGTGTGTGTCTTTGTGTGTGACTATATCCAACCCAACTCCATGTGTTGCCACTATCATGTATCCTACCATGACTATATCCAACCCAACTCCATGTGTTGCCACTATCATGTATCCTACCATGACTATATCCAACCCAACTCCATGTGTTGCCACTATCATGTATCCTACCATGACTATATCCAACCCAACTCCATGTGTTGCCACTATCATGTATCCTACCATGACTATATCCAACCCAACTCCATGTGTTGACACTATCATGTATCCTACCATGACTATATCCAACCCAACTCCATGTGTTGCCACTATCATGTATCCTACCATGACTATATCCAACCCAACTCCATGTGTTGACACTATCATGTATCCTACTTGGCTGAAGCTTTGATCCAGTGGAAGAAGTTTTGGGGAGCAGGGAGGTTAAAGGTCACTTCAGGATACAGCTGTTCCTCTACACTCTCTAGATGATCCAGTAGAGAGAGAACATCTATAGAATATTTAGGGCTCTATCAAATTAGTTGTTATTTTTAAACTAATTCTGTTTTCTATTTTCTCTCATTCTAATTTACTTTTGACAGTGTTCTTATTTGTCCTGTTTTTCTGGTGTTCGCTCTCAAAATCACACTGTTAATAGAAAAACAACAACATTGGATGTTCTAAATCCATAAAATGTACATTTTTTAGTGTAGATACCCTTTAATTCAAGTGGCACCAGCAAGAGCCTTGCTTGATTAGTGGTGTCTCTGTAGCACACGTGATTGATGCAAATAATTTGTATTTAACTAGGCAAGTCAGTTAAGAACAAATTCTTATTTACAATGACGGCCTACCGGGAAACAGTGGGTTAACTGCCTTGTTCAGGGGCAGAACGACAGATTATTTACCTTGTCAGCTCAGGGATTGGTTCCAGCAACATTTCGGTCACTGGCCCAACACCATAACAACTAGGCTACCTGCCGCCCCAACACCATAACAACTAGGCTACCTGCCGCCCCAATACTGTCTAATAATCATGATGTCATTCTGCCAGGTAAGCATAGACTACTTTGTATTTAACATTTAATTGACAAGGTGTTTAGTAAAGCTTTTCCATCAACCAGAAGGTGGTCATTAGCATGTGTTCTACACAGGTAGAGCCCTATCTGTCCATGTTGCCTTTTACAAAGTGGGCACTGCTTCATGTGGCAACACCAACACTCACATAAATAGCCCATATGCCACTGGGTGAGAGAATATTTATTGTTGTTGGGCAGAATTATGTCAGGTGTTATTTTGTGTTGTTAGCGATGAGTCTTGGTTAATTTAGCTCAGAATATGCCACCCTAGTCAATCTGTCACCTAATCCTGCCTAATGGGCAGGTCAGCCCTGGAGGAAAGTATAATCCTGCCTAATGGGCAGGTCAGCCCTGGAGGAAAGTATAATCCTGCCTAATAGGCAGGTCAACCCTGGAGGAAAGTATAATCCTGCCTAATGGGCAGGTCAGCCCTGGAGGAAAGTATAATCCTGCCTAATGGGCAGGTCAGCCCTGGAGGAATGTATAATCCTGTCTAATAGGCAGGTCAGCCCTGGAGGAAAGTATAATCCTGCCTAATGGGCAGGTCAGCCCTGGAGGAAAGTATAATCCTGCCTAATGGGCAGGTCTGCCCTGGAGGAAAGTATTGGCTGGAAGAAGTAAGAAAACACATAACATCTTAAATGACTTCTTATGACATTGTTTGACAGAATAAACGTTGTAATTAATATTATTCCAATCTGCGTTACCCCCTCCAGTCAGCAGGTGGCGACGTGAGTCTCTCAGACGATGCTTCTTGCGTGACGTATAATCTAGTGGACGGGACTTCTTCAACAGCGACAAAAGGTTACTATTTCAACCACTGTGGTGGTTTCCTAGCAAACATTAAATCTTGTGTATATTAAGCTTAGTGTTTAGAACATAATGATGTTTACGTATCTACTAGTTAATTTAAACGTAATTTGCTTGTTAAATTATCAAATGTGTTAAATTGATACTGCACTAGGCTAATCGGCCGGAGCATGAGCTCACTAAGTTAGACGGAGAAAGAAGCTCTGGTGAAAGGAGAGGAAGAAGATTTCAGAATGATAAAGGAGGAAGAGGAGGCTATCACAATGAAAGAAGAAGAGGATGATATTACAGTGAAAGAGGAAGATGGGAAAGAAGTTGTCAGAGTGGAAGAGGAGGAGGTAGAAGCTTTCAGAATCAAAAAGGAGGAAGAGGAGGCTATCACAATGAAAGAAGAAGAGGATGATATTACAGTGAAAGAGGAAAATGGGAAAGAAGTTGTCAGAGTGGAAGAGGAGGAGGTAGAAGCTTTCAGAATGAAAAAGGAGGAAGATGCCATAACATTGAAAGAAGAGAATGTAGTGAAAGAAGAGGAAGAACCTTTTGGAGTGAAAGAGGAAGAGGAGGCTATCTCAATAAAAGAGGAGGTGACTGAAGATCTGATTAACACCAGTGAGTAAAACAGGGACAGAAACGATGCAGTTGTATAGGCATCCATTTAGTGGATAGGTACTCTGTGATGGCAATAGACGGTCATACATTTCTAATCAAATTGTATTGGTCACATACACGTTTAGCAGATGTTAATGCGGGTGTAGCGAAATGCTTGTGCTTCTAGTTCCGACAGTGCAGTAATATCTAACAGTAATATCTAACAGTTACACAACATATACCCAATACACACACATCTAAGTAAGGAATGAATTAGGCCTAAATACATAAGGACCAGCGGCAAGATACAGTAGAAGAGTATTGAATACAGTATATACATATGAGATGGGGAACGCAAGATATGTAAACATTGTTTAAATGATTGAGATACCGAAGGATAGTATAGAATACAGTATATACAGTTGAAGTCGGAAGTTTACATACACCTTAGTCAAATACATTTAAACTCAGTTTTTCACAATTCCTGACATTTAATCCTAGAAAAAATTCCCTGTTTTAGGTCAGTTAGGATCACCACTTTATTTTAAGAATAATAGTAGAGAGAATGATTTATTTAAGCTTTTATTTCTTATATACACTCAATTAGTATTTGGTAGCATTGTCTTTAAATTATTTAACTTGGGTCAAACGTTTCGGGTAGCCTTCCACAAGCTTCCCACAATAAGTTTGGTTAATTTTGGCCCATTCCTCCTGACATAACTGGTGTAACTGAGACAGGTTTGTAGGCCTCCTTGCTCGCACACGCTTTTTCAGTTCTGCCCACAAATGTTCTATAGGATTGAGGTCAGGGCTTTGTGATGGCCACGCCAATACCTTGACTTTGTTGTCCTTAAGCCATTTTGCCACAACTTTGGAAGTATGCTTGGAGTCATTGTCCATTTGGAAGACCCATTTGCGACCAAGCTTTAACTTCCTGACTGATGTCTTGAGATGATGTGGATATATTGAGGCAACATTTTCCTTCCTCATGATGCCATCTATTTTGTGAAGTGCACCAGTCCCTCCTGCAGCAAAGCACACCCACAACATGATGCTGCTACCCCCGGGCTTCACGGTTAGGATGGTGTTCTTCGGCTTGCAAGCCTCCCCCTTTTTCCTCCAAACATAACGATGGTCATTATGGCCAAACAGTTCTATTTTTGTTTCATCAGACCAGAGGACATTTCTCCAAAAAGTACGATCTTTGTCCCCATGTATAGTTGCAAACCGTAGTCTGGCTTTTTTATGGTGGTTTTGGAGCAGTGGCTTCTTCCTTGCTGAGCGGCCTTTCAGGTTATGTCGATATAGGACTCGTTTTACTGTGTATATAGATACTTTTGTAACTGTTTCCTCCAGCATCTTCACAAGGTCCTTTGCTGTTGTTCTGGGATTGATTTGCACTTTTCGCACCAAAGTACGTTAATCTCTAGGAGACAAAACACTTCTCCTTCCTGAGCGGTATGACGGCTGCGTGGTCCCATGGTGTTTATACTTGCGTACTATTGTTTGTACAGATGAACGTGGTACCTTCAGGTGTTTGGAAATTGCTCCCAAGGATGAACCAGACTTGTGGAGGTCTACAATAATTTTTCTGAGGTCTTGGCTGATTTCTTTAGATTTTCCCATGATGTCGAGCAAAGAGGCACTGTTTGCAGGTAGGACTTGAAATACATCCACAGGTACACCTCCAATTAACTCAAATGATGTCAATTAGCCTATCAGAAGCTTCTAAAGCCATGACATAATTTTCCAAGCTGTTTAAAGGCACAGTCAACTTAGTGTATGTAAACTTCTGACCCACTGAAATTGTGATATAGTGAATTGTAAGTGAAATAATCTGTCTGTAAACAATTGTTGGAAGAATTACTTGTGTCATGCACAAAGTAGATGTCCTAACCGACTTGCCAAAACTATAGTTTGTTAACATGAAATCTGTGGAGTGGTTGAAAAAGGAGTTTTAATGACTTCAATCTAAGTGTATGTAAACTTCCAACTTCAACTGTACATATGGGATGAGTGATGCCAGATATGTAAACATTATAAACATTATTAAAGTGACTAGTGTTCCCTTTCTTAAAGTGGCCTGTATCACCGTGATTTCTAGTCCATGTCTATAGTCAGCAGCCTCTGATGTGCTAGTGATGTCTGTTTAACAGTCTGATGGCCTTGAGATAGAAGCAGTTTTTCAGTCTCTCGGTCCAAGCTTTGATGCACCTGTACTGACATCACCTTCTGGATAATAGCGGGGTGAACAGGCAGTGGCTCGGGTGGTTGATGTCCTTGATGATCTTTTTGGCCTTACTGTGGCAACGGGTGCTGTAGGTGTCCAGGAGGGCGGGTAGTTTGCGTTGGGCAGACCGCACCACCCTCGGGAGAGTTTTGCGGTTGTGGGCGGTGCAGTTGCCGTACCAGGCGGTGATGCAGCCCGACAGGATGCTTTCAATTTTGCATATTTGATGTTCTCATTCACACAGGAGAGAGACATGAGTATCCTGAATCCTCTGGGGAGCCTCAACAACATCCTGACGCTGACGAGGCAGAGAAGAGTCTCTCCAGATCAGAACACCAGATGGTACAGCTTGGTCTGGTCTAGCATACAGCTTGCTCTATCGGGGTCTGGGCTGGGTTTCTGTAAAGCACTTTATGACAACAGTGACATCAGCATCCATAATGATATGTGTCTGTGTCCCCTCTTTATGGTTACCAGGACAACACTAGCCCTTCCACCATCCCAGAGTCCCCGTGTCGTGCCTCTCCCAGTAGCACCTTACTGCTGGGTATGAAGAGGTTGTCTGTGCTGCTGGTGGACTGCAGGAAAACAACGGGGCTGAGTGGAACTGTGAGAGGAGGAGAAGAGAAGAAAGGAGCAGATTTGACACATCAAAGTAAGTGCTGTAGTTGAGTTTGAACAGATAAAATAGATCTGCCCACTGGTATCTGTTACCAGGACAACCAGCAGAGTTCTGTTAGTTTACATGAAGATAGACTGGTATATTTCCACTACAGTAGACAGTCCCTTTGTTTGCTCTGTTTCAGAGCTACTCTGCTTTCTGACAAGGGAAAGCCTTTTCAACTATAAAGGTGTGTTTGGCTCCATGTAGGCTGTAACAACGATACAATGGGGGAACACCCCCTGATCTGTTGTTTTATGAAGGGTCACCTACAACCAGTACCCAGACAGTTATAGTGTTACTGTCATCCAGACATCACACATTATAGTCTTACTGTCATCCAGACATTACACATTATAGTCTTACTGTCATCCAGACATCACACATGATAGTCTTACTGTCATCCAGACATCACACATGATAGTCTTACTGTCATCCAGACATCACACATTATAGTCTTACTGTCATCCAGACATCACACATTATAGTCTTACTGTCATCCAGGCATCACACATTAGTCTTACTGTGATCCAGACATCACACATTATAGTCTTACTGTCATCCAGACATCACACATTATAGTCTTACTGTCATCCAGACATCACACATTATAGTCTTATCCAGACATCACACATTATAGTCTTACTGTCATCCAGACATCACACATTATAGTCTTACTGTCATCCAGACATCACACATTATAGTCTTACTGTCATCCAGACATCACACATTATAGTCTTATCCAGACATCACACATTATAGTCTTACTGTCATCCAGACATCACACATTATAGTCTTACTGTCTTCCAGACATCACACATTATAGTCTTACTGTCATCCAGACATCACACATTATAGTCTTACTGTCATCCAGACATCACACATTATAGTCTTACTGTCATCCAGACATCACATATTATAGTCTTACTGTCATCCAGACATCACACATTATAGTCTTACTGTCATCCAGACATCACACATTATAGTCTTACTGTCATCCAGACATCACACATTATAGTCTTACTGTCATCCAGACATCACACATTATAGTCTTACTGTCATCCAGACATCACACATTATAGTCTTACTGTCATCCAGACATCACACATTATAGTCTTATCCAGACATCACACATTATAGTCTTACTGTCTTCCAGACATCACACATTATAGTCTTACTGTCATCCAGACATCACACATTATAGTCTTACTGTCATCCAGACATCACATATTATAGTCTTACTGTTATCCAGACATCACACATTATAGTCTTACTGTCATCCAGACATCACACATTATAGTCTTACTGTCATCCAGACATCACACATTATAGTCTTACTGTCATCCAGACATCACACATTATAGTCTTACTGTCATCCAGACATCACACATTATAGTCTTACTGTCATCCAGACATCACACATTATAGTCTTATCCAGACATCACACATTATAGTCTTACTGTCATCCAGACATCACACATTATAGTCTTACTGTCATCCAGACATCACATATTATAGTCTTACTGTCATCCAGACATCACATATTATAGTCTTACTGTCATCCAGACATCACACATTATAGTCTTACTGTCATCCAGACATCACACGTTATAGTCTAACTGTCATCCAGACATCACACATTATAGTCTTACTGTCATCCAGACATCACACATTATAGTCTTACTGTCATCCAGACATCACACATTATAGTCTTACTGTCATCCAGACATCACACATTATAGTCTTACTGTCATCCAGACATCACACATTATAGTCTTACTGTCATCCAGGCATCACACATTAGAGTCTTACTGTCATCCAGACATCACACATTATAGTCTTACTGTCATCCAGACATCACACATTATAGTCTTACTGTCTTCCAGAAATCACACATTATAGTCTTACTGTCATCCAGACATCACACATTATAGTCTTACTGTCATCCAGACATCACACATTATAGTCTTACTGTCATCCAGACATCACATATTATAGTCTTACTGTCATCCAGACATCACATATTATAGTCTTACTGTCATCCAGACATCACACATTATAGTCTTACTGTCATCCAGACATCACACGTTATAGTCTAACTGTCATCCAGACATCACACATGATAGTCTTACTGTCATCCAGACATCACACATTATAGTCTTACTGTCATCCAGACATCACACATTATAGTCTTACTGTCATCCAGACATCACACATTATAGTCTTACTGTCATCCAGACATCACACATTATAGTCTTACTGTCATCCAGACATCACATATTATAGTCTTACTGTCATCCAGACATCACATATTATAGTCTTACTGTCATCCAGACATCACACATTATAGTCTTACTGTCATCCAGACATCACACATTATAGTCTTACTGTCATCCAGACATCACACATTATAGTCTTACTGTCTTCCAGACATCACACATTATAGTCTTACTGTCATCCAGACATCACACATTATAGTCTTACTGTCATCCAGACATCACACATTATAGTCTTACTGTCATCCAGACATCACATATTATAGTCTTACTGTCATCCAGACATCACATATTATAGTCTTACTGTCATCCAGACATCACACATTATAGTCTTACTGTCATCCAGACATCACACGTTATAGTCTAACTGTCATCCAGACATCACACATTATAGTCTTACTGTCATCCAGACATCACACATTATAGTCTTACTGTCATCCAGACATCACACATTATAGTCTTACTGTCATCCAGACATCACACATTATAGTCTTACTGTCATCCAGACATCACACATTATAGTCTTACTGTCATCCAGACATCACACATTATAGTCTTACTGTCATCCAGACATCACACATTATAGTCATCCAGACATCACACATTATAGTCTTACTGTCATCCAGACATCACACATTATAGTCTTACTGTCATCCAGACATCACACGTTATAGTCTAACTGTCATCCAGACATCACACATTATAGTCTTACTGTCATCCAGACATCACACATTATAGTCTTACTGTCATCCAGACATCACACATTATAGTCTTACTGTCATCCAGACATCACACATTATAGTCTTACTGTCATCCAGACATCACACATTATAGTCTTACTGTCATCCAGACATCACACATTATAGTCTTACTGTCATCCAGACATCACACATTATAGTCTTACTGTCATCCAGACATCACACATTATAGTCTTACTGTCATCCAGACATCACACATTATAGTCTTATCCAGACATCACACATTACAGTCTTACTGTCATCCAGGCATCACACATTATAGTCTTACTGTCATCCAGACATCACACATTATAGTCTTACTGTCATCCAGACATCACACATTATAGTCTTACTGTCATCCAGACATCACACATTATAGTCTTACTGTCATCCAGACATCACACATTATAGTCATCCAGACATGAATAGTATCTAGTCATGGTAAGGGGTGAAATAAGTATAGCCAGTTATAATTGTAATGAATAGTATTTTTAAAGTGTTTTAAATTATGAAATGTTTGAAAACTGTTGATTTGGATTAAACCTCATAGCAAGGCAGTTTTATCATGTGGAGATTTCATTCTGGTCTCTCTTTAAATAAACACTGTCTTTGGCAGGAGAAAAACCAAACTTGGAGGAAACAAAGACGTCCAAACCAGCAAGACGACACCTCTGCTCCCAGTGTGGAACTAGTTTTGCCAATTTAGGAAGCCTGAAAGATCATGAGCGAATACACACAGGAGAGAAGTATTTCCATTGCTCCCAGTGTGGAAAGAAGCCTTACAAATGTACAGTCTGTGGAAAGAGTTTTAGCCATTTAGGAAGCCTGAAAGCTCATGAGCAAATACACACAGGGGAGAAGCCTTACAAATGTTCAGACTGTGGGAAGACATATTACTCATCACAGTCACTTAAAAGGCATTTGAGAATCCACACAGGAGAGAAGCCTTACCACTGCTCCCAGTGTGGAAAGAGCTGTAGCAACTTAGGACACCTGAAAGCCCATGAGCAAATACACACAGGGGAGAAGCCTTACCACTGCTCCCAGTGTGGAAAGTGTTTTATCCAGTTAGGAAACCTGAAAGCACATGAGCGAATACACACAGGGGAGAAGCCTTACCACTGCTCCCAGTGTGGAAAGCATTTTAACCAGTTAGGAAGCCTGAAAGAACACATGAGACTGCACACAGGGGAGAAGCCTTACCACTGCTCCCAGTGTGGAAAGTGTTTTATCCAGTTAGGAAACCTGAAAGCTCATGAGCGAATACACACAGGGGAGAAGCCTTACCACTGCTCACAGTGTGGCAAGAGTTTTAACCGGTCTGGAAAGCTGAAAGAACACATGAGACTGCACACAGGGGAGAAGCCTTACCACTGCTCCCAGTGTGGAAAGCGTTTTATCCAGTTAGGAAACCTGAAAGCTCATGAGCGAATACACACAGGGGAGAAGCCTTACCACTGCTCCCAGTGTGGAAAGAGTTTTAACCGGTCAGGAAAGCTAAAAGAACACATGAGACTGCACACAGGGGAGAAGCCTTACAAATGTTCAGACTGTGAGAAGACTTATTACTCATCACAGTCACTTAAACGCCATGTAAGAATCCACACAGGAGAGAACAATTATTTCTCCTAGTGTGTAAATTGATTTCACATCACATTGACTTAAAATTGTTGACTGAGAATGTGTTTACTTGTTTATACCATATGCGATTGAATTGTACTCAGTATACTCAAAAATATATTTGTTTTTATTAGAAAACATGAATTGAATATGGAGTATGTCAGTTTGAATATAGAGTAGATCAGATTCCATGTGTTTAAATGGTCCTTTTTTAAACTCTGACTGTGTGTGTGTTTATCTGGGTGAGTCATTCCTCCAGCACTACAGATAATCAAGTGATATTAGGATGTGATGCATTTGATCCATTGTTGACATTTGCATTGTTGGTCCACTGATGATTTAATTAAAATGTTCACAGACTCTGTAATGGAAAATATTAACTGTATGTGTCGACATAACTGAGTATGTGACTAACTGTGTGAAACTGTCCTATTATAATCTACTGGTCTTGGGAGTATCATCATCCTGTGTTACAAACCAGCTGCACCTGCGTCCTTGTATGAATAAAGTCCCGCCCAGGAACAGGAAACTATGAAGATATGTGCTCATCACCCAATGACTGTCTTTACTGCACTGTGTAACTCTGTTATTCTCTGAGCTCAGAAATAAACAATCTTGATTTGACTTGGACTCCAGCAGATCCTTATTTTATAGAATCCACCACAACTCACCCACAGATTGCTGTTTCATCATTGTCTCAATAAACAGTTCCTTGTTAGACTTTACAAGACTCCCACTGGTTGAATAAACGTTGTTTCCACGTCATTTCAACAAAACAAATCCATGTGATATTAGATCAATGTGGAAAATGGATTGAATTTGTAAAAATCCATCAACATAAGGTTTACATTTTGTGTTGATTTCACTTTAGTTGACAAAGAAATGTAAATAGAAACTAGATGTTGAACTGACGTCTGTATCCAGTGGGCTGGTTTGAATAAGCAGCAGGTGTTGGATCAATGTCCACCTTAGTAGATCAGTTTACATACAATTTGTAACAGATTTTCATGTGAATATTCTAAAATCTTTATAAAAATGTTTCCATCAGATTGTCTTCATCCTGGTAAGTAAGTACAGTACAGTAAGTCTGTAAGCAGACCTAGGGAACATTCTAATGTATTGTAATATTAGAAATAGTGAAGGTATGTTGGATTTAGTCTTGGTGCACAATAGCACCAGTGGAATAATAGTTAAACTGTGCTTTTGTCTCTCTCCATTCCACAGCACCTTTTGAAACCAAACCCTCAGCCTCTCTGTTCCTGAGAATCCAGTCTCATCACACACATGCAGTATGTCAGTGAGATGACATCCTCCTCCTCATACCAACATCTTCACTCTCTGAAAACCAGCACACTGACTCGCTGATTCAACTCATGAACATTTGTCTGCATATACAATGGTGGATCTTATGTTGATGCTGTTGAACCATATGTAGAAGTAGTTAATGTATGACTACAAATAACATGTCAAACCATACAGATATAAACAAAGCAGAACACATTTGATGATTTACCTGATGATGATGCTATTGAACCATATGTAGAAGTAGTTAAATGTTATGTCTTCCCAGGTGGCCCCAGTTCCACATGTCAAACTTCCTGTAGGCAGTGTAGCATAACTTCCTGTAAACTGTAGCATAACTTCCTGAAGGCACCAAGTAGGTCTCCAAATGAAGAACTTGAAAAATGCATGCAAAATACTGAAAGGGAAAGCTTTGAGGGTTGCAACAATAAAGGTATAATAGAAATATGTGTGTAATTGCTACAGGTTGTGAGGTTGTGTAAAGGCTAAGTAGGCTCGTCTATGAGAGTGGTACTCAGTGATGTGTTGTGCTTTGTCTGGTTTCTGGTGGGTTAGTCATTTGTTTTAATTCATTTGTCTGCCCTGACTGACTGTTTTAATTCATTTGTCTGCCCTGACTGACTGTTATAATTCATTTGTCTGCCCTGACTGACTGTTTTAATTCATTTGTCTGCCCTGACTGACTGTTTTAATTCATTTGTCTGCCCTGGCTGACTGTTTTAATTCATTTTGATTGAATTAAAATGAATGTTCAGTTTGATTGGGTTGGATTGTGCAGGTGTGTGTTGTTCAGTTTGATTGGGTTGGATTGTGCAGGTGTCACTTAGGTCGTTCATTTGATCAGTCTGTTTTATCCTGTTTTTTTTGTCTGACCGGTTTTGTCTGGACCTGCTTTGTTCTATAGATACCGCCCTAGTGTAATGAGGAAGTGTACCACCAGGCGTCTGCACAGGTAGGCAAGGAAGTTCTAGAGGGGACACAGACACATATCATTATGGATGCTGATGTCACCGTTGTCATAAAGTGCTTTACAGAAACCCAGCCCAGACCCCGATAGAGCAAGCTGTATGCTTCTGTGGGTGAGTTGTGGTGGATTCTATAAAATAAGGATCTGCTGGAGTCCAAGTCAAACCAAGATTCTTTATTTCTGAGCTCAGAGAATAACAGAGTTACACAGTGCAGTGAAGACAGTCATTGGGTGATGAGCACATATCTTCATAGTTTCCTGTTCCTGGGCTGGACTTTATTCATACAAGGACGCAGGTGCAGCTGGTTTGTAACACAGGATGATGATACTCCCAAGACCAGTAGATTATAATAGGACAGTTTCACACAGTTAGTCACATACTCAGTTATGTCGACACATACAGTTAATATTTTCCATTACAGAGTCTGTGAACATTTTAATTAAATCATCAGTGGACCAACAATGCAAATGTCAACAATGGATCAAATTGCATCACATCCTAATATCACTTGATTATCTGTAGTGCTGGAGGAATGACTCACCCAGATAAACACACACACAGTCAGAGTTTAAAAAAGGACCATTTAAACACATGGAATCTGATCTACTCTATATTCAAACTGACATACTCCATATTCAATTCATGTTTTCTAACAAAAACATACAGACGTTTGAGTATACTGAGTAGAATTCAATCTCATATGGTATAAACAAGTAAACACATTATAAGTCAACAATATAAGACAATGGGAGCACTGTGTATGTTCTCTGATGAATTTTAAGTCAATGTCATGTGAAATATCAATTTACACATTAGGATAAGTAATTCTTCTCTGTGTGTATTCGCTCATGAGCTTTCAAGTTTCCCAAATGGCTAAAACTCTTTCCACACTGGGAGCAGTGGTAAGGCTTCTCCCCTGTGTGTATTCGCTGATGAGATTTCAGGTTTCCTAAATGGTTAAAACTCGCTCCACACCGGGTGCAGTGGAAAGGCTTCTCCCCTGTGTGTATTCGCTCATGAGATTTCATGTTTCCTAAGCGGTTAAAACTCTTTCCACACTGGGAGCAGTGGTAAGATTTCTCCCCTGTGTGTATTCGCTGATGAGATTTCAGGTTTCCTAAATGGATAAAACTCTTTCCACACTGGGAGCAGTAGTGAGAATTCTCCCCTGTGTGTATTCGCTCATGAGATTTCATGTTTCCTAAGTGGTTAAAACTCTTTCCACACTGGGCACAATGGTATGGCTTCTCCCCAGTGTGTATTCGCTCATGATTTGTCAGGGTGTCTAACCGGTTAAAACTATTTCCACAATGGGAGCAGTGGTAAGGCTTCTCCCCTGTGTGTATTCGCTCATGAGCTTTCAGCTTTCCAAACTCCTTAAAACTCTTTCCACACTGGGCGCAATGGTGTGACTTTGCTCCTGTGTGTGTCCTCTCATGTCTTTTCAAACTTCCAAAATTGGCAAACCTAGTTCCACATTGGGAGCAGAGGTGTTGTCTTGCTGGTTTGGACGTCTTTGGTTCCTCCAAGTTTGGTTTACCTGCTGCCAAAGACAGTGTTTAATTAAAGAGACCAGAATGAAATCTCCACATGATAAAACTCCCTCAATAACCTGAAGCCAAAACATTTAATCATTTAAAACAAACTTTGTGTGATTTTAAAACAAATAGTAAGTAAAAAAAAGAATATTTTGAAAATGAAAATATTTTGATGCTAAAAATATAAAAACGCAACATGTAGTGTTGGTCCCATGTTTCATGAGTTGTAATAACAAAATTATCCTTTGGCAAGATAATCCATCCATCCTCTGACAAGTGTGGCATATCAATAAGGTGATTAAACAGCATCATCACTACACAGGTGCACCTTGTGCTGGGGACAATAAAAGGCCAATCTAAAATGTTTACTGGATTACAGTTTGAAGCTTTCTCTTGAGTGGACAGCCTGATCACAGCTTTCCTCCAGTATTAGTTAATGATTTAATACAGACCAGATTGATGTCTTGAGTTTTGTTTGCATGTTCTACAGTCTTGTAAAGATTGAGGGTTGACTGAGACAGGCAATGTAACATCCATAATGTGTTAAGGAAAGGTTTTTGTAAAGCATTCACCTTACATCGAGTCATCTTGAAACTAAAGATAACTTTCATTAAGGTTTTATATGGTCTATTGGTTTCTCTCTTTTCATTGGCAGAATCTTTTTTCAGTGTCATGATATTCATAACATCCATATCCACCAGTCTATCTTCATGTAAACTAACAGAAGTCTGTCTACTGTAGAGGAAATATACCAGTCTATCTTCATGTCAACTAACAGAACTCTGTCTACTGTAGAGGAAATATACCAGTCTATCTTCATGTCAACTAACAGAACTCTGTCTACTGTAGAGGAAATATACCAGTCTATCTTCATGTCAACTAACAGAACTCTGTCTACTGTAGAGGAAATATACCAGTCTATCTTCATGTCAACTAACAGAACTCTGTCTACTGTAGAGGAAATATACCAGTCTATCTTCATGTCAACTAACAGAACTCTGTCTACTGTAGAGGAAATATACCAGTCTATCTTCATGTCAACTAACAGAACTGTCTACTGTAGAGGAAATATACCAGTCTATCTTCATGTCTACTAACAGAACTCTGTCTACTGTAGAGGAAATATACCAGTCTATCTTCATGTCAACTAACAGAACTCTGTCTACTGTAGAGGAAATATACCAGTCTATCTTCATGTCAACTAACAGAACTCTGTCTACTGTAGAGGAAATATACCAGCCTATCTTGATGTCAACTAACATAACTCTGCTGGTTGTCCTGGTAACAGATACCAGTCTATCTTCATGTCAACTAACAGAACTCTGTCTACTGTAGAGGAAATATACCAGTCTATCTTCATGTCAACTAACAGAACTCTGTCTACTGTAGAGGAAATATACAAGCCTATCTTCATGTCAACTAACAGAACTCTGCTGGTTGTCCTGGTAACAGATACCAGTGTATCTTCATGTCAACTAACATAACTCTGCTGGTTGTCCTGGTAACAGATACCAGTGGGCAGATCTATTTTATTTGTTCAAACTAAACTACAGCACTTACTTTGATGTATCAAATCTGCTCCTTTCTTCTCTTCTCCTCCTCTCACAGTTCCACTCAGCCCCGTTGTTTTCCTGCAGTCCACCAGCAGCACAGACAACCTCTTCATACCCAGCAGTAAGGTGCTACTGGGAGAGGCACGACACGGGGACTCTGGGAGGGTGGAAGGGCTAGTGTTGTCCTGGTAACCATAAAGAGGGGACACAGACACATATCATTATGGATGCTGATGTCACTGTTGTCATAAAGTGCTTTACAGAAACCCAGCCCAGACCCCGATAGAGCAAGCTGTATGCTAGACCAGACCAAGCTGTACCATCAGGTGTTCTGATATGGAGAGACTCTTCTCTGCCTCGTCAGCATCAGGATGTTGTTGAGGCTCCCCAGAGGATCCAGGATAGTCATGTCTCTCTCCTGTGTGAACGAGAACATCAAACAGATGGTAAACTTATGACCGTATATTACAATCATAGGGTCTAACAAGAGGCATTAATATTCTAAAAAGGGCCTAAAATGGACACTTTCATCATGATTTTATCAAAGATTGTTTGTGATGCAAATGTAAAAGGGTCGTTCCGCGAAATGAGTCCCCTTTTATATTTTAAATAGAAATGATTCAACAATACTGAATTTTAAAAGCCTGTTATATTAGATGAGGTGCACTTTAATATAGACCACATGGATAATTCAATAAATCTAATTTAAAAGTCCCAAACATATATGTACCAATGGCAGATTGACCCTTTAACAATTAATACAGTACTGAACAACATATTAAAGTGTAGAACTTCAGTAGAAGCCTCTTTAAAACACACATTAGTTCAACAACTACATAGTTTGTTCCACAGTTTAAGACTCACTGGTGTTAATCAGATCTTCTGTCTCCTCCTCTTTCTCTACCAAAACGTCTTCCTCCTTCACCTTTATTGAGATAGCATCCTCTTCCTCTTTCACTACAAACGGATCTTCCTCTCCTTTCATCATTCTGAAAGCTTCTTCTGATCCTTTCACTATAATACCCTCTTCTTCCTCCTTTATCATTCTGAAAGGTTCTTCCTCTCCTTTCACTGTAATATCCTCCTCTTCCTCTCCTTTCACTGTAATATCCTCCTCTTCCTCTCCTTTCACTGTAATTTCCTCCTCTTCCTCCTTGATCATTCTGAAAGGTTCTTCATCTCCTTTAACTTTAACACCCTCCTCTTCTTCTTCTTTTACGACAATGTTCAGTCCCAGAGCTTCTTTCTCCGTCCAGTAGACATCCTCTTCTTTAGCATGGGGCGAGTATCTTAGTGAGCTCATGGTCAGGATGTTAGTTAGTTATGTAGTTAGTTAGCATTAGCGACTAGCCTAGTGCTAGACTCAGTATCAATCTTTAACAAGTTTGCAAATTGAACAAGCAACTTAGGTTAAAGTTAACAAGTGGATACGTCAACAGAAGTGTGTTTAAAACACTGAGATTAGCTAATGTACATAAACATGGTCTAAAGCGTCAATGTTTCGGATTTAAGTTAGCTAGCAAGCTACCGACCTGGTTGAAAGAGTAGCCGTGTTGTTGTTTCAGAAGATGCGTCCCGCAAGAAGCGTCAACTGAAAGTCGCACATCGCCATCTGCTGACTGGAGTGGGAAACGCAGTTTGGAAACAATATTTACTACAGTTTGTATTGGACAAGAATGTCATAATAATGTAACAATAAGCTGATATATTTTCTTACCAATAATACTTTCCTATACACAGACGTAGAAGCTTAATATGAATATGTAGATGATGAATATATACTTCTATGAATAGGTAGAGTGTTAATACACATTCTCTCTGTTCATGTTTCACATTAGTTTTTATCTAGATGTGACCTTACTATTCCCTTGAAGCCGCTACATTTGTACATTTGTATATTTTTGTCGAGAGCAGAACTTTTTTCTATTCAATAAAAAATAATTGTTCTGAAATCAAAAACAAAAGTGCAATAAATATTTTGTAATAGAGCTCAAAACTTTATGCATTTTATTCCCCCAAAATATTTACAGTAAAAAAAATGTATTTGATAACAAAACTCCAATTTAATTTCGCTATCAACCACCCTCCATTTTGGCAAGACTGCCTCCTTTGATTGCAGGGCTTCTTTCTTTTTTTTCTTTTGGAGGATTGAAACACTAGTTCTTCGTTTGCACTTTTGACCCCACAGTTGTGGGCGGGCTTTAGGTGTGGATGATGCTTCTCCATTGGTCAGCCATTTTTTGAGTGTCAGTTTGGCTACAACCAATACTGTTTAGCCTTTCTTCCGACACAAAGGAAGTCATAGCGGACACCTAGGAAGAAGGACTGTGTGATGATGGCATCTCAGGTAATCAGCACTGGGCGTTCTTCCGTCCAACTTCAACATAGCTAGTAGTAAGCTCCTACGATTCAGTGTCGGTTCACAACATTCTAATATATTACATACATACATACATACATACATACATACATACATACATACATACATACATACATACATACATACATACATACATACATACATACATACATACATACAGCGGATGAAATAAGTATTGAACACGTCACCATTTTTCTCAGTAAATATATCTCCATGCTCCTACATGGTGTAACAATACATCATGTAGATGTATATAATGAACAGACTAGGTCTATACTGCTCCTACATGGTGTAACAATACATTATCTATATAATGAACAGACTAGGTCTATACTGCTCCTACATGGTGTAGATTCCGTCTCTCACAGTTGAAGTGTACCTATAATAAAAATTACAGACTTCTACATGCTTTGTAAGTGGAAAAACCTGCAAAATCGGCAGTGTATCAAATACTTGTTCTCCCCACTGTAATGAACAGACTAGGTCTATACTGCTCCTACATGGTGTAACAATACATCATGTATATAATGAACAGACTAGGTCTATACTGCTCCTACATGGTGTAACAATACATCATGTTTATAATGAACAGACTAGGTCTATACTGCTCCTACATGGTGTAACAATACATCATGTATATAATGAACAGACTAGGTCTATACTGCTCCTACATGGTGTAACAATACATCATGTTTATAATGAACAGACTAGGTCTATACTGCTCCTACATGGTGTAACAATACATCATGTATATAATGAACAGACTAGGTCTATACTGCTCCTACATGGTGTAACAATACATCATGTAGATGTATATAATGAACAGACTAGGTCTATACTGCTCCTACATGGTGTAACAATACATCAAGCAGATGTATATAATGAACAGACTAGGTCTACACTGCTCCTACATGGTGTAACAATACATCATGTATATAATGAACAGACTAGGTCTATACTGCTCCTACATGGTGTAACAATACATCATGTAGATGTATATAATGAACAGACTAGGTCTATACTGCTACTACATGGTGTAACAATACATCATGTAGATGTATATAATGAACAGACTAGGTCTATACTGCTCCAACACAGTGTATCAATACATCATGTATATCATGAACAGACTAGGTCTATACTGCTCCTACATGGTGTAACAATACATCATGTAGATGTATATAATGAACAGACTAGGTTTATACTGCTCCTACATGGTGTAACAATACATCATGTATATAATGAACAGACTAGGTCTATACTGCTCCAACATGGTGTAACAATACATCATGTATATAATGAACAGACTAGGTCTATACTGCTCCTACATGGTGTAACAATACATCATGTAGATGTATATAATGAACAGACTAGGTCTATACTGCTCCTACATGGTGTAACAATACATCATGTATATAATGAACAGACTAGGTCTATACTGCTCCTACATGGTGTAACAATACATCATGTATATAATGAACAGACTAGGTCTATACTGCTCCTACATGGTGTAACAATACATCATGTAGATGTATATAATGAACAGACTAGGTCTATACTGATCCTACACGGTGTAACAATAAATCATGTATATAATGAACAGACTAGGTCTATACTGCTCCTACATGGTGTAACAATACATCATGTAGATGTATATAATGAACAGACTAGGTCTATACTGCTCCTACATGGTGTAACAATACATCATGTACAGTGGGGAGAACAAGTATTTGATACACTGCCGATTTTGCAGGTTTTCCTACTTACAAAGCATGTAGAGGTCTGAAATTTTTATCATAGGTCCCCTTCAACTGTGAGAGATGGAATCTAAAACAAAAATCCAGAAAATCACATTGCATGATTTTTAAATAATTAATTTGCATTTTATTGCATGACATAAGTATTTGATCACCTACCAACCAGTAAGAATTCCGGCTCTCACAGACCTGTTAGTTTTTCTTTAAGAAGCCCTCCTGTTCTCCACTCATTACCTGTATTAACTGCACCTGTTTGAACTCGTTACCTGTATAAAAGACACCTGTCCACACACTCAATCAAACAGACTCCACACACTCAATCAAACAGCTGTGTAAGGACATCAGGGATAAAATTGTAGACCTGCACAAGGCTGGGATGGGCTACAGGACAATAGGCAAGCAGCTTGGTGAGAAGGCAACAACTGTTGCCGCAATTATTAGAAAATGGAAGAAGTCCAAGATGACGGTCAATCTCCCTCGGTCTGGGGCACCATGCAAGATCTCACCTCGTGGGGCATCAATGACCATGAGGAAGGTGAGGGATCAGGCCAGAACTACACGGCAGGACCTGGTCAATGACCTGAAGAGAGCTGGGACCACAGTCTCAAAGAAAACCATTAGTAACACACTACGCCATCATGGATTAACATCCTGCAGCGCACGCAAGGTCCCCCTGCTCAAGCCAGCGCATGTCCAGGCCCGTCTGAAGTTTGCCAATGACCATCTGGATGATCCAGAGGAGGAATGGGAGAAGGTCATGTGGTCTGATGAGACAAAAATAGAGCTTTTTGGTCTAAACTCCACTCGCCGTGATTGGAGGAAGAAGAAGGATGAGTACAACCCCAAGAACACCATCCCAACCGTGAAGCATGGAGGTGGAAACATCATTCTTTGGGGATACTTTTCTGCAAAGGGGACAGGACGACTGCACCGTATTGAGGGGAGGATGGATGGGGCCATGTATCACGAGATCTTGGCCAACAACCTCCTTCCCTCAGTAAGAGCATTGAAGATGGGTCGTGGCTGGGTCTTCCAGCATGACAACGACCCGAAACACACAGCCAGGGCAACTAAGGAGTGGCTCCGTAAGAAGCATCTCAAGGTCCTGGAGTGGCCTAGCCAGTCTCCAGACCTGAACCCAATAGAAAATCTTTGGAGGGAGCTGAAAGTCTGTATTGCCCAGCGACAGCCCCGAAACCTGAAGGATCTGGATGGAGGAGTGGGCCAAAATCCCTGCTGCAGTGTGTGCAAACCTGGTCAAGAACTACAGGAAACATATGATCTCTGTAATTGCAAATAAAGGTTTCTGTACCAAATATTAAGTTCTGCTTTTCTGATGTATCAAATACTTATGTCATGCAATAAAATGCAAATTAATTACTTAAAAATCATACAATGTGATTTTCTGGATTTTTGTTTTAGATTCCGTCACTCACAGTTGAAGAGTACCTATGATAAAAATTAGACTTCTACATGCTTTGTAAGTGGGAAAACCTGCAAAATCGGCAGTGTATCAAATACTTGTTCTCCCCACTGTATATAATGAACAGACTAGGTCTATACTGCTCCTACATGGTGTAACAATACATCATGTATATAATGAACAGACTAGGTTTATACTGCTCCTACACGGTGTAACAATACATCATGTATATAATGAACAGACTAGGTCTATACTGCTCCTACATGGTGTAACAATACATCCTGTATATAATGAACAGACTAGGTCTATACTGCTCCTACATGGTGTAACAATACATAATGTATATAATGAACAGACTAGGTCTATACTGCTCCTACATGGTGTAACAATACATCAGGTATATAATGAACAGACTAGGTCTATACTTCTCCTACATGGTGTAACAATACATCATGTATATAATGAACAGACTAGGTCTATACTGCTCCTACATGGTGTAACAATACATCATGTATATAATGAACAGACTAGGTCTATACTGCTCCTACATGGTGTAACAATACATCATGTATATAATGAACAGACTAGGTCTATACTGCTCCTACATGGTGTAACAATACATCATGTAGATGTATATAATGAACAGACTAGGTCTATACTGCTCCTACATGGTGTAACAATACATCATGTATATAATGAACAGACTAGGTCTATACTGCTCCTACATGGTGTAACAATACATCATGTATATAATGAACAGACTTGGTCTATACTGCTCCTACATGGTGTAACAATACATCATAGATGTAGATGCCCTCCTGCACACTTTTCACACCTCGGAATCTCCCTCCTACATACTGCTGCAGAATGACCATAAACTTGGCACCTGAAACACTGTAGTGGGTTCGGAACAAAAGCTCTTGCGGGATAACTTATATACTCTAGCATGACTTTATCTGGCAAACACTCTGCATCAAAACTCAGAAGGACAGACAAGGTCTCCTCAGTCTCGCACTCACCACCAGATCTGTGTAGCACCAAACGACAGGCACCCCAACTTCAGTTGATCCACCTTAACATTTAACCCCGCCACCAGCAAAGAAAAGTTGAGTGTTTCACAGCACAACCAAGCACAGCTCCATGTACTCCAAACAACAACAAAGAGATTGAGGAGTAGCTCATCACCCCATATCTTCCCCCTACTACTGACCCTCTGACATCCTGGAATACACACAGTCACACATACCAATACTGAGCTGAGTTGCTGCAGAGTACCTACATGTCCCAACCCCCCCCCCCCCCCCCCTACATGTCCCAGCATCCCTCACTGCTGTGGTGGCTTCTCAGCATTGGAGGGTGTATCTTCAAACCAGATCGTTGCTCATTGACTGACAAGCTTTTTGAAACCCCAATGTTTTTTTTAATGTAACATGGCATCTTGTCCTCTTTCATGAAACACAATTGTAAAGTATGGACAGCATATTGTAAAGTATGGGCTGCATATTGTAAAGTATGGGCTGCATATTGTAAGTATGGGCAGCATATCGTAAAGTATTGGCTGCATATTGTAAAGTATGGGCTGCATATTGCAAAGTATGGGCTGCAAATTGTAAAGTATGGGCTGCAAATTGTAAATTATGGGCAGCATATTGTAAAGTATGGACTGCATATTGCAAAGTATGGGACCCATGCTGTAAAGTATGGGCTGCAAATGGTAAATTATGGGCAGCATATTGTAAAGTATGGGTCACATATTGTAAAGTATGGGCTGCATATTGTAAAGTATGGGCCACATATTGTAAAGTATGGGATGCATATTGTAAAGTATGGGCTGCATATTGTAAAGTATGGGCCACATATTGTAAAGTATGGGCCACATATTGTAAAGTATGGACTGCATATTGTAAAGTATGGACTGCATATTGTAAAGTATGGGCTGCATATTGTGATTAAACAGTGGATGGTACACCAATGTAAAGAATGGGCTGCATATTGTGATTAAACATTTAACTATTTTTAAATGCATCCAAATAATTCAAATATTTATTTTAAAATACTGTATTTCAAATACTTAAATTATATGTAATTGAAGTAATACATGCCAATACTTTCCAAATGGCATTTTCAAATGCATTCCAATTTTCAACAACAAGGTAATACTGAAATACTTGTTTTGAAATGTATTGAAAGGTAACTGAAATACCTGAACTAGTATTTGAACCCAGAAATGTTAGATATGATCATGTCTCGATATTAAAAAATAAAAACTAATGTAGGCCTATTTTTTAGTATGATTTCATATGTACAATTAGATTTAAAATGGGGCATAAAAATACATTATCAGTCAAAACCAGGGTTGGTGTCAATTCCATTTAAATTATAGTAAATTCAGAAAGTAAACCAAATTCCAATTCCAAAAAACGATATACTTTATTGTCCATTTACATGGAAATGTATTTTGTGAAGTCAAACACAATACACTATAATACATGCAGTACGGAAAACACTGGTAAGTCAGTATATCTGTCCTACGTCCTACTGTTCAGCCTACATCTGTCCTGCCGGAATGGAGCATACCTGCTCCTTAAGCTCTGTATGTATTCTGTATGTATTCTCTCATGCTCTTTCTGGCACTTAACTGAACAAAACCCTTTCCCCATTGGGAGCAGATGTGAGGCTACTCTCTTGTGTGTGCCTTTAGATGTTTTTTTAGGTGCACTAACTGAACAAAACCCTTTCCACATTGGGAGCAGAGGTGGGGCTTCTCTAATTTGTTTGTCTTTTCATGCATTTTCATGTTCCATAAATGGGTAAAACTTTTACCACTGTGAAAAGGCTTCTCTCCCGTGTGTTTCATCTCATGTGCTTTCAGGCTCCTCAACCAGGTAAAACCCTTTCCACACTGAGCGCATTTGAAAGGCCTCTCTATAGTGTGTGTTCTCTCATGTTTTTTCAGGTCCCCGGATGAGTAACATTTTATATCACACTGGGAGCATTGATATGGTTTCTCTCCAGTGTGTCGTCTCTCATGCACTTTCAGGTTCCCTGCGTGTCTAAAACCCTTTCCACACTGGGAGCAGTGGAACGGTTTTTCTCCTGTGTGTATTCTCTGATGATCTTTCAGATGCGATGACTGAATAAATCTCTTTCCACACTGAGCGCATTTGAAAGGCCTCTCTACAGTGTGTGTTCTCTCATGTTTTTTTAGGTCCCCGGATGAGGAACATTTTATTTCACACTGGGAGCATTGATATGGCTTCTCTCCAGTGTGTCGTCTCTCATGCACTTTCAGGTTCCCTGTGTGTCTAAAACCCTTTCCACACTGGGAGCAGTGGAACGGCTTCTCTCCTGTGTGTGTTCTTTCATGTGATTTCAGATTCCCTAACAAGGTAAAACTCTTTCCGCAGTCTGAGCAGCGGTAGGGCTTCTCCCCTGTGTGTGTTCTCTCATGCTTTTTTAGATTCCCTAACAGGGTAAAGCTTTTTCCACACTGAGAGCAATGGTGTGGTTTTGCTGGTTTGGTCATCTCTGGGTCTGGTTCCCCTGAAGGACTCTTCCTGTTGTGAGGGTCTGGTCTCTCACCTGCTGAAGACAGAGTATTTGGTTAATGGATCCCTCAATAAAATGCATAATCTTCAAGACCCTGGTGCTTGGTTACAGAGCAGCAAGGGGAACTGCTCCTCCCTTCCTTCAGGCTATGCTGGATGCAAGAGATTAACTGAACAACTTCTATATTTAAGAGTATTATTAAACAAAGATGTCCACAGGGAGACTGAAACGACTCTTCTGCAAGGTTGTAACAATCTTCCACCCTCCTGAGGAGAGGACAGACCTAAATACTCTGGCCTTAACTGTTGTTTCATCCTTACCCTGGGTCAAAACATTACATCAAGGCTGCCTTGGGGGTTGAATAGACTATACATTTGAATCACTTCAGGACACCCATGGCTGGTTTACCAATCACTAAGACCTGCTTTATGGTGACCTCTGTCCTTGGAGAGGGTACACCAGGAGACCAAATTCACTAAGACCTGCTTTATGGTGACCTCTGTCCTTGGAGAGGGTACACCAGAAGACCAAATTCACTAAGACCTGCTTTATGACCAAATTCCATTAGGGGATAATCATCAGAATCGTTCTTAACAACCCAACCAGAGAACTCAGTTCTGCACCTCTGGCCTCTTGGCCCTCCCACCTCTGGCCTCTTGGCCCTCCCACCTCTGGCCTCTTGGCCCTCCCACCTCTGGCCTCTTGGCCCTCCCACCTCTGGCCTCTTGGCCCTCCCACCTCTGGCCTCTTGGCCCTCCCACCTCTGGTCTCTTGGCCCTCCCACCTCTGGTCTCTTGGCCCTCCCACCTCTGGTCTCTTGGCCCTCCCACCTCTGGTCTCTTGGCCCTCCCACCTCTGGTCTCTTGGCCCTCCCACCTCTGGTCTCTTGGCCCTCCCACCTCTGGTCTCTTGGCCCTCCCACCTCTGGTCTCTTGGCCCTCCCACCTCTGGTCTCTTGGCCCTCCCACCTCTACAGGAGGACAGATCCCACTCAGCCCAGTCAACGCTCTTCTCTGTCCTGGCACCCTATTGGTGGAACAATCTTCTCTCTAATGTCAAGACAGCAGAGTCCCTGTCCATCTTCTGAAAACATCTGAAACCCTCCACTCACTAGACTCTACCCACAATACCTACAACCCCCTTTATTATTGATCAACTCACTAGACTCTACCCACAATACCTACAGCCCCCTTTATTATTAATCAACTCACTAGACTCTACCCACAATACCTACAACCCCCTTTATTATTGATCAACTCACTACACACACATACTACAGTGACTCTACCCACACACTCACACATACTACAGTGACTCTACCCACACACTCACACATACTACAGTGACTCTACCCACACACTCACACATACTACAGTGACTCTACCCACACACTCACACATACTACAGTGACTCTCTAAAACACACAGTACATATGCTCACACACACACACAGTGTGAAATGTATGAAGTATATAGAACTAAAGACTGTCTTGTTTCCAGACTATAGGTCTACCTGCATTAGTAGATATTTTGGTTTATTTGTTATTAAATAGAAATGTATTAAGTATATAGAAGGAGCGACGCACCCCAACTGCTCCTGTTAAATCACTCTGGATAAGAGCGTCTGATAATTACCAAGATGTAAATGTACATCAATACGGCTTATACATCAATCTGTGCTGTGATTTGTTGAATCAACTCAACTGACATTACAAAACAATGACATTCCATGAGTCACATCAGCTAGCATCATCAAGGCAAAGTGTGGCTACTTTGAAGAATCTCAAATATATTTTGATTTGTTTAACTCTTTTTTTGGTTACTACATGATTCCATAGTTTTGATGTCTTCACTAATATTATACAATGTAAAAAAGTGCAAATAAAGAAAAACTATACACTTTTTTTACATTGTATAATATAAGTGAAGACATCAAAACTATGGAATCATGTATATATATAATATATATCAATAATAGTCACTTGTATCAGTCTCATTCTGAACGTCGTACACTCCTTGATATCTGCAAGAACCCTAACCTTACTTATGAATCAGCAATACACAAATTGGCTTAATTATTTATTTACTAACAACATACATACACACACACGGTATAGGTTACTGATCAGAAACGTAATCCAATAGAAACAGGTCCCTAGTGGACTAACAGCATGACTGCTTGGCTAGTAAAAGGGAGGGTCAGAAAGAGAGAGAGAGAAGGAGAGAGATAGAGAGATTCAAACTTATCGCTGATGCATTTGGAAACTACGCTCACAGTAATCAGAATACTTAGCACCCTAACCACCGCCCATTCGGATAAGAAATGCAATGTATACATTTGTTTGTATGTCTTGGTTCGTCGTCTATCTCTGTTGGACTCTATCGATCCTTCGATGGAAAAGGGGGGTCATTGGCTTTAGTGTCCCGTTCGGTGTAAGGCTCGGCTTGTCCAACAGAGGTCACAATGTCCTTTGTAGAGCTTCTCTGGTAGTGAAGTGCTCCAATAGACAGTTACTTCAGATGCACCAATGGTTGTCTGAGATCCCCACTGTCCATTCTTATCAGTCGGATGTCAGAAATAATGTTCCAAAGACCCTTTTGCAGCATACAATTTATGTCCGGGTGTTAAGGTGTCAAAACCGGCCCAACTCCACCATCTCCTCTCCTGTCCTGTCCTGAGTTATCTGTCAGCTATTTGCCAAGCTGATCCAAGGCCTTAGATACTCAGCAAGGAGAGAGTCATGACAACACCAATGGAACAAGTAAACCTTGAATTTGTAGGTTTAAAAATTCCTCTAGTGGCCAGGGTTGACCTATTTTGGTTGGTGAACAGAATATCTAAGATATTTGATAGGCTGAATCAGAAGTTGTGCCAGGTTGTAATCACTACCACCTGGGGAGGTTAGCATAGGGTTAATGTTTTCTGATAGGATCAGCTACAAATTAGTGGTTGATCATATGTAAGTAAATCAAGGCGTTTCATTGACTGATACGCATTCTGTGCATGAAAACACATTTAACTTTAAATGCTTGCTTATGTTCGCAAATATGGTCCCAACCTCTATATTCTATCATTTGATTTTGGGTCCTCTTTCCACAATGAGAGCAGTGGTATGACCTTTATAATGTGTCCTCTGGTGTGATTTCAGCCTACATAACCGCCTAAAACTCTTTCCACAATGAGAACAGTGGTATGACTTTTATAATGTGTCCTCTGGTGTGATTTCAGCCTACCTAACCGCCTAAAACTCTGTCCACAATGAGAGCAGTGGTATGACTTTTATAATGTGTCCTCTGGTGTGATTTCAGCCTACCTAACCGCCTAAAACTCTTTCCACAATGAGAGCAGTGGTATGACTTTTATAATGTGTCCTCTGGTGTGATTTCAGCCTACCTAACCGCCTAAAACTCTGTCCACAATGAGAGCAGTGGTATGACTTTTATAATGTGTCCTCTGGTGTGATTTCAGCCTACCTAACCGCCTAAAACTCTGTCCACAATGAGAGCAGTGGTATGACTTTTATAATGTGTCCTCTGGTGTGATTTCAGCCTACCTAACCGCCTAAAACTCTGTCCACAATGACAGCAGTGGTATGACTTTTATAATGTGTCCTCTGGTGTGATTTCAGCCTACCTAACCGCCTAAAACTCTTTCCACAATGAGAGCAGTGGTATGACTTTTATAATGTGTCCTCTGGTGTGATTTCAGCCTACCTAACCGCCTAAAACTCTGTCCACAATGACAGCAGTGGTATGACTTTTATAATGTGTCCTCTGGTGTGATTTCAGCCTACCTAACCGCCTAAAACTCTGTCCACAATGAGAACAGTGGTATGACTTTTATAATGTGTCCTCTGGTGTGATTTCAGCCTACCTAACCGCCTAAAACTCTGTCCACAATGAGAACAGTGGTATGACTTTTATAATGTGTCCTCTGGTGTGATTTCAGCCTACCTAACCGCCTAAAACTCTGTCCACAATGAGAACAGTGGTAAGGCTTCACTCCTGTGTGTATTCCTTTATGCCTATTCAGGTACCTTAACAGGGTAAAACTCTTTCCACACTGGGAGCATTGGAAAGGCTTCTCTCCTGTGTGTATCCGCTCATGCTCTTTGAGATACCATGACTGGATAAATCTCTTCTCACACTGCAAGCATTGGAAGTGCTTTTCTCCTGTGTGAATTTTCTTATGTTGTTTCAGCTTCTCTAACTGTGTAAAACCCTTTCCACACTGGGAGCATGGGAAAGGCTTCTCACTTGTGTGTGTCCTCTCATGTGTTTTCAGGCTCACTAACCACCTAAAACTCTTTCCACAATGAGAACAGTGGTAAGGATTCTCTCCTGTGTGTATTCTCTTATGCGTTTTCAGATGTGATGAATGAATAAATCTCTGTCCACAATGAGAACAGTGGTAAGGCTTCTCTCCTGTGTGTATTCCTTTATGCCTATTCAGGTCCCTTAAACGGGTAAAACTATTTCCACACTGGGAGCATTGGAAAGGCTTCTCTCCTGTGTGTATTCTCTTATGCTCTTTCAAATGTGATGACTGGATAAATCTCTTTCCACACTGGGAGCAGTGGTGTGGTTTCAATGGTTTGGGCATCTCTGGGTCTGGTTTTCCTGAATGACTCCCGCTGTCAGAGTGAGAGTCTGGTCTCTCTCCTGCCAAAAACAGAGTATTTTGTTAAACAGAAAGACCAAAATGAAACCTCAATTTGATTGAACTGTCTTCCTATGAGGTTTAATCCAGACTAGATAACTGATTATTTACATTTGACTCATTTAGCAGAACGCTCTTATCCAGAGCGACTTACAAGAGCAATTAGGGTTAAGCGCCTTGCTCAAGGGCAAATGGACCGATTTTTCACCTAGTCTGCTCAAGGATTTGAACCAGGGACTCTGTTAGTGGCCCAATGCCCTTATACGCTAGACTATTTACGTTCACGTCCAGAGGTATCGTAAGGTCCTAGTTCCCATTGGGAAATTTCACTTGATTGACCCTCCAAGTAGGAATTACAAGTGGGAAACTCTGAGAAACTTGTTACCCGAGTTGACATTTCACCACTGACCTTTGATCTTTTCAACCAAAAGATGACAACCAATCAGTTTGACAACCTTATCAATATGTATAATGTAGCTAGTTTGATCATATTGTCAATGCTAATCAAGCTAGCTATTGATTGATGAATTGTTTATACATCAAAAGCACTTGAACACAATCAATGTCGGACTTCCCACTTCCTTGTTTAACTACCCAGGAGCAAATGAAAGCCCAACAGTTCCACCATATTAGACAAAATTAAGGTGCTGATTGTAAAAAGGATTTGATTCATTTTGTCCGAATATAAATCAAAAGTTGACGTTCATTACAGCAGTATAGACCTAGTCAGTTCATTATATACATCTACATATTATAGACCTAGTCAGTTCATTATATACATCTACATATTATAGACCTGGTCAGTTCATTATATACATCTACATATTATAGACCTGGTCAGTTCATTATATACATCTATGTATTATAGACCTGGTCTGTTCATTATATACATCTACATATTATAGACCTAGTCAGTTCATTATATACATCTATGTATTATAGACCTGGTCTGTTCATTATATACATCTACATCTATGTATTATAGACCTGGTCTGTTCATTATATACATCTACATCTATGTATTATAGACCTGGTCTGTTCATTATATACATCTATGTTTTATAGACCTGTTCTGTTCATTATATACATCTATGTTTTATAGACATGGTCTGTTCATTATATACATCTATGTACAGTCGTGGCCAAAAGTTTTGAGAATGACAAGTATTGGTCCCCACAAAGTTTGCTGCCTCAGTGTTGATGGCAATTTGCATATACTCCAGAATGTCATGAAGAGTGATCAGATGAATTGCAATTAATTGCAAAGTCCCCCTTTGCCATGAAAATGAACTTAATCCCCCAAAAACATTTCCACTGCATTTCAGCCCTGCCACAAAACGACCAGCTGCCATCATGTCAGTGATTGTCTCGTTAACACAGGTGAGAGTGTTGACGAGGACAAGGCTGGAGATCACTCTGTCATGCTGATTGATTCAGAATAACAGACTGGAAGCTTTAAAAGGAGGGTGGTGCTTGAAATCATTGTTCTTCCTCTGTCAACCATGGTTACCTGCAAGGAAACACGTGCTGTCATCATTGCTTTGCACAAAAAGGGCTTCACAGGCAAGGATATTGCTGCTAGTAAGATTGCACCTAAATCAACCATTTATCGGATCATCAAGAACTTCAAGGTGAAGAAGGCATCAGGGCACCCAAGAAAGTCCAGCAAGCGCCAGGATCGTCTCCTAAAGTTGATTCAGCTGCGGGATCGGGGCACCACCAGTGCAGAGCTTGCTCAGGAATGGCAGCAGGCAGGTGTGAGTGCATCTGCAAGCACAGTGAGGCGAAGACTTTGAGGATTGCCTGGTATCAAGAAGGCAGCAAAGAAGCCACTTCTCTCCAGGAAAAACATCAGGGACAGACTGATATTCTGCATAAGGTACAGGGATTGGACTGCTGAGGACTGGGGTAGAGTCATTTTCTCTGATGAATCCCCTTTCTGATTGTTTGGGCCATCCGGAAAACACCTTGTCCGGAGAAGACAAGGTGAGCGCTACCATCAGTCCTGTGTCATGCCAACAGTAAAGCATCCTCAGACCATTCATGTGTGAGGTTGCTTCTCAGCCAAGGGAGTGGGCTCACTCACAATTTTGCCTTCTCCCAACCATCCAAGAACAGTTTGGTGATGACCAATACCTTTTCCAGCACGATGGAGCACCTTGCCATAAGACAAAAGTGATAACTAAGTGGCTCAGGGAACAAAACATCGACATTTTGAGTCCATGGCCAGGAAACTCCCCAGACCTTAAGACCATTGAGAACCTGTGGTCGATCCTCAAGAGGCAGGTGGACAAACAAAAACCCACAACTTCTGACAAACTCCAAGCATTGATTATGCAAGAATGGCATGCCATCAGTCAGGATGTGGCCCAGAAGTTAATTGACAGCATGCCAGGGTGGATTGCAGAGGTCTTGAAAAAGAAGGGTCAACACTGCAAATATTGACTCTTTGCATAAACTGTATGTCATTGTCAATGAACGCTTTTGACACTTATGGAATACTTGTAATTATACTTCAGTGTACCATAGTAACTACTGGCATAAAGATCTAAGAACACTGAAGCAGCAAACTTTGTGGAGACCAATACTTGTCATTCTCAACCTACATACATACCTGTGGATGTATTTCAAGGCCTACCTTCAAACTCAGTACAAGACAGACTACGGTTTGCAACTGCACATGGTTCTTTCCACACTGGGAGCATTGGAAAAGCTTCTCTGCTGTGTGTATCCGCTCATGCTCTTTGAGATACCATGACTGGATAAATCTCTTCTCACACTGCAAGCATTGGAAGGGCTTTTCTCCTGTGTGAATTTTCTTATGTTGTTTCAGCTTCTCTAACTGTGTAAAATGTAGGAGCAGTATAGACCTAGTCTGTTCATTATATACATGATGTATTGTTACACCATGTAGGTGCAGTATAGACCTAGTATGTTCATTATATACATGATGTATTGTTACACCATGTAGGAGCAGTATAGACCTAGTCTGTTCATTATATACATTATGTATTGTTACACCTTGAAGGAGCAGTATAGACCTAGTCTGTTCATTATATACATGATGTATTGTTACACCTTGAAGGAGCAGTATAGACCTAGTCTGTTCATTATATACATGATGTATTGTTACACCATGTAGGAGCAGTATAGACCTAGTCTGTTCATTATATACATCTACATGATGTATTGTTACACCATGTAGGAGCAGTATAGACCTAGTCTGTTCATTATATACATGATGTATTGTTACACCATGTAGGAGCAGTATAACCTAGTCTGTTCATTATATACATGATGTATTGTTACACCATGTAGGAGCAGTATAGACCTAGTCTGTTCATTATATACATCTACATGATGTATTGTTACACCATGTAGGAGAAGTATAGACCTAGTCTGTTCATTATATACATCTACATGATGTATTGTTACACCATGTAGGAGAAGTATAGACCTAGTCTGTTCATTATATACATGATGTAACGCCTGTTGACAGTTCCATTCTACACATCCTCTGTCCCACTGCCCAGCCAGGCTTCTAGTCTGTTCATTATATACATGATGTAACGCCTGTTGACAGTTCCATTCTACACATCCTCTGTCCCACAGCCCAGCCAGGCTTCTAGTCTAACATTTGTTTTGCAGCATTTGTGTAAACCTTGCCATCTGCCTCTCCAACCTCTGCAACAATGTTGCAATTCATAAATGCAATATATACACCTTAGAGAATAAACATCACTAGATGAGAGAGGAACTTTTTCTGAGCCACTCAATCATCATCATCAATATTATGGATATATTCAGAGAAATGTTCATTTAAAAAAAGTTATACCAAATTACATCTGGTTAGCTGTCATTCCAGATTCAGAGTTTGATGTGATTGTGTTAGCTGGCTAGGGAGAAAAATGTTAGCCAGCCTGCATAGCAACCATTTCTATTTAGAACAAACAACCAGTGTGCTTGTCTAGAAACTATGCCAATAGAACGGACAACCAGTGTGCTTGTCTAGAAACTATGCCAATAGAACAAAACAACCAGTGTGCTTGTCTAGAAACTATGCCAATAGAACAAACAACCAGTGTGCTTGTCTAGAAACTATGCCAATAGAACGAACAACCAGTGTGCTTGTCTAGAAACTATGCAAATAGAACAAACAACCAGTGTGCTTGTCTAGAAACTATGCCAATAGAACAAACAACCAGTGTGCTTGTGTAGAAACTATGCCAATAGAATGAACAACCAGTGTGCTTGTCTAGAAACTATGCCAATAGAACAAACAACCAGTGTGCTTGTCTAGAAACTATGCCAATAGAATGAACAACCAGTGTGCTTGTCTAGAAACTATGCCAATAGAATGAACAACCAGTGCTTTTGTCTCTAAACCGCCTAATTATATTTAAATACTGTTTTATTTACGGACTACAGTGCATTCAGAAAGTATTCAGACATCTTCCCCTTTTCCACATTTTGTAACGTTGCAACATTATTCTAAAATTTATAAAAAATATATAGTTTTTCACCAATCTACACACAATACACCATAACGATAAAGCAAAAACAAGTTTAGAAATGTTTGCACATTTATTAAAAATAATAAAATATTCAGACCCTTTGCTATGAGACTCGAAATTGAGCTCAGGTGCTTCCTGTTTCCATTGATCATCCCTGAGATGTTTCTACAACGTGATTGGAGTCCACCTGTGGTGAATTCAGATGATTGGACATGATTTGAAACGGCACACGCGTGTCTATATTAGGTCCCACAGTTGACAGTGCATGTCAGAGCTAAAACCAAGCCATGAGGTCGAAAGAATTGTCCATAGAGCTCCGAGACAGGATTGTGTCGAGGCACAGATCTGGGGTACGAAGGGTACGAAAATATTTCTGCAGCATTGAAGATGCCCAAGAACACAGTGGCGTCCATCATTCGCCCGGTCAAACTGAGCAATCGGGGGAGAAGGGCCTTGGTCAGCACGCTTGGAGTTTGAAAGACACCTAAAGACTCAGAACATAAGAAACAAGATTCTCTGGTCTGAAGAAACCAAGATTGAACCGTTTGGCCTGAATGCCAAGCGTTACGTCTGGAGGAAACCTGACTCCATCCCTAGGGTGAAGCATGGTTGTGGCAGCATCATGCTGCGGGGATGTTTTTCAGCGGCAGGGACTGGGAGACTAGTCAGGATCGAGGGAAAGATGAACGGAGAAAAGTACACAGAGATCATTGATGAAAACCTGCTCCAGAGCTCTCAGGACCTCAGACTGGGGCGAAGGTTCATCTTCTAACAGGACAACGACCCTAAACACACAGCCAAGACAACGCAGGAGTGGCTTCGGGACAAGTCTCTGAATGCCCAAGAAGACTCAAAGTCTGTAATCGCTGCTTCAACAAAGTACTGAGTAAAGGGTCTGAATACTTATGTAAACGGGATTTCATCGTTTTTATATATAAGTATTCAGACCTCTTGACTTTTTCAACATTTTTTTTACTTTTTACGTTACAGCCTTATTCTAAAATAGATTATATAGTTTTTTTCCCTAATCAATCTACACACAATACCCCATAATGACAAAGCAAAAACATATTTGTTTTCGTGTGCAAATGTGTATATACAGATACAGATATAGATACAGATATAGATACAGATATTTTGGTTTCTTTGTTATTGAATATACATGTATTGAAAGTACAAATTATTGACACCTTTAAAATATGATCAAAAAGGACTAAATAAAATAAATAATCCAAATACTGACCTATATTGTATGCAAAACTTTTTTCAGGAAATTATATTATTGTAAACTAATACAGTTGCTCAGATAAAGTGATTTTGTTTAAAAAGTCATACAAAAATTATAATTAAAAAAACGCAAAAAAGGTAGGGGTCAAAATTATTAACACCTCGGTTTTCAATATCTCATCTTGCGAGGATAACGGCACTGAGCCTTTTTCTAAAATGTTTTCTGGTTTGGAGAACACATTTGAAGGGATCTTAGACCATTCCGTCATACATGATCCTTCCAGATCCTTGCACCATTCCAACTCAAAACATGGATGTCAATGTTTGCTCGGACATGCTACATTCTAGACCCATCAGCTAGCCCCGGCCCGCTAGCATTCTGAACGCCGTGGCTCCCGCTTGCCTAGTGCGGTAGCGGCCACCCAACTGCTCCCTGGCTCACCTCTTGCTGCGCATTGGACCTTATAATCACTAAGCTACACAGCTGATGCCTGACGGACTGTTCCCTTACACAGTACCTCATTCTGTTTATCTGTTAAGCCTCAGCCTCCAACTCAGGTCCTGTGTGTAGCACAACATTTCCTCTAACTGACATTCTCTGCCCATTCATCACCATTACCTGTTGTTGTCTTAGCTCTCTTGATTAACACCTGTGATTGCATTATGCCTCTCTATCATGTCAATATACCTTATCTGTTGCTGTTTAGGTTAGTTCTTATTGTTCTATGTCACTGTAGAGCCCCCAGTCCCTCTCAACATGCCTCAGATAGCTCCTTTGTCCCCCCCCCCCACACATGCGGAGACCTCACCTGGCTTAACTGGTGTCTCCAGAGATGCAACCTCTCTCATCTTTACCCAACGCCTAGGTTTACCTCCACTGAACTCACATCCTACCATATCCCTGTCTGTACATTATGCCCTGAATATATTCTATCGCGCCCAGAAATCTGCTCCTTTTACTCTCTGTACCCAACGCACTAGACGACCAGTTCTTAAAGCCTTTTACGTACCCTTATCCTACTCCTCCTCTGTTCCTCTGGTGATGTTGAGGTAAACCCAGGTCCTGTAGCCCCCAGTACTACACCTTTCCAGAAATAAGTCTCTCACTGTTGCCGCTTGCTTACAGAGCCCCCTCAGCCCCCAGCTGTGCCCTGGACACCATATGTGAATTGATTGCCCCCCATCTATCTTCAGAGTTCGTACTGTTAGGTGACCTAAACTGGGATATGCTTAATACCCTGGCCATCCTGCAATCTAAAGCTAGATGTCCTCAATCTCACACAAATTACCTACCAGGTACAACCCTAAATCCGTAAACATGGGCACTCTCATAGATATCCAGACTAACCTGCCCTCCAAATACACCTCCACTGTCTTCAACCAGGATCTCAGCGATCATTGCCTGCGTCCGTAATGTGTCTGCGGTCAAACGACCACGCCTTATCACTGTCAAACGCTCCCTAAAACACTTCAGCGAGCAGGCCGACTCTATTCTCAGTATATATATCAATGATGTCGCTCTCGCTGCTGGTGACTCTCTGATCCAACTCTACCCAGACGACACCATTCTGTATACATCTGGCCCTTCTTTGGACACTGTGTTAACTAACCCCCAAACAAGCTTCAACACTCCTTCCATGGCTTCCAACTGCTATTAAATGCTAGTAAAACTAAATGCATGCTCTTCAATCGAACGCTGCCCGCACCCGCCCGCCGGACTAGCATCACTACTCTCGACGGGTCTGACTTAGAATACGTGGACACCTACAAATACCTAGGCATCTGGTTAGACTGTAAACTCAACTTCCAGACTCACATCAACCATCTCCAATCCAAAATTAAATAGAGAATCGGCTTCCTATTTCGAAACAAAGCATACTTCACTCATGCTGCCAAACATGCCCTGGCAAAACTGACTATCCTACCAATCCTTGACTTCAGCGATGTCATTCAACTTAATAGCCTCCAACACTCTACTCAGCAAATTGGATGTAGTCTATCACAGTGCCATCCGTTTTGTTACCAAAGCCCCACATACTACCCACCACTATGCTCTCGTTGGCTGGCCCTCACTACATATTCGTCACCAAACCCACTGGCTCCAGGTCATCTATAAGTCTTTACTAGGTAAATCCCTGCCTTATCTCAGCTCGCTGGTCACCATAGCAACACCCACCCGTAGCATGCGCTCCAGCAGGTATATCACACTGGTCACCCCCAAAGCCAACACCTCCTTTGGCCGCCATTCCTTCCAGTTCTCTGCTGCCAATGACTGGAACGAATTGCAAAAATCTTTGAAGCTGGAGACTACCATCTCCCTCAATAACTTTAAGCATCAGCTGTCAGAGCTGCTTATCGATCACTGCACCTGTATATAGCCCTTCTGTAAATAGCCCACCCTACTACCTCATCCCCATATTGTTATTTTTGCTAATTTGCACTCCAGTATCTCTATTTGCACATCATCATTTGCACATCCATCATTCCAGTGTTAATGCTAATTTGTAATTATTTCACCACTATGGCCTATTTATTGTCTTACCTTCCTAACCATACTACATTTTCACACACTGTATATAGAGTTTCTATTGTGTTATTGACTGTACGTTTGTTTATTCCATGTGTAACTCCATGTGTTGTTGTTTTGTTGTCACACTGCTTTGCTTTGTCTTGGCCAGGTCGCAGTTGTAAATGAGAACTTGTTCTCAACTGGCCTACCTGGTTAAATAAAGGTGAAATAAAATAACTAAATAAAATTCTGACATGGAACATGTGCTTCTACACTGATCCAGACTTGGTCGTAAGTAATCTAACGCATTCGCTATGGAATGCCATTAGAGACAATCTTATAAAGAAATGAAATAATGAATAAAGGGGTCTAAGTTTGAGCAAGGCCTAATATATCATTACTTTAAAAAATCCCCAAATGCATGGAACCATCACAGCTCCTTTAACAATTAATACAGAACTGAACAACATATTAAAGTGTAGAACTTCAGTAGAACGCCTCTTTAAAACACACATTAGTTCAACAACTACATAGTTTGTTCCACAGTTTAAGACAAGACTCACTGGTGTCAATCAGATCTTCTGTCTCCTCCTCCTCTCCTTCCTCCTCCTCCTCTCCTTCATCCTCCTCCTCTCCTTCATCCTCCTCCTCTTTCACTCCCAAAACATCTTCCTCTTTTATTGAGATGGCCTCCTCTTCCACTCCAAAAGGTTCTTTCTCTTCTTTCAATGTAACATCCTCCGCTTCCATTCTGAAAGCTTCTACCTCCACCTCTTCCTCTTTCACTCCAAAATGTTCGTTAACTTCTTTGACGGTCACATCCTCCTCTTCCTCCTTTTTGATTCTGAGATATTCTTCCACTCTGACATCCTCTACTCCCTCTTCCTCTCCAAAAGGTTCTTTCTCTTCTTTCACTGTAACGTCCTTTTCTTCTTCCTCGGCCTCCCTTTTCACTCTGAAAGCTCCTTCCTCTTCTTTTACTGTAATATCCTCCTCTTCTTCTTCTTCTTCTTCTTTTACGACAATGTTCAGTCCCAGAGCTTCTTTCTCCGTCCCGTAGACATCCTCCTCTTTAGCAGGAGGAGAGTATCTTAGTGAACTCATTGTCGGGGATGCTAGCTAGTTAGCTAGTTAGTTAGTTAGCATTTGCGACTAGCCTAGTGTTGGTATCCCTTTTTGACAAGTTGGTAAATTTAACAAGCAAATTACGTTTACGTTATTACGTACACACACTTATGTTTAAAGCACAGATTAATATACACAATAATGGTCTAAAGAGCTTCAATGTTTCGGTTTTATGTTAAGTAGCAAGCTACCGTAGTGGTTGAATAAGTAGCCGTGTTGGTCGTCGAAGAAGTCCCGTCCACTAGATTTTACGTCACGCAAGAATCATCACCTGAAAGACTCACATCGCCACCTGCTGACTGGAGGTGGAAACGCAGATTCGACAAATATATATTACATTGTTTCTTCTGGCAAACAATGTCTTAAGAAGTCATTTAAAAACATCCAGATTCTATGTTTTCTCTTACTTCTTCCAGCCAATAAGCCCATTAGGTAGGATTAGGTGACATTTTCTGTGCTGAACTGACCAAGACGGTCCACCATGAACAATACTCTCATACACAAATGTTATTTCTGGTGTAGTGAAATGTTCATGTTCCTAGACAACAGTGCAGTAATATCTAACAATACGCGACAATACACAACAATACACAACAATACACGCACATCTAAAAAGTAAAATAATGGAATTAAGAAATATTAGGACGAGCAATGGTATGTATATATGCATATGATGGTATGTATAGACATTATGTACAGCATATGGATAGAATATGTTGTATATATGTATATGTATGCATATTTTAATTTTTTAATTTATACTGAACAAAAATATAAACGCAACATGTAAAGTTTTGGTGCCATGTTTCATGAGCTGAAATAAAAGATCCCAGAAATGTTCCATACGGACAAAAAGCTTATTTCTCTAAGATTTTTAAGCACAAATTAGTTTACATCCCTGTTAGTGAGCATTTCTCTACTTGCCAAGATAATCCGTCCACCTGACAGGTGTGGCATATCAAGAAGCTGATTAAACAGCATGATCATTACACAGGTGCACCTTGTGCTGGGGACAATAAAAGGCCACTTGCAGTTTGTCACACAACACAATGCCACAGATGTCTCAAGTTTTGAGGGAGCAAGCAATTGGCATGCTGACTGCAGGAATGCCCACCAGGAGAATTTAATGTTAATAACTCTACCATAAACCGCCTACAACGTCATTTTAGAGAATTTGGCAGTATGTCCAACCGGCCTCACAACCGCAGACCATGTGCATGTGTACAGGGGGTTAAGGTATGGGCAGGCATAAGCTTTGGACAACGAACACAATTGCATTTCATCAATGGCAATTTGAATGCACAGAGTAACCGTGACGAGATCCTGAGGCCCATTTTCGTGCCATTCATCTGCCGCCATCACCTCATGTTTCAACCGGGCTCCCAAGTGGCGCAGTGGTCTAAGACACTGCATCTCAGTGCTAGAGGCGTCACTACAGACAACCTGGTTAGAATCCAGACTGTATCACAACCGGCCGTGATTGGGAGTCCCATAGGGCGGCACACAATTGGCCCAGCGTGTTCTTAACTGACTTGCCAAGTTAAATAAAGGTTAAATGTAATTTTTTTAAAGAATGCATCGCCCCATGTCGCAAGGATCTATACCAAATTCCTGGAAGCTGAAAATGTCCCAATTCTTCCATGGCCTGCGTACTCACCAGATATGTCACCCATTAAGCATGTTTGGGATGCTCTGGATCGATGTGTACGACAGCGTATATCCAGCAACTGCGCACAGCCATTAAAGAGGAGTGGGACAACATTCCACAGGCCACAATCAATAGCCTGGTCAACTGTATGTGAAGGAGATGTGTGCATGAGGCGGTCACACCAGATACTGGCTGGTTTTCTGATCCACGCCCCTACCTTTTATTCAGGTATCTGTGACCAACAGATTGATGTGTATCGGTATTCCCAGTCATGTGAAATCCATAGATTAGGGCATAATTTATTTATTTCAATTGACTGATTTCCTTACATGAACTGTAACTCAGTCAAATTGTTGGAATTGTTGCATGATGCATTTATATTTTTGTTCAGTATATATATTTTTTTATTTTTCTGGTCAGTAAGGTATCGCCCCCAGCCCAAAGGGCAGCCATGGATGCAAGCGCACCAATAACTACCAGGACCAGCACACACACCACTCACAGCATGAAACCAAAACACAAAACATAAATAGCGAAATGCAAAACATACAACAATCTCACCTCCACCCTCACCCCTGATTGGAGGACCTAAATAATCCCATCCCCACCCTCACCCCTGATTGGACGACCTCAATAATCCCACCCCACCCCTGATTGGAGGACCTCAATAATCTCACCTCCACACCCACCCCTGATTGGAGGACCTAAATAATCCCATCCCATCCCCACCCCTGATTGGACGACCTCAATAATCCCACCCCACCCCTGATTGGAGGACCTAAATAATCCCATCCCCACCCTCACCCCTGATTGGACGACCTCAATAATCCCATCCCATCCTCACCCCTGATTGGAGGACCTCAATAATCCCACACCCACCTTCACCCCTGATCGGAGGACTTCAATAATCCCATCCCCACCCTCACCCCTGATTGGAGGACCTCAATAATCCCATCCCATCCTCACCCCTGATTGGAGGACCTCAATAATCCCACCCCCACCTTCACCCCTGATCGGAGGACTTCAATAATCCCATCCCCATCCTCACCCCTGATTGGAGGACCTCTAACATTTAAACTCTACATTTGTGTATATAATTATTCCAACGCTAATCACTACCACGCTTCGGACAGCATCAGATCAATAGGCTACTGCTAATTTAACTAGCCAACTAACAAAACACGTAAATATGAGAATTAATGGTTAACTACTAGATAAGATATACATGTATTTTAAACTCACCGAACCGGTCTAAAGAGCTTCAATGCTCCGGTTGTATGTTGGCTATTAAGATACTCAGGTGGTTGAATCAGTAGCCGTGTTGTTCTTGTTGAAGTAGCGTCCCGTCCACTAGAATAACGGTTCTCAACTGGTTTTACCTGGGGACCCAAATTTGATGGTGGTCTCATTAGCTAACAGCTCGTTGCATAGGACGCACTGCCGTCTACACTCACCCTGCCGGTCTTCTATATATGAAAAAACATATTTGATGAAGTCGGGGTCGTATTGTCTCTTCTTGACAGGGACCGGGTTGTCTTCCTTGTTGATGACATTGGAAGCAGCAGTAGATGAAGAGCGAGCCGCAGGTTTTATTTTTTTTTCTCCATAATTTTACTCTGACAGCTAGCCTACATTGCGTTAAATGACAGCTATCTATCCACATGTGCAACACCTGCTGAACACATAGTTAGCTATCAATCAAGATAGCTGTCAGAATATCTGTATTATATGATTAGACGTGTCACATTTAAAACGAAACAATGTTGCAGAGTGACATTTTTATTGGATCTGTGTGTGTATGTCGAACGTTACAGCATTGGTCAGTGAGTGTGTACCAGCGCGAAAACCCTCCAAGTCGAACGCAGCCAGCCATTTCACCACTGCCGACGCGCTGCACGTGTAAAGTCGGCAGCAATAAGTGGTAAGGCCGTATCCTTTCAAAATAAGTTTCAGTGCTGCGGTTACCTTTAAAAAAAAAAAAAAAAAGTGTATATATTTATATATTCTTGCACAAGTCCCACGACCCCTCCAGACCACAGTTGAGAATCCCTGCACTAGAATATACGTCACACTTGCAACAGCGCATGAAAGACGCACATCGCAATCTGTTGATTGGAGTTGGTAAAGCAGTTTTTAATTTTATTTTCTGAGAAGTTTATTTTCATTTAATTCATTTAAAAAAAATACATAAATAAGTACAAAGGAAACCATGTGTTGGTCAGTTAAGCTTTTTTATGAGTGAGAAGTTAAAACATCTACTACACAATTTCTTAATTTTTACTCAGATAAACATGTTATATTATCCTTTTTACAATCAGCATCTGTATTTTCTGACATGGTGGAATAATACTGATGGAACAGCTTTGATGACTAGTACTGTGTTGCAGTGACATTCTTATTGGATCTGTGTGTCGAGAAACAGTGTTTTTCTAATAAATGATGATTGCCGAATACATTTGAAGGTACGCGGGGCAGGTGATGTCATCACGTAACTATAAGCTCCGCTCCACATATAAGCTACGCCCACTAAATGTCCACACCTGAACACACTTAACAAGCTACAGGGTAGAGAACGTTTTGTTGACGCTGAGAACAGATGTATATGTTTTTAAATAACATTCTTAGAACGTTTTCTTACTGTTCTGAGAACATAACTTATGAACAATGAGGAAACGTTATGCTGAAGTGTTTTAATTCCCACAATGTTTGTTAACTTATTTGGTTCTAAATGTCAAATCAGTTAGAGAACGTTCCTAGAACATTAGCAAAAATCGAATTAAATATGTTTGAACTTTAAAAAAATATTCTGTTAAAGTAATGAAATACCAAGAAAATCACGTTATTTTGTCAAGTTCCTTAAATATGCTGAGAATGTTCCAAAGCCAAGCAACTATCCTGCACCATTCCCAGAACGTTGTGGGAAGCTTATATGCAAAACAACCACGCTCTCACCAAGCTCTAAGAAACATATGGTTCACAGAACGTTATGTACTACCTTGGAAATGTCCATTGTTTGTCACACAGACTCCAGGATGGTAAGGGGTAACAGAAAGTACTGTAATCCAGGTGAGATGTAACAGGTTCCAAGTGATATGGATGCCAAAAAGTTCAAATCCAAAAGGTTAAAAAAAGCATAAAGTAGCAGTTTCTTTCAAAGTAAAAGCTGTGGGACTCTAGCTAATATTACCCGACCATCGCTCCAGCTAGCTAGCCTTAACTATGTTATTTATAAGGGCCATGGGCCACCAACAAGTAACGTTATTTAGACAGGGAGGTTATATTAAAAGCCACCAAGCATTTAGCTAAAGTTAGCAAGAAAAGAAAAAAAGAAACATCACTATTGTCAGTTGAAAGATAATGCTGTGGTTACCTGTGATGTTGTCTAACGATATAAGCCAATAATTAATTTTGCGGAAATCTGTGTCAATACCTGCAAAGTCATTTGACTACGTTTCTGATAAGGGCTTGGTTTAGTTAATATGTAACCATCTACAAACATACTCCACGTGTGAGCTCATTACTTGCTGTTTACAACCTGTTGCTACTGTGGTTCACTTCTGTCTGCAATGCTGGATGGGCTGATGGTGAAATGGCGAGGAAGAGACGTGATCGGAGTTCCGTAGCGATTAGCAAAGCTACTCTGACTGACATCAAAGTTCTGCGAACTTGCTTTCATGTCGGGGGTTGTTGTTGTTGGGCGGCCCACGTGTCCCAGAGTCTGTGGGAACGTGACGTGTGGTCGCTCCATTCATCCATATTTATAAAGGAGACATCTCAAATCATCCATATTTATAAAGGAGACACACATCTCAATTCATCCATATTTAGGAGACACACATCTCAAATCATCCATATTTATAAAGGAGACACACATCTCAAATCATCCATATTTATAAAGGAGGCACATCTCAAATCATCCATATTTATAAAGGAGACACATCTCAAATCATCCATATTTATAAAGGAGACACACATCTCAAATCATCCATATTTATAAAGGAGACACACATCTCAAATCAACCATATTTATAAAGGAGACACACATCTCAAATCATCCATATTTATAAAGGAGACACACATCTCAAATCATCCATATTTATAAAGGAGACACACATCTCAATTCATCCATATTTATAAAGGAGACACACATCTCAAATCATCCATATTTATAAAGGAGACACACATCTCAAATCATCCTGTAAGATACATATTGAATGTATTCACATCTAGATATGACCATACTGTTCCCTTAAAGCCTGTAAGATACATATTGAATGTATTCACATCTAGATATGACCATACTGTTCCCTTAAAGCCTGTAAGATACATATTGAATGCTAATGTAAACAATAGAGCAAACGTGTCACTAGCAGATGAACACAAACACAGAGTGGAAAAATGACCATGTAATCAGAGAGCATACACATTCAAACCGACATATTGGAACTCTACATTCAAACCAATGTATTTTATATTCAATGTATTGATTGTATTTTTGAGTACACTTTAATGAAATGGGATAAACAGCATATAAACAGTTCATTCTGAACATCACTGAACTACATCACTAGACACATCTTTATTCATATATTTTTTTAACTTTTATTTAACCAGGCAAGTTAAGTAAGACAAAAATAGTATTTACAATGACTGCTTCTCTCCTGTGTGTAAAGGCTTCTTTCCTGTGTGTGTTCTGTTATGTGATTTTAGGTAATCTAACCTGGTAAAACTCTTTCCACACAGTGAGCAGTGGTAAGGCTTCTCTCCAGTATGTATTCTCTTATGTTTTTTCAGACAACTTGATTGAGAAAAACTCTTTCCACAAAAGGAGCATTGATAAGGCTTCTCTCCTGTGTGCGTTCTTGTGTGTGATTTCAGGTGGGTTGACTGGGTAAAACCCTTTCCGCACAGGGAGCAGAGGAAAAGCTTCTCTCCAGGCTTTTCTCCTGTATGTATTTTTTCATGCTCTTTCAGGTACTTTGTTAAGGAAAATCTCTTTCCACACTGGGAGCAGTGGTAGGGCTTTTCTTCTGTGTGCGTCCTCTCATGCTGTTTTAGGATCCCTAACTTGGTAAAACTCTTTTCACACTGAGCGCAGTGGAAAGGTTTTAATCCTGTGTGTACTATTTTATGTTCTTTCAGGTGTGCTAACCGGGTAAAAGCCTTTTCACACTGACAGCATTGGTAAGGCTTCTCTCCTGTGTGTATTATTTGATGTTGTTTTAGATTCTGTAACCAGGTAAAACACTGTCCACACTGGGAGCATTGGTGAGGCTTCTCTCCTGTATGTATCCTCTCATGTTTTTTTAGGTCCCCTAACTGGTTAAAACTCTTTCCACAGTGGGAACAGTGATGTCGTCTCGCTGGTTCAGACGTCTCTGGCTCTGGTTCCTCTGAGTCTGGTCTCTCTCCTGCCAAAGACAGTGTTTATTTAAAGTGGAACTGACAACATTTTAACTACTTTGCATATATGGAACAAACAGACAAATCCCCAGTTTGTGCAACAAAACCAACTTTATAAGAGGTTTAAAAAAAAAAAGGTTCTATTTGACTCAACATTTCATGATGTACACTAATACAAGATATTACTCTCAGCTTGTAAATCACAGCTGGCCTGGTACATTGTTTGTTGCCTCCATTTCGGATGCACTGTTTCAGTTTCAATTACTCAATGTTTTGGACAAAAACTGACAAACGTAACTTAGGCTGGGAATGTCAATACAATCAGACCTGCAAGAACAATGATCACAAGTCAGTCATAACGTGGCTAATAGGCTAGCATATCTATTTATGTAGCAAGCTAAAAACATGGAGGTTAAAGCTAGCTAGCAAGCTAGCTAGCTAGCTAATAGAAGGATGTCATGTCATGTTTTTGGAGGAGTGGACGACTCGTTTTTTCGGTGACTATACACAGTTAAGAGATACAGGTGTAATTTGGTTAGCTAGCAAGAACGACTGTTATCCAGTTAAAATATATCTTGCGTTCGCAAATTCACGTTCACGTTCGCGTGTATTCAGGCTACATCACCATGGAGACACTAACATTTATATCCCTCATTATGTATTTCTGTGTAGCACAGATCAGGGACCCATGATGTCATTGTGGATGCGTTTACACAGGCAGACCAATTCTTGACCATCAGAGGCCGCCCATTGGCTAATGCGTCACCTCGCCTTAGCTGTGGAACACGCTCCTTTTCACATTAGATCTTTTTTAGATCTGATTGGTCAAGACCAATTAGTGAGAAAAAATATGATTTGAATTGGGGCTGCCTGAGTAAACACAGCCATAATTACCATACTTCTGTTACCAGTTGTTAATCAACTTCACTTACCGTAGCTCGAAAACAAAAATAGTATTTTTTCAAACTCAAGGGCCTAGATTCCATCAGATTAAAACCATGACAACCACCAACTGCAGCGCATATCATTCTGTTGTTTCTACTTCAACATACTCATTCCATGGAGGTCTGATTGTCTGCGGGTTTTCCGTGGATTGTGGGATCAAAATGCACCGCTGCCATTTAAATACCTGACTCACTGAGGGGCTTGTTTTGGGTGAAAGTTGACTGCATTCGTTTTGGAACCAGGCGGCGAAGTCTGCTCAAAACAAAGTGGCGTAAGAGCATTGGGAAGGCCTCTCTACTAAGTGTGTTCTCATGTGGAGTCATGAGTAGGATACATTTTTTCACATGCAAAAGTTATTGCTTTTGAGATTTATCTGCCTTCCAAATGAAATGTAGTTAAAAAATGTATGTCTCTGGACGATGTACCATGCTGCCTTGCTGCCAAAATGACAGAGAGGCACAGATTACTGTACAATTAGAGAAAGGCACTCTTCCTCCCCCCGTTTTCACCCGATGACGTGAAGAGCCTTCGCCCCGTGGCTCAGCATAATCAAAAACGCCCCGGCACACCTACCAAACAAACCTCAAAGTCTAAGTTCAAGAACATACAAGAACGTTTTGGGGAAACGTGTCGTTCAGTTCAAACCGTTCCCCAATGTAACAAACGTTCAAGCAAACTGAACGCACCCCTAGGTTAGCCAATGTGGGAGGTGTAACTGCTTTGGAGCTGACAAATCTAAAAGAAGCTCCCAGTGTTACAGAGTAGTACAGTATGAGTCATAATACCCATAAAACCTAGCGGTAAAACATGGAAATAGTTCCACAATACATTTTTCCTCATAGGGTATTTTAGAAACACCAAGGCTCACCCTGGCGTGACGTTTTGATAACGTGTAAATCTCTCTGGGACAAGGTGGCTTTTATCAATATATTTGTCTGTATTTATTTATTTGTCCCAGAGAGATTTACATGGTCATCAAAACGTCACGCCAGTGTGAGTCTACACAACACATCCCTTATTAAGGGTTTCTAAAATTCCCTATGAGAAAAATGTATGGTGGAAAAACTATTGGAACCATTTCCCTGTTTGACCGATAGGTTTTATGGGTATTATGACACCTCCACCGTAGGGCTCTATACCTATCTTGTACATTGGATGGTCATTCCTTGTATTCGTTGATATTTTATGGAATTTGACAGTGGTTACATACCGGTGTCTCCAGCAGCCAACCTTTAACTGTTTACCAAAACGAGTGTCATGGCGGCCATGTTGTTGTTGTTGTTTGAATCCCGGATTGCCACTTTGAAACCCCATAATATATTAATAGAATGAGCACAACTGGCACAGCGTGCTCCTGTTTTTAAGATAGTACTCACTGGTGTTAATCAGATCTCCAGTCTCATCCTCTTCTTCCTCGTCCTCCTCTTTCAATGTGACAGTAATCTCTTCCTCATCCTCTGCTTTCACTCTGATAGCTTCTTCATCGCCTTTCACTGTGACATCCTCCTCTTCCTCCTCTTCTTTCACGACAATATTAAGCCACAGACCCTGTTTCTCCGTCCAGCAGACCTCTTCTTTAGCAGGAGGGGAGTAGTTTAGTGAGCTCATGGTCCTGGATGTTATTAAGATAGCTAGATAGTTAGCATAAGCGACTAGCCTAGTGCTAATTTAACCAGTCAGCTTGCTGACTGAAAACGTAAATACGAAGGGGTTAACTAGTAGATACGACAAACGTGTGTTTAAAACACAATGACTAATATACACCGAAAACGTCTAAAGAGCTCCAATATTGTTGACTAGCAAGCTACCTAGGTCTGTTGTTGTAGATGAAGTGTCCCGTCCACTAGATTATACGTCACGTCACACTCTGGCAGCATCGCCTGTAAAGCTCATATCACCATCTGCTGACTGGAGTGGGTAATGCAGTTTAGGGAAATATTTGTTTTATTTTCAGGAAATACGGTTATTTTTCATTTATTTCATTTGCGTTGACACAAGCAGCCCAATTCTGCTATTTTTTTCCCCACTAATTGGTATTTTGACCAATCACAACATATCTTTTTGCATCAGCGCTTTTTCAGAGCTGATCTGATTGGTCAAAAGACACATTAGTGAAATAAAAAAGTCTAAAAGCAGCCAACTGCTCCTACATGGTGTAACAATACATCATGTAGATGTATATAATGAACAGACTAGGTCTATACTGCTCCTACATGGTGTAACAATACATCATGTAGATGTATATAATGAACAGACTAGGTCTATACTTCTCCTACATGGTGTAACAATACATCATGTATATAATGAACAGACTAGGTCTATACTGCTCCTACATGGTGTAACAATACATCATGTAGATGTATATAATGAACAGACTAGGTCTATACTGCTCCTACATGGTGTAACAATACATCATGTAGATGTATATAATGAACAGACTAGGTCTATACTGCTCCTACATGGTGTAACAATACATCATGTATATAATGAACAGACTAGGTCTATACTGCTCCTACATGGTGTAACAATACATCATGTAGATGTATATAATGAACAGACTAGGTCTATACTGGTCCTACATGGTGTAACAATACATCATGTATATAATGAACAGACTAGGTCTATACTGCTCCTACATGGTGTAACAATATATCGTGTATATAATGAACAGACTAGGTCTATACTGCTCCTACATGGTGTAACAATACATCATGTAGATGTATATAATGAACAGACTAGGTCTATACTGCTCCTACACGGTGTAACAATACATCATGTATATAATGAACAGACTAGGTCTATACTGCTCCTACATGGTGTAACAATACATCATGTATATAATGAACAGACTAGGTCTATACTGCTCCAACATGGTGTAACAATATATCGTGTAGATGTATGTAATGAAAATCTACAAGTGGCGTTTCACATTCTATTCAGACAAAAATGTATTGCATTAATCCAATCTTTGATTCTGATGGAAACATTCATGAGGCAGTGAATGTTTTTAATGTCAACAACGTATCAATGCTGTTTCATTCACCTCTAGCTTGATGACTAGAACACAGATTAACTCAGTTAAACAATATAACTACATTCAAGAGGTTTTCAAGATTAGATTTAAGAAATGCACATTCTATTGATCTTTTCATTCATTTACATTTTGAAATATCTTGTATTCAATCAATAAAAATCCATGATTAAAATAAAATACACATTTTAAAGAGGGCTTAACTTACTGATTTGTTTTCAATCTTGCTCATTAAGAAATGAGGGCCATGACTGAATTTAATCTTGAGTTGGTTTTGGGGTGTGATTTGATGTTGGTGTCTCATGTGTTTTTAGGTGAAAATGTGTTTTAGCATATTTATTTTCTCTTTAAATGCTTTCAATATGTATATATTAATTTCTACAATACCTGCCGCATAAGTTCTCCAAACCTGCTATGAAAAAGTGACTTCTTGTCGTAGCTGTATCATGTTTTTATGGAGTCGAGTAACAGTACATAGATGTAACATCCACTAACATGGTTAAAATAATGGTTAACACAGTTTAATATTAATTGTATTTGACAGATAAAAATATGTTGCATTAATCAAATTCTTTTTTCAATCATCACACGTGTTTTATCTGACATGGTGGAATAATACTGATATTATCACGTGTTTTCTCTGACATGGTGGAATAATACTGATATCATCACGTGTTTTATCTGACATGGTGGAATAATACTGATATCATCACGTGTTTTATCTGACATGGTGGAATAATACTGATATCATCACGTGTTTTATCTGACATGGTGGAATAATACTGATATCATCACATGTGTTTTATCTGACATGGTGGAATAATACTGATATCATCACGTTTGTTTTATCTGACATGATGGAATAATACTGATATTATCACATGTTTTATCTGACATGGTGGAATAATACTGATATCATCACGTGTTTTATCTGACATGGTGGAATAATACTGATATCATCACGTGTTTTATCTGACATGGTGGAATATTACTGATATCATCACGTGTTTTATCTGACATGGTGGAATAATACTGATATCATCACATGTGTTTTATCTGACATGGTGGAATAATACTGATATTATCACATGTGTTTTCTCTGACATGGTGGAATAATACTGATATTATCACGTGTTTTATCTGACATGGTGGAATAATACTGATATTATCACGTGTTTTATCTGACATGGTGGAATAATACTGATATTATCACGTGTTTTATCTGACATGGTGGAATAATACTGACATCATTACATGTGTTTTATCTGACATGGTGGAATAATACTGATATTATCACGTGTTTTATCTGACATGGTGGAATAATACTGATATTATCACATGTGTTTTATCTGACATGGTGGAATAATACTGATATCATCACGCGTTTTCTCTGACATGGTGGAATAATACTGATATTATCACATGTGTTTTATCTGACATGGTGGAATAATACTGATATTATCACGTGTTTTATCTGACATGGTGGAATAATACTGATATTATCACATGTGTTTTATCTGACATGGTGGAATAATACTGATATCATCACATGTGTTTTATCTGACATGGTGGAATAATACTGATATCATCACGTGTTTTATCTGACATGGTGGAATAATACTGATATCATCACGTGTTTTATCTGACATGGTGGAATAATACTGATATCATCACATGTGTTTTATCTGACATGGTGGAATAATACTGATATCATCACGTGTTTTATCTGACATGGTGGAATAATACTGATATCATCACGTTTGTTTTATCTGACATGATGGAATAATACTGATATTATCACATGTTTTATCTGACATGGTGGAATAATACTGATATCATCACGTGTGTTTTATCTGACATGGTGGAATAATACTGATATCATCACATGTGTTTTATCTGACATGGTGGAATAATATTGATATCATCACATGTGTTTTATCTGACATGGTGGAATAATACTGATATCATCACATGTGTTTTATCTGACATGGTGGAATAATACTGATATCATCACATGTGTTTTATCTGACATGGTGGAATAATACTGATATCATCACGTGTTTTATCTGACATGGTGGAATAATACTGATATCATCACGTGTTTTATCTGACATGGTGGAATAATACTGATATCATCACATGTGTTTTATCTGACATGGTGGAATAATACTGATATCATCACGTTTGTTTTATCTGACATGATGGAATAATACTGATATTATCACATGTTTTATCTGACATGGTGGAATAATACTGATATCATCACGTGTTTTATCTGACATGGTGGAATAATACTGATATCATCACGTGTTTTATCTGACATGGTGGAATATTACTGATATCATCACGTGTTTTATCTGACATGGTGGAATAATACTGATATCATCACATGTGTTTTATCTGACATGGTGGAATAATACTGATATTATCACATGTGTTTTCTCTGACATGGTGGAATAATACTGATATTATCACGTGTTTTATCTGACATGGTGGAATAATACTGATATTATCACGTGTTTTATCTGACATGGTGGAATAATACTGATATTATCACGTGTTTTATCTGACATGGTGGAATAATACTGACATCATTACATGTGTTTTATCTGACATGGTGGAATAATACTGATATTATCACGTGTTTTATCTGACATGGTGGAATAATACTGATATTATCACATGTGTTTTATCTGACATGGTGGAATAATACTGATATCATCACGCGTTTTCTCTGACATGGTGGAATAATACTGATATTATCACATGTGTTTTATCTGACATGGTGGAATAATACTGATATTATCACGTGTTTTATCTGACATGGTGGAATAATACTGATATTATCACATGTGTTTTATCTGACATGGTGGAATAATACTGATATCATCACATGTGTTTTATCTGACATGGTGGAATAATACTGATATCATCACGTGTTTTATCTGACATGGTGGAATAATACTGATATCATCACGTGTTTTATCTGACATGGTGGAATAATACTGATATCATCACATGTGTTTTATCTGACATGGTGGAATAATACTGATATCATCACGTGTTTTATCTGACATGGTGGAATAATACTGATATCATCACGTTTGTTTTATCTGACATGATGGAATAATACTGATATTATCACATGTTTTATCTGACATGGTGGAATAATACTGATATCATCACGTGTGTTTTATCTGACATGGTGGAATAATACTGATATCATCACATGTGTTTTATCTGACATGGTGGAATAATATTGATATCATCACATGTGTTTTATCTGACATGGTGGAATAATACTGATATCATCACATGTGTTTTATCTGACATGGTGGAATAATACTGATATCATCACATGTGTTTTATCTGACATGGTGGAATAATACTGATATCATCACGTGTTTTATCTGACATGGTGGAATAATACTGATATCATCACATGTGTTTTATCTGACATGGTGGAATAATACTGATATCATCACGTGTGTTTTATCTGACATGATGGAATAATACTGATATCATCACGTGTTTTCTCTGACATGGTGGAATAATACTGATATCATCACGTGTTTTATCTGACATGGTGGAATAATACTGACATCATTACATGTGTTTTATCTGACATGGTGGAATAATACTGATATTATCACGTGTTTTATCTGACATGGTGGAATAATACTGATATTATCACATGTGTTTTATCTGACATGGTGGAATAATACTGATATCATCACGCGTTTTCTCTGACATGGTGGAATAATACTGATATTATCACGTGTTTTATCTGACATGGTGGAATAATACTGATATTATCACGTGTTTTATCTGACATGGTGGAATAATACTGATATTATCACATGTGTTTTATCTGACATGGTGGAATAATACTGATATCATCACATGTGTTTTATCTGACATGGTGGAATAATACTGATATCATCACGTGTTTTATCTGACATGGTGGAATAATACTGATATCATCACGTGTTTTATCTGACATGGTGGAATAATACTGATATCATCACATGTGTTTTATCTGACATGGTGGAATAATACTGATATCATCACGTGTTTTATCTGACATGGTGGAATAATACTGATATCATCACGTTTGTTTTATCTGACATGATGGAATAATACTGATATTATCACATGTTTTATCTGACATGGTGGAATAATACTGATATCATCACGTGTGTTTTATCTGACATGGTGGAATAATACTGATATTATCACATGTTTTATCTGACATGGTGGAATAATACTGATATCATCACGTGTGTTTTATCTGACATGGTGGAATAATACTGATATCATCACATGTGTTTTATCTGACATGGTGGAATAATATTGATATCATCACATGTGTTTTATCTGACATGGTGGAATAATACTGATATCATCACATGTGTTTTATCTGACATGGTGGAATAATACTGATATCATCACATGTGTTTTATCTGACATGGTGGAATAATACTGATATCATCACGTGTTTTATCTGACATGGTGGAATAATACTGATATCATCACATGTGTTTTATCTGACATGGTGGAATAATACTGATATCATCACGTGTGTTTTATCTGACATGATGGAATAATACTGATATCATCACGTGTTTTCTCTGACATGGTGGAATAATACTGATATCATCACGTGTTTTATCTGACATGGTGGAATAATACTGACATCATTACATGTGTTTTATCTGACATGGTGGAATAATACTGATATTATCACGTGTTTTATCTGACATGGTGGAATAATACTGATATTATCACATGTGTTTTATCTGACATGGTGGAATAATACTGATATCATCACGCGTTTTCTCTGACATGGTGGAATAATACTGATATTATCACGTGTTTTATCTGACATGGTGGAATAATACTGATATTATCACGTGTTTTATCTGACATGGTGGAATAATACTGATATTATCACATGTGTTTTATCTGACATGGTGGAATAATACTGATATCATCACATGTGTTTTATCTGACATGGTGGAATAATACTGATATCATCACGTGTTTTATCTGACATGGTGGAATAATACTGATATCATCACGTGTTTTATCTGACATGGTGGAATAATACTGATATCATCACATGTGTTTTATCTGACATGGTGGAATAATACTGATATCATCACGTGTTTTATCTGACATGGTGGAATAATACTGATATCATCACGTTTGTTTTATCTGACATGATGGAATAATACTGATATTATCACATGTTTTATCTGACATGGTGGAATAATACTGATATCATCACGTGTGTTTTATCTGACATGGTGGAATAATACTGATATCATCACATGTGTTTTATCTGACATGGTGGAATAATATTGATATCATCACATGTGTTTTATCTGACATGGTGGAATAATACTGATATCATCACATGTGTTTTATCTGACATGGTGGAATAATACTGATATCATCACATGTGTTTTATCTGACATGGTGGAATAATACTGATATCATCACGTGTTTTATCTGACATGGTGGAATAATACTGATATCATCACATGTGTTTTATCTGACATGGTGGAATAATACTGATATCATCACGTGTGTTTTATCTGACATGATGGAATAATACTGATATCATCACGTGTTTTCTCTGACATGGTGGAATAATACTGATATCATCACGTGTTTTATCTGACATGGTGGAATAATACTGATATTATCACGTGTTTTATCTGACATGATGGAATAATACTGATATCATCACATGTGGTTTTATCTGACATGGTGGAATAATACTGATATCATCACGTGTTTTATCTGACATGGTGGAATATTACTGATATCATCACGTGTTTTATCTGACATGGTGGAATAATACTGATATCATCACGTGTGTTTTATCTGACATGATGGAATAATACTGATATCATCACGTGTTTTCTCTGACATGGTGGAATAATACTGATATTATCACGTGTTTTATCTGACATGGTGGAATAATACTGATATCATCACGTGTGTTTTATCTGACATGGTGGAATAATACTGATATCATCACGTGTTTTATCTGACATGGTGGAATAATACTGATATCATCACGTGTTTTATCTGACATGGTGGAATAATACTGATATCATCACATGTGTTTTATCTGACATGGTGGAATAATACTGATATCATCACGTGTTTTATCTGACATGGTGGAATAATACTGATATCATCACGTTTGTTTTATCTGACATGATGGAATAATACTGATATTATCACATGTTTTATCTGACATGGTGGAATAATACTGATATCATCACGTGTGTTTTATCTGACATGGTGGAATAATACTGATATCATCACATGTGTTTTATCTGACATGGTGGAATAATATTGATATCATCACATGTGTTTTATCTGACATGGTGGAATAATACTGATATCATCACATGTGTTTTATCTGACATGGTGGAATAATACTGATATCATCACATGTGTTTTATCTGACATGGTGGAATAATACTGATATCATCACGTGTTTTATCTGACATGGTGGAATAATACTGATATCATCACATGTGTTTTATCTGACATGGTGGAATAATACTGATATCATCACGTGTGTTTTATCTGACATGATGGAATAATACTGATATCATCACGTGTTTTCTCTGACATGGTGGAATAATACTGATATCATCACGTGTTTTATCTGACATGGTGGAATAATACTGATATTATCACGTGTTTTATCTGACATGATGGAATAATACTGATATCATCACATGTGGTTTTATCTGACATGGTGGAATAATACTGATATCATCACGTGTTTTATCTGACATGGTGGAATATTACTGATATCATCACGTGTTTTATCTGACATGGTGGAATAATACTGATATCATCACGTGTGTTTTATCTGACATGATGGAATAATACTGATATCATCACGTGTTTTCTCTGACATGGTGGAATAATACTGATATTATCACGTGTTTTATCTGACATGGTGGAATAATACTGATATCATCACGTGTGTTTTATCTGACATGATGGAATAATACTGATATCATCACGTGTTTTATCTGACATGGTGGAATAATACTGATATCATCACATGTGGTTTTATCTGACATGGTGGAATAATACTGATATCATCACGTGTTTCTCTGACATGGTGGAATAATACTGACATCATCACATGTGTTTTATCTGACATGGTGGAATAATACTGATATCATCACGTGTTTATCTGACATGGTGGAATAATACTGATATCATCACGTGTTTCTCTGACATGGTGGAATAATACTGACATCATCACATGTGTTTTATCTGACATGGTGGAATAATACTGATATCATCACGTGTTTATCTGACATGCTGGAATAATACTGATATCATCACGTGTTTTATCTGACATGGTGGAATAATACTGATATCATCACGTGTTTCTCTGACATGGTGGAATAATACTGACGGGAACATTCATGTGGTGGCGAATGTGTTTTATGTCAACATCTTATCAACATCATCACATTTTATACTCCTTTAGCTTGATGACTAGAACACAAATTAACTAATTGACTAAATTCAAGATGTTTCAAGGTTAGAATCAAGAAATGCACATTCTACTAATCTAATTTAATCATTTACATTTTGCAATACCAATATCCAAAGCTATACTTGTATTCAATCAATCAAAATTCATAATCAAAATACAAATGGTATAAAATATATTCTGGATATTTTAGATGTGATAATGTCTTGAGAAGAATAAACAAAAACAAAAGGTATTTCTGAGTAAACTTTCATTCAATTTGATTTGATGTGGCATAAACCAATACGCAAATTCTTAGTAAAAAATATAAGTCAGAACCATAGCCTCTCTATTCTCTCATGTGATTTCAAGTCCTCTGACCGGGAAAATAAGATTATTGGATTATAATAAGATTATTGGAAAGGCTTTTCTCCTGTGTGTGTGTTTCTTCATGCCTTTTCATGTTCGCTAACTGGGTAAAACTCTTTCCACATTGAGAGCATTGGAAAGGCTTCTCTCCCGTGTGTGTTCTCTCATGCTTTTTCAGTGTCCCTAACTCTGTAAAATTATTTCCACACAGGGAGCATTGGAAAGGCTTCTCTCCTGTGTGTAATCTCTCATGCATTTTCAATGTCCCTGACCGGGCAAAAAAAATTCCACAGTGGGAGCATTGGAAAGGTTTCTCTCCTGTGTGCATTCTCTCATGCATTTTCAAGTTCCCTAACCGGGGAAAACTTTTTCCACACTGAGAGCATTGGGAAGGCCTCTCTACTAAGTGTGTTCTCTCATGTGATTTCATGTCCCCTAATGAGGAAAATGTATTTTCACACTGGGAGCATTGATATGGCTTCTCTCCAGTGTGTGTTCCTTCATGCCTTTTCATGTTCGCTAACTGGGTAAAACTCTTTTCACATTGGGAGCATTGGAAAGGCTTCTCTCCTGTGTGTGTCCTCTCATGCTTTTTCAGTGTCCCTAACTCGGTAAAACTCTTTCCACACAGAAAGCAGTGGAAAGGCTTTTCTCCTGTGTGTATTCTCTCATGCATTTTTAAGTTCCCTAACCGAGGAAAACCTTTTCCACACTGGGAGCATTGGAAAGGCTTATCTCCTGTGTGTGTCAGCTCATGTGATTTCAGGTCCCCTAGCTGGGTAAATCTCCTTCCACAGTCTGAGCAGTGGTAGGGCTTCTCCCCTGTGTGCGTTCTCTCATGCATTTGTAGATTCCGTAACTGTGTAAAACTCTTTCCACACTGAGAGCATTGGAAAGGCCTCTCTATAGAGTGTGTTCTCTCATGTTTTTTCAGGTCCCCGGATGAGGAAAATGTTATTTCACACTGGGAGCATTTATATGGCTTCTCTCCAGTGTGTCGTCTCTCATGCACTTTTAGGTTCCCTGTGTGTCTAAAACCCTTTCCACACTGGGAGCAGTGGAAAGGCTTCTCTCCTGTGTGTGTCATTTCATGCGTTTTCAAGTTCCCTAACTGGGTAAATCTTTTTCCACACTGGGAGCAGTGGAAAGGCTGATCTCCTGTGTGTGTGCGCTCATGTGATTTTAGATTCCCTAACGAAGTAAAACTCTTTGCACAGTCTGAGCAGTGGTAGGGCTTCTCCACTGTGTGTGTTCTTTTATGTGTTTGTAGATTCCCTAATAGGGTAAAACTCTTTCCACACTGAGAGCATTGGAAAGGCCTCTCTACTAAATGTGTTGTCTCATGTGTTTTCAGGTCCCCTGATGAGGAAAATGTATTTTCACACTGGGAGCATTGATATGACTTCTCTCCAGTGTGTGTTCCTTCATGCCTTTTCATGTTTGCTAACTGGGTAAAACTCTTTCCACATTGGGAGCATTGGAAAGGCTTCTCTCCTGTGTGTGTCCTCTCATGCTTTTTCAATGTCCCTAACTCAGTATAACTATTTCCACACTGGGAGCAGTGGAAAGGCTTATCTCCTGTGTGTGTGCGCTCATGTGATTTCAGATTCCCTAACCAGGTAAAACTCTTTCCACACTGGGAGCAGTGGTGTGGTTTTGCTGGTTTGGTCATCTCTGGGTCTGGTTCCCCTGAAGGACTCTTGTTGTGAGAGTCTGGTCTCTCACCTGCTGAAGACAGAGAGTATTTGGTTAAACAGAGATACCTGAATGAAACCTCTACATGATAAAACTGTCTTTCTACAAGGTTTAATCTAGACTAGATCCCTCAATAAAATGCATCATCTTCAAGACCCTGGTGCTTGGTTATGGAGCAGCAAAATACTCTGGCCTCAACTGTTGTTTCATCCTTACCCTGGGTCAAAACATTACATCAAGGCTGCCTTGGGGGTTGAATAGACTATACATTTGAATCACTTCATGGCTGGTTTACCAATCACTAAGACCTGCTTTATGGTGACCTCTGTCCTTAGAGAGGGTACACCAGGAGACCAAATGTCAATATTGGTGGAACAATCTGCCTCCTAATGTCAGGACAGTGGAGTCCCTGCCCATTTTCAGAAAATGTCTACAACCCTAAACCTTTAAAGAATATCTAAAATACGTGGGAAGTAGATAAAGGGCTTCATTGTCAAAATCCTGAAGTATTCCTTTAAAGGACAAATGTTCCAGGACTCCACCGATAGCATCGACGAGCTAACCATCTCAATCACCGGCTTCATCAGGAAATGCATCGTCAACATTGTCCCAAAAGTGAAGGTTTGCTGCTTCCCCAATCAAAATCCCTGGATTAACACAAGGTATGTGCTAAGCTAAAGGACAGAGCTACCGCACACAAGGCTATCGCAGTCAACCCAAAGGATAAGGCTGAGGATACGAAGCAGGAGTCCCTCTAAGACCTCTGCAGAGCCATCAAACAGGCAAAAGGAAAATATAGGAACAAGGTGGAATCCTATTACATTGGATCTGATGCTTGACGGATGTACAGTCCATTATGAATTACAAAGGAAGACCTAGCAGTGATCTGCCGAACGATGCCTCTCTACCAGACTAACTCTATATTTTATGCATGCTTTGACAAAAACAACACAGAGCCATGCACGAGGGCCCCCATTGCCCCAGAGGACTGGTTGTTCTCGCTCTCCGACGGCAGACAAGGGTACGGTTTTCCATGGTATTCCAGGGAGCGGTAGTGTATTCAAAGCACTCCACAAATCTGCTATGTATGGTAGGGTGGCAAGAAGGAAGCCATTACTCCAGAAAGCCCACCTTGAATCCTGTTTGAAGTATGCAACTGAAGAAACTTCAGAGATTCTGTAGCCATGTGGGAAAAAGTTGTGGTCTGACGAAACTACAATTGAACTTTTTGGACTAAATGCAAAGCATTACGTTTGGCGCAAACCCAACACGGCACATCAGCCAAAGAACACCATCCCTACTGTGAAGCATGGTGGTGCAGCATCATGTTATAGGGATGTTTCTCATCGTCAGGGACTTACCAGGATAGAATGGACAATTAACGGAGCAATGTACAGAAAGGTCCTTGAGGAAAACCTGCTGGGATGGAAGTTGACCTTTCAGCATGACAACGAGCCGAAGCACACAGTCAAAGCTACAGTGGAGTGGCTAAGGAATTAAAAGGTAAATGTCCTTGAGGGGCCCAGACAGAGCACCGACCTAAATACAATCAACAATGTGTGGCATGACTTGAAGATGGCTGTCCATCAACATTCCCCAAGGAACTTGACAGAGCTTGAACAGTTTTGTAAAGAAGAAAGCCAAATCTACGTGTGCAAAGTTGGTAAAGATACATCCCAACAGACTCATGGCTGTAACTACTGCCAAAGGTGCTTCTACCAAGTATTATTAAAGTTTATTTCTTTAAAGTTTGCATGTCCAAAAGGCACCCATTTCGTGGAACGACCCAAAAACCATGTCAAACATCCTTCCTCCCAATGACATTCCTACGAGAATGGCCCGAACAATCTGAGATAACCAAATATATTTTAGGCTGTCCTGGCATGGAATCACCCGAGAGGAGTAAAAAATAAAGTGGAGTGAGCCACTTTATAAAATGACTATTTTCACTGTGACCTGATGCTGCTGACTATCAGGCAGTGAGGCAGGCGGTTGCTGTGTGAGTGGTGGGGAGGGAGCTTCATCTACACTGTGTAACAACTCCATAGGTGGAGGAGTGTCACATGGGGAGGGAGCTTCATCTACACTGTGTAACAACTCCATAGGTGGAGGAGTGTCACATGGGGAGGGAGCTTCATCTACACAGTGTAACAACTCCATAGGTGGAGGAGTGGGTCACATGGGGAGGGAGCTTCATCTACACAGTGTAACAACTTGTCACATTTGTGGTAGTGAAAAACCAAGAGACAGACGAGGCAGTTCATCACTCAAAGGGGATTTATTAACTCAAAAATGGTTCACAGGTAGCTTGGAGAATGTTCATGTCGCAAAAATAATAAGCTACGCTAAGGACCCTGGGACAAAACAACTCCCTCTGCAACTGGATCCTGGACTTTCAAACTCCCCAGGTGGTAAGGGTAGGTAACAACACATCTGCCACGTTGATCCTCAACATGGGGGCTCCTCAGGGGTGCGTGCTCAGTCCCCTCCTGTACTTCCTGTTCACCCATGACTGCATGGCCAGGCACGACTCCAACACCATCATTACGTTTGCAGACGACACAACAGTGGTAGGCCTGATCACTGACAACGATGAGACAGCCTATAGGGAGGAGGTCAGAGACCTGGCCGTGTGGTGCCAGGATAACAACCTCTCCCTCAACATGATCAAGACAAAGGAGATGATTGTGGCATGGGTCCTCAGATCCTCAAAAAGTTCTACAGCTGCAACATTGAGAGCATCCTGACTGGTTGCATCACTGCCTGGTACGGCAACTGCTCTGCCTCCGACCACAAGGCACTACAGAGGGTAGTGTGTACGGCCCAGTACATCACTGGGGCCAAGCTTCCTGCCATCCAGGAACTCTATACCAGGCGGTCTCAGAGGAAGGCCCTAAAATTGTCAAACACTCCAGCCACCCATGTCATACTGTTCTCTCTGCTACCGCATGGCAAGCGGTACAAGAGGGCCAAGTCTAGGTCCAAATGGCTTCTCAACAGCTTCTACCCCCAAGCCATCAGACTCCTGAACAGCTAATCACATGGCCACCCAGACTACTGGCATTGTTTTTCAGCGGCAGGGACTGGGAGACTAGTCAGTGTCGAGGGAAAGATGAACAGAGAGTACAGACAGATCCTAAACCATCTGACCTGCTTAACACATGTACATGTACGTGACCTTTAACATTCAGCTCGTAAATCAGGGTCATCAATGACATGTTTGTTCCTTCTTAATACTCTCATGTAATCTGGCTCTGATCGAATGTCGTGCTTTTAGGTTGAGCAAAGCACTATAATCTGGCTCTGATGGAATGTCGTGTTTTTAGGTCGAGCAGAGCACTATAATCTGGCTCTCATGGAATGTCGTGTTTTTAGGTTGAGCAGACACTATAATCTGGCTCTCATGGAATGTCGTGTTTTTAGGTTGAGCAGAGCACTATAATCTGGCTCTCATGGAATGTCGTGTTTTTAGGTTGAGCAGAGCACTATAATCTGGCTCTCATGGAATGTCGTGTTTTTAGGTTGAGCAGACACTATAATCTGGCTCTGATGGAATGTCGTGTTTTTAGGTTGAGCAGAGCACTATAATCTGGCTCTGATGGAATGTCGTGTTTTTAGGTTGAGCAGAGCACTATAATCTGGCTCTGATGGAATGGTGTGTTTTTAGGGTGAGCAGAGCACTATAATCTGGCTCTGATGGAATGTCGTGTTTTTAGGGTGAGCAGAGCACTATAATCTGGCTCTGATGGAATGTCGTGTTTTTAGGGTGAGCAGAGGACTATGATAATAGACATTGAGGACTAGGCAACAGTATTTCAGTCAATGTCATTGGATGCATTTGATCCATTGTTAATAAACGTTTTGGTGGCGGCCCAGTCTTGATGGTATACACATATCACAGTGTAGTTGATCAATTCCTACAGTACTGAACAACATATTAAAGTGTAGAACTTCAGTAGAACCCCGTTAAAAGCACACATTGTTAACAACTGCAGAGTTTGTACCACTGATAGATAGTACTTACTGGTGTTAATCAGATCTCCAACCTCCTCCTCCTCCTCCTCTTCTTCCTCTAATGTGACAGTAATCTCCCCCTCCTTCACCTCAAAAACGTCTTCCTCCTCTTTCACTGTGACTGTCATCTCCTCCTTCTCTTCTTTCACTCCCATCACGGCATCCTCCTCTTTCACATCCTCCTCGTCTTTCACTAAAACGTCTTCTTCTTTCACTGTAACAGCCTCACCCTCGACTTTTTTTTTTACTGTGACATCCTCCTCTTCCTCCTCCTCTTTCTCCGTCCAGCAGACCTCTTCTTCAGTAGGGGCGGAGTAGCTTAGTGAGCTCATGGTCGGGGTTGTTAGCGAGGTAACGTTAGCTAGTTATCATTAGCGACTAGGCTACTGCTAACTTAACCAGCCAGTTAGTTGACTAACAAAAATGTAAATATGAAAATTAAGGGGTAACTAGTGGATACGACATACATGTATTTTTTTTAAAAGCGTGTTCCGGTTGTATGTTGGCTATTAAGATACCTAGGTGGTTGAATCAGTAGCCATGTTGTTCTTGTTGAAGAAGTCCCGTCCACTAGAATATACGTCACACTAGCAACAGCGCATGAAAGACGCACTTCGCCATCAAGGCTATATAAAGCAGTAGAGGAAAATGTTTATTTTTCATTTATTTCATTAAATAATATTATTACATACAGAAGTACAAAGGAAACCATGTGTTGATTGATTATTCAATAATTTTGACTCAGATAAACATATGTTACATTATCCTTTTCACAACCAGTATTCTGTATTCTCTGACATGGTGGAATAATACTAATGGAACGTTCATGAGGTAGTGAATGTTTTAATGTCAACAGCTTTGATGACTAGTACTGTAGTGGCTAAAGGTTCCTAGATTAAACATTTAAAAAGCCAAATAAAGGTGCCAAATACAGGTTGAGTTCCAATGCTTTTCCATTGATGAGATAACGGGGTATTGTTGCAGTTAAATTATATTTATTACTTACAGAATTAACCCACCGAGCACATTCGGTTCCTTTGGAAGTTGTGGGAATGTTTTTGGTTTCTCATTGGTTCTGGGAATGAAGCCAGGCATTTTCTGACTGGTAGAACAGAACGGAAGTGAAACATGGGAATGTATATTTTTTGGTTGCAGGGAGGTTCTGAGAATTTTCCTATGAGGTTTTATTAATGTTCTGATAACGGAAATTACAGGTTATTTAGAGTTTACCCCCTGCACAATGACTCGGTACCGTTACCCCCTGTATATAGCCTTGATACTACCTTGTACCCCTGACAATGACTCGGTACCGGTACCCCCTGTATATAACCTTGATACTACCTTGTACCCCTGACAATGACTCGGTACCGGTACCCCCTGTATATAGCCTTGATACTACCTTGTACCCCCGCACAAAGACTCAGTACCGGTACCCCCTGTATATAGCCTTGATACTACCTTGTACCCCTGCACAATGACTCGGTACCGGTACCCCCTGTATATAGCCTTGATACTACCTTGTCCTTCCTCCTCTTCCACTCTCAATGCTTCCTCCACCTCCCCTTCCTCCTCTTCCTCCACCTCTCCTTCCTCCTCTTCCACTCTCGATGCTTCCTCCACCTCTCCTTCCTCCTCTTCCACTGTCGATGCTTCCTCCACCTCTTTCCTCCTCTTCCACTCTCAATGCTTCCTCCACCTCCCCTTCCTCCTCTTCCTCCACCTCCCCTTCCTCCTCTTCCTCCACCTCTCCTTCCTCCACCTCTCCTTCCTCCTCTTCCACTCTCAATGCTTCCTCCTCTTCCACTCTCAATGCTTCCTCCACCTCCCCTTCCTCCTCTTCCTCCACCTCTCCTTCCTTCTCTTCCACTCTCGATGCTTCCTCCACCTCTCCTTCCTCCTCTTCCTCCACCTCTCCTTCCTCCACCTCTCCTTCCTCCTCTTCATCCACCTCTCCTTCCTGCTCTTCCTCCAACTCTCCTTCCTGCTCTTCCTCCACCTCTCCTTCCTGCTCTTCCTCCACCTCTCCTTCCTCCTCTTCCTCCACCTCTCCTTCCTGCTCTTCCTCCACCTCTCCTTCCTCCTCTTCCTCCACCTCTTCCTCCACCTCTCCTTCCTGCTCTTCCTCCACCTCTCCTCCACCTCTCCTTCCTGCTCTTCCTCCACCTCTCCTTCCTGCTCTTCCTCCACCTCTCCTTCCTCCTCTTCCTCCACCTCTTCTTCCTCCACCTCCTCCACCTCTCCTTCCTCCTCTTCCTCCACCTCTCCTTCCTCCTCTTCCATTAATCACCACATTTTATACTCCTTTAACTTGATGACTAGCACATCAATTAACTCAATGACAGAATTCAAGAGATTAAGGTTAGAATCCAGGTCCCGTTCAGCTCAGTTGGTAGCTTGCAGTGCCAGGGTTATGGGTTCGATTCCCACCGGGGACTAGTACAAAAATGTTTCACTACTGTACGGCTCTCTGGATAAGAGCATCTGCTAAATGATAAACATGTGAAATGTAAAAACGTAAGAAATGCACATTCTATTAATCTAACTTTGTAATTTTCATTTATTGAATTTTAAAAACATACAATATACCTTTTTTATTATTTGTTTAACTAGGCAAGTCAGTTAAGAACACATTCTTATTTACAGTGACAGCCGACCTACAGGTTCAGCCCCTGGAGCAAATTAGGGTCGACAGTGAAGCCACTCAACATTTACATTGCATTCAGTCATCTACCATACAATCCAATCCAAAGCAACCCACAACAGCAACCAGGGTCAAGCGCCACGCCAAAGGGCACATCGACTGATCTCCCACCCAGTTGAATTGGGGAACCAAACCAGCGACCTCTTGGCCACAGGCCCAAGCTCCAAACCGCAAGACCCCACCCCCACACACCCCCCCCCCCCCCCTCTCTCCTTCTCTCATGTGTGTGTCATCTCATGCGTTTTCAAGGTCCCTAACTGGGTAAAACTTTTTTCACACTGGGAGCAGTTGAAAGGTTTCCCTCCTGTGTGTGTCATCTCATGCATTTTCAGGTTCCATGAATGGGTAAAACATTTCCCACACAAGGAGCATTGGAATGGTTGTTCTCCTGGGTGTATTCTCTCATGATCTTTCAGATGCGATAACTGAATAAATCTCTTTCCACACTGGGAGCATTGGAAAGGCCTCTCTACTAAGTGCGTTCTCTCATGTGATTTCAGGTCCCCTGACGAGAGAAATTCATTTCCGCACTTGGCGCATTGATATGGCTTCTCTCCAGTGTGTGTTCTTTCATGCAGTTTTAGATACCTTGAGTGTCCAAAACCCTTTCCACACTGGGAGCATTTATATGGTTTTTCTCCAGTATGTGTTCTTTCATGCACTTTTAGATTCCCTGTGTGTCCAAAACCCTTTCCACACTGGGAGCATTGATATGGCTTCTCTCCAGTGTGTGTTCTTTCATGAACTTTTAGATGCCCTGAGAGCCTAAAACCCTTTCCACACTGGGAGCAGTGATAAGGCTTCTCTCCTGTGTGTGTCATCTCATGCGTTTTCAGGTTCCCTGAGTGTCTAAAACCCTTTCCACACTGGGAGCAGTGGTGTGGTCTTGCTGGTTTGGTCGTCTTTCGGTCTGGTTCCACTGAATGACTTTTCCCGCTGTGAGTGTCTGGTCTCTCTCCTGCTAAAGACAAACAGAGTATACGGTTAAACAGAGACCTGAATGAAACCTCAACATGATAAAATGGTCTTTCTACAAGGTTTAATGTAGACTAGATCCCTCAACAAAATGCATCTTCAAGGCCCTGGTGCTTGGTTACAGAGCAGCAAGGTGAACTGCTCCTCCCTTCCTTCAGGCTATGCTGGATGCAAGAGATTAGCTGAACAACTTCTATATTCAAGAATTGTATTAAACAAAGATGTCCACAGGGAGACTGTTACAACCTTGCAGAAGAGTCGTTTCAATCTTCCACCCTCCTGAGGAGAGGACAGACCTAAATACTCTGGCCTTAACTGTTGTTTCATCCTTACCCTGGGTCAAAACATTACATCAAGGCTGCCTTGGGGGTTGAATAGACTATACATTTGAATCACTTCAGGACACCCATGGCTGGTTTACCAATCACTAAGACCTGCTTTATGGTGACCTCTGTCCTTGGAGAGGGTACACCAGGAGACCAAATTCCATTAGGGGATAATCATCAGAATCGTTCTTAACAACCCAACCAGAGAACTCCGTTCTGCACCTCTGGTCTCTTGGCCCTCCCACCTCTATGGGAGGACAGATCCCACTCAGCCTAGTCAACATTCTTCTCTGTCCTGGCACCCTATTGGTGGAACAATCTTCTCTCTGGATTGGTCGACTGTTAAGCAGCTCACCTTGTTTGTGCGTAAATTGTGGTTTTAGTATGTTTTGTGAGTTTTTTTGTTGTTGCAATAGTTGAACTATAATAGTTCAGGATTATGGAGTGCTACTGTTTTACGAAGGTTTTAAACAGTCCTTTTTATCACGGAGGCACTTTTTATTTTTCTCAGCGCCGAACGTACACGGGATTCCTCAACTATTTACAACCAAGCCCAGCTCCTGGAGTTAGCACACTCAGCGCTGCTGCATCCCAGGGAAAAGTTCCATATTCCGGACGAGTTGAAGAGGCAACGGCGTGGACGCAGGGCGGGATTGAAGTGTAAGGCAAAGCTAAGGAAGTACAAGCCGGCTATACCGTCTATCATTATGGGCAATGTGAGATCGCTGCATAGCAAGATGGACGAGCTTCAGGGTTTGGTTTACGGACAAAGAGAATACCAGGAAGCAAGCCTATTGTGTTTTTCTGAGACATGGCAGAATGATAACATTCCGGACCATCAGAGCAGGCAGGAATTGCGTTTCTTCCGGTAAGAGTAAGGGGGGGGCTGGCTTTATTAGTTAACAACAGATGGTGTAATCCGAGCCATATTACTCTTAAGGAAGAGTTTTGTAGCCCAGACATTGAGCCGTTAGCCTGAGACCCTACTATTTGCAGAGGGAATTCATGCTGGCAATTGCTGTTATTGTTTACATTCCGCCCTCCGCTGACGCAAAACACAGCCTGTGACGTCATCCAGTCTGTTATCGGGAGGTTTCAGCGCATCCCTTCTTTGCCGAACATATTCCTGTGTTGGTGTGTTTGGCACCGGGTGAAAGTTGATTTCATTAGTTTTAGAACAAAGTGATGTAAGAGCACGTGGAGTAATGAGTAGGATGAGTTTTATTCACATGCAATAGTTATTGCTTTTGAGATTGATCTACCTTCAATGAAAACTAATATAAGTTGTATGTTTCTGGATGATGCACTATTAGGGTTGCACATTTTGGGGAATATTCAGAGGGAAACTTCAGGTGGAATTAGCGGGAATTAACGGAAATAAATGCAAATTAATACCATTTAAAAGTAGATGTTTTTTTGCATTGAATATCTTTACCATATCATATGGAGACAGAAATATAAACCTTTTACCTTATAAGTAGACAATTGCAAATGATTAAATCCAATAAAAATAATAAATATGATTTAGTTAAGAATTAAACTTAATTAAATTAGTTGACTTCACATGGGATGATTTCACTGAACAACAAAAGAAAGGGAATATTGAAAGATCCCCAATGATCCATCACATCTCCCAAAAACGTTTTCAACATACATCTGTAAAATGATGACAGCTAAAATGAAACTAAAGCTTTGGTTGTCTTCCTCTCAGGCTTCCATGTCTTCTTTCTGGACCTCCTCAATGTCCACCTCTTGAACATCAGACTCTGAGGCCTCATCTTCAATGTCACTTTCCAACCTTGTTGAAGATGGCTCATTGTCAGGCTCAAAAAGCCTCAAATTTGCCCGGATGGTCACCAGTTTTCAACCCTTGTATTGGTCAGCCTGTTGCATGCTTTGGTGTGTGTGTTCCCAAACAAGGACCAGTTGCGCTCAGAGACGGCTGATGTTGGTGGGATTTGGAGGAGGATGGAGGCAACAGGGCAAAGAGCCTCAGATCCACAAAGTCCCTTCCACCAGTTGGCTGATGAGATATTTTGGCACGACTGCCATATTGCATCTCCATCCCAAAGCCTTTGCTTGGAAGTGTACTTTGCCAGACTGCCAAGAACCTTGCCCTCATCCAGGCCAAGGTGGTGAGACATGGTAGTGATGACACCATAGGCCTTGTTGATCTCTGCACCAGACAGGATGCTCTTGCCAGCATACTTGGGTCCAACATGTACGCTGCGGCATGTATGGACTTCAGGAAGAAGTCTTCATGCTTTTTGATGCATTTCAGAACTGCAGTTTCCTCTGCTTTGAGCAACAGTGAAGTGGGCAGGGCAGTACGGAGTTCTTCTCTTACATCTGCAAGCAGAGTCTGAACATCAGACAGGATGGCCCATTGTCTCACTCAATCCATGCAATGGCTACTGCTATAGGTTTCATGAGTTTCAGGCTGCTTACCACTCTCTCTCAAAATACATCATCCAGGAGGATCCTCTTGATGGGCTGTCCATATCGGCAAACTGTGATATGACCATTTTTTGGAGAGACTCCTTCCCCTCCAGGAGACTGTCAAACATGATGACAACACCAGCCCAACAGGTGTTGCTGGGCAGCTTCAATCTTCTCTTAATCTTCTCACTTTGCTTGGTGAGGTAGATTGCTGCTATAACTTGATGACCCTTCACATACCTAACCATTTCCTTGGCTCTCTTGTAGAGTGTATCCATTGTTTTCAGTGCCATGATGTCCTTGAGGAGCAGATTAAATGCATGAGCAGCACAGCCAATGGGTGTGATGTGAGGGTAGGATTCCTACACTTTAGACCAAGCAGCTTTCATGTTCGCAGCATTGTCTGTCACCAGTGCAAATACCTTCTGAGGACCATGAGCTGTTGCTATCGATGAGGTCTGATTCATAATTTTCACCTTGAATAGTAGAGGGACTTTTGTCAGAGGTTGCTTGTTGTGAGCGCTGAGGGAACTTTATGCACTTGGCCAGATGATTCTGCATCTTTGTTGCATTCTTCACATATTCCATGTACAGATCTAAGGCACTGCATCCCAGTGCGTTACTACAGATCCCGGTTCGACACTGGGCTGTGTCACAGCCGGCCACGCACGGGAGACCCATGAGACGACACACATTTGGCCCAGCGTCGTCCAGGGTAAGGGAAGGGTTTGGCCCAGCGTCGTCCAGGGTAAGGGAAGGGTTTGGCCGGTTGGGATGTTCTTGTCCCATCGCGCTCTAGCAACTCCTGTGGCGGGCTGGGCGGATGCACGTTGACACGGTCGCCAGGTGTACAGTGTTTCCTCCGGCACATTGGTGCGGCTGGCTTCCGGGTTAAGCGTGCATTGTGTCAAAAAGCAGTGCGGCTTGGCAGGGTCGTGTTCTGGAGGACTCACAGCTCTCTACCTTCACCTCTCCCGAGTCTGTATGGGAGATGCAGCGATGGGACAAGACTAACTACCAATTGGTTATGACGAAATTGGGGAAAAAAAAAATATTTGACAAAGGCGCTCTTCCCTCCCCGCTTTTGCCTGATGACACGACTGGCCTTTGTCCGGTTCCCTGTGGTTCAGCATAATGACACGACTGGCCTTTGTCTGGTTCCCTGTGGTTCAGCATAATGACACGACTGGCCTTTGTCCGGGTGCCCTGTGGTTCAGCATAATGACACGACTGGCCTTTGTCCGGTTCCCTGTGGTTCAGCATAATGACACGACTGGCCTTTGTCCGGTTCCCTGTGGTTCAGTATAATGACACGACTGGCCTTTGTCCGGTTCCCTGTGGTTCAGCATAATGACACGACTGGCCTTTGTCCGGTGCCCTGTGGTTCAGAATAATGACACGACTGGCCTTTGAGGCCCCGTGGCTCAGCATCATCCGCTTAGTCCATTGCCTCAAGCCACACCCACAGCCCGGCACACCCACCAAACGGAGCAAGCATACCTCAGTCTATTCAAGAACATATTAGAACGTTTTGGGGAAACCGTTCACCAACGTAACAAACATTCAAGCGAACTGAATGCACTTTTAGTCTAGTCCTGACAACTGAGATGCTTCACAATCCGGTGAAACCGCTCTCATTGTTCTTTCTGTGGTTATAACTATCGCGGACATTGCCATTGGATCCACCGAGTCGCATTAGTAGAAATTCCATGCAGCCATTTTACACGTTTGAACACTGAAATGAGTGGTAATTTACACGTCAATTAGACTGATATCTTGTTTCATATTTTTTTGTAAACAAACACTATCGTTTGAAAACCTGGTTTAAACTATTCATTTGTAACTTATGGATGGTCAGTCCTTGTATCCATGTAAGTTTTGAGTGGTTACATACCGGTGTCTCCAGCCCCATCCCTTAACTGTTTACGAAAACAAGCGTTGGACCAGTAACCGAACGGTCGCTGGTTCGAATCCCCGAGCCGAATAGGTGAAAATCTGTCGCTGTACCCTTGAGCAAAACACTTAACCCTAATTGTTTCCGTTAGTCACTCTGGATAAGACGGTCCGCTAAATGACAAAAAATGTGTCATGGCGGTCATTTTGTTGTTGTTTGAATGCCGGATTGACACTTTGAAACCACACATCAGTTCAACAACTGGCAGAGCTTGTGCTCTTGTTGTTAAGATGGTAACATTACTCACTGGTGTTAATCAGATCTCCAGTCTCGTCCTCTTTTTCCTCATCCGCTTTCACTCTGATAGCTTCATCGCCTTTCACTGTGACATCCTCCTCTTCCTCCTCTTCTTTCACGACAATATTAAGCCACAGACCCTGTTTCTCCGTCCAGCAGACCTCTTCTTTAGCAGGAGGGGAGTAGTTTAGTGAGCTCATGGTCCTGGATGTTATTAAGATAGCTAGATAGTTAGCATAAGCTACTAGCCTAGTGCTAATTTAACCAGTCAGCTTGCTGACTGAAAACGTAAATACGAAGGGGTTAACTAGTAGATACGACAAACGTGTGTTTAAAACACAATGACTAATATACACCGAAAACGTCCAAAGAGCTCCAATGTTTCGGCTATGTTGGCTAGCAAGATACAGAGGTGGCTGATTCGCTGTTGAAGAAGCGTCCCGTCCACTGCGTTTAACGCCACGTCACACTCTGGCAGCATCGCCTGTAAAACGCATATCGCCATCTGCTGACTGGAGTGGGACGGGTAATGCAGTTTAGGGAAATATTTATTATTTTTCATTTTGGTGTTTTGACCAATCACATTTAATCTTTTAACATTAGATATTTTTCAGAGCTGATCTGATAAATATCAGAAATGGGTTGCCTGTGTAAGCACAGACTACTTTTTTTTTTAATGAACCTTTATTTGACAGTTGTGGCTGCTTTGCTTGATGTACTGTCATCTCTACCTTCTTGCCCTTTGTGCTGTTGTCTGTGCCCAATAATGTTTGTACCATGTTTTGTGCTGCTACCAGGGCCGGCCCTGGACGTTCTGCCGCCCTAGGCAAGACACAAATAAATGGTTTGTCTCCATGAATATATTATAGGCTGCAGCTCAGCTTCAGAATGTCATAGAGAGGAATCAATATATCCCCATAAGCATCGGAGTCACGTCTTTCGCTGGCATTTTAAAGCTCGTTTGTACCATGAAGCATCACTGAGCTAAGCCTTTTTATAGAACAAGTATTTTTTTGAAAATATGAAGTAAACAATATATATCATTTTTACCCTCACTCAATTCGAGCCCTGGTTTTAACCAAACACACCAAACCCTTCCCAGACATGGAGGTATTTAAGGAGTGCATGTGACAGTATTTAGCTATACCGACATCTATGGATATAAATGTGTTTATCAAACAGGCAGGCGTACCACTTATTTTTGTGAATAGGAAGAAATAGGCTCCAATTATATATGTAATTCTATGATTATACCCGTAAAAATTTTTAGGTCCCTTACCAGACAGAAGGAAATATTACTTTAACCCCTCCATCGGAGTTACAATTTAGCTGTCACTATGCAGCCAACTACCTATAGTAGGAAACCACGTTTTTTATTAATAATATTCCACCTGTTATCACACAAAGCACGATCCCATAATTGTTACAAATACATAAAAAATAACTGTAGAACTGTAAAAAAGATTGAGATCATTTGAGCTTTGAAACACGTGCTTTCATAAATGCATGGTGGGCCTCGTTTCGTAAAATAAGCGTAATGTCGATGACCCAGCCTTAACGAATTTCGTTTATTTACATACCGAATTTGATTGTCCAACATCAGTTTCAGCATTTATTTATTTTGTCTGAGCCTAGAATGGCCTCTTTCGTCCGCTGTGGCGCTGCATTGCAGTCAACGATGTTTTCTCTCTGTAGCTGTCCATGGTCCTGAAATCAAATCATCTGAGAGAGATGGTACAACATGGTACAAACATTATTGGGCACAGACATTGGGCTGCTCCTACATGGTGTAACAATACATAGATGTATACAGTGGCTACCCGTCATTCAGGGCAGGTGGGGCAAAATATTTTTGGTTGTCGAGTGCTATATGATTGTTGGGCCTTGCCTGTTTTGCATGTTATTCTTTCATTAATACGTATCACATATCAGTTTGCAGACTATGTAAAGAAAATATATATCATTGAGTTAATAAAGCTGCATACAAACATGGTCTCTTTTTTGATTTATTGAGTAAGGCAGCTCCAAAATGAAGGTGTTTCAGCCGAGCTCAGAGCCAGGGGTTGCTAGGTTACTGTAATCAGTAACGTAACGTTTGGATTCCCCAAACTCAGTTACGTAATATATTTTAATTCTCTTACTTTTAGATTACTTTCCCCTTAAGAGCCATTAGAAGAAGACTAACGTGTATGTTACCAATTGAATAACATCTATTGCAGGATAAATCAATGTTAAAGTTTACATAGCTGGCCATATATGGATGATGCATTTTACTTTATGGGTTGGTTATGTAGGCTTCTTCTAACCCATCGCTTTCTACTACATATAATAAGATTTGATTATATCTTTACATTAAAAACCAAAGTCTATCAGAATTCTAGTCATTCCAATAAATGTTTCACCTCTTGATCTTCAAGAAATGGAAGTATAGATTAGCCAAATTGTTTTACATGAGCATGACCCCAAAACTAAGAACTCATTATGATTTTGTTGTCATGGAGTACTTATTGGGCTCATTGATTCGAGTTGAAAAATAAATGCTCATGGAATGTCATGCTTTGAACACTACTGAACATTTACATGTGAAAAATGAATGCTGCACTCATGGAATGTCATGCTTTGAACACTACTGAACATTTACATGTGAAAAATGAATGCTGATAGTGTCAAATTTATTTTTTCGCAAACATCCTTTCTGAGTTTAAAAGTAATCCACATATAGCTCTTGATTAACAACATGTAGCTCTTGATTAACAACATGTAGCTCTTGATTAACAACATGTAGCTCTTGATTAACAACATGTATCTCTTGATTAACAACATGTAGCTCTTGATTAACAACATATAGCTCTTGATTAACAACATAAAGCGCACACACACAGAAAACACACAGAGCCAGAGTAAAAACATAAATACAATTTAATCACAGAGAGTTTGTACATTGATTATACATAAAAACTGACATACTCCATATGCAATTCTTGGGATTTAAAAAAACAAACATACAAATCTCATTTTGAGAAGGCTTTCTCCAATTTGATTTCATATGGAAATAAGGGCATAAACAACACCACAAAACACAAATTTTCAGTAAAAGATATGAGACTAGTGTGGGAGCAATGTGTGTGTTACCTCATGAACTGTAAGTATGTGAAATATTGCTCTCCACACTGGAAGCATGGGTAAGGCTTCTCCACTGTGTGTGTTACCTCATGGTATTTCAGGTGCCTAAACTGAGTAAATATATTTCTACACAGGGAGTATTCTTAACATTTCTCTCGTGTGGATTCTTTCATGTGATTTCAGTTGCCTTAACCAGGTAAATCTCCTTCCACACTGGGAGCAGTGGAAAGGCTTTTCCCCTGTGTGTCTTTGCTCATGATTCTTCAGGAAGCCTGATGAGGTAAAATTCTTTCCACACTGGGAGCAGTGATGAGGCTTTTCTCGTTTGTGTGTCCTCTCATGGGATTTCAGGTTCCCTAACCGGTTAAAACTCTTTCCACACTGGGAACATTGAAAAGGCTTTTCGCCTGTGTGTATTCTCTCATGTATTTTCAGGCTCCCTACCTGGGTAAAACTCTTTCCACACTTGGAACATTGATAGGGCTTCTCTCCGGTGTGAGTTCTCTCATGCTCTTTCAGTTGTCTTAACCAGCTGAAACTCTTTTCACAATGGAAACAGTGGTAAGGCTTTTCCCCTGTGTGTACTCTTTCATGTTCCTTCAGGTTACTTAACCGCTTAAAAGTATTACCACATTGAGGGCATTTATGAGGCTTCTCTCCTGTGTGTATTCTCTCATGTGATTTCAAGCAACTTAACTGTGAACATCTCTTTCCACACTGGGAGCATTGGTAAGGCCTCTCTCCTGTGTGTATTCTATTATGTATTTTCAGGCTCCCTAACTGGGTAAAACTCTTTCCACACTGTGAACATTGGTAGGGCTTCTCTCCAGTGTGTATTCTTTCATGCACCTTCAGTGTCCGTAATTGGGTAAAACTCTTTCCACACTGGGAGCAGGGGTGTCGTCTTGCTGGTTCAGACGTCTCTGGTTCCTCTGAGTCTGGTCTCTCTTCTGTCAAATACAAAGAGAAGGTTTAATTTAACAGAGAGATCAGGGTCATATTCACTAGAAACGAAACGCAAGTAAACGGGCCGAAATGGGGAGGGACGACTAGCGGAACTAAGAAAAGCTTGTTTTTGCTTTCAATTGCAAAACATTTTGCTATGGTGCATTCTGCACTAATGAATACGACCCTGAATGAAGCCTCCACATGACAAAACTGTCTTCCTATGAGGTTTAATCCAAATCAGATCCTCTATAATCTCAGGCCAAGTTTATCACTAGGACAAAGACAGGCTGTACAACCAAGTCTAGAAACATAAATAAAAAGTAAATAATTAAAAGTAAGTAATATAATACAACTGATGAATTGTTATATTTTGTTGCATTCTGGCATTTTGCACCTGCCCTGTGTTTTTCGTAGCTGCTTGATAAAGTGATTTCCCCACGGGGATCAATAAAGTATCTATCTAAACCTGACTCAGTTACACCAGTTCTGTCAGGAGAAATGGTCTAAAATTCATCTAACTTATTGTGGGAAGCTTGTGGAAGGCTACCTGAAACGTTTAACCCAAGTTAAACAATTTAAAGGCAATGCTACCAAATACCAATTGAGTGTATGTAAACTTCTGACCCACTGGGAATGTGATGAAAGAAATAAAAGCTGAAATAAATAATTCTCTCTACTATTATTGTGACATTTCACATTCTTAAAATAAAGTGGTGATCCTAACTGACCTCAGACAGGGAACTTTGTTTAAATGTATTTCTCTGATGTGTTTTATAAATGTAAACTAGTGAACTTCCGACTGAGAGAAGGACAGTGTACCGTCCAGCCAAACTCCCAAGTACTTGTATGATGTGACTAACCTCAAGCTCTAAACCCTCAGAGGTAGTTATCACACCTGTGACATTATTAAAATACTCCTTCTACACAGCGTGTGACACCATCCACTCTGTTATCGCGAGGTTACAGACAGCGCATCCCAGTGCTTTCTTTGCCATTTCGGGGGATTTTAAGCCCTGCCTGTCCTAGCGGCCCCTAAGCCCTGCCTGTCCTAGCGGCCCCTAAGCCCTGCCTGTCCTAGCGGCCCCTAAGCCCTGCCTGTCCTAGCGGCCCCTAAGCCCTGCCTGTCCTAGCGGCCCCTAAACCCTGCCTGTCCTAGCGGCCCCTAAACCCTGCCTGTCTTAGCGGCCCCTAAGCCCTGCCTGTCCTAGCGGCCCCTAAACCCTGCCTGTCCTAGCGGCCCCTAAGCCCTGCCTGTCCTAGCGGCCCCTACACCCTGCCTGTCCTAGCGGCCCCTAAGACCTGCCTGTCCTAGCGGCCCCTAAGCCCTGCCTGGATTAGACACACTAGTAATACTTTTCCCCTCGAGGCCTGTGGCTTTTCAGAGACTTTGGCCCTTTAAACACTGTGGCCCCCATTAGAGACTGTGCCATGTAGGTTGGAGGCCTTTTGGTGGATGTGAATATTTCCATAAGAAATTAAAAGGCCGTCCTGCTCCTCTTCTCTCCACCTGACTTCCCTCACATTCCCTTCAGTCCTGGTAGTTTGGCTGCTCAGCCTACCTTGGTTATCCCTCACCTTGTTTCTCAGGACTTTTTATTGTCGACAGAAACACGAATGTCTGAATGTTGTGCATGCATTGAAATAACCACAACAATAAGATTCCAAGTCAGATTAACAAAACCATATAAACTTCTTCAAAGGAAACAGCTGTGTCTGTGTGGTGGTGTGACTATCAAGAGTACAGTGATGGGCCTCAACATCATGTTCTAACCGAACAGCACTATAGAGGCCAGAACCAAAACAATCAGTTATATAGCGGGTGAGGGCATACCAGCCAACCGTTTAGATGGGTGAGGGCATACCAGCCGACCGTTTAGATTGGTGAGGGCATACCAGCCAACCGTTTAGATGGGTGAGGGCATACCAGCCAACCGTTTAGATGGGTGAGGGCATACCAGCCAACCGTTTAGATGGGTGAGGGCATACCAGCCAACCGTTTAGATGGGTGAGGGCATACCAGCCAACCGTTTAGACGGGTGAGGGCATACCAGCCAACCGTTTAGATGGGTGAGGGCATACCAGCCAACCGTTTAGATGGGTGAGGGCATACCAGCCAACCGTTTAGATGGGTGAGGGCATACCAGCCAACCGTTTAGATGGGTGAGGGCATACCAGCCAACCGTTTAGATGGGTGAGGGCATACCAGCCAACCGTTTAGATGGGTGAGGGCATACCAGCCAACCGTTTAGATGGGTGAGGGCATACCAGCCAACCGTTTAGATGGGTGAGGGCATACCAGCCAACCGTTTTACGTGGTCCTTCTAGCCGGATTTAGTGACCAACAGTTTTTTACACTTCCACAACAATAAGACCCACTAATAATGTAAAATAGTTTAACCTGCATTTATTAAATAATCTCTGATCTGGCTTTCAAGTCTGACTATGAAAATGCTATTTTGGATACAAATGTATCCAGAACCATGCATAATGCACATCACTAATAATGACCAAGGTCTTGTAGAAGGCGTTCTAGAAAATCAACACAGGTCACATAAACAATCTCAGGCACAAGCCCACGTGCTAGAGAGTGGCCAGCTAATCTTTATATTTCAAGTTTAGACAACTTGGATCTATTTTCTAGAAACCACGACAGAACAGTTGAATTGTTATGAACACACCTTTCTGTCCGTCTGCAACAGTTTAAAAGCATACTAGCCTGCCCACTTTATTCAAACGTACCTTATTTCTCAGAACGAGTTGCCAAATCCTTATATGATAGTTGTTTATGCTCATTGTGCATTTATAAAACACAGACCAGACAGCTAGTATAACAGTCTGTGAATAAAAAGCTGCTAGTTGTACTGCAATGCCGCGTTACAGAAACATTACTCTTCGATCACACCTATAGCGTCATTGCGGTTTGATACACCAGAAGTACATTCATTTCCAATGGAACGCTGCGTTTACGTTACAGCGGCAGCCCGTTGTGTGGTGCATACATTAGATGAAGGGCATCCTTGCCTAAACCCCCAATTATCCCTTTAAGGATAATTATGAACGTTGTTTCTTTTGGAAATGACTATCTTTATTTGTCCATAACCTTCCCACAGTATCGACCACAGACTAATATGTTGAGTCTCTCCAAAAAGCTTGTCCATTTCATTTAATATCCATGAAGATTATATTAGCTTTATTTCTCCAACATGCCAATGTTTACAAGTCTGATTTCCTGGGTATACACTCCGCCCAAGGGGTACTACAGACAAACACATCACACTTTGAATTTATACTGTCTTTCCATTCTGTGAGACAATAATAAAGTTGTGATTTTGCGTGCAAATGTAATGTCTATAGCGCTGGAATCGACCATAACTTCAGTAGAATGACCCTTTAAAATCACACATCAGTTCAACAGAATGAGATATTCAGAGACATTAGTTCAACAACTACATAATTTGTGCCTCTGTTTTTAAGACCGTACTCACTGGTGTTAATCTGATCTTCATTATTCTCCTCTTCCTCCTCCAATGAGACAGTAATCTCCCCCTCCATCACTCCAAAAACGTCTTCCTCTTCTTTCACCGTGTCAGTCGCCTCTTCCTCTTTCACTGTAACTTCTTCTTTCACTGTAACTTCTTCCTCTTCTTTCACTATAACTTCTTCTTTCACTGTAAGTTCTTCATCCTCTGCTTCTTTTTTAACTGTGACAGCCTCCTCTTCCTCCTCTTCTTTCACAAGTCCCTCTTTCTCTGTCCAGCAGACCTCCTCCTCTTTAGCATCAGGGGAGTAGCTTTGTGAACTCATGGTCGGGGATGTTAGCTAGTTAGCATTAGCGAATAGCCTAGTGCTACTTCTACTTTAACCAGACAGCTAGCTGTCTAACAACAACGTAAATATGCTATTAAAAGCGGTAACTAGTAGATACGACACACGTGTGTTTAAAACACAGTGGCTAATAATCACCGAACGCGTAGAAAGAGTTGAAATGTTTCGGCTACGTTGGCTAGCAAAGCTACCGAGCACGCTGTTTTGGTTGTTGTGACGTATAGATTAAACGTCACACTCTGACGTCACACTCTGGCAGCATCGCCTGAAAGACGCACATCGCCATCTGCTGACTAAAGTGGGAAACGCAGTTTACGAAAATGCTATTATTTTCCGACAAAAAGTGTATTTTTCATGTATTTCATTAAATACTAATATTTTATGGACACGTACAAAGCATGTGTTAATCGATGCTGTTTTTTAACGAGTGAGAATAAAAAATAATAATACTATGAGGCGTACACCACATCAGTCATTGGCTTCATCAATAAGTGCATCGATGACGTTGTCCCCACAGTGACTATACGTACATACCCCAAACAGAAACCATGGATTACAGGCAACATCCGCACTGAGCTAAAGGGTAGAGCTGCCGCCTTCAAGGAGTGGGACCCTAACCCGGACGCTTATAAGAAATCCTGCTACGACCTCAGATGAACCATCAAACAGACAAAGTGCCAATACAGGACTAAGATTGAATCCTACTACACCGGCTCCGACGCTCGTCGGATGTGGCAGGGCCTGCAAACTATTACAGACTACAAAGGGAAGCATAGCTGCGAGCTGCCCAGTGACACAAGCCTACCAGACGAGCTAAATCACTTCTATGCTCGCTTCGAGACAAGCATGAGAGCATCAGCTGTTCCGGGCGACTGTGTGATCACGCTCTCCGTAGCCGACGTTAGTAAGAGCTTTAAACAGGTCCTCATTCACAAGGCCGCTGGGCCAGACGGATTACCAGGACGTGTACTCCGAGCATGCGCTGACAAACTATAGGATAGGTACTTTATTGATGCCATTGGGGAAATGTATTTGTCAAGCAGCTACGAAAAAACACAGGGCAGATGCAAAATGCCAGAACGAAATACACAAAAGACAGATACACAATACATACAGATACATAGTGCGACAGTATGAAAAAGTATTTAAAAAAACACAGTCTGGAGTGCAATAAGCTATAGCACTTGATTAACAACATATAGCTCTTGATTAACAACATATAGCACTTGATTAACAACACACAGAGCCAGAGTAAAAAAACAATGATTTAATCACAGTATATACATCTAAATATTCAATTCATGTCTTAATTTAAAAAAACAAACAAATCTATTTTTGGATTACTTGCCTAAACTTAGTAAATATATTTCTACACAGGGAGCATTCATACATTTCTCTCATGTTGATTCTTTCAAGTGATTTCAGTTGCCTTAACCAGGTAAATTTCATTCCACACTGGGAGCAGTGGAAAGGCTTTCCCCTGTGTGTCTTTCTCACGATTCTTCAGGAAGCCTGATGAGCAGTGATGGGGCTTTTCTCCTGTGTGTCCATTCATGTGATTTCAGGTTACTTAAGCGGCTAAAACGCTTTCCACACTGGGAACATTGATAGGGCTTCTCTCCAGTGTGTGTTCTCTCATGCTCTTTCAGTTGCCTTAAATAGCTGAAACTCTTTTCACAATGGAAACAGTGGTAAGGCTTTTCCCCTGTGTGTACTCTTTCATGTTCCTTCAGGTTACTTAACCGCTTAAAAGTATTACCACATTGAGGGCATTTGTGAGGCTTATCTCTTGTGTGTTTTATCTCATGTGATTTCAGGCAACTTAACCGTGAACATCTTTTTCCACACTGTGAGCATTGGTAAGGCTTCTCTCCTGTGTGCAATCTTTTATGTATTTTCAGGCTCCCTAAATGGGCAAAACGCTTTCCGCACTGGGAACAGTGGTAGGGCTTCTCTCCGGTGTGTGATTTCTCATGCTCTTTCAGTTGCCTTAACCAGCTGAAACTCTTTTCACAATGGAAACAGTGGTAAGGCTTTTCCCCTGTGTGTACTCTTTCATGTTCCTTCAGGTTACCTAACCGCTTAAAAGTATTACCACATTGAGGGCATTTGTGAGGCTTATCTCCTGTGTGTATTATCTCATGTGATTTCAAGCAACTTAACTGTGAACATCTCTTTCCACACTGGGAGCATTGGTAAGGCTTCTCTCCTGTGTGTATTCTATTATGTATTTTCAGGCTCTCTAACAGGGTAAAACTCTTTCCACACTGGGAACATTGGTAGGGCTTCTCTCCAGTGTGTATTCTTTCATGCACCTTCAGTGTCCGTAATTGGGTAAAACTCTTTCCACACTGGGAGCAGGGGTGTCGTCTTGCTGGTTCAGACGTCTCTGGTTCCTCTGAGTCTGGTCTCTCTTCTGCCAAAGACAAAGAGAGGGTTTAATTTAACAGAGAGATCAGGGTCGTATTCACTAGAAACAAAACGCAAGCAAAAGGGCCGAAATGGGGAGGGACGACTAGCAGAACTTGTCCAATAAGAAAAGCTTGTTTTTGCTTTCAATTGCAAAACATTTTGCTATGGTGTGCACTAATGAATACGACCCTGAATGAAGCCTCCACATGATAAAACTGTCTTCCTATGAGGTTTAATCCAAATCAGATCCCTCTATAATCTCAGGCCAAGTTTATCACTGGGACAAAGACAGGCTGTACAACAGCTGGAAACCAAGTCTAGTCTTGAAAAGTACATCTGAAAAGTAGGTCTAATAAAATACAATCCATTTGATTAATTGCTACATTTTGTTGTAACAATTAATCAAGAAGAACAGCCCTTAGCTGTGGTATATTGACCATATACCACAAACCTCTGAGGTGCCTTAGTGCTTAATCATACCCTGGCAGTTACTGTTGTTTGTCGCTCAAGTCACCATAGTTAGCCACGGTTACTGTTGTTTGTCCCTCAAGTCACCATAGTTAGCCAGTTACTGTTGTTTGTCCCTCAAGTCACCATAGTTAGCCACAGTTACTGTTGTTTGTCCCTCAAGTCACCATAGTTACCACGGCCACTTCCTCAAAATAGTCTGGTCAGAATGAATCTAAGCTAGATCAATAAATCTGTCATTCATTTGGCCGTTTTTGTCGAGGTCTTGGTCACGTAACTTTACATCCAGCTAAGATGTTTGGTGCAGTATTTCTCATGTTAAAACATGCATGGAAAACTAGTCAGTGCACTGCATACAGTAAGTATCGAGTCAGCTGTGGACTGATGTCTGAGAACGTCTACAACTTCATCATCAGCAAGCTGTCCAACTACTGTAAATAAAGCACAAGCTGCTATATGCTGTTTATCAGTGCTTGCTAGCTAGCTACATTCCAGTTTTGTTTGTCAATGAAGCTAGAAATAAGTAACTAGCAGGTACATTGAGCAGCCATGCCACAATCATCTTATCAAGTCACTGGCTTCGGTGACATTTAGTTTTGGGTTTTCTCACTATATCTATTAACAGAATGAGTCAGTCTGGCAGCGTTTCATAGCTACCATCTGGTGTTAGTCAGACCAGCTGTTAGTCCGTGCATGACAATCCTACCATCTGGTGTTAGTCAGACCAGCTGTTAGCCCGTGCATGACAATCCTACCAGCTGGTGTTAGTCAGACCAGCTGTTAGTCCGTGCATGACAATCCTACCATCTGGTGTTAGTCAGACCAGCTGTTAGTCCGTGCATGACAATCCTACCATCTGGTGTTAGTCAGACCAGCTGTTAGTCCGTGCATGACAATCCTACCATCTGGTGTTAGTCAGACCAGCTGTTAGCCCGTGCATGACAATCCTACCAGCTGGTGTTAGTCAGACCAGCTGTTAGTCCGTGCATGACAATCCTACCATCTGGTGTTATTCAGACCAGCTGTTAGTCCGTGCATGACAAACCTACCATCTGGTGTTAGTGGGAATGACTGTAATCCAACCCTCATGTAAGTGGTTGAACTCAGAAAACTCTGTTTATATACTGACTTTATCACCCAAATTATATTATATACCTTTTTTAGTCCATTTTGGCACTGGAATAAATGTTTCAAACTAATATCAATGCCACATTAGGTACTATTTTTAACAAAATAGTACAGAACAACATATTCAAGTGTTTGTGGGCGATTCCATGACAAGGTCAACCTGAGAATGCCCAAAGAAAGTTCATTTTCAAATGAAACCACGGGGACTTTTGGTCCCAAAAAAGGTCTATAGGTTCATTTGCATAATTTAGTGGAATGAAATTGCAACGTGTGTATTTTCTTTAGTCATGTATCTTATTTATTACACACAGACAGCATGCAGAGCCTATTAGCGGAATATCACCTGTCAGACAGATAGGGTTGCACATTTTTGGGAATATTCAGAGGTGGACACTTTGTGGGAATTAATGGAAATATATGCAAATTAATATTAATCCCATTTAAATGTTTTTTGCATTGTATATATTTACCATATCATATGGAGACAAACATACACTTTTTACCTTCTCATAAGTAGACATAATTGCAAATGATTCAATCCTTTCAATAGAAATTAAAAAAACAATTTAGTTACGAATTGAACTTTAATTAAATGAGTTGACTCTTCACATGGGATGATTTCACTGAACAACAAAATAAAGGGAACATTGAATGAATTTCTTGGAGACTCCTTCCCCTCCAGGAGACTGTCAAACATGATGACAACACCACCCCAACGGGTGTTGCTGGGCAGCTTCAATGTGGTGCTCTTATTCTTCTCTCTTTGCTTTGTGAGGTAGATTGCTGCTATAACTTGATGACCCTTCACTTACCTAACCATTTCCTTGGATCTCTTGTAGAGTGTATCCATTGTTTTCAGTGCCATGATGTCCTTGAGGAGCAGATTAAATGCATGAGCAGCACAGCCAATGGGTGTGATGTGAGGGTAGGATTCCTCCACAGACCAAGTAGACTTCATGTTCGCAGCATTGTCTGTCACCAGTGCAAATACCTTCTGCGGTCCAAGATCATTGATGACTGCTTTCAGCTCATCTGCAATGTAGAGACTGTTGTCCCTTGTGTCTGTGCTCTTGTAGAATACTGGTTGAGGGGTGGAGATGTAGTTAATTATTCCTTGCCCACGAACATTCGACCACCCATCAGAGATGATTGCAATACAGTCTGCTTTCTCTATGATTTGCTTGACCTTCACTTGAACCACTTGAACTCTGTTTAACTCTGCATCCAGCAAATGAGTAGATAAAGCATGTCTGGTTGGAAGGGTGTATGCTGGGCGAAGAACATTCAGAAATATCTTCCAATACACATTGCCTGTGAGCATCAGAGGTGAACCAGTTGCATTCACCTCGAGCAAGACATTCATCAGCATTTCTCAGACTACTTTCCTCCATTGAGTCAAAGAAACTTCTGATTCCAGGAGGACCATGAGCTGTTGCTATCGATAAGGTGTCTGATTCATTATTTTCACCTTGAATTGAAGTAGAGGGACTTTTGTCAGAGGTTGCTTGTTGTGAGCGCTGAGGGAACTTCATGCACTTGGTCAGATGATTCTGCATCTTTGTTGCATTCTTCACATATGATTTGGCACAGTATTTGCAAAAGCTTTTCCTTCTACATTAGCTGCAGTGAAATGTCTCCACACATCAGATAGCGCCATGGCATTTTCCTGTAAAGATTAGAATAAAAAATAAATAATAATAATAATACAATTCCATGTACAGATAAATAGTTAAGCAGTTAGATTAAACAACTACTTTGTAAGATAATTTTTTTTAAATGAAACATGTATGGAAACAGGTGAATTAACACTCCTCAGTTAGCAGGCTCAAGCAAGCTAAAACCCACATGGTAGCAAAAACTAACTAGCAGAAATTGTTAACAAGTTAGAAATTATTTAAACACACTTTGCTGTAGGCTACTATTTACTAGTTAACAAAAAATAATGTACACTACCATTCAAATGTTTGGGGTCACTTAGAAATGTCCTTGTTTTTTAAAGAAAATCAAATTTTTTGTCCATTAAAATATAGTGTAGACATTGTTAATGTTGTAAATGACTATTGTAGCTGGAAACAGCAGATTTTTTATGGAATATCTACATAGGCGTAGAGAGGACCATTATCAGCAACCATCACTCCTGTGTTCCAATGGCACGTTGTGTTAGCTAATCCAAGTTTATCATTTTAAAAGGCTAATTGATCATTAGAAAACTAGTGTCTAGTTTGAGAAATAGTCCTTGACTGGCAGCTTCATTAAATAGTACCCGTAAAACACCAGTCTCAACGTCAACAGTGGAGAGGCGACTCTGGGATGCTGGCCTTCTAGGCAGAGTTGTCCAGTGTCTGTGTTCTATTGCCCTTAATCTTTTATTTTTATTGGCCAGTCTGAGATATGGCTTTTTCTTTGCAACTCTGCCTAGAAGGCCAGCATCCCGGAGTCGCCTCTTCACTGTTGACGTTGAGACTGGTGTCTACACTGCATTTCTGATCAATTTGATGTTATTTCAATGGACAAAATAATTGCTTTTCTTTCAAAAACAAGGACATTTCTAAGTGACCCCAAACTTGTGAACGGTAGTGTATGTCATATAAAATATATTCACCCCACCCAGTATTGTAAAAACAAACTTACCAGAAAGCATGTAGTCCTTGGCTCAGACAGTGTAGTAGTGTGGGCTCAATAGCATCTCATTAGTGTGCAAGATCTTGAGAATCAGCTGCACATGTGATGGAAGAATGTGCATGCAGAGGGTTGCAATTCCATTGAATTGAGGATAGTTTATCCAAATATGCCACAAGACCTAGAATTGCCTTGTGTATCCCACAAAAAAGGTTCACTGTTATAAGCTAACTTTTTGATGAATTTAAGCAAAATTCCCCAAATTCCCGGGTTAACTTCCCATGGAACATTTCTGGAACCTTTCCGACCCTTTGCAACCCTACAGACAGCATACAGAACCTATTAGCGGAATATCACCTGTCAGACGGCATACAGAGCCTATGAGCAAAATATTTTATAAGCCCAGTCACTGCGCAATAATTCTAAATGCAATCACTTGTTAAAAACATGGTGGTCAGACTATCAGCACTTCAGCCACCAACTACGCAACATGAGCTGGAGGCAGAATGCATTTAGAAAACATATACGAGGCATGTCTTAGGGTACTAGGGGGTAAAAATATGCTAGTGGTACGTGGTACTGCAATGCCGCGTGACATACATTGTGCATTACACCTCAATTACACCTACAGCGTCATTGCTGTTTGGTACGCCAGAAGTACATTCATTTCCAATGGAACGCTGCGTTTACCTTGCAGCATTGCATTGCAGAGGCAGCATATTCTGTGTGGCGCATACGTTGAATTTATCGAACATATGCATCAAACTGTATGCGTAGACGGCTTGACAGAAATGGTAGCAGAAGGTGAATGTTTAACTTTTGTTGCACATATCCAGATGATGCTGTTTACCATTTTGCCTAATAACACTGTAGGTGTGATCGAGGCGTTGGTTTTCCAGAATCAATGTTCATTTATACAGATTTTGTTTTTGAAGGAAGTTAAGAGGTTTCGATAGCCAATGCTAACTAGCGTTTGCAAAATGACAGGAAGTATATGGGTACCTTCTGAAATCTACAGGTATCTGCAACTTCCTTCAAACCGCTCGCAGAGACATACACGTTATATACTGTACATTAGGCCTCATTGCCAAAATCCCGAAGTATCCCTTTAAGGATAATTATGAATGTGGTTTCATTTGGAAATAACTATCTTTATTTGTCCATGCTCTGGTTAACCTTCCCACAGTATCGACCACAGACTAATATGTTGAGTCTCTCCAAAAAGCTTGGCCATTTCATTTAACATCCATGAAGATTATATTAGCTTTATTTCTCCAACATGCCAATGTTTACAAGTCTGATTTCCTGGGTATACACTCCGCCCAAGGGGTACCACAGACAAACACATCACACTTTGAATTTATACTGTCTTTCCATTCTGTGAGACAATAATAAAGTTGTGATTTTGCGTGCAAATGTAATGTCTATAGCGCTGGAATCGACCATAACTTCAGTAGAATGACCCTTTAAAATCACACATCAGTTCAACATAATAAGATATTCAGAGACATTAGTTCAACAACTACATAATTTGTGCCTCAGTTTTTAAGACCGTACTCACTGGTGTTAATCTGATCTTCATTATTCTCCTCTTCCTCCTCCAATGTGACAGTAATCTCCCCCTCCTCCTTCACTCCTAAAACGTGTTCAATTTCTTTCACTGTGACAGTCATCGCATCCTCCTCCTCTTTCACTACAAAAACTGCATCCTGTTGTTTCTTTTCATTCCCCTCCTCCTCCTCTTTCACTCTGAAAGCTTCTTTCTCTTCTGTCACTCCTTCCTCTTTCACTGTCAATTCTTCTTCTTTAACTGTAACAGCTTCACCCTCTACTTCTTTTTTAACTGTGACATCCTCTTCTTCCTTCTCGTCTTTCTCCGTCGAGAAGTCCTCCTCTTCTTTAGCAGGAAGGGATCGGCTTAGTGAACTCATGGTCGGGGATGTTAGCTTGCTAGCTAGCATTAGCGAATATCTTAGTGCTAGGCTATCTTAACCAGCTAGCTAGCTAACAAGGTACATATTAAACGGAGTAACTAGTAAATACGCAGATAGTATGTTTAAAACATTGAGGTTAATACACCAAAATGTTTCGGTTTTATGTTGGCTAGCGAGTTACCGAGGTGGTTGAATCAGTTGTCGTGGTTGAAGAAGCATCCCGTCCCCTGGATTTTACGTCACGCAAGAAGCGCCACCGTCGCCATCTGCTGGCTGGAGTGGGAAACGCAGCTTAGGAGAACATTCACCACATTGTTTATTCTGGCTAACAATGTCATATCAAAATGAGCATATTACTTCTTACAACCATTGATTTCCTCTAGGAAAAACAAGATATGAATATGTACATTATGAATAAATATTGTTAGAACAATAATAGTTAATTGTCTGTTCTGATCTAGATGTGACCATAATATTCCCTCCGTAAGATATATTCAACAGACATGTAACAAATAGAGAAAATGTTTCACATACGAAGAGTATTTATAATATATTACCAACATAGACACACACACACAGACACACAGAGAGAGAACGTTCACGAAGCCAGAGTTAGAAAATGATAATTTCATCACAGAGCGTATACATGTCATCCTCTACATACAAACTGATGTACTCACTCCATATGGCTAAACTGACTGATTTCACCATGGTTTTCATCCTCTACATACAAACTGATGTACTCACTCCATATGGCTAAACTGACTGATTTCGCCATGGGATTTGGGACATGGAGGCTTTCTTTGATTAGGGTGTTTATTGTTTGTCTTTGCACGTGGGAAGCATTTGTACATTCCCTTTGGCAAAACATTACCGCCGCTCATCCTTGAAGATAACTTGAAAGCAGTCTAACCAGCTCTGCTAGGGTTGTAAAGTTAGAGTGAGGTGTTCGCACATCAGTATCAGAAAGTAGCTAGCAAAGCTAGTCAACTTCCACAAATCAGCTTTAGCCGGTGTGCGACCATGGAACAGATGTTCAATGTTGGATAGCTATGGGGCTTATTAGGGGCCGTCAATAAATTACAACATGTACATGGAACAGATGTTCAATGTTGGATAGCTATGGGGCTTATTAGGGGCCGTCAATAAATTACAACATGTACATGGAACAGATGTTCAATGTTGGATAGCTATGGGGCTTATTAGGGGCTGTCAATAAATTACAATAAATTACAACATGTACATGGAACAGATGTTCAATGTTGGATAGCTATGGGGCTTATTAGGGGCCGTCAATAAATTACAACATGTACATGGAACAGATGTTCAATGTTGGATAGCTATGGGGCTTATTAGGGGCCGTCAATAAATTACAACATGTACATGAGACAATATTTTCATGTTGCACACCTTTAAGCTCTCTAATTAAATGCTTTCAATCGTTGCAAATACATTTTTACGAATTATAATTGGTTTGAGTTCAAGTCATTGAAATTTGGAGCTATTGAAAAGTGAAAATATTGTCCCATGTACATTGTGTAATTTGTTGACTGTCCCTAACTAGACCATAGAGATATAGGCCCATAGCATCAAACTAAACTGGCCACGGTCAGTGTGTGTTCTGTGTGCATTCCGAGACAAACACCTACGTGTAAAGGACCTTTCTCATAAAATTAGAACAGATCTATACTCAGAGTTCTAACATTGCTGGATCTATGCCCTCGCTCTAGAAATTACTATTGTCCGACAGAATTAGTACTATTTGGCCTAACGGACTAAATCCGGAATTTACCAACTCATATACTCCGACGCTATCAGATGCACAACCCGGAGGCACTTCCAGTCTCGTTGAAATCGAAACACACATGCCAAGATCCTGCCTTTCTCCATTTACAACGCAGTCTGCTTGTTATAGCAATCTATTTGCACAAATCATATATATCTAATTCAACAGTAAAGGCTCGTTCTATCTTAGACTCCTCACACCGGCACCATATATGTCGTGTCTTTGACTATCATTAAAGGTTAAGACTGTTATATTATCAAATCGATTCTCTAGACTAGATTAAACTGACCATATAAACATGAATTAACTAGGAAGTCGGGGCGCCACAGGAATACGTCATTTACAGAGTTACTAATTCCTGAAAATAACTCTTTGGATATTTTATATCTTGTGATAACATTCTCTTATTAATTAATTATTATGGTATTCTTGTCCAATACAAACAGTAGTAAATATTGTTTCCAAACTGCGTTACCCACTCCAGTCAGCAGATGGCGATGTGCGACTTTCAGTTGACGCTTCTTGCGGGACGCATCTTCTGAAACAACTTCACGGCTACTCTTTCAACCAGGTCGGTAGCTTGCTAGCTAACTTAAATCCGAAACATTGACGCTTTAGACCATGTTTATGTACATTAGCTAATCTCAGTGTTTTAAACACACTTCTGTTGACGTATCCACTTGTTAACTTTAACCTAAGTTGCTTGTTCAATTTGCAAACTTGTTAAAGATTGATACTGAGTCTAGCACTAGGCTAGTCGCTAATGCTAACTAACTAGATAACTAACTAACATCCTGACCATGAGCTCACTAAGATACTCGCCCCATGCTAAAGAAGAGGATGTCTACTGGACGGAGAAAGAAGCTCTGGGACTGAACATTGCCGTAAAAGAAGAAGAGGAGGGTGTTAAAGTTAAAGGAGATGAAGAAGCTTTCAGAATGATCAAGGAGGAAGAGGAGGATATTACAGTGAAAGGAGAGGAAGAACCTTTCAGAATGATAAAGGAGGAAGAGGAGAATATTACAGTGAAAGGAGAGGAAGAGGAGGATGTTACAGTGAAAGGAGAGGAAGAAGCTTTCAGAATGATAAAGGAGGAAGAGGAGGATATTACAGTGAAAGGAGAGGAAGAGGAGGATGTTACAGTGAAAGGAGAGGAGGAAGCTTTCAGAATGATACAGGAGGAAGAGGAGGTAGAAGCTTTCAGAATGAAAGAGGAGGAAGAGGAGGATATTATAGTGGAAGAGGTAGAAGCTTTCAGAATGAAAAAGGAGGAAGAGGAGGATATTATAGTGAAAAAAGAGAAAGAACCTTTTAGAGAGGAAGAGGAGGCTATCTCAATAAAGGTGAAGGAGGAAGTCGTTTTGGTAGAGAAAGAGGAGGAGACAGAAGATCTGATTAACACCAGTGAGTCTTGTCTTAAACTGTGGAACAAACTATGTAGTTGTTGAACTAATGTGTGTTTTAGAGGCTTCTACTGAAGTTCTACACTTTAATATGTTGTTCAGTACTGTATTAATTGTTAAAGGGTCAATCTGCCATTGGTACATATATGTTTGGGACTTTTGAATTAGATTTATTGAATTATCCATGTGGTCTATATTAAAGTGCACCTCATCTAATATAACAGGCTTTTAAAATTAAATATTGGTGAATCATTTCTATTTAAAATATAAAAGGGGACTCATTTTGTGTAACGACCCTTTTACATTTGCATCACAAACAATCTTTGATAAAATCATGATGAAAGTGTCCATTTTAGGCCCTTTTTAGAATATTAATGCCTCTTGTTAGACTCTATGATTGTAATAGACGGTCATAAGTTTACCATCTGTTTGATGTTCTCGTTCACACAGGAGAGAGACATGACTATCCTGGATCCTCTGGGGAGCCTCAACAACATCCTGATGCTGACGAGACAGAGAAGAGTCTCTCCAGATCAGAACACCAGATGGTACAGCTTGGTCTGGTCTAGCATACAGCTTGCTCTATCGGGGTCTGGGCTGGGTTTCTGTAAAGCACTTTATGACAACAGTGACGTCAGCATCCATAATGATATGTGTCTGTGTCCCCTCTTTATGGTTACCAGGACAACACTAGCCCTTCCACCCTCCCAGAGTCCCCGTGTCGTGCCTCTCCCAGTAGCACCTTACTGCTGGGTATGAAGAGGTTGTCTGTGCTGCTGGTGGACTGCAGGAAAACAACGGGGCTGAGTGGAACTGTGAGAGGAGGAGAAGAGAAGAAAGGAGCAGATTTGATACATCAAAGTAAGTGCTGTAGTTTAGTTTGAACAGATAAAATAGATCTGTTATCTGTTACCAGGACAACCAGCAGAGTTCTGTTAGTTGACATGAAGATAGACTGGTATCTGTTACCAGGACAACCAGCAGAGTTATGTTAGTTTACATGAAGATAGACTGGTGGATATGGATGTTATGAATATCATAACACTGAAAAATAAAATTCTACAAATTAACTTTTAACAAGGCACACCTGTTAATTGAAATGCATTCTAGGTGACTACCTGGTTTAGAGAATGCCAATAGTGTGCAAAGCTGTCATCAAGGCAAATGGTGGCTACTTTTGATTTGTGGTTACTACATGATTCCATATGTGTTATTTCATAGTTTTGATGTCTTCACTGTTATTCTACAATGTAGAAAATAGTAAAAATAAAGAAAAACCCTTGAATGTGTAATATTCCAAACTTTTGACTGATACTGTATATGGGTGGTTGACGTTTAAGCATAGAACAATCTTTCAATATCAGGTATCAAAAATATATAGTGGTATGCTATCAGATTTGATTAACCATTTCATAGATTTGAGCCTTAAATTTGCCCCCCGGTGTGACATGACAATTATTATGCATAAAATATAAAAAAAAACGATTTAATCTTGATGAGAAAAATCACTTTTTCGGGAGGTCTTGTATGAAAAGACAGTCGGGAGGTCTTGTATGAAAAGACAGTCGGGAGGTCTTGTATGAAAAGACAGTCGGGAGGTCTTGTATGAAAAGACAGTCGGGAGGTCTTGTATGAAAAGACAGTCGGGAGGTCTTGTATGAAAAGACAGTCGGGAGGTCTTGTATGGTAAAGACAGTCGGGAGGTCTTGTATGAAAAGACAGTCGGGAGGTCTTGTATGAAAAGACAGTCGGGAGGTCTTGTATGAAAAGACAGTCGGGAGGTCTTGTATGAAAAGACAGTCGGGAGGTCTTGTATGAAAAGACAGTCGGGAGGTCTTGTATGAAAAGACAGTCGGGAGGTCTTGTATGTTGGAGGCATTAACAATTCTTTCCTCTGTACATATCTCCTCATCAACACATGTTGTACCTCCTGTATTGGAGGCATTGCTGAACTCCACTTTGCTTATTTTGTGACAGGGGCACATCTCCGGATAAGTACAAAAACAACTGAGATCTCTATAAAATATTTATCCTGGGGAAAAAGACAGCACCTGATGAGTGTTGCTTATTCCAGTGACTGGGTGCACTGATGGGGGTAGCATTTCATCCATAAGACTGATGTCTGTTTCTTTGATCCATTTCAGTGTGATGTTTTCGGAGTTCCTCTGTTCTAAATATTCATATAGATCCCTTGGAGTTTGGATATCATACCGCCAAGGACATGTCTGTCAGCCATTGTCTTCAGTGCTCCTCCAGCTCCACCAGGAGCGCCCTTCCCATGTGACCTCTCTGAGAAGTTCCAGGTCACCCTCTTAAATCCCCATTTGTTGGGAATAGTTGTCATGAGCAAACAGTTGGTACGGTTCCGATGTTGAGTTGCAGGTCCATCACTTCAGATGTGCAGAGTGTCCATGTCTTGATTGTGTTTTCTATTGAAGTCCTCAACGATCAACTCCCCTACGCTTCCTGTTTTGGTCTTTACCCAGTTTTTGTAGGTTTTATCACCAACCGCAACACCTTCTTTCTGCCAGTGCTCCCATGTGGCCTTTTCATTGGGGTTGTAGTCAGCAAGTTGAACTTCATCGAAACAACATTCAGTGCATTCACATGTGCATGCCATCAACACTAGAGAAGACTCAGGTTCTAGTGTTGATGGCATGCACGTGTCTTAAGGTCTCTAGGCTTAGCCTCTGTAACATAGAATGGCCTGTATGTTGTGAACTGCCTGTAGGACAAGCAGTGCTGCCTCTTACACTTTTGATTGTAGTCCTTGTGAAGGTCTCAGAGAGGTTGTCAGTATTCTCCTGTTTATTTTCTTTTGATTGTAGTCCTTGTGAAGGTCTCAGAGATGTTGTCAGTATTCTCCTGTTTATTTTCTTTTGATTGTAGTCCTTGTGAAGGTCGGAGCGATTTCTCCTCTGTTTATTTTATTTTCTTGCCTGGAAGCAGAATACTGTTCATCCAACAACATGTAGGATTCAAAGTGTTTTTTCTCTTCATTGGCAGATAGTTTTTTGCGTGAAGGGCATTTCTTTTTCTCCCTGACTGTAGACTTTGGTTGGGTTCTCGTTCCGTAGGACCTTTTTCTGTCTCTCAGCTTTAAATTGTCTCATCAGCATCTTAGTTTTGCTCTGGAGTTTTTCCATCTGCTTTCTGAGTTCCACTAGTTCTACTCTGCCAGGGCCTGGTGGTGATCTTTGTCTGTTGATTAGTAGGACATGTGAATACTCTGGTGTGTTGCATTGTACTGGAGCTGGGTCTCCCTGGATTTCCTGCGGGTTCGGTTCATTATGGTCTGGAGGTTTCAGGAGACTGAGGGTTCGGTTCATTATGGTCTGGAGGTTTCAGGAGATTGAGGGTTCAGACGATGTGGAGGTCCTGGGCTGGCGTTGTTATACGTGGTCTTTGGTTGTAAGGGCCGGTTGGATGTACTGCCAAATTCTCTAAAACGACGTTGAAGGTGGCTTATGGTAGAGAAATTAACATTACATTCTCTTGTAACAGCTCCAGTGGACATTCCTGCAGTCAGCAGCCAATTGCACGCTCCCTCAAAACATGAGACATGTGTGGCATTGTGTTGTGTGACAAAACTACACATTTTATAGTGGTCTTTTATTGTCCCCAGCACAAGAGGCACCTGTGTAATGATCATGCTGTTGAATCAACTTCTTGATATGCCACACCCGTCAGGGGGATGGATTATCTTGGCAAAGGAGAAATGTTCACTAACAGTGATGTAAGCAAATTTGTGCACCAAATTTGAGAAAAATAAGTTTTTTGTGCGCATGGAACATTTCTGGGATCTTTTATTTCAGCTCAGGAAACATGGGCCAACACTTAACATGTTGAGGTTATATTTTTTTGAACATCTACCCAAAATATTTCACATTCTTTTTTACTTTACCCAAAATATAATGAAATTAGTGATCGTCAAAATGTTAAAACGTCTAAATAAAATAAAACATTTAAACAGCGTGTCGACCCTATCGACAACGGGGAGATGTTACTGATGTGATTTGTGTCTGTTGCCGATGTAAAAAAAGAAATAAAAAGTTTGACTTCCACACAAAATTTGCTGTATGATACAGAATTTGTAGGTCACATTCTGTATCATACAGCTATTAAGGTTATACATTTAGAACCTGCTACTCAATAGGAATCCAGTAATGTCTGTGTCTTGAGTGTTCTAGAACTGCCTAGTTTGTGTTCTGACTTATAAAACATAATTAATAAAATGTTATTATCAGTAATTACCAGGAAGCTCTACAATATGATTTGTTTTAAAATCACACAAAGATTGTTTTAAATTATGAAATGTTTGAAAACTGTCCTGATTTGGATTAAACCTCATAGCAAGGCAGTTTTATCATGTGGAGATTTCATTCTGGTCTCTCTTTAAATAAACACTGTCTTTGGCAGGAGGAAAACCAAACTTGGAGGAAACAAAGACGTCCAAACCAGTAAGACGACACCTCTGCTCCCAGTGTGGAACTAGTTTTGCCAATTTAGGAAGCCTGAAAGATCATGAGAGAGTACACACAGGGGAGAAGCCTTACCACTGCTCACAGTGTGCAAAGCTTTTTAACCGGTTAGGAAGCCTGAATGAACACATGAGACTGCACACAGTGGAGAAGCCTTTCAAATGCTCAGACTGTGGGAAGACATATTACTCATCACAGTCACTAAAAAGGCATGTGAAAATCCACACAGGGGAGAAGCCTTATCACTGCTCCCAGTGTGGAAAGAGTTGTAGTAGATCCTCCAGAGAGAGTGGAAGCGAGTCCTCCAGACAGAGCAAGTCTAAGCCCAGGGAGAGTGGAAGTAGATCCTCCCGAGAGAGTGGAAGCGAGTCCTCCAGACAGAGCAAGTCTAAGCCCAGGGAGAGTGGAAGTAGATCCTCCAGAGAGAGTGGAAGCGAGTCCTCCAGACAGAGCAAGTCTAAGCCCAGGGAGAGTGGAAGTAGATCCTCCCGAGAGAGTGGAAGCGAGTCCTCCAGACAGAGCAAGTCTAAGCCCAGGGAGAGTGGAAGTAGATCCTCCCGAGAGAGTGGAAGCGAGTCCTCCAGACAGAGCAAGTCTAAGCCCAGGGAGAGTGGAAGTAGATCCTCCAGAGAGAGTGGAAGCGAGTCCTCCAGACAGAGCAAGTCTAAGCCCAGGGAGAGTGGAAGTAGATCCTCCAGAAAGAGTGGAAGCGAGTCCTCCAGACAGAGCAAGTCTAAGCCCAGGGAGAGTGGAAGTAGATCCTCCAGAGAGAGTGGAAGCGAGTCCTCCAGACAGAGCAAGTCTAAGCCCAGGGAAAGTGGAAGTGAATCCTCTAGTCATAGCCAATTTGACTTTAGCCAGAGAAGATTTTTGGAAAGATGTCATGATCCCACACAAAGATTTCCAAATAGCAGAGTTGATGGGAATGAAAAGGAAATCGCAACATATTCTGAAAACAATGTTTCAGTGCCCCTGAAAGAAGAGCAGTATATCATTGTCAGTCCAACTTCAAAGAAAGATGATGGATCCAGAAGCTATAACAAGAAACATTTCTGCTTTTATTGCAGGAAGTTTGTCCAGAAAATGTCAAGACACTTGTGGCGTAAACACCAAGATGAATTGGATGTTGCGAAAGCATTCAGTTTTCCAAAAAACTCAAAGGAAAGAAAACTACAATTGGACTACATACGAAATAAGGGAAACTTCGAGCACAACAGTCATGTTTTGGAAACACAAAAAGGAAAACTAATCCCATGTAAACAACCGGGAAAAAAATCAGAGGGACATAAATTTGCACATTGCATTCACTGCTATGGGTTGTTCTCAAGAAGAGCGATGTGGCGGCATTTCAAGGTCTGCAGCTTCAAACCCGAAAGTACTAAACCAGGTGAAAATAGAGTTCAGGCATTGTGTGCTTTCGCTGAACCTTCTCCATCGGAATATACAGACGCGTATTGGAAGTTCTTGAGTGTAATGATTCAGGACAGGATTGCAGTTGCAATTAAAGGAGACAACTGCATCCTCAATTATGGGTTCAGGTTGTTCAAAAAGAATGAGAAGATAGTCAGTCAACACCAGTATATACGCCAAAAACTGAGAGAACTTGGCAGGCTTTTATTGGAAGCTAAAAAAATCACACATGTGAAGACCATTCAAGAACTCATCAAACCTGAACAGTACTCCCAGGTTGTCAGAGCTGCAAAGAACCTATCTGGATTCAGTGAGGAAACTGGCATATACCAATGTCCCTCTCTTGCACGCAAGGTAGGACACAGCCTGCATTCGTTGGCTATGTTTATCAAGTCCGAAGGACTGAAAAAGAAAGATAAAGAAACCATTAAAGATGCTGAGGAGTTCGCACAGTTGTATTTAGAGAGTTGGAGGTTTGATATTGCAGGCCAGGCATTAACCCAGCTTAACCGGGCCAAATGGAATGCACCGCAACTTCTACCTCTTACACAAGATATCCAAAGGCTACATTGCTATCTAGAAGAAAAACAGCAGCAACATCTCAAAGATTTAAAAGAACATCGTTCATCCACAAATTGGAAGGAACTTGCAAAAGTAACGCTGACTCAAGTTATGCTTTTTAATCGGCGGAGAGCAGGTGAAGTGTCCCGAATGCGCCTGTCTGCATACTTATCGAAGGACACATCAGAGGAACAGGGAGATGTAAATTTGGCCCTCACAGCGCTTGAGCAGAAGCTCTGCAGGCATTTTGTGCGAATAGCAATTGTTGGAAAAAGAGGAAGGACGGTTCCTGTTCTTCTAACCCCATTAATGAGAGAATCACTTGATGCTCTTACAGAGAGCAGAGAAGGATGTGGGGTGCTGAAGGACAATGAATATCTGTTTGCATTGCCAAAATCTGCCCATTACCTCAGGGATTGTGACTGCATGAGGCAATTTGTCAGTGAATGTGCTGACATAAAAAATCCTCAAGCGCTAACATCAATTCAACTGAGGAAACATATTGCTACCCGGTCTACTGTTTTGAACCTCAAAACAACCGAGCACGACCAGTTGGCAGACTTCCTTGGTCATAATATCGCTGTTCACAGGAAACACTACAGACTCCCAGAAAGCACCCTCCAATTAGCCAAAGTAAGTAAAGTCCTCCTGGCAATGGAACAAGGACGCCTAGGAGATTACAAAGGAAAGAGCCTCGATGAAATACAAGTCGATGTGAATGGTAATTAACTTTATATTCTTGAAGGCACAATATATGACATTTAGTCTTCCGCATTCAGAAAACAACTATTTACCATGTAAAACATAGGGCAGTAATGGTGACGGGATGAGCGATAATACTACTGTTGTATACTCTTGCAGATTGCCCATAGTTTCAGCTTTCCAAATGATCAATTATCATTTTAGAGACCATTGACATGGATGGACCTTTAGCAGAGGACATTGAAGGTATGTGTATACGATGTTCCTAAATTGATTCTAAATTATCCGTTTTAGATATTTTGTGTATTGTATTCTTAAGTTATTTCCCTCTCCAGATGTCAGTATGCTAGGAGATGATGGGTCAGACAATGAGGTCAGCATGTCATCCACGCAAGAATGTACCTCCACATCACAAAGTCAAAACCAGGGAGTGTCTGCAACCGGTGAGCTTGAACGCAATTCTTACCTTTCGTGCATTTCACACAGCACGTGGCAAAAATTTGAACATCAACAACTCCACCTCCCTCCTTTGTCCCACCCACCTCTTTCTCCTGCAACTCTGTCAGGAGACCTGTCTGATGCAGAGGCTGCACAATCAGTCAAACACAACCCCAGTTTTAAAACTGAACACTGCGTCAGTACTGCCTGAAATTACAAGTTGCATTAACTTTGAGGTTAGCGTGAACCCACCTATTGCTTATAGGTTGCTCTAATCTCTCGGCACGGACTTCATACAGGGATAGCACAGCTACTCCAACACGTCCCTGTCACTACAGAACATCTGGAATGTGCGCGATAAGGTGATGCAGGACAATTCCCTGAGCACATTATCCAAGTCTGCTTCATGGCAGCAAACAGACTCCACGGTTGTCCGCATTGCTGAGCAGTGACCGCACTTGCACTGCAAAGGGCTGCCGACCCTCTCCTCACTGTCATCTCCGTCCGGAGCCGCTGCAGCTCCCTCAACTTCCGCAAAATGGGTCTCTCAACCCTTCTCCTCATCACTGGCTCAAACGCATATGCCATCGGGTTAGATGACATCAAATAAACTCGTACAGCCTTGTCGTCTTGACATGTTTCCTCCTCATCTGTGTACTCATACTCGACTCGCTATAACTGTGTACTCGTCTCGCTGTAACTGTGCACTCGTACACAGTTGAGGAGGAAAAATGTTTTAGTAGCCGTGCAATCCCTGCGTGAAGTCTGCGCCGTGAGATTGGAGCAACCTATAAACAGTAGGTGAGGGCACACTAACCTAAACGTTGATGCTACTTGTAATGTCAGTAACAACAGTCGCTTTCTGTCTGATGAAATCAGTTCATCTTATATTGTCCAACATACAATCTTTTCGGTGCACAGCTACTTCAGCACTAGTGGACTGCGTGGGAGGCTCTGTTGTCCGTACACTATATGAGGAAATATACTGCTTGAGGGCCACTATCCTTTAGGTCTTAGATGTTTCCCTGCTGCAACACACCTGATTCATTGTCTAGAGCTTGGCAACAAGCTGTTTGATCTATTTAATTTGAATCAGGTGTGTTGAAGCAGGGAAACATCTCAGACCTGCAGAATAGTGGCCCTTGAGGACCGGAGTTGCCCATCCCTGGGCTAACATGACAACTAATATTTTCACGTCACTAGTCACTTGAAAATAATTTAGGAGGATAGGAGACGGGATGAAATAAACTGTGTCTCTCTTTAAGAGACACAAATCCCATATACTGACTTCTTGTTAAGTGCCTTGAGACGACATCTGTTGTGAATCGGCGCTATATAAATAAACTGAATTGAATTGAATATACTAAATTATTTTATAAAATAACACAACCACTGTACTGACGGCTATTACATATTTCATGTAGTGTATACTACAATAAAGTTATTTCTTTGTCCAGATGTCAGTATGCCAAGAGAAGAGGGGTCAGAAGATGAGGTCAGCATGTCATCCCTGCAAGAATGTCCCTCCACATCACAAGTCCAAAACCGGAGTGTGTCTGCAAAAAAGAGAGGTAAGCTTTGGGGCTTGCACTCTCTTTTGGGCCAGAGCTGCTCATTTATTTTTAAGGGCTTTTACTTTGCTTCCTTGACTCAACACTTGAAATATGTCTGTCCCTCCTTACTGTCCGGTGCCACAAGCCTGACAGTGGCTTGAAAGAAGCTGTTGCAGGAACAGACCTTGTGAGCCTGCATTGTCGCAGGTTGTAGGGTTGGGGAAAGACTGGCATTATCACCTTTATATCAATAAGAAGTCTGTTGTATTTAAAAAAAAAAATCTTTAACACTTTATGGAGTTACTCAGGAAAAATGCTTGCATTTCCTCCAACAACGGAGGTGTTCAGTGACCAGTTGAAAAACTGGAACAACCTATAATCACCTTAAATACCTCCTAACTGCTAGTGTTCCTTCATCCAAGTCTCATTAAGCCTCCACATGCAGCTGACTTTATTAAATGACCTTTTAAAAGTGCCTTATAAATAGAAAATATTATCATTATTATTATTATTATTATTATTATTATTATTATTATTATTTTGTGAAATGCAAGAAAGAATAAAATTGCTTTAAGTGAGAGAGTGTGTGTTTATACTCGAGTGTAGGGTAAAAGCATCCTGTTGCAGTTTCTTTTCCAGAATTATAATGTAATGCCGTCAGAAGTACAATGAGCCACTGCAAACCACTCAGTTTAATAAATACAACACACAAAGAAAAAAGAATGCAATCAAAACAGTTAACTATAAATAAAGTTAAAAAGCAAAACTAAACGGAATGCGTCTGAGCAGGCACTCCTCCGTTGCTTTCTGCCTTTCGTTCACCTGTTGCAGCTCTTCCTTCAGCCAGTTGTCAGTCGTTCTCATGGTGGTTTTGGCAAAAGAGGGAGCACGGGGCTTTGAGAAGCTGGCAGCACAGGGGGGCTGGGGTTTTTCCACCGCTTCATGCACTCTTTCAGCAACGAGACCCAAACATTCGGAGACTCGTGATCACTCTGGCCAATCACAAGAGAGTACATCCACGTAGCTGCGTTTGCGTAGCTGGGCAGCACGTCAGGTCCGAAGAGGTGCCCATCAAGCTGCATAATTAAGGATTAATTTGCAGTGTTTTTGTTTTTACCAAACCAGTGTATAAAATGAATAATAATCTCAGTCATGTTATTATGAAGAGTTGTTTATTCCAACAAATAATAACTTTATTTATTTACATTGTTAACAGTGCAATGTCTGCAGTGTTCTCTCGCTCTCCACTGAAATCTGTGTGCTCAGTGTGAAGTCCACCTTTACTTATAGTGGTAATCCCAGAAACGGTTCCTGTCCTCTGAAAAACAGAGGCGGACATCACACTTGCTGCATTGGGTATTGGTGTACCCTTTACTGCAATGTCTGCAGTGCCCTCTCTTTGTCTTCAGGGGGAAATGTCCAGTTTGGTCCATGCGCACATCCATGGGCGGTGGTTTGCGTGACTTTTTAGAAGAGGGAGCCTTTGGACTTCCATCATCCATGTGGGGTTTCTTTCCACTATTCAGAGGGCTCCTGTCTCTGGGCTCTTGTTGATTGAAGATGGCCGTCCTCTCTTTGGCGTTTTCAGTGTTGTGTCCACCAGATTAGAATATAAAGAACAAATGTATCAATTTATGTACATCTCAAATACCAGTCTGATTTATCACAAACAAGGTAAATGGCACAAATAGATCATTAGCGTAATGAGAGAGGAAGCCAGCTGTGCTTGGAACTTTCTCATGTTCAGTATCTCCTTCTTTGGCATCCTGAGAGCATAGGCTGTGCTGCTTGTAGAGGAGCCAGGGTTGACCACAGCAAGGGTGATTGTGTGCCAGAAGATGTACATGTACCACCGCCAGGCTTTCAGTGCATACTTGTGTTTTGCTGTAAATGAGTCCAACAAATCCACACCTCCCATGTATTTATTGTAGATGCCCACAATGGAAGCCTTTCTAACGTCAATGTAGGTTTTGGCGGCTTTGTCCCAGTGTTGAATCTCCTGAACAGGTTCTGGTCCAGCGAAGGATGACACAAGTGTCACCGCCCTGTTGTCGTACCATTTGACAGCACAGATGTTGTTTCCCCTCCACTCTGTGGTCAAAGCTTCCTCTGCCCTTCTTCTTCAAGCTCTTCACATGTAAAGATTACAGTTGGGTAGATGCACTTGCCTGGCTGTTCCCACATAATGGATTCCTTGCTCAAGGAGCTTCACTACCAGTGGAACGGAGGTGAAGTAGTTGTCTGCCTAGATCTTGTTGTGTTGACCCTTTGGAAATGTGGAGGCAAGCTTCATTACAACATCACCTGACAATCCAAGTTCAGATTTGACTCGTACTTCATTGTTGCTCCCTTGGTAAACATCAAAGTCAAGCATCATGCTAGAGATTCCAGCTTTCACCCATACTTTAAAGCCCCATGAGCGTAGATTACCTTGCATCTACTTCTTGATGCTGCTGAACTTCCCGTTGAAGGGTATCATCATCTTGTCCATGGAATGTGCTCTTTTGGTACCACCTGCAGGCAGTTTTGTCTGAGTGAATCAAGCCGTGGTCTGAGTTTCCAGAGTTTGTCCCTCTTTTCAGTCTCTGGCACTTGTTAAATTGTTTACAAAATGTAATGTTCCATCCTCAGGTACGTGCCCAATGCTGCCTGGATCTCTTTTGTATTAGTGTTGACTGATCGTTCGTCATTTTGAATGCTGTACTCATTCGTATTTGTTGCCAGAGCTTGAACCAGATCTTCTGACACAAACTTTTGGAAGTATTGCAGTGGTGTGTGGAGGGAGGTGACATCATCTGTGAGAGCTTGGTCAGAAAAATCAGTGACGTCTGTCATGTGGCATGATGTATTTCTTTGATTGCCCGGGCTCAATATTCACATTAGCTGGACAATCGGTAGGTTCTTGGTTTTCTTTGTCCACAGAGACATCAATATGTGATTCTTCATCACTTGCATCAGTGTCGTCAAAATCTATGTCCACATCACTTTCTCCTTTTTGGATGATGGCAATTACATTGTGCACATTGTACCGAGGATTTCTCCTTGCTGGTGGCATTCTGAAATGAAAAAGATAAAATGTAAACAAATGTACATTTTATATACAAATAGCACACATGCCTCATTATGACATGTTCACACTTTGGACTGAAGCAGCCTATTCACACATCTCACCGGTCACACTATACCTAATGGCTCACCTATAGTAGACTGTGATTGTAATCCTTACAGGAATGCATTCAGCGTCCAGTTTACAACAAAATCTAACAGTGATGAACATTTACACCTGTGCCAGAACAAAGCACCAGGAGCATCCAGCACAACTTGGAGGATTGGCCAGGTGTGGCCAGGTGTCCCTTGCAAAAGAGATCTTGGATCTCAATGGGACAGACCTGGTTAAATGAAGGTTATAGGCCTAATGATAATAAGCACTTTGACTATAAATTGATAAGAACATTTTGTTTATCAGTAGACTAAGAAAGGGCAGATTTGCACAAACAGAATTTCTTTGTTAGAAAGTCCTGCAGAATGTGATAGCAAATTATAATGTTTAGATATGGCAATATATCTTTCAACTTTAGTCTCTAATACAGTATAGAATATGTAATCCGATATAAAGCTAAAGGCTATAATGTTTAAATCATGTATAATTTGTTGTGAACATTTTCATTTAAGTTCCTCAAGATGTTCCTCTTAAATACAGGGCAATTATGACTGCCACTCTCATCCAACATTGTAATATTGCAACATTTATAAAACAAGCTCTAAACAAAATGTAGGGCATATTTTCAACATTTACTGTATATGTCCTTGTTCTAGACACTGTAATAAACACAGAAAAACATATTCCAAGCATTTTACTTACTTGAAGATGAATCCAGTCCAGTAAATCAAAGGGATGTTGCTTGATCAGAAAGTTGTAGGATGTGTCACTTCTTGACTTAAGGGTGGGCTTTGTATACAAATCCTGGATCCAATTACATGGTGGGAATAAAATGTAGGACCCACAGATCATATTGATGTCGTTGTATAAACAAACAATAAAAAAAAGACAAAAGGGGTTTTGGGGAATAACCACAATTGTTGTAATTCTGAAACAGTGGGTCTTACAGGGTTAAGTAAGATTAAAATTTATTTATAAAAGAAAACCTACAATGTTTTGTGTTTTTGCCTACATAGGAAAACAAACGGCCGTCAAAAGAAGCTGGACCCCAGACGAGTGTGCTGCAGTGGACACACATTTGAGGAGATTTATTGTAATGAATCAAGTTCCTGGTAAAGAAGAGTGTCAGCGCTGTATTACTGCAGAACCTCAAGCTCTCAGAAACAGAGACTGGAAAGCAGTTAAATATTATGTTAAAAATCGCATTACAGCCCTGAGAAGAAAAGTCTAGTGTGAAAGCACCTAATGGAACTGAGGTAAAACCAAAACATTAGAGGTAGGATCTTAAAATGTTTTGTCTTTGGTTGTGTTCTGTTGTAACCTTTTTGTTGTTGTTGTTGTTTTTGTTGTTGTTGTTGTTGTTGTAGGGGTTTGCTCAGGTTTTATGGCTGTCCAGTGGCCTACAAATATACACATTTCACAGTTCTTATTTAATTTAATTTTTAATTTGATGGATGTAGGATGGATGTTGGATGTGTGGATGTTGGATGGATATTGAATAGATGTTTGATAGATGGATGGATGGATGTTCGAGAGATGGATGGATGTAGGATAGATGGATGTTTGATGGATGTAGGGTAGATGTTTGATGGATGAATGTTGGATGGATGTAGGGTAGATGTTGGATGGATGGATGTTGGATGGATGTTCGAGAGATGGATGGATGTAGGATAGATGATGGATGTTTGATGGATGTAGGGTAGATGTTTGATGGATGAATGTTGGATGGATGTAGGGTAGATGATGGCTGGATGGATGTTGGATGGATGTAGGGTAGATGTTTGATGGATGGATGTTGGATGGATGTTCGAGAGATGGATGGATGTAGGATAGATGATGGATGTAGGGTAGATGTTTGATGGATGAATGTTGGATGGATGTAGGGTAGATGATGGCTGGATGGATGTTGGATGGATGTAGGGTAGATGTTGGATGGATGGATGTTGGATGGATGTAGGGTAGATGTTCGATGGATGGATGTTGGATGGATGTAGGGTAGATGTTGGATGGATGGATGTTGGATGGATGTAGGGTAGATGTTGGATGGATGGATGTTGGATGGATGTAGGGTAGATGATGGATGGATGGATGTTGGATGGATGTAGGGTAGATGTTGGATGGATGGATGTTGGATGGATGTAGGGTAGATGATGGCTGGATGGATGTTGGATGGATGTAGGGTAGATGTTGGATGGATGGATGTTGGATGGATGTAGGGTAGATGATGGCTGGATGGATGTTGGATGGATGTAGGGTAGATGTTGGATGGATGGATGTTGGATGGATGTAGGGTAGATGATGGCTGGATGGATGTTGGATGGATGTAGGGTAGATGTTGGATGGATGGATGTTGGATGGATGGATGTTGGATGGATGTTGACCAGATGTTGGATATATGGATGGATGGATGGATCTTGAATAGATGTTGGATATATGGATGGATGGATGGATCTTGAATAGATGTTGGATATATGGATGGATGGATGTTGAACAGATGTTGGATGTATGGATGGATGGATGTTGACCAGATGTTGGATGGATGGATGGATGTTGACCAGATGTTGGATATATGGATGGATGGATGGATGTTGAACAGATGTTGGATATATGGATGGATGTTGGATGTGTGGATGTTGGATGGATATTGATATATTCTTATTTATTTTAATATTTTTTTTTCTTTATTTTAGGGCCTGAACACTGAAAGTGTGTGGGGCATATGTTAAATATTTCAAAGGATTTTTCATTTCTTTAAATATCTCTGTATCATGATTTCAAAATTTGAGGCTTCACTGGAAAGAACAACTTGTGTTAACATGACATTATGGATGCAGTCCAATGAAACATATCATTTCAATGCCTATATAAGAGAAACTGCTGGGTTTACATAAAAATTCAGGCTGAGTGCAGATTGTACAGACCTCTAGACATTAAATTAATAATTTGTTTTAATCATTTCATAAAAAGTTTATTTACTGACAACTGTGTGGCATAAACTGTGTCATTACAATAAAATTGGTCATTTCAGTTTTGTCATAAAACTGTCTTTGAAGCCGTATGTCTTGTAATCTGTAAAGGCAGATGGAAAGTTTCACATATATACATAATTACTCATTACAAAAATAACTATTTTAGTCCAAAATAAGGAAACTGGGAGTAATAATAAAGGCTGGTGTCAGCAGCTGCAGATAGTGACCTTGGGCCCCATTAACATATAAAAACTTGGTATGTATGTGTGTATGTGGGCGGACCCCACAAGTCGGCAATCCTAGAAACGGTCCCCACAAGGGGCCAAATACCTTTTTCGACAAAACTTTAGAAATTTGTCAAATTTAAGTGATATTAATGATTGAGATTTTTTTTTAGATCTAATGTTGTTTTTTACAGCAGTGTAGGACCACTGGAAAGGGTGGATCCCACAACGCATAAAAAAACTGATGGCCCCATGAGGGGGCCTGCGCAAGAATGAGTGTGTCTGTGTGTGTGTCTGTGTGTGTGTGTGTGTCTGTGTGTGTGTCTGTGTGTGTGTGTCTGTGTGTGTGTGTGTGTGTGTGTGTGTGTGTCTGTGTGTGTGTCTGTGTGTGTGTGTCTGTCTGTGTGTGTGTGTCTGTGTGTGTGTGTCTGTGTGTGTGTCTGTGTGTGTGTGTGTGTGTGTGTGTGTGTGTGTGTGTGTGTGTGTGTGTTTATCTTCTGGAGGACGTCCTCCAACCTATCAGAGCTCTTGCAGCATGAACTGACATGTAGTCCACCCAATGAAAGGATCAGAGAATGAATCTAGTACTGAAAGCATAAGCTACAGCTAGCTAGCACTACAGTGCATATAATGTAGTTGACTCAAAGAGAGAAAAATACAATAGTTTAAAAGTTTTGAACAAATTAATTTCTTCCAAAATGAAGGAGATACGAGAGAGAGAGAGATTTCGTCATTTATTTTCCTCTTTCAGTTTTACTTACTTAGCTTGTTTAGCATACTCAAACACCCGGCTCAAACAGAGGGATGCTATGTTAGCTAGCTATGACTATCCAACACAGCACTGGAACTCTTCCAAGCTTTTGGTTTAACTAATGTATTGCCACCGGGGCCGCCAATGTAAGTGCTAAACTGCTTACTGACTGTACACTGTAACGTTACTGCATGATTGTAGCAGGTTTACTAACGCGTTAGTTCTATTAGCTGTGTTGACTATGATGTTACTTTAGCTAATATGGCGACAACAATGTAGGCTGTGTGTAGCGGTTATGATATGGTTTGGCTTGGAAAGGTTTTTTCCGCCTGGTCACATACAGATGATGTGTTGTGCATTGAAGTCCAGAAACGAAGGGAAAAGGTGAGAGGAGGAGAGCGCGTAGATGAGAGAAAAAATACAATGTGGTTCTTATGAAAGTGAACTGTGTTTACGCGTGATCAGGGGTGTATTCATTCCGCCGATTCTGTTGACAAACATTTCTTAAACGGAACAAAACGGGGATTATCATACCTGAATTTGTCCAATAGAATCTCTTGTTTGAAACTATTGGATTAATAATTACACCCTATATCAGCTAGATGCAGGCAAGAGTGTGCAAGGTGGTATTGAATGTGTCACTGTCTGTCACCTTTTTATCTCAACCTGTGTGCACCTACATTGTAAACTTTCAAAATGTGAGTATCATCTAGTAGCCTAAACCAATTGCTGTTACATTGAAAAGGGTGAATGGAATATGAATGACAGCCATCCAATATGCTGTAATAGAAATAAGGCCATGCTCATAAAAAACTAATGGTCCTGCCTCATCTTAAACGGCACTGACCGCCACTGTTTGGGTGGTGGACCATTCTATACTACCACTTACTACCATCTACTACCACCTACTACCATCTACTATCATCTACTACCACCTACTACCATCTACTACCATCTACTACCATCTACTACCATCTACTACCATCTACTATCATCTACTATCATCTACTACCATCTACTATCATCTACTACCATCTACTACCATCTACTACCATCTACTACCATCTACTACCACCTACTACCATCTACTACCATCTACTACCATCTACTACCACCTACTACCACCTACTACCACCTACTACCATCTACTACCACCTACTACCACCTACTACCATCTACTACCACCTACTATCATCTACTATCATCTACTACCACCTACTACCACCTACTACCATCTACTACCATCTACTACCATCTACTACCATCTACTGCCACCTACTGCCACCTACTACCACCTACTACCACCTACTACCACCTACTACCACCTACTACCATCTACTACCATCTACTACCATCTACTACCATCTACTACCATCTACTACCATCTACTATCATCTACTACCATCTACTACTACCATCTACTACTACCATCTACTACTACCATCTACTACCACCTACTACCACCTACTACCATCTACTACCATCTACTACCACCTACTACCACCTACTACCATCTACTACCATCTACTACTACCTACTACCACCTACTACCACCTACTGCCATCTACTACCACCTACTACCATCTACTACCATCTACTACCACCTACTGCCACCTACTGCCATCTACTACCATCTACTACCATCTACTATCATCTACTACCACCTACTACCACCTACTACCACCTACTACCATCTACTATCATCTACTATCATCTACTGCCACCTACTGCCACCTACTATCATCTACTGCCACCTACTGCCACCTACTACCACCTACTACCACCTACTACCATCTACTACCACCTACTACCATCTACTATCATCTACTATCATCTACTAACACCTACTACCACCTACTACCACCTACTACAATCTACTACCATCTACTATCATCTACTATCATCTACTGCCACCTACTGCCACCTACTATCATCTACTATCATCTACTATCATCTACTACCATCTACTACCATCTACTATCATCTACTACCATCTACTATCATCTACTACCACCTACTACCATCTACTACTACCTACTACCACCTACTGCCACCTACTACCACCATCTACCATCTACTACCACCTACTACCATCTACTATCATCTACTATCATCTACTACCATCTACTATCATCTACTACCATCTACTACCATCTACTACCATCTACTACCATCTACTACCACCTACTGCCACCTACTACCACCATCTACCATCTACTACCACCTACTACCATCTACTACTACCTACTACCACCTACTATCATCTACTACCACCTACTACCACCTACTACCATCTACTACCATCTACTACCATCTACTACCACCTACTACCACCTACTACCACCTACTACCACCTACTACCACCTACTACCACCTACTACCACCATCTACCACCTACTACCATCTACTACCATCTACTACCATCTACTATCATCTACTATCATCTACTGCCACCTACTGCCACCTACTACCACCTACTACCATCTACTATCATCTACTACCATCTACTACCATCTACTACCATCTACTGCCACCTACTATCACCTACTATCATCTACTACCACCTACTACCACCTACTACCACCTACTATCATCTACTACCATCTACTATCATCTACTACCATCTACTACCATCTACTACCATCTACTGCCATCTACTGCCACCTACTATCACCTACTATCATCTACTACCACCTACTACCACCTACTACCACCTACTATCATCTACTACCACCTACTACCATCTACTACTACCTACTACCACCTACTATCATCTACTACCACCTACTACCACCTACTACCATCTACTACCATCTACTACCATCTACTACCATCTACTACCATCTACTACCATCTACTACCACCTACTGCCACCTACTACCACCATCTACCATCTACTACCACCTACTACCATCTACTACCACCTACTATCATCTACTACCACCTACTGCCACCTACTACCATCTACTACTACCTACTGCCACCTACTGCCACCTACTATCATCTACTATCATCTACTATCATCTACTATCATCTACTACCATCTACTACCATCTACTACCATCTACTGCCATCTACTACCACCTACTACCACCTACTACCATCTACTACCACCTACTACCACCTACTACCACCTACTACCACCTACTACCATCTACTACCATCTACTACCACCTACTACCACCTACTACCACCTACTACCACCTACTACCATCTACTACCATCTACTACCACCTACTGCCACCTACTGCCACCTACTACCACCTACTGCCACCTACTACTACCACCTACTACCACCTACTGCCACCTACTACCACCTACTACCATCTACTACCATCTACTACCACCTACTACCACCTACTACCATCTACTACCACCTACTGCCACCTACTGCCACCTACTACCACCTACTGCCACCTACTACCACCTACTACCACCTACTACCACCTACTACCACCTACTACCACCTACTGCCACCTACTACCACCTACTACCACCTACTACCATCTACTACCACCTACTACCATCTACTACCATCTACTACCATCTACTACCACCTACTACCACCTACTACCCTCTACTACCCTCTACTACCACCTACTATCATCTACTACCACCTACTACCATCTACTACCACCTACTACCACCATCTACCACCTACTACCATCTACTACCACCTACTACCATCTACTACCATCTACTACCACCTACTACCATCTACTACCATCTACTACCATCTACTACCACCTACTACCACCTACTACCATCTACTACCACCTACTACCACCTACTACCATCTACTACCATCTACTACCATCTACTACCACCTACTACCACCTACTACCACCTACTACCACCTACTACCACCTACTACCACCATCTACCACCTACTACCATCTACTACCATCTACTATCATCTACTATCATCTACTGCCACCTACTGCCACCTACTACCACCTACTACCATCTACTATCATCTACTACCATCTACTACCATCTACTACCATCTACTGCCACCTACTATCATCTACTACCACCTACTACCACCTACTACCACCTACTATCATCTACTACCATCTACTATCATCTACTACCATCTACTACCATCTACTACCATCTACTGCCATCTACTGCCACCTACTATCACCTACTATCATCTACTACCACCTACTACCACCTACTACCACCTACTATCATCTACTACCACCTACTACCATCTACTACTACCTACTACCACCTACTATCATCTACTACCACCTACTACCACCTACTACCATCTACTACCATCTACTACCATCTACTACCATCTACTACCATCTACTACCACCTACTGCCACCTACTACCACCATCTACCATCTACTACCACCTACTACCATCTACTACCACCTACTATCATCTACTACCACCTACTGCCACCTACTACCATCTACTACTACCTACTGCCACCTACTGCCACCTACTATCATCTACTATCATCTACTATCATCTACTATCATCTACTACCATCTACTACCATCTACTACCATCTACTGCCATCTACTACCACCTACTACCACCTACTACCATCTACTACCACCTACTACCACCTACTACCATCTACTACCATCTACTACCACCTACTACCACCTACTACCACCTACTACCACCTACTACCATCTACTACCATCTACTACCACCTACTGCCACCTACTGCCACCTACTACCACCTACTGCCACCTACTACCACCTACTACCACCTACTGCCACCTACTACCACCTACTACCATCTACTACCATCTACTACCACCTACTACCACCTACTACCATCTACTACCACCTACTGCCACCTACTGCCACCTACTACCACCTACTGCCACCTACTACCACCTACTACCACCTACTACCACCTACTACCACCTACTACCACCTACTGCCACCTACTACCACCTACTACCACCTACTACCATCTACTACCACCTACTACCATCTACTACCATCTACTACCATCTACTACCACCTACTACCACCTACTACCCTCTACTACCCTCTACTACCACCTACTATCATCTACTACCACCTACTACCATCTACTACCACCTACTACCACCATCTACCACCTACTACCATCTACTACCACCTACTACCATCTACTACCATCTACTACCACCTACTACCATCTACTACCATCTACTACCATCTACTACCACCTACTACCACCTACTACCATCTACTACCACCTACTACCATCTACTACCACCTACTACCATCTACTACCATCTACTACCATCTACTACCATCTACTACCATCTACTACCACCTACTACCACCTACTACCACCTACTACCATCTACTACCATCTACTACCATCTACTACCACCTACTACCACCTACTACCACCTACTACCACCTACTGCCATCTACTGCCACCTACTACCATCTACTACCACCTACTACCATCTACTATCATCTACTATCATCTACTATCACCTACTACCACCTACTACCACCTACTACCATCTACTACCACCTACTACCACCTACTACCATCTACTACCACCTACTACCACCTACTATCATCTACTATCATCTACTACCACCTACTACCACCTACTACCATCTACTATCATCTACTGCCACCTACTGCCACCTACTGCCACCTACTGCCACCTACTATCATCTACTACCATCTACTGCCATCTACTGCCATCTACTGCCATCTACTGCCACCTACTATCACCTACTATCACCTACTATCATCTACTACCACCTACTACCACCTACTACCATCTACTACCACCTACTACCATCTACTACCATACCCCGTTCATAGGCACTTAAATATGTTGTCTTCCCCATTCACCCTCTGAATGGCACACATCCACAATCCATATCTCAATTCATCTACAATGATTGAAGTGGATTTAACAAGTGGCATCAATAAGGGATCATAGCTTTCACCTGGATTCACCTGGTCAGTGTATATCATGGAAGGAGCAGGTGTTCTTAATGTTTTGTACACTCAGTGTAAAGCAATACAGATAATCAAGTGCTATTTGTATGTGATGCATTTTCTCTATTGTTTACAGGATGATTTGTATCTTATAGAGCGTGTCTTTGAGGGAATAGTAAGGTCACATCTAGATAAAAACTAATGTGAAAAATGAACAGAGACATGTGTATTAACACTCTACCTATTCATAGAAGTATATATTCATCATCTACATATTCATATTAAGCTTCTACGTCTGTGTATAGGAAAGTATTATTGGTAAGAAAATATATCAGCTTATTGTTACATTATTATGACATTCTTGTCCAATACAAACTGTAGTAAATATTGTTTCCAAACTGCGTTTCCCACTCCAGTCAGCAGATGGCGATGTGCGACTTTCAGTTGACGCTTCTTGCGTGACGTATAAACTAGTGGACAGTATCTTCTGCAACAACAATTCGGCTATTATTTCAATTTAAAACCTAAACATTGACGCTTTAGACCATGTTTATGTACATTAGCTGATCTCAGTGTTTTAAACACACTTCTGTTGACGTATCCACTTGTTAACTTTAACCTAAGTTGCTTGTTCAATTTGCAAACTTGTTAAAGATTGATACTGAGTCTAGCACTAGGCTAGTCGCTAATGCTAACTAACTAGATAACTAACTAACATCCTGACCATGAACTCACTAAGATACTCCTCCCCTGCTTTTTAATTTATTTTTTGTTTAACCTTTATTTAACTAGACAAGTCAGTTAAGAACACATTCTTATTTACAATGACAGCCTACCAAAGGAACTCCTGCAAGGATGGGGGCTGGGAGTAAGAATATAATTATGCTAAATAAAATATTGGGCTAAACACACATCACGACAAGAGAGACCTAAAGAAGAGGAGGTCTGCTGTTTGGAGAAAGAAGCTCTGGCGCTGAACATTGTTGTAAAAGAAGAAGAGGAGGATATTACAGTGAAAGGAGAGGAAGAAGCTTTCAGAATGATAGAGGAAGAGGAGGATATTACAGTCAAAGGAGAGGAAGAGGTGGATGTTACAGTGAAAGGAGAGGAAGAAGCTTTCAGAATGATAAAGGAGGGAGAGGAGAATATTACAGTGAAAGGAGAGGAAGAGGAGGGTGTTACAGTGAAAGAAGAAGAGGAGGATGTTACAGTGAAAGAAGAGAAAGAACCTTTCAGAATGAAAAAGGAGGAAGAGGAGGATATCACACTTAAAGAAGAAGAGGATGATGTTACAGTGAAAGAAGAAGAGGAGGATGTTACAGTGAAAGAAGAGGAAGAAACTTTTAAAATGAAAGAGGAAGAGGGGATAGAAGCTGTTACAGTGGAAGAAGAAGAGGTAGAAGCTTTCAGAATGAAAGAGGAGGAAGAAGAGGATATTATAGTGAAAGAAGAGGAGGATGTTACCGTGAAAAAAGAGGAAGAACCTTTTAGAGAGGAAGAGGATGCTATCTCAATAAAGGTGAAGAAGGAAGACGTTTTGGTAGAGAAAGAGGAGGAGACAGAAGATCTGATTAACACCAGTGAGTCTTGTCTTAAACTGTGGAACAAACTATGTAGTTGTTGAACTAATGTGTGTTTTAAAGAGGCTTCTACTGAAGTTCTACACTTTAATATGTTGTTCAGTACTGTATTAATTGTTAAAGGTTCAATCTGCCATTGGTACATATATGTTTGGGACTTTTAAATTAGATTTATTGAATTCTCCATGTGGTCTATATTAAAGTGCACCTCAACTAATATAACAGGCTTTTAAAATTAAATATTGGTGCATAAGTTCTACTTAAAATATCAAAGGGTACCCATTTAGTGGAACAACCCTTTTTAGGCCCTTTTTAGAATATTAATGCCTCTTGTTAGACCCTATGATTGTAATAGACGGTCATAAGTTTACCATCTGTTTGATGTTCTCGTTCACACAGGAGAGAGACATGACTATCCTGGATCCTCTGGGGAGCCTCAACAACATCCTGATGCTGATGAGACAGAGAAGAGTCTCTCCAGATCAGAACACCTGATGGTACAGCTTGGTCTGGTCTAGCATACAGCTTGCTCTATCGGGGTCTGGGCTGGGTTTCTGTAAAGCACTTTATGACAACAGTGACATCAGCATCCATAATGATATGTGTCTGTGTCCCCTCTTTATGGTTACCAGGACAACACTAGCCCTTCCACCCTCCCAGAGTCCCCGTGTCGTGCCTCTCCCAGTAGCACCTTACTGCTGGGTATGAAGAGGTTGTCTGTGCTGCTGGTGGACTGCAGGAAAACAACAGGGCTGAGTGGAACTGTGAGAGGAGGAGAAGAGAAGAAAGGAGCAGATTTGATACATCAAAGTAAGTGCTGTAGTTTAGTTTGAACAAATAAAATGGATCTGCCCACTGGTATCTGTTACCAGGACAACCAGCAGAGTTCTGTTAGTTGACATGAAGATAGACTGGTATCTGTTCCCAGGACAACCAGCAGAGTTCTGTTAGTTGAAATGAAGATAGACTGGTATCTGTTCCCAGGACAACCAGCAGAGTTCTGTTAGTAGACATGAAGGTAGACTGATATCTGTTACCAGGACAACCAGTAGAGTTCTGTTAGTTGACATGAAGATAGACTGGTATCTGTTCCCAGGACAACCAGCAGAGTTCTGTTAGTAGACATGAAGGTAGACTGATATCTGTTACCAGGACAACCAGTAGAGTTCTGTTAGTTGACATGAAGATAGACTGGTATCTGTTACCAGGACAACCAGCAGAGTTCTGTCCCCAACTAATACAAATCTTGGTCGACTGAAAGTAATCTGTTCTTTCGACCAATCGATTGGTAAAAAAATGTAAACGTGTATTTTTTCATATATAGACAAACCCTATGTGTTATTTAAAAAAAAAAGACTATATGCATTGACCTTGTCTGATGCTTTAAGCTTACTGTTTGATGAAATAATATACAAATGACTCAAGAGGGAGTCAGAGATACCATAACCTGACCCAGTCATTCTCCTACCTCTCCTGCTGGCTACAAGAGGAGTTGGCAACCTTTCATGTGGAATGCCAATTTCATGTGGAATGCCAATTTCATGTGGACCGCAGATTGAAGGAAAAGCAGCCAAGAAGTGTGGGAACTCCTTCAAGACTGTTGGAAAAGCATTCCAGGTGGCTGGTTGAGAGAATGCCAAAAGTGTGCAAAGCTGTCATCAAGGCAAAGGGTGGCTACTTTGAAGAATCTCAAATATTTGTGTAACACTTTTTTGTTTACTATATGATTCCATATGTGTTATTTCATAGTTTTGATGTCTTCACTGTTATTCTACAATGTAGAAAACTTTTGACTGGTACCGTAAGTATTCAGACCATTTACTCAGTACTTTGTTGAACCACCTTATTGCAGCTATTACAGCCTTGAGTCTTCTTGGCTATGACGCTACAAGCTTGGCACACTGTATTTGGGGAGTTTCTCCCATTCTTCTCTGCAGATCCTCTCAAGCTCTGTCAGGTTGGATGTGGAGCGTTGCTGCACAGCTATTTCCAGGTCTCTTCAGAGTTGTTCGATCAGGTTTAAGTCAAGGACATTCAGAGACTTGTCCCAAAGCCACTCCTGCGTTGTCTTGGCTGTGTGCTTAAGGTTGTTGTCCTTTGTGAAGGTGAACCTTTGCCCCATTCTGAGGTCCTGAGAGCTCTAGAGCAGATTTTCATCAAGGATCTTTCTGTACTTTTCTCTGTTCATCTTTCCCCTCGATCCTGACTGGTCTCCCAGTCCCTGCCACTGAAAAAAATCCCCAAACTCCAAGTGGGCTGTCATGTATACAAACCTGTTTTTGCTTTGTCATTATGGGGTATTGTGTGTTGATTGATGAGGGGGAAAATGTATTTAATACATTTTTGAATAAAGTTGTAATGTAACAAAATGTGGAAAAAGTCAAGGGGTCTGAATACTTTCCGAATGCACTGTATGTGTATATATATATTTATATTGAACAAAAATATAAACCCAACATGCAACAATTTCAATGATTAACAGTTCATATAATGAAATCAGTCAATGTAAATAAATTCATTAGGCCCTGATCTATGGACTTCACATGACTGGGCAGGGGCACTGGGGAGCCAGGCCCACCCTCTTTGGAGCCAGGCCAGCCAATCAGAATGAGTTTTTCCCCACAACGGGGCTTTATTACAGAGAGAAATACTCCTCAGTTTCATCAGCTGTCTGTGTGGCTTGTCTCAGACAATGTGGAGGTCCTGGGCTGGCGTTGTTATACGTGGTCTTTGGTTGTAAGGGCCGGTTGGATGTACTGCCAAATTCTCTAAAACAACGTTGAAGGCGGCTTATGGTAGAGAAATTAACATTAAATTCTCTGGTAACAGCTCCAGTGGATATTCCTGCAGTCAGCAGCCAATTTTATGCTCCCGCAAACCTTGAGACATCTGTGGCATTGAGTTATGTGACAAAACTGCACATTTTAGAGTGGCCTTTTATTGTCCCCAGCACAAGGTGCACCTGTGTAATGATCATGCTGTTTAATCAGCTTCTTGATATGTCAGGAAGACGGACTATCTTGGCAAAGGAGAAATATTCACTAACAGGGATGTAAACAAATGTGTGCATAACATTTGAGAGAAATATGATTTTGTGCGTATGAAAAAAATATTTTATTTCAATTCATGAAACATGGAACCAACACTTTACATGTTGCATTCATATTTTTAGGAACAAAATATTTCACTTCAATTTTACTTTACCCAAAATATCATGACATTAGTGAGAGCAAAATGTTTAAAATGTGTAAAGGTCTATATAAAATGTAAACAGCGTGTTGACCTTACGGGGAGATGTTACTGATGTGCTTTTTGTCTCCAATGTAAAAAACTAAAAGGTTTGAGGCTTCCTCACAAAATGACTTTACTTATTTTAGGTTTAAGGAAGTGTGTAGGACACATTCTGTATCATACAGTTATTAAGGTTATAGATTTAGAACCTGCTATTCGATAGGAATCCAGCAATGTCTGTGTCTTGAGTGTTCTAGAACTGTCTAGTTTGTGTTCTGACTTATAAAACAAAATGAATAAAATAAGTAATTTAAACATATTATCAGTAATTACCAGGAAGCTCTACAACATACTTTGTTTTAAAATCACACCAAGTTGTTTTCAATTATGAAATGTTTGAAAACTGGCCTCAGGTTATTATTTAGGTATCTGATTTTAATTACCTTATAGCAAGGTAGTTTTATCATGTGTTTGTTTCATTCAGGTCTCTCTTTAAATAAACACTGTCTTTGGCAGGAGAAAAACCAAACTCGGAGGAACCAGAGATGTCCAAACCAGCAAGACGACACCTCTGCTCCCAGTGTGGAACTAGGTTTGCCAAGTTAGGAAGCTTGAAAAGACATGAGAGGACACACACAGGCGCAAAGTCACACCATTGTGCCCAGTGTGGAAAGCATTTTAAGGACTTAGGAAAGCTGAAAGTGCATGAGCGAATACACACAGGGGAGAAGCCGTACCACTGCTCTGATTGTGGAAAGAGTTTTAACCGGTTAGACACCCTGATCGCTCATGGGCGAATACACACTGGGGAGAAGCCATACCATTGCGCCCAGTGTGGAAAGCATTTTAACCACGTAGGAAACATGAAATCTCATGAGCGAATACACACAGGGAAGAAGCCTTACCACTGCTCCCAGTGTGGAAAGAGTTTTATTCATTTAGGAAGACTGAAAGAACACATGAGACTGCACACAGGGGAGAAGCCTTACAAATGTTCAGACTGTGGAAATACATATTACTCATCACAGTCACTTAAAAGTCATGTGAGAATCCACACAGGGGAGAAGCCTTACCACTGCTCCCCATGTGGAAAGAGTTTTAGCCATTTAGGAAGCCTGAAAGCTCATGAGCGAATACACACAGGGGAGAAGCCTTTCCACTGCTCCCAGTGTGGAAAGAGTTTTAGCCGGTCAGGAATCCTGAAAGAACACATGAGACTGCACACAGGGGAGAAGCCTTACAAATGTTCAGACTGTGGAAAGAAATATTACTCATCACAGTCACTTAAAAGTCATGTGAGAATCCACACAGGAGAGAATAAATAATAATTTCACATCACATTGACTTAATTTCTTCTCCTAGTGTGTAAACTGATATTTCACATTACATTGACTTAATTACTTCTAGTGTGTAAACTGATATTTCACATCACATTGACTTAATTACTTCTCCTAGTGTGTAAACTGATATTTCACATCACATTGACTTAATTACTTCTCCTAATGTGTAAACTGATATTTCACATCACATTGACTTAATTCATCAGAGAACATACTCAGTGCTCCCGTTGTCTTACATCGTTGACTGAGAATGTGTTTACTTGTTTATACCATATGAAATTAAATTGAATAAAGTATACTCAAACATATATTTGTATGTTTTTATTAGAAAAGTTTGAATATAGAGTAGATCAGATTCCATGTGTTTAAATGGTCCTTTTTTAAACTCTGACTGTGTGTGTGTTTATCTGGGTGAGTCATTCCTCCAGCACTACAGATAATCAAGTGATATTTGGATGTGATGCATTTGATCCATTGTTGACATTTGCATTGTTGGTCCACTGATGATTTAATGAAAATGTTCACAGACTCTGTAATAGAAAATATTAACTGTATGTGTCAACATAACTGAGGATGTGACTAACTGTGTGAAACTGTCCTATTATAATCTACTGGTCTTGGGAGTATCATCGTGTGTTACAAACCAGCTGCACCTGCGTCCTTGTATGAATAAAGTCCCGCCCAGTGTCAGGACGCTAGCCCTCTCAGTGAATCGGCTAGCAGAGATGGGAACAACTTTACAACATCATAAATTCCTGGCTCTCTTCCCCCTGACCATGCAGTATGAGGATAGAAAGTGCCACAGTAGAACAAATGAACTCTCCCGCCAAATACTCCTACTTCCCCTAATTGGAGAATTAAACAATATTTCTAATTTTGAGAATGTGTAACTGTCAGTGGAGAAGCCAGCTACGATCCTGTCCACTTTGTGTTACCGTGGTGACATCATGAAAAACAGCACAGCCACATTACCCTAACTCACGGTTGCGGTTGGACAGGACCCGAGGCGCAGAGCTGTGGTGCAAAGACATTCCTTTTATTTGGTACAAAAAAACTCTAAACAAGAAAAAGAGAACGCAACCATGAACAGGTTTGTGCACCAAAGGAACACACACAAAAACCCACAACACAGGAGGGAATTAACTGAAGTTAAATAGGCTCCCCAGTTAGAGACAATGTGGCGCAGCTGCCTCTAATTGGGGACCAACTCCAAACTAAACATAGAGTTACTAAACCTGAAAACCATCAAGGTTTCCAGAGACCTCTCTGAACATAAATCCTTACACTCTGTCATTACAGGTTCCTCAATTATGGAGCTTGCATCTGAAATATTGTATAAAATGTTTAAGTATAAGAATACTTTTGAAAAGATAATGTTATTTAGTCTTCTAAAATGAAAATTGTTGTTATATGGTAACTCGTGCCCAGCCAGTGGCCACGCCCAAGTGAACAGACATTGGTTGGAAATGATGAACCAACCCCCTTTGCTACAGTTGTATAAAAGCCCCCTTGACGAAAGTCACTTTATTTCATATACCGTGGAGTACTGTTGTCCATACTTTCAAAAGGGCTCATTTCAACCTCAACTCTTCAGTCCAGAAAAGGTGAACGCTTGCTGCACTGAAATGTTATGAACTCTGAACTATTGATCACCTCAAGAAGAAGTGAGTCCTAGATTACAGCCTAACAGTCTGCAGCTGGAAAGGTGCACAAATCTAGTAAGAACATTGACAGACAAGGAAGCATCTAGAAAGTGAGATGAACATCTCACACCACGACGACCCTGAAGACTCTACAAAATACAATGGCGACCTCGACTGGGCCACTCGACCAGAGCCACACATCAGCAGCTCAGCTCAATCGTAAATATTAAATTGCATTCCTTTCTCCGAACGAGTGGTTGTTAAAGTGCACATGTATTCATATTGATGTGAGCATATTCATATTGATGTGAGCATATTCATATTGATGTGAGCATATTCATATTGATGTGAGCATATTGATGTGAGCATATTCATATTGATGTGAGCATATTCATATTGATGTGAGCATATTCATATTGATGTGAGCATATTGATATTGATGTGAGCATATTCATATTGATGTGAGCATATTCATATTGATGTGAGCATATTCATATTGATGTGAGCATATTCATATTGATGTGAGCATATTCATATTGATGTGAGCATATTCATATTGATGTGAGCATATTGATGTGAGCATATTCATATTGATGTGAGCATATTCATATTGATGTGAGCATATTCATATTGATGTGAGCATATTGATGTGAGCATATTCATATTGATGTGAGCATATTCATATTGATGTGAGCATATTCATATTGATGTGAGCATATTCATATTGATGTGAGCATATTCATATTGATGTGAGCATATTCATATTGATGTGAGCATATTGATGTGAGCATATTCATATTGATGTGAGCATATTGATGTGAGCATATTCATATTGATGTGAGCATATTCATATTGATGTGAGCATATTCATATTGATGTGAGCATATTCATATTGATGTGAGCATATTCATATTGATGTGAGCATATTCATATTGATGTGAGCATATTCATATTGATGTGAGCATATTCATATTGATGTGAGCATATTGATGTGAGCATATTCATATTGATGTGAGCATATTCATATTGATGTGAGCATATTCATATTGATGTGAGCATATTCATATTGATGTGAGCATATTGATGTGAGCATATTCATATTGATGTGAGCATATTGATGTGAGCATATTCATATTTATGTGAGCATATTCATATTGATGTGAGCATATTCATATTGATGTGAGCATATTCATATTGATGTGAGCATATTCATATTGATGTGAGCATATTCATATTGATGTGAGCATATTGATGTGAGCATATTCATATTGATGTGAGCATATTCATATTGATGTGAGCATATTCATATTGATGTGAGCATATTGATATTGATGTGAGCATATTCATATTGATGTGAGCATATTCATATTGATGTGAGCATATTCATATTGATGTGAGCATATTCATATTGATGTGAGCATATTGATGTGAGCATATTCATATTGATGTGAGCATATTCATATTGATGTGAGCATATTCATATTGATGTGAGCATATTCATATTGATGTGAGCATAGCTCTCTGAATCTATCGTGTTATAACCAAACGGTTGTTTAGTCCACTAAGGGATGGTATTTACTGTATAATGTTAGTATGTATTGTATGTTCTGTAGTTCTTTAATTAGCTAGTAAATAAATAATTGAGCCAATTTGTGTATGGATGATTCATCAGAAAGGCTGGGTTCGTGCAGACTACAAGAAATTACGACGTTTAAGAATTAGACTGGACCAGTTAGAATTCATTAATAAGTGACTGTTATGATAAGATATAAAATAATCTCCAGACTGTCCACACTGCACTGTTTAACTCTGTTATTCTCTCTGAGCTCAGTAAAAGCAGATCCTTATTTTATCATATCCACCACAACTCGCCTATGGATTGCTGTTTCATAATTGTCTCAATGAAGAGTTCCTCATTTGACTTTCCTGGGGGCATTTACAAGCCTCCCACTGGTTGAATAAACGTTGTTTCCATGTCATTTCAACAAAACAAATCCATGTGATGATTTTAGATCAATGTGGACAACTGATTGGATTTTTAAAAAGCCATCAGCATAAGGTATTTGTATGTATGTTTCACCCAACTTGTAACCTAAATCCAATGACAGGTGACATTTTGTGTTTCACCCAACTTGTAACCTAAATCCAATGACAGGTGACATTTTGTGTTTCACCCAACTTGTAACCTAAATCCAATGACAGGTGACATTTTGTGTTTCACCCAACTTATAACCTAAATCCAATGACAGGTGACATTTTGTGTTTCACCCAACTTGTAACCTAAATCCAATGACAGGTGACATTGCCACCCCAATATACACAATTTCCCACCAGAAATGTTTCCATCAAACAGACTTATTGTGGTTAAAAGGCTTTGAGTGACGTAGTGCACAACATTTTTAATTTAATTCCCATGTACCGAATTCCCATGTACCCAATGAGAAATTCCATCGCATTTTCAACTCTGCTGATGGTTAACTGTTGCGTTAAATAGCAAATGTGCTTTTGGCACGTGCACTGTAGCCAACAGCTCACAGAAACAGTGTGGGTGGGCTAGCTACATGATGAGATTATTATGGATAAGAGGAGATACAGTGTGGGTGGGCTAGCTACATGATGAGATTATTATGGATAAGAGGAGATACAGTGTGGGTGGGCTAGCTACATGATGAGATTATTATGGATAAGAGGAGATACAGTGTGGGTGGGCTAGCTACATGATGAGATTATTATGGATAAGAGTGATATTATTTTATTTGTCAAATGGCAACCAATCATCAATCATCATGTCACCAGAATAAGACCCTCAAAATGTATTGAAACGGAGCATCAAGCTCATCACGTGCACTTTCACCACCCTGTGAAGTTCATAACTTATTTAATCTGTAGCCTAATAAATTGTATGGGTTCCCAAGTCGTAGTGGGAGGACCACACAACATATCATCACGTGACTCCAAGTTAACTTCCATATGAAGGTATTATATAAAGAGTTTCCACCGCCATTTCTTGCTTATACATTTTTACTGACAAAAACAAACTAACAATCATCTGGGCTTCAGGAGAACCAAGGCACAACTGACTGCAGTCCCTATACAGGGGATGGATGTGGAAATGGTTGGGTCATACAAGTTCCTGGGAGTCCATATGGACAACAGGCTGGAATGGGCCGGTAACACTGGGGCCCTGTACAAAAAGGGCCAGAGCCGACTCTACTTTCTGAGGAGGCTCAGGTCCTTCAACGTGTGCAGTAAACTACTGCATACCTTCTACCAGTCTTTTTTGCAGTGGTGTGCTGGGGAGCAAACATCAAAGCCGGTGATGCTTCTCGGGTAAATAAGCTGATCAGGAAGGCTAGCTCTGTCCTGGGGATGAGCCTTGACACTCTAGAGGAGGTGGTGGAGAGACGGATCCTGGCCAAACTGCTGGCCATCATGGACAACATCACCCACCCTCTGCACGCTATGGTTATGACGCAGAGGAGCACTTTCAGTCACAGCCTGATCCCACCACGGTGTGCCAGAGAGCGCTACAGGAGGTCCTTCCTGCCGGCGGCTATTAGACTATATAATGCCTCACCGGGGTGCCGTGCCGTCGGCAACATAGATCTGGAACTGTTGGGGTGCTAGGACCTAGTTTAACAATTATGCATCCATCCGTGAGTAACTCTGGTCCGTCAGCACTCATCCACTCAGGACCTATTTATTCATACAGGTCTGTATATACATACTCATGTACAGTTGTTATATCATATCACATGCAATATTGTAAGTAATTATTGGACTTAACCTACGTAGGCATTCACTCAGGAATGCATATTAGTATCCTGCCAGTTGCACCTTTTCTCATTGCTTTTAGTATATCGAATGTGCAATACGTGCAGTTGTCTGTAATTAAACCCTGCGCACTATGGACTGTATTTTAAGGGAATTACTATTATTACCCCAAATGATATCATACACACATTTAGCTATTAAAGTATCTCTTCCTGTCATTTACCTGTACAGTTTGTGTAACCACGCAAGTATTCACTTATCTGTAAATATAACTGTATACCTAACTGTACAGCTAATTTAACCATGCAAAATGTTCACTTACCTGTTCGTTTACCCAATCTGTCTATTAAGTAAACTATTATTACCCTCGCTCATATCATACGCATTTTTAGCTACTGAAGTATTTCTCTGCCATCAACCTGTATAGTATAGTTAACCATCCAACATCCACCAATGTATAGTGTACATATTCAGCCAACCACTCATACTATGCAATGTCTCTTTTATAGCTTTTATTTTTTTGCACTCCAGATATCTTGTATTTCTATACTTTTTCATACTGACGCTCTATGTATCATGTACCGTGTATCTGTCCTTTGTGTACTTTCGTTGTGGCATTTTGCACCTGCCCTGTGTTTTGTTGTAGCTGCTTGACAATGAAATTTCCCCCCCGGGGGATCAATAAAGTATCTATCTATCTATCTATCTATCTATCTATCTATCTATCTATCTATCTATCTATCTATCTATCTATCTGTCTGTCTGTCTGTCTGTCTGTCTGTCTGTCTGTCTGTCTGTCTGTCTGTCTGTCTGTCTGTCTGTCTGTCTGTCTGTCTGTCTGTCTGTCTGTCTGTCTGTCTGTCTGTCTGTCTGTCTGTCTGTCTGTCTGTCTGTCTGTCTGTCTGTCTGTCTGTCTGTCTGTCTGTCTGTCTGTCTGTCTGTCTGTCTGTCTGTCTGTCTGTCTGTCTGTCTGTCTGTCTGTCTGTCTGTCTGTCTGTCTGTCTGTCTGTCTGTCTGTCTGTCTGTCTGTCTGTCTGTCTGTCTGTCTGTCTGTCTGTCTGTCTGTCTGTCTGTCTGTCTGTCTGTCTGTCTGTCTGTCTGTCTGTCTGTCTGTCTGTCTGTCTGTCTGTCTGTCTGTCTGTCTGTCTGTCTGTCTGTCTGTCTGTCTGTCTGTCTGTCTGTCTGTCTGTCTGTCTGTCTGTCTGTCTGTCTGTCTGTCTGTCTGTCTGTCTGTCTGTCTGTCTGTCTGTCTGTCTGTCTGTCTGTCTGTCTGTCTGTCTGTCTGTCTGTCTGTCTGTCTGTCTGCCTGCCTGCCTGCCTGTCTGTCTGTCTGTCTGTCTGCCTGCCTGCCTGCCTGCCTGCCTGCCTGCCTGCCTGCCTGCCTGCCTGCCTGCCTGCCTGCCTGCCTGCCTGCCTGCCTGCCAGCCAGCCAGCCAGCCAGCCAGCCAGCCAGCCAGCCAGCCAGACATTATTGGACATAGCAACATAGTAACTTATAGGCTACACATTATTGGACATAGCAACATAGTAACTTTGTGCTGTTGATGTATTACCACTAATAATACTCTGCTCCTAACAAGGAGATGAAGTACATCGTGTTTCAATCACAGCTTCTGGAACTCTTCAGAACATTTTCTTTGTTTTTTGTACTTTTTATTCAACATTAACACAAAAAATAGAGGGATAAAATAACAATAATAATACAGATCCATATTATATCAAATCTAATAGAGACATGTAGCGAATAGATTTGGTTTCTACACATTTAAATTATTGTAAATAGTTTTCAAAATCAGATTTTTTTTTATTAAAAAGGGGCTTTTTCTTCATAAATGTTGATTTGTGTGAAAAATGTTCCTAATAAAATAAAGAGATGTATGACATTCTGACATTCAGTTGTGGAATCAGTAAAATAATATGTAAAACTTATACATTTCAATGGTTTTATGCATTTTGTTGCCAAGATAAAAGTTTTACATCCGTCCAGAACACCTCACTATGTAAACAATTACAAAATAAGTGTTCAATAGATTCAGTTTCTAGTTCACAAAAACTGCATTCACTAGTAACAGGTATATATTTATAAATCAAGCTGTTACACTGGTAGAATTCATGAATAATCTTAAAGGAGATCTCCTTTACTTTATTGGTCACCATAAAGGAGCTGGTCATGACACCTCAGCTACGCTCAAGGTACTAAACGATATCATAACCGCCATCGATAGAAGACAGTACTCTGCAGCCGTCTTCATCGACCTGGCCAAGGCTTTCGACTCTGTCAATCACCGCATTTTTATTGGCAGACTCAACAGCCTTGGTTTCTCAAGTGACTGCCTTGCCTGGTTCTCCAACTACTTCTCAGACAGAGTTCAGTGGGTAAAATCGGAGGGCCTATTGTCCGATCCTCTGGCAGTCTCTATGGGGGTGACACAGGGTTCAATTCTTGGGCCAACCCTTTTCTCTATACACATCAACGATGTCGCTCTCGCTGCTGATGACTCTCTGATCCATCTCTACGCAGACGACACCATTCTGTATACATCTGGCCCCTCTTTGGACACTGTTAACTAACCTTCAAACAAGCTTCAATGCCATACAACACTCCTTCCGTGGCCTCCAACTGCTCTTAAATGCTAGTAAAATTAAATGCATGCTTATCAATCGAACGCTGCCCGCACCCGCCCACCGGACTATCATCACTACTCTCGACGGGTCTGACTAAGAATACGTGGACACCTACAAATACCTAGGCGTCTGGTTAGACTGTAAACTCAACTTCCAGACTCACATTAACCATTTCCAATCCCAATTTAAATCTAGAATCGGCTTCCTATTTCGCAGCAAAGCCTCCTTCACTCGTGATGCCAAACATGCCCTGGTAAAACTGACTATCCTACCGATCCTTGACTTTGGCGATGTCATTTACAAAATAGCCTCCAACTCTCTACTCAGCAAATTGGATGTAATCTATCACAGTGCCATCCATTTGTTAACAAAGCCCAATATACTACCCACCACTGCGACCTGTATGCTCTCGTTGGCTGGCCCTCATTACATATTTGTCATCAAACCCACTGGCTCCAGGTCATCTATAAGTCTTTACTAGGTAAATCCCTGCCTTATCTCAGCTCGCTGGTCACCATAGCAACACCCACCCGTAGCACACGCTCCAGCAGGTATATTTCACTGGTCATCCCCAAAGCCAACACCTCCTTTGGCCGCCATTCCTTCTAGTTCTCTGCTGCCAATGACTGGAAAGAATTGCAAAACTCCTTGAAGCTAGAGGTTCCTATCTCCCTCACTAACTTTAAGCATCAGCTGTCAGAGCAGCTTATCGATCACTGCACCTGTACACAGCCCTTCTGTAAATAGCCCACCCTACGACCTCATCCCCATATTTATTATTTTGCGCTCATTTTGCACTCCAGTATCTCTATTTGCACATCATCATTTGCACATCTGTCACTCCAGTGTTCATTTCTAATTTGTAACTTATTTCTCCACTTTGGCCTATTTATTGTCCTAACTTCCTAACCTTACTGCATTTTGCACTACATTTGCACACTGTACATAGATTCTCTATTGTGTTGTTGACTGTATGTTTGTTTATTCTCATGTGTAGCTCTGTGTTGTTTTTTGTCGCACTGCTTTGCTTTGTCTTGGCCAGGTCGCAGTTGTAAATGAGAACTTGTTCTCAACTGGCCTACATGGTTAAATAAAGGTGAAAAAAATAAATAAAAAAAGGTCACATCTAGATAAAAACTCATGTGAAAAAGTAACAGAGAAAATACCTATTCATAGAAGTATATATTCATCATCTACATATTCATATTAAGCTTCTACGTCTGTGTATAGGAAAGTATTATTGGTAAGAAAATATATCAGCTTATTGTTAAATTATTATGACATTCTTGTCCAATACAAACTGTAGTAAATATTGTTTCCAAACTGCGTTTCCCACTCCAGTCAGCAGATGGCGATGTGCGACTTTCAGTTGACGCTTCTTGCGGGACGCATCTTCTGAAACAACAACACGGCTACTCTTTCAACCAGGTCGGTAGCTTGCTAGATAACTTAAATCCGTTAAACATTGACGCTTTAGACCATGTTTATGTACATTAGCTAATCTCAGTGTTTTAAACACACTTCTGTTGACGTATCCACTTGTTAACTTTAACCTAAGTTGCTTGTTCAATTTGCAAACTTGTTAAAGATTGATACTGAGTCTAGCACTAGGCTAGTCGCTAATGCTAACTAACTAGATAACTAACTAACATCCTGACCATGAGCTCACTAAGATACTCGCCCCATGCTAAAGAAGAGGATGTCTACTGGACGGAGAAAGAAGCTCTGGGACTGAACATTGTCGTAAAAGAAGAAGAAGAGGAGGAGGGTGTTAAAGTTAGAGGAGATGAAGAACCTTTCAGAATGATGAAGGAGGAAGAGGAGGATATTACAGTGAAAGGAGAGGAAGAGGAGGATATTACAGTGAAAGGAGAGGAAGAAGCTTTCAGAATGATAAAGGAGGAAGAGGAGGATATTACAGTGAAAGGAGATGAAGAACCTTTCAGAATGATAGAGGAAGAGGAGGATATTACAGTGAAAAAAGAGGAAGAACCTTTTAGAGAGGAAGAGGAGGCTATCTCAATAAAGGTGAAGAAGGAAGACGTTTTGGTAGAGAAAGAGGAGGAGACAGAAGATCTGATTAACACCAGTGAGTCTTGTCTTAAACTGTGGAACAAACTATGTAGTTGTTGAACTAATGTGTGTTTTAAAGAGGCTTCTACTGAAGTTCTACACTTTAATATGTTGTTCAGTACTGTATTAATTGTTAAAGGGTCAATCTGCCATTGGTACATATATGTTTGGGACTTTTAAATTAGATTTATTGAATTCTCCATGTGGTCTATATTAAAGTGCACCTCAACTAATATAACAGGCTTTTAAAATTAAATATTGGTGCATAAGTTCTACTTAAAATATAAAAGGGGACTCATTTCGCGGAACGACCCTTTTTGTATTTGCAACACAAACAACCTTTTATAAAATCATGATGAAAGTGTCCATTTTAGGCCCTTTTTAGAATATTAATGCCTCCTGTTAGACCCTATGATTGTAATAGACGGTCATAAGTTTACCATCTGTTAGATGTTCTCGTTCACACAGGAGAGAGACATGACTATCCTGGATCCTCTGGGGAGCCTCAACAACATCCTGATGCTGACGAGGCAGAGAAGAGTCTCTCCAGATCAGAACACCTGATGGTACAGCTTGGTCTGGTCTAGCATACAGCTTGCTCTATCGGGGTCTGGGCTGGGTTTCTGTGAAGCACTTTATGACAACAGTGACGTCAGCATCCATAATGATATGTGTCTGTGTTCCCTCTTTATGGTTACCAGGACAACACTAGCCCTTCCACCCTCCCAGAGTCCCCGTGTCGTGCCTCTCCCAGTAGCACCTTACTGCTGGGTATGAAGAGGTTGTCTGTGCTGCTGGTGGACTGCAGGAAAACAACGGGGCTGAGTGGAACTGTGAGAGGAGGAGAAGAGAAGAAAGGAGCAGATTTGATACATCAAAGTAAGTGCTGTAGTTTAGTTTGAACAAATAAAATAGATCTGGTATCTGTTACCAGGACAACCAGCAGAGTTCTGTTAGTTGACATGAAGATACACTGGTATCTGTTACCAGGACAACCAGCAGAGTTCTGTTAGTTGACATGAAGATAGACTGGTATCTGTTACCAGGACAACCAGCAGAGTTCTGTTAGTTGACATGAAGATAGACTGGTATCTGTTACCAGGACAACCAGCAGAGTTCTGTTAGTTGACATGAAGATAGACTGGTGGATATGGATGTTATGAATATCATAACACTGAAAAATAAAATTCTACAAATTAACTTTTAACAAGGCACACCTGTTAATTGAAATGCATTCCAGGTGACTACCTGGTTTAGAGAATGCCAATAGTGTGCAAAGCTGTCATTAAGGCAAATGGTGGCTACTTTTGATTTGTGGTTACTACATGATTCCATATGTGTTATTTCATAGTTTTGATGTCTTCACTGTTATTCTACAATGTAGAAAATAGTAAAAATAAAGAAAAACCCTTGAATGTGTAATATTCCAAACATTTGACTGATACTGTATATGGGTGGTTGACGTTTAAGCATAGAACAATCTTTCAATATCAAGTATCAAAAATATATAGTGGTATGCTATCAGATTTTATTAACCATTTCATAGATTTGAGCCTTAAATTTGTCCCCCTGTGTGACATGACAATTATTATGCATAAAATATAAAAAAAACTATTTAATCTTGATGAGAAAAATCACTTTTCGGGAGGTCTTGTATGAAAAGACAGTCGGGAGGTCTTGTATGAAAAGACAGTCGGGAGGTCTAGTATGAAAAGACAGTCGGGAGGTCTAGTATGAAAAGACAGTCGGGAGGTCTAGTATGAAAAGACAGTCGGGAGGTCTTGTATGAAAAGACAGTCGGGAGGTCTAGTATGAAAAGACAGTCGGGAGGTCTTGTATGAAAAGACAGTCGGGAGGTCTTGTATGAAAAGACAGTCGGGAGGTCTTGTATGAAAAGACAGTCGGGAGGTCTTGTATGGTAAAGACAGTCGGGAGGTCTTGTATGAAAAGACAGTCGGGAGGTCTTGTATGGTAAAGACAGTCGGGAGGTCTTGTATGAAAAGACAGTCGGGAGGTCTTGTATGAAAAGACAGTCGGGAGGTCTTGTATGAAAAGACAGTCGGGAGGTCTTGTATGAAAAGACAGTCGGGAGGTCTTGTATGGTAAAGACAGTCGGGAGGTCTTGTATGAAAAGACAGTCGGGAGGTCTTGTATGAAAAGACAGTCGGGAGGTCTTGTATGAAAAGACAGTCGGGAGGTCTTGTATGGTAAAGACAGTCGGGAGGTCTAGTATGAAAAGACAGTCGGGAGGTCTTGTATGAAAAGACAGTCGGGAGGTCTAGTATGAAAAGACAGTCGGGAGGTCTTGTATGAAAAGACAGTCGGGAGGTCTTGTATGAAAAGACAGTCGGGAGGTCTTGTATGAAAAGACAGTCGGGAGGTCTAGTATGAAAAGACAGTCGGGAGGTCTTGTATGAAAAGACAGTCGGGAGGTCTTGTATGAAAAGACAGTCGGGAGGTCTTGTATGAAAAGACAGTCGGGAGGTCTTGTATGTTGGAGGCATTAACAATTCTTTCCTCTGTACATATCTCCTCATCAACACATTTTGTACTTCCTGTATTGGAGGCATTGCTGAACTCCACTTTGCTTATTTTGTGACAGGGGCACATCTCTGGATAAGTACAAAAACAACTGAGATCTCTATAAAATATTTATCCTGGGGAAAAAGACAGCACCTGATGAGTGTTGCTTATTCCAGTGACTGGGTGCACTGATGGGGGTAGCATTTCATCCATAAGACTGATGTCTGTTTCTTTGATCCATTTCAGTGTGATGTTTTCGGAGTTCCTCTGTTCTAAATATTCATATAGATCCCTTGGAGTTTGGATATCATACCGCCAAGGACATGTCTGTCAGCCATTGTCTTCAGTGCTCCTCCAGCTCCACCAGGAGCGCCCTTCCCATGTGACCTCTCTGAGAAGTTCCAGGTCACCCTCTTAAATCCCCATTTGTTGGGAATAGTTGTCATGAGCAAACAGTTGGTACGGTTCCGATGTTGAGTTGCAGGTCCATCACTTCAGATGTGCAGAGTGTCCATGTCCTGATTGTGTTTTCTATTGAAGTCCTCTACGATCAACTCTCCTACATTAAACATTAAATTCTCTTGTAACAGCTCCAGTGGATATTCTTGCAGTCAGCATGCCAATTGCACGCTCCCTCAAAACTTGAGACATCTGTGGCATTGTGTTGTGTGACAAAAATAAACATTTTATAGTGGTCTTTTATTGTCCCCAGCACAAGGTGCACCTGTGTAATGATCATGCTGTTTAATCAGCTTCTTGATATGCCACACCCGTCAGGGGGATGGATTATCTTGGCAAAGGAGAAATGTTCACTAACAGTGATGTAAGCAAATTTGTGCACCAAATTTGAGAAAAATAAGCTTTTTGTGCGCATGGAACATTTCTGGGATCTTTTATTTCAGCTCAGGAAACATGGGCCAACACTTAACATGTTGAGTTTATATTTTTTTGAACATCTACCCAAAATATTTCACATTCTTTTTTACTTTACCCAAAATATAATGAAATTAGTGATCATCAAAATATTAAAACGTCTAAATAAAATAAAAAATTTAAACAGCGTGTCGACCCTATCGACAACGGGGAGATGTTACTGATGTGATTTGTGTCTGTTGCCGAAGTAAAAAAAGAAAAAAAAAGTTTGACTTCCACACAAAATTAGCTGTATGATACAGAATGTGTAGGTCACATTCTGTATCATACAGCTATTAAGGATATACATTTAGAACCTGCTACTCGATAGGAATCCAGTAATGTCTGTGTCTGGAGTGTTCTAGAACTGTCTAGTTTGTGTTCTAACTTATAAAACATAATTAATAAAATATTATTATCAGTAATTACCAGGAAGCTCTACAACATGATTTGTTTTAAAATCACACAAAGATTGTTTTAAATTATGAAATGTTTGAAAACTGTCCTGATTTGGATTAAACCTCATAGCAAGGCAGTTTTATCATGTGGAGATTTCATTCTGGTCTCTCTTTAAATAAACACTGTCTTTGGCAGGAGGAAAACCAAACTTGGAGGAAACAAAGACGTCCAAACCAGCAAGACGACACCTCTGCTCCCAGTGTGGAACTAATTTTGCCAATTTAGGAAGCCTGAAAGATCATGAGAGAGTACACACAGGGGAGAAGCCTTACCACTGCTCACAGTGTGCAAAGCTTTTTAACCGGTTAGGAAGCCTGAATGAACACATGAGACTGCACACAGGGGAGAAGCCTTTCAAATGCTCAGACTGTGGGAAGACATATTACTCATCACAGTCACTAAAAAGGCATGTGAAAATCCACACAGGGGAGAAGCCTTATCACTGCTCCCAGTGTGGAAAGAGTTGTAGCAACTTAGGACACCTTAAATCTCATGAGCAAATACACACAGGGGAGAAGCCTTACCACTGCTCCCAGTGTGGAAAGTGTTTTATCCAGTTAGGAAACCTGAAAGCTCACGAGCGAATACACACAGGAGAGAAGCCTTACCACTGCTCCCAGTGTGGAAAGTGTTTTAACCAGTTAGGAAGCCTGAAAGAACACATGAGACTGCACACAGGGGAGAAGTCTTACAAATGTTCAGACTGTGGGAAGACATATTACTCATCACATTCACTTAAAAGTCATGTGAAAATCCACACAGGGGAGAAGCCTTACCACTGCTCCCAGTGTGCAAAGCGTTTTGCCCATTTAGGAAGCCTGAAAGAACACATGAGACTGCACACAGGGGAGATGCCTTTCCACTGCTCCCAGTGTGCAAAGCGTTTTAGCCATTTAGGAAACCTGAAAGCTCATGAGCGAATACACACAGGGGAGAAGCCTTACCAATGCTCCCAGTGTGGAAAGCTTTTTAACCAGTTAGGAAAGCTGAAGGAACACATGAGGCTGCACACAGGGGAGAAGCCTTACAAATGTTCAGACTGTGGGAAGACATATTACTCATCACAGTCACTTAAACGTCATGTGAGAATCCATACAGGAGAGAAGAATTACTTCTCCTAGTGTATAAATTGATATTTCACATCACATTGACTTAATTCATCAGAGAACATACACAGTGCTCCCATTGTCTTATATTGTTGACTGAGAATGTGTTTACTTGTTTATATCATATGAGATTGAATTGTACTCAGTATACCCAAACATATATTTGTATGTTTCTATTAGAAAACATGAACTGAATATGGAGTATGTCAGTTTGAATATAGAGTAGATCAGATTCCATGTGTTTATCTGGGTGAGTCATTCCTCCAGCACTACAGATAATCAAGTGATATTAGGATGTGATGCATTTGATCCATTGTTGACATTTGCATTGTTGGTCCACTGATGATTTAATGAAATTAAAATGTTCACAGACTCTGTAATATAACATTTTAACTGTATGTGTCGACATAACTGAGGATGTTACTATCCTGTAAGTTAGTACACGCTAAATTACGTAAATGTAAATGAGTATCATCAAACCAGCTGCACCTGCATCCTTGTATGAATAAAGTCCAGTGACTGTCTTCACTGCACTGTGTAACTCTGTTATTCTCTGAGCTCAGTAATAAACAATCTTGGTTTGACTTGGACTCCAGCAGATCCTTATTTTATCATATCCACCATATGGGAGTCCATATGGACAACAGGCTGGAATGGGCTGGTAACACCGGGGCTCTGTACAAAAAGGGCCAGAGCCGACTCTACTTTCTGGGGAGGCTCAGGTCCTTCAACGTGTGCAGTAAACTACTGCATACCTTCTACCAGTCTGTGGTGCTGCAGTGGTGTGCTGGGGCACCAACATAAAAGCCGGTGATGCTTCTCTGGTAAATAAGCTGATCAGGAAGGCTAGCTCTGTTCTGGGGATTAGCCTTGACACTCTAGAGGAGGTGGCGGAGAGACGGATCCTGGCCAAACTGCTGGCCATCATGGACAACGTCACCCACCCTCTGCATGCCATGGTTATGATGCAGAGGAGCACCTTCAGTCACAGACTGATCCCACCACGGTGTGCCAGAGAGCGCTACAGGAGGTCCTTCCTGCCGGCGGCTATTAGACTATATAATGCCTCACCGGGGTGCCGTGCCGTCGGCAACATAGACCTGGAACTGTTGGGGTGTTAGGACCTAGTTGAACAATTATGCATCCATCCATGAGTAACTGGTCTGTAATCACTCAGGACTTATTCATTCAGGTCTGTACAGTGCACATATCAAGTGCAATGTTGTAAGTAATTCTTGGACCTAACTTACGTAGTCATTCACTCAGGATTGCATATTAGTACCCTGTCAGTTGAATCTTTTCTCATTGCTTTTAGTATATCCAATGTACAATACGTGCATTTATCTGTAATTAAACCCTGCGCACTAAGGACTGTATTTTAAGGTAATTACTATTATTACCCCAAATGATATCATACACATATTTAGCTATTAAAGTATCTCTTTCTGTCATTTACCTGTACAGTTAATGTAACCATGCAAATATTCACTTACCTGTACATTTAACTGAACATTTACCTGTACAGTTAATTTAACCATGCAAAATATTAACAAACTATTATTACCCTTACTTATATCATACGCACATTTAGCTATTTAAGTATCTCTCTGCCATCGACCTGTATAGTATAGTTAACCATGCAGATACTCCTTATTTATCTATATCAACGTGCAATATTTGTATCATTTTATTTTCACCTAACACTCTGTAACAATGTATAGTGTACATATTCAGTCATACTATACAATGTATTTTTATAGCTTTTTGAACTCCACACTTGTATTTTTATACTTTTTCATTTTTATACTTTTTCATACTGCCGCTCTATGTATCTACACGTTTGTTTATTCCCATGTGTAACTCTGTTGTTTTTTGTCGCACTGCTTTGCTTTGTCTTGGCCAGGTCGCAGTTGTAAATGAGAACTTGTTTTCAACTGGCCTACCTGGTAAAATAAAGGTGTCATGTATTGTGTATCAGTCTTTTGTATATTTTGTGTATTTTCATTCTGGCATTTTGCACCTGCCTTGTGTTTTTTCGTAGCTGCTTGACGAAGAAATTTCCCCTCGGGGATCAATAAAGTATCTATCTATCTATCTATCTATCTATCTATCTAATACACTGCGGCTTTGACGTCAAGAAGAGAACGGTCTGATGGGTGGTGGTGCTACTGTATAGCTAATACAGTCCAATATGAATGTTCAATACACACATTAGGTTGATCGGTAGCTAGCTATCTACTCTATACTTATTCTGTCCAATATGAATGTTCATACTGAGGGAAAAATAAAGGTGGGTTCTCCTTTGTTATGTCATATCCTGTTCCTATTAAGACTCCTGACCAGCTGAGTACAGGTGGGCTCTCCTGTCAACATGAGGCTCCTACTGAAGGTATTCTAACGGTTTAGAAGCCTCCTCCCTAAGTTTGATTTATTCACTGCATTAGCACACTCCGCCAACCCGGATGTCCTAGCTGTGTCTGAATCCTGGCTTAGGAAGGCCACCAAAAATTCGGAAATTTCCATCCCCAACTACAACATTTCCCGTCAAGATAGAACTGCCAAAGGAGGTGGAGTTGCAATCTACTGCAGAGATAACCTGCAGAGTTCTGTCATACTGTCCAGGTCTGTGCCCAAACAGTTTGAGCTTCTACTTTTAAAAATCCACCTATCCAGAAATAAGTCTCTCACTGTTGCCGCCTGTTACAGACCCCCCTCAGCCCCCAGCTGTGCCCTGGACTCCATATGTGAATTGATTGCCCCCCATCTATCTTCAGAGTTTGTACTGTTAGGTGACTTAAACTGGGATATGCTTAACACCCCGGCTGTCTTTCAATCTAAGATAGATGCCCTCAATCTCACACAAATTATCAAGGAACCCACCAGGTACAACCCAAAATCCGTAAACATGGGTACCATTATTGATATCATCCTGACTAACTTGCCCTCCAAATACACCTCCTCTGTTTTCAACCAGGATCTCAGTGATCACTGCCTCATCGCCTGTGTTCGCAATGGGTCAGCGGCCAAACGACCACCCCTTATCACTGTCAAACGCTCCCTAAAACACTTTTGCGAGCAGGCCTTTCTATTCGATCTGGCCCAGGTATCCTGGAAGGATATTGACCTCATCCCGTCAGTAGAGGACGCCTGGTTGTTCTTTAAAAGTGCTTTCCTCACCATCCTAAATAAGCATGCCCCTTTTAAAAAACGTAGAACTAAGAATAGATATAGCCCTTGGTTCACCCCAGACTTGACTGCACTAGACCAACACAAAAACATCCTGTGGCGCACTGCATTAGCATCGAATAGCCCCCGCGATATGCAGCTATTCAGGGAAGTCAGGAACAAGTACACCCAGTCAGTTAGGAAAGCAAAGGCCAGCTTTTTCAAACAGAAATTTGCTTCCTGTAGTACTAACTCCAAAAAGTTCTGGGACACTGTAAAGTCCATGGAGAATAAGAGCACCTCCTCCCAGTTGCCCACTGCACTGAGGCTCGGAAACACTGTTACCACCGATAAATCCACGATTATTGAAAATTTCAATAAGCATTTTGCTACGGCTGGCCATGCTTTCCATCTGACTACCCCTACCCCGGTCAACAGCTCTGCACCCCCGGCAGCTACTTGCCCAAGCCCCCCCCGCTTCTCCTTCACCCAAATCCTGACAGCTGATGTTCTGAAAGAGCTGCTAAGTCTGGACCCCTACAAATCTGCTGGGCTAGATAATCTGGACCCTCTCTTTCTGAAATTATCAGCCAAAATTGTTGCAACACCTATCACTAGCCTGTTCAACCTCTCTTTCGTATCGTCTGAGATCCCTAGAGATTGGAAAGCTGCCGCGGTCATCCCCCTCTTCAAAGGAGGAGACACTCTAGACCCAAACTGTTATAGACCAATATCCATCCTGCCCTGCCTTTCTAAAGTTTTCGAAAGCCAAGTTAACAAACAGATAACTGACCACTTCGAATCCCACCGTACCTTCTCTGCTATGCAATCTGGTTTCCGAGCTGGTCATGGGTGCACCTCAGCTACGCTCAAGGTACTGAACGATATCATAACCGCCATCGATAAAAGACAGTACTGTGCAGCCGTTTTCATCGACCTGGCTAAGGCTTTCGACTCTGTCAATCACCGCATTCTTATTGGCAGACTCAACAGCCTTGGTTTCTCAAGTGACTGCCTTGCTTGGTTCTCTAACTACTTTGCAGACAGAGTTCAGTGTGTCAAATCGGAGGGCCTATTGTCCGATCCTCTGGCAGTCTCTATGGGGGTGCCACAGGGTTCAATTCTTGGGCCAACCCTTTTCTCTATATATATCAACGATGTTGCTCTCGCTGCTGGTGACTCTCTCATCCATCTCTACGCAGATGACACCATTCTGTATACAACTGGACCCTCTTTGGATACTGTGTTTACTAACCTTCAATCAAGCTTCAATGCCATACAACACTCCTTCCGTGGCCTACAACTGCTCTTAAACGCTAGTAAAACTAAGTGCATGCTTTTCTATCGAACAATGCCAGCACCCGCCCACCGGACTATCATCACTACTCTCGACGGATCCGAATTAGAATACGTGGACACCTACAAATACCTAGGCATCTGGTTAGACTATAAACTCAACTTCCAGACTCACATCAACCATCTCCAATCCAAAATTAAATCCAGAATTGGCTTCCTATTTCGCAACAGAGCCTCCTTCACTCATGCTGCCAAACATGCCCTTGTAAAACTGACTATCCTACCGATCCTTGATTTTGGCGATGTCATTTACAAACTAGCCTCCAACACTCTACTTAGCAAATTGGATGTAGTCTATCATAGTGCCATCCGTTTTGTCACCAAAGCCCCTTACACTACCCACCACTGCGACCTGTATGCTCTCGTTGGCTGGCCTTCACTATACATTCGTCGCCAAACCCACTGGCTCCAGGTCATCTATAAGTCTTTATTAGGTAAATCCCCGCCCTATCTCAGCTCACTGGTCACCATAGCAACACCCACCCGTAGCATGCGCTCCAGCAGGTATATCTCACTGGTCACCCCCAAAGCCAACACCTCCTTTGGCCGCCATTCCTTCCAGTTCGCTGCTGCCAATGACTGGAACGAATTGCAAAAATCATTGAAGCTAGAGGTTCCTATCTCCCTCAATACCTTTAAGCATCAGCTGTCAAAGCTGCTTATCGATCGCTGCACCTGTATATAGCCCTTCTGTAAATAGCCCACACTACTACCTCATCCCCATATTTATTTTTGTTTATTTTTCACTAATCTTGCACTCCAGTATCTCTATTTGCACATCATAATTTGCACATCCTTCATTCCTGTGTTAATGATGATAATTCTGTAATTTATTTCTACTCTATAGTCTATTTATTGTCCTACCTCCCAACCTTACTGCATTTTTGCACTACATTTTGCACTCTGTTTATAGATTTTCTATTGTGTTTTTTTGACTGTTTGTTTAATGTGTAACTCTGTTGTTATTTGTCGCACTGCTTTGCTTTGTCTTGGCCAGGTCGCAGTTGCAAATGAGAACTTGTTCTCAACTGACCTACCTGGTTAAATAAAGGTGAAATAAAAAAATAAATAAAAAAAAATAAAAAAAAAAATAAAGAGGGCCAGTAACCAAAAGGTCCCTGGTTTGAATCCCTGAGACGACTAGGTGAAAAATCTGTCAATGTGCCTTTGAGGGCAGCAGCAGGAGCCTCATGTTGACAGGAGAGCACACCTGCACTCAGCTGGTCAAGAGTCTTAATAGGAACAGGAAGTGTCTGCTCAACACTCTTCCCCACATCAAGGATGGTGTCACATGGTTACACAGCTCTCTTCATTGAGAGACACATTAGAAGCATCAGTAAGTCACAACTGACTATTTCTAAACAAAGATAATAGTGGAATGGGAAAGGTTTCTTATAGGCTACACATTATTGGACATAGCAACATACAGTGGGGAGAACAAGTATTTGATACACTGCCGATTTTGCAGGTTTTCCCACTTACAAAGCATGTAGAAGTATGTAATTTTTATCATAGGTACTCTTCAACTGTGAGAGACGGAATCTAAAACAAAAATCCAGAAAATCACACTTTTTAAGTAATTAATTTGCATTTTATTGCATGACATAAGTATTTGATATATCAGAAAAGCAGAACTTAATATTTGGTACAGAAACCTTTGTTTGCAATTACAGAGATCATACGTTTCCTGTAGTTCTTGACTAGGTTTGCACACACTGCAGCAGGGATTCTGGCCCACTCCTCCATACAGACCTTCTCCAGATCCTTCAGGTTTCGGGGCTGTCGCTGGGCAATACGGACTTTAAGCTCCCTCCAAAGATTTTCTATTGGGTTCAGGTCTGGAGACTGGCTAGGCCACTCCAGGACCTTGAGATGCTTCTTACGGAGCCACTCCTTAGTTGCCCTGGCTGTGTGTTTCGGGTCGTTGTCATGCTGGAAGACCCAGCCACGACCCATCTTCAATGCTCTTACTGAGGGAAGGAGGTTGTTCACAAAAACTGCATTCACTAGTAACATCAGGTATATATTTATAAATCAAGCTGTTACACTGGTAGAATTCATGAATAATCTTAAAGGAGATCTCCTTTACTTTATTGGTCACCATAAAGGAGCTGGTCATGACACCTCAGCTACGCTCAAGGTACTAAACGATATCATAACCGCCATCGATAGAAGACAGTACTCTGCAGCCGTCTTCATCGACCTGGCCAAGGCTTTCGACTCTGTCAATCACCGCATTTTTATTGGCAGACTCAACAGCCTTGGTTTCTCAAGTGACTGCCTTGCCTGGTTCTCCAACTACTTCTCAGACAGAGTTCAGTGTGTAAAATCGGAGGGCCTATTGTCCGATCCTCTGGCAGTTTCTATGGGGGTGACACAGGGTTCAATTCTTGGGCCAACCCTTTTCTCTATATACATCAACGATGTCGCTCTCGCTGCTGGTGACTCTCTGATCCATCTCTACGCAGACGACACCATTCTGTATACATCTGGCCCCTCTTAGGACACTGTGTTAACTAACCTTCAAACAAGCTTCAATGCCATACAACACTCCTTCCGTGGCCTCCAACTGTTCTTAAATGCTAGTAAAACTAAATGCATGCTTATCAATCGAACGCTGCCCGCACCCGCCCACCGGACAATCATCACTACTCTCGACGGGTCTGACTAAGAATACGTGGACACCTACAAATACCTAGGCGTCTGGTTAGACTGTAAACTCAACTTCCAGACTCACATTAACCATCTCCAATCCAAAATTAAATCTAGAATCGGCTTCCTATTTCGCAACAAAGCCTCCTTCACTCATGATGCCAAACATGCCCTCGTAAAACTGACTATCCTACCGATCCTTGACTTTGGCGATGTCATTTGCAAAATAGCCTCCAACTCTCTACTCAGCAAATTGGATGTAATCTATCACAGTGCCATCCATTTGTTAACAAAGCCCAATATACTACCCACCACTGCGACCTGTATGCTCTCGTTGGCTGGCCCTCATTACATATTCGTCATCAAACCCACTGGCTCCAGGTCATCTATAAGTCTTTACTAGGTAAATCCCCACCTTATCTCAACTCGCTGGTCACCATAGCAACGCCCACCCGTAGCATACGCTCCAGCAGGTATATTTCACTGGTCATCCCCAAAGCCAACACCTCCTTTGGCCGCCATTCCTTCTAGTTCGCTGCTGCCAATGACTGGAACGAATTGCAAAAATCCTTGAAGCTAGAGGTTCCTATCTCCCTCACTAACTTTAAGCATCAGCTGTCAGAGCTGCTTATCGATCACTGCACCTGTACACAGCCCATCTGTAAATATCCCACCCTACTACCTCATCCCCATATTTATTATTTTGCGCTCATTTTACACTCCAGTATCTCTATTTGCACATCATCATCTGCACATCTGTCAGCCCAGTGTTAATTTCTAATTTGTAACTTATTTCTCCACTATGGCCTATTTATTGTCCTAACTTCCTAATCTTACTAAATCTACACACACTGTACATAGAGTTTCTATTGTGTTATTGACTGTACGTTTGTTTATTCTCATGTGTAACTCTGTTGTTTGTCGCACTGCTTTGCTTTAACTTGGCCAGGTCTCAGTTGTAAATGAGAACTTGTTCTCAACTGGCCTACCTGGTAAAATAAAGGTGAAAAAAAAAGATTTAAAAAAAGGTCCCATCTAGAAAAAAACTAATGTGAAACATGAACAGAGAGAATGTGTATTAACACTCTACCTATTCATAGAAGTATATATTCATCATCTACATATTCATATTAAGCTTCTACGTCTGTGTATAGGAAAGTATTATTGGTAAGAAAATATATCAGCTTATTGTTACGTTATTATGACATTCTTGTCCAATACAAACAGTAGTAAATATTGTTTCCAAACTGCGTTTCCCACTCCAGTCAGCAGATGGCGATGTGCGACTTTCAGTTGACGCTTCTTGCGGGACGCATCTTCTGAAACAACAACACGGCTACTCTTCCAACCAGGTCGGTAGCTTGCTAGATAACTTAAATCCGAAACATTGACGCTTTAGACCATGTTTATGTACATTAGCTAATCTCTGTGTTTTAAACACACTTCTGTTGACGTATCCACTTGTTAACTTTAACCTAAGTTGCTTGTTCAATTTGCAAACTTGTTAAAGATTGATACTGAGTCTAGCACTAGGCTAGTCGCTAATGCTAACTAACTAGATAACTAACTAACATCCTGACCATGAGCTCACTAAGATACTCGCCCCATGCTAAAGAAGAGGATGTCTACTGGACGGAGAAAGAAGCTCTGGGACTGAACATTGTCGTAAAAGAAGAAGAAGAGGAGGGTGTTAAAGTTAGAGGAGATGAAGAACCTTTCAGAATGATGAAGGAGGAAGAGGAGGATATTACAGTGAAAGGAGATGAAGAACCTTTCAGAATGATACAGGAGGAAGAGGAGGATATTACAGTGAAAGAGGAGGAAGAGGAGGATATTACAGTGGAAGAGGAGGAAGAGGAGGATGTTACAGTGAAAGGAGAGGAAGAAGCTTTCAGAATGATAAAGGAGGAAGAGCAGGATATTACAGTGAAAAAAGAGGAAGAACCTTTTAGAGAGGAAGAGGATGCTATCTCAATAAAGGTGAAGGAGGAAGACGTTTTGGTAGAGAAAGAGGAGGAGACAGAAGATCTGATTAACACCAGTGAGTCTTGTCTTAAACTGTGGAACAAACTATGTAGTTGTTGAACTAATGTGTGTTTTAAAGAGGCTTCTACTGAAGTTCTACACTTTAATATGTTGTTCAGTACTGTATTAATTGTTAAAGGTTCAATCTACATATATGTTTGGGACCATTAAATTAGATTTATTGAATTCTCCATGTGGTCTACATTAAAGGGCACCTCATCTAATATAACAGGCTTTTAAAATGTAATATTGGTGCATAAGTTCTATTTAAAATATCAAAAGGCACCCGTTTTGTGTAACGACCCTTTTACATTTGCATAACAAACAATCTTTGATAAAATCATGATGAAAGTGTCCATTTTAGGCCCTTTTTAGAATATTAATGCCTTTTGTTAGACCCTATGATTGTAATAGATGGTCATAAGTTTACCATCTGTTTGATGTTCTCGTTCACACAGGAGAGAGACATGACTATCCTGGATCCTCTGGGGAGCCTCAACAACATCCTGATGCTGACGAGGCAGAGAAGAGTCTCTCCAGATCAGAACACCAGATGGTACAGCTTGGTCTGGTCTAGCATACAGCTTGCTCTATCGGGGTCTGGGCTGGGTTTCTGTAAAGCACTTTATGACAACAGTGACATCATTATCCATAATGATATGTGTCTGTGTTCCCTCTTTATGGTTACCAGGACAACACTAGCCCTTCCACCCTCCCAGAGTCCCCGTGTCGTGCCTCTTCCAGTAGCACCTTACTGCTGGGTATGAAGAGGTTGTCTGTGCTGCTGGTGGACTGCAGGAAAACAACGGGGCTGAGTGGAACTGTGAGAGGAGGAGAAGAGAAGAAAGGAGCAGATTTGATACATCAAAGTAAGTGCTGTAGTTTAGTTTGAACAAATAAAATGGATCTGCCCACTGGTATCTGTTACCAGGACAACCAGCAGAGTTCTGTTAGTTGACATGAAGATACACTGGTATCTGTTATAGTCCTTAAAAAGTTATTTTTAGTTTCAAGGTGATCCGATGTAAGGTGCAATTTTTTTCAAAACACATTATGGATGTTACATTTCCTGTCTTTGCAAGACTGTAGAACACGCAAACAAAACTCAAGACACATCAATCTGGTCTGTATAAATTCATTAACTAATACTGAAGGAAAGCTGTGATCAGGCAGCCCACTCAAGAGAAAGCTTCAAAGTGTAAACAGTGCCTGCAACATGGTTCAGGGTCGTTACAAACAGTATAGGAATGAAATCATCAACATGTTTTGATCATATCTTTACTAATGCTGTAGGATCTTGTTTCAAAGCAGTATCCACATCGATTGTATGTAGTGATCACAATATAGTAACCATATCTAGGAAAACCACAGTTCCAGAGGTTGGGCCTAATGTTGTGTATAAGAGGTCATACAAAAACGTTTTGTAGTGATTCCTATGTTGTTGATGTGAAGAATATTTGTTGGTCCGTTTTGTGTAATGACAAGAAAGCAGACACTGCACACATTTATGAAGTTTCTAATAAGCACCCATTAAGAAAATGACTGTACAAACTGTTAAATCCTTGTGGATTGATTAGGAATTTAGAGATGGCAAATAGGTCTGGCTTACAGCTGATTGGCAAATAGAGAAATCCTGTGACTAAACTGAATAAAAAGAAGAAACTCCACTATGAAACAAAGATAAATTATATAAAGAATGATAGTAAAAAGAAGAAGAAACTCTACTATGAAACAAAGAAATTCTATAAAGAATGATAGTACAAAGCTTTGGAGCACCTTCAATGAAATGTTGGGCAAAAAGGCAAACTCAGCTCCATCATTCATTGAATCAGATGGCTCATACATCACAAAACCCACTGATATTGCCAACTAGTTTAATGATTTTTTTATTGGCAAGATTAGCAAACTTAGGCATGACATGCCAGCAACAAACGCTGACAGTGAACATCCAAGTATATCTGACCAAATTATGAAAGACAAACATTGACATTTTGAATCTGTAAAGTAAGTGTGGAAGACGTGAAACAATTTTTGTTGTCTATCAACAATGACAAGTCACCAGGATCTGACAATGTTGATGGAATATTATTGAGGATAATAGTGGACGATATTGCCACTCCTTCAATTTAAACCTACTAGAACCTGGAGGGAGGCAAAAGTAATTCCTCTACCCAAGAATAGTAAAGCACCCTAGTAGTAATAGTAAAGCACCCTAGTAGTAATAGTAAAGCACCCTAGTAGTAATAGTAAAGCACCCTAGTAGTAATAGTAAAGCACCCTAGTAGTAATAGTAAAGCACCCTAGTAGTAATAGTAAAGCACCCTAGTAGTAATAGTAAAGCACCCTAGTAGTAATAGTAAAGCACCCTAGTAGTAATAGTAAAGCACCCTAGTAGTAATAGTAAAGCACCCTAGTAGTAATAGTAAAGCACCCTAGTAGTAATAGTAAAGCACCCTAGTAGTAATAGTAAAGCACCCTAGTAGTAATAGTAAAGCACCCTAGTAGTAATAGTAAAGCACCCTAGTAGTAATAGTAAAGCACCCTATTAGTAATAGTAAAGCACCCTAGTAGTAATAGTAAAGCACCCTAGTAGTAATAGTAAAGCACCCTAGTAGTAATAGTAAAGCACCCTAGTAGTAATAGTAAAGCCCCCTAGTAGTAATAGTAAAGCACCCTAGTAGTAATAGTAAAGCACCCTAGTAGTAATAGTAAAGCACCCTAGTAGTAATAGTAAAGCACCCTGGTAGTAATAGTAAAGCACCCTGGTAGTAATAGTAAAGCACCCTAGTAGTAATAGTAAAGCACCCTAGTAGTAATAGTAAAGCACCCTAGTAGTAATAGTAAAGCACCCTAGTAGTAATAGTAAAGCACCCTAGTAGTAATAGTAAAGCACCCTGGTAGTAATAGTAAAGCACCCTAGTAGTAATAGTAAAGCACCCTAGTAGTAATAGTAAAGCACCCTAGTAGTAATAGTAAAGCACCCTGGTAGTAATAGTAAAGCACCCTAGTAGTAATAGTAAAGCACCCTAGTAGTAATAGTAAAGCACCCTAGTAGTAATAGTAAAGCACCCTAGTAGTAATAGTAAAGCACCCTAGTAGTAATAGTAAAGCACCCTAGTAGTAATAGTAAAGCACCCTAGTAGTAATAGTAAAGCACCCTAGTAGTAATAGTAAAGCACCCTAGTAGTAATAGTAAAGCACCCTAGTAGTAATAGTAAAGCACCCTAGTAGTAATAGTAAAGCACCCTAGTAGTAATAGTAAAGCACCCTAGTAGTAATAGTAAAGCACCCTAGTAGTAATAGTAAAGCACCCTAGTAGTAATAGTAAAGCCCCCTAGTAGTAATAGTAAAGCACCCTAGTAGTAATAGTAAAGCACCCTAGTAGTAATAGTAAAGCACCCTAGTAGTAATAGTAAAGCACCCTAGTAGTAATAGTAAAGCACCCTAGTAGTAATAGTAAAGCACCCTAGTAGTAATAGTAAAGCACCCTAGTAGTAATAGTAAAGCACCCTAGTAGTAATAGTAAAGCACCCTAGTAGTAATAGTAAAGCCCCCTAGTAGTAATAGTAAAGCACCCTAGTAGTAATAGTAAAGCACCCTAGTAGTAATAGTAAAGCACCCTAGTAGTAATAGTAAAGCACCCTAGTAGTAATAGTAAAGCACCCTAGTAGTAATAGTAAAGCACCCTAGTAGTAATAGTAAAGCACCCTAGTAGTAATAGTAAAGCACCCTAGTAGTAATAGTAAAGCACCCTAGTAGTAATAGTAAAGCACCCTAGTAGTAATAGTAAAGCACCCTAGTAGTAATAGTAAAGCACCCTAGTAGTAATAGTAAAGCACCCTAGTAGTAATAGTAAAGCACCCTAGTAGTAATAGTAAAGCACCCTAGTAGTAATAGTAAAGCACCCTAGTAGTAATAGTAAAGCACCCTAGTAGTAATAGTAAAGCACCCTAGTAGTAATAGTAAAGCACCCTAGTAGTAATAGTAAAGCACCCTAGTAGTAATAGTAAAGCACCCTAGTAGTAATAGTAAAGCACCCTAGTAGTAATAGTAAAGCACCCTAGTAGTAATAGTAAAGCACCCTAGTAGTAATAGTAAAGCACCCTAGTAGTAATAGTAAAGCACCCTAGTAGTAATAGTAAAGCACCCTAGTAGTAATAGTAAAGCACCCTAGTAGTAATAGTAAAGCACCCTAGTAGTAATAGTAAAGCACCCTAGTAGTAATAGTAAAGCACCCTAGTAGTAATAGTAAAGCACCCTAGTAGTAATAGTAAAGCACCCTAGTAGTAATAGTAAAGCACCCTAGTAGTAATAGTAAAGCACCCTAGTAGTAATAGTAAAGCACCCTAGTAGTAATAGTAAAGCACCCTAGTAGTAATAGTAAAGCACCCTAGTAGTAATAGTAAAGCACCCTAGTAGTAATAGTAAAGCACCCTAGTAGTAATAGTAAAGCACCCTAGTAGTAATAGTAAAGCACCCTAGTAGTAATAGTAAAGCACCCTAGTAGTAATAGTAAAGCACCCTAGTAGTAATAGTAAAGCACCCTAGTAGTAATAGTAAAGCACCCTAGTAGTAATAGTAAAGCACCCTAGTAGTAATAGTAAAGCACCCTAGTAGTAATAGTAAAGCACCCTAGTAGTAATAGTAAAGCACCCTAGTAGTAATAGTAAAGCACCCTAGTAGTAATAGTAAAGCACCCTAGTAGTAATAGTAAAGCACCCTAGTAGTAATAGTAAAGCACCCTAGTAGTAATAGTAAAGCACCCTAGTAGTAATAGTAAAGCACCCTAGTAGTAATAGTAAAGCACCCTAGTAGTAATAGTAAAGCACCCTAGTAGTAATAGTAAAGCACCCTAGTAGTAATAGTAAAGCACCCTAGTAGTAATAGTAAAGCAAGAAATATCCGACCAATCAGTCTGTTACTAACCCTTAAACTTTTGGAAAAAATTGTGTTTGACCAGATACAATGCTATTTTACAGTAAACAAATTGACTTTCAGCACGCTTATAGGGAAGGACATTCAATAAGCACAGCACTTACACAAATGACTGATTGGCTGAGAGAAATTGATGATAAAAACATATTGTGGGAGCTGTTTTGTTAGACTTCAGTGCGGCTTTTGACATTATCGATCATAGTCTGCTGCTGGAAAAACATGTTATGGCTTTTTACACCCCCTGCTATATTGTGGATAAAGAGTTACCTGTCTAACAGAACACAGACGGGGTTCTTTAATGGAAGCCTCCAACATAATACAGGTAGAATCAGGAATTCCCCAGGGCAGCTGTCTAGGACCCTTACTTTTTTCAATCTTTACTAACGACATGCCACTGGCTTTGAGTAAAGCCTGTGTGTCTATGTATGTGGATAACTCCACACTATACATCAGCTACCACGGCGACTGAAATGACTGCAACACTTAACAAAGAGCTGCAGTTAGTTTCTGAATGAGTAGCAAGGAATAAGTTAGTCCTAAATATTTCCAAAACTAAAAGCATTGTAATTGGGGACAAAACACCAGCGATCAACTTAAACACTTGACAACTAAGCTGAAAATAAACAAGACTTCTGCAGAGTTGCACACACTGTCAAACTGCCGTGCCAACCGAGAGCAGAAGAGCTATCTTCATTTCCTCCTTCCTGACTGCTGATATGCTCTTAAAGTGGCAGCGCACGGTGAAGGCTCCATGCAGGATTTCGCCACAATTTCTCTGTACAAAATTGTATATTATGTTCAACAATATATACACAAATCTAAACATGTAGTTTCAATATTAATGTTTATATTTTTCAATATTCATAAATTCATGTTAGAAATGTTTGAATGAAATCAAAATACTACTCATATTACAGAGCAAGTGGTAATGCTTCATATGACACTGCATTGTTGATTTGTAGCATCTAATGATGAAACACAATGGAGTCTTAAAGGAGGACTGTAACATCTAATGATGAAACATTATGGAGTCTTAAAGGAGGACTGTAACATCTAATGATGAAACATTATGGAGTCTTAAAGGAGGACTGTAACATCTAATGATGAAACATTATGGAGTCTTAAAGGAGGACTGTATCATCTAATGATGAAACATTATGGAGTCTTAAAGGAGGACTGTATCATCTAATGATGAAACATTATGGAGTCTTAAAGGAGGACTGTATCATCTAATGATGAAACATTATGGAGTCTTAAAGGAGGACTGTATCATCTAATGATGAAACATTATGGAGTCTTAAAGGAGGACTGTATCATCTAATGATGAAACATTATGGAGTCTTAAAGGAGGACTGTAACATCTAATGATTAAATATTATAGAGTCTTAAAGGAGGACTGTAACATCTAATGATGAAACATTATGGAGTCTTAAAGGAGGACTGTATCATCTAATGATGAAACATTATGGAGTCTTAAAGGAGGACTGTAACATCTAATGATGAAACATTATGGAGTCTTAAAGGAGGACTGTAACATCTAATGATGAAACATTATGGAGTCTTAAAGGAGGACTGTAACATCTAATGATGAAACATTATGGAGTCTTAAAGGAGGACTGTATCATCTAATGATGAAACATTATGGAGTCTTAAAGGAGGACTGTAACATCTAATGATGAAACATTATGGAGTCTTAAAGGAGGACTGTAACATCTAATGATGAAACATTATGGAGTCTTAAAGGAGGACTGTATCATCTAATGATGAAACATTATGGAGTCTTAAAGGTGGACTGTATCATCTAATGATGAAACATTATGGAGTCTTAAAGGAGGACTGTATCATCTAATGATGAAACATTATGGAGTCTTAAAGGAGGACTGTATCATCTAATGATGAAACATTATGGAGTCTTAAAGGAGGACTGTAACATCTAATGATGAAACATTATGGAGTCTTAAAGGAGGACTGTATCATCTAATGATGAAACATTATGGAGTCTTAAAGGAGGACTGTAACATCTAATGATGAAACATTATGGAGTCTTAAAGGAGGACTGTATCATCTAATGATGAAACATTATGGAGTCTTAAAGGAGGACTGTATCATCTAATGATGAAACATTATGGAGTCTTAAAGGAGGACTGTATCATCTAATGATGAAACATTATGGAGTCTTAAAGGAGGACTGTATCATCTAATGATGAAACATTATGGAGTCTTAAAGGAGGACTGTAACATCTAATGATGAAACATTATGGAGTCTTAAAGGAGGACTGTAACATCTAATGATGAAACATTATGGAGTCTTAAAGGAGGACTGTAACATCTAATGATGAAACATTATGGAGTCTTAAAGGAGGACTGTATCATCTAATGATGAAACATTATGGCGTCTTAAAGGTGGACTGTATCATCTAATGATGAAACATTATGGAGTCTTAAAGGAGGACTGTAACATCTAATGATGAAACATTATGGAGTCTTAAAGGAGGACTGTATCATCTAATGATGAAACATTATGGAGTCTTAAAGGAGGACTGTATCATCTAATGATGAAACATTATGGAGTCTTAAAGGAGGACTGTATCATCTAATGATGAAACATTATGGAGTCTTAAAGGAGGACTGTAACATCTAATGATGAAACATTATGGAGTCTTAAAGGAGGACTGTAACATCTAATGATGAAACATTATGGAGTCTAAATCAAAACAATTGCCATTTAAACAGCATGTCAAACTCTTTCGACAACAGGGAGATGTTACTGATGTGCTTTGTGTCTCCCAAAAAAGTTTGGGGCTTCCACACAAAATTACTTCTTTACTTTTTTTAGGTTATAAGAAAATGTGTTATTAAGGTTATACATTTACAACAACCTGCTCGATAGGAATCCAGCAATGGCTGTGTCTTGAGTGTCTTAGAACTGTCTAGTTTGTGTTCTGACTTCTAAAACAGAATTAATAAAATAAGTCATGTAAACATATTATCAGTAATTACCAGGAAGCTCCACAACCTTATTTGTTTTAAAATCACACCAAGATTGTTTTGAATGATGAAATGTTTGAAAACTGGCCTCAGGTTATTGAGGGATCTGATTTTAACTTGACCATTTCATTCAGTTCTCTCTTTAATTAAACACTGTCTTTGGCAGGAGAAAAAACAAACTTGGAGGAACCAGAGACATCCAAACCAGCAAGACGACACTTCTGCTCCCAGTGTGGAACTAGGTTTGCCAAGTTAGGAAGCTTGAAAAAACACGAGAGGACACACACAGGAGCAAAGTCACACCATTGCGCCCAGTGTGGAAAGAGTTTTAAGGAGTTTGGAAAGCTGAAAGCTCACGAGCGAATACACACAGGGGAGAAGCCTTACCACTGCTCCCATTGTGGAAAGAGTTTTAACCGGTTAGACACCCTGACAACTCATGGGCGAATACACACTGGGGAGAAGCCATACCATTGCACCCAATGTGGAAAGAGTTTTAACCACTTAGGAAACATGAAATCTCATGAGAGAATACACACAGGGGAGAATTCTCACTACTGCTCCCAGTGTGGAAAGAGTTTTATCCATTTAGGAAACCTGAAATCTCATCAGCGAATACACACAGGGGAGAAATCTTACCACTGCTCCCAGTGTGGAAAGAGTTTTAACCACTTAGGAAACATGAAATCTCATGAGCGAATACACACAGGGGAGAAGCCTTTCCACTGCGCCCGGTGCGGAATGAGTTTTAATCATTTAGGAAACCTGAAATCTCATGAGCGAATACACACAGGGGAGAAGCCTTACCACTGCTCCCAGTGTGGAAAGAGTTTTAGCCATTTGGGAAACTTGAAAGCTCATGAGCGAATACACACAGGGAAGAATTACTTATCCTAATGTGTAAATTGATTTTTCACATCACATTGACTTTATTAGAAAACATGAATTGAATATGGAGTATGTCAGTTTGAATATAGAGCAGATCAGATTCCATGTGTTTAAATGGTCCTTTTTTAAACTCTGACTGTGTGTGTGTTTATCTGGGTGAGTCATTCCTCCAGCACTACAGATAATCAAGTGATATTAGGATGTGATGCATTTGATCCATTGTTGACATTTGCATTGTTGGTCCACTGATGATTTAATGTAAATGTTCACAGACTCTGTAATGGAAAATATAAAAAAAAAGGTTTTTAGATAAAACTATACTAAATATAATAATGTCACCAAATAATTGATTAAATCATACTGTTTTGCAATGAAGGTCTACAGTAGCCTCAGCATCACTCTGTAGGGTAGCACCATTCTCAACAGCACTCTGTAGGGAAGCACCATTCTCAACAGCACTCTGTAGGGAAGCACCATTCTCAACAGCACTCTGTAGGGCAGCACCATTCTCAACAGCACTCTGTAGGGCAGCACCATGGTGTAGCCAGGACAGCTAGCCTCCATCCTCTGAGTTCAATACAAAACCTAGGAGGCTCATAGTTCTCATCCCCTTCCATGGACTTACACAGTAATTATGACAACTTCTGGAGGACGTCCTCCAACCTATCAGAGCTCTTGCAGCATGAACTGACATGTTGTCCACCCAATGAAAGGATCAGAGATTGAATCTAGTACTGCATATAATGTAGTTGACTCAAAGAGAGAAAAATACAATAGTTTAAAAGTTTTGAACAAATTAATTCCTTCCCCAAAAAATAAGAGAGTTGGAGAACTTTCAGTTTATCTTACTTAGTTAGCAAATGCAGCTAGCTAGTTTAGCCTACTCAAACACCCTGCTCAAACAGAGGGATGCTATGTTAGCTAGCTGTACCTACGAGCATAGATATAGAGACGATATCTACAGTTGAAGTCGGAAGTTTACATACACTTAGGTTGAAGTCAATAAAAACTCACTTTTCAACCACTCCACAGATTTCATGTTAACAAACTATAGTTTTGGCAAGTCGGTTAGGACATCTACTTTGTGCATGACACAAGTAATTCTTCCAACAATTGTTTACATTTCATTATATCACAATTCCAGTGGGTCAGAAGTTTACATACACTAAGTTGACTGTGCCTTTAAACAGCTTGGAAAATTCCAGAAAATTATGTCATGGCTTTAGAAGCTTCTGATTGACATAATTTGAGTCAATTGGAGGTGTACCTGTGGATGTATTTCAAGGCCTACCTTCAAACTCAGTGCCTCTTTGCTCAACATCATGGGGAAATCAAAATAAATTAGCCAAATTGTAGACCTCCACAAGTCTGGTTCATCCTTGGGAACAATTTCCAACTGCCTGAAGGTACCACGTTCATCTGTACAAACAATAGTACGCAAGTATAAACACCATGGGACCACGCAGCTGTCATACCGCTCAGGAAGGAGACGCATTCTGTCTCCTAGAGATGAACATACTTTGGTCTGAAAAGTGCAAATGAATCCCAGAACAACAGCAAAGGACCTTGTGAAGATGCTGGAGGAAACGGGTACAAAAGTATCTATATCCACAGTAAAACGAGTCCTATATCAACATAACCTGAAGGCCGCTCAGCAAGGAAGAAGCCACTGCTCCAGAACTGCCATAAAAAAGCCAGACTAAAGTTTGCATCTGCACATGGGGACAAAGATCGTACTTTTTGGAGAAATGTCCTCTGGTCTGATGAAACAAATATATAACTGTTTGGCTATGAAGACCATCGTTATGTTTAGAGGAAAAAGGAGGAGGCTTGAAAGCCGAAGTACACCATCCAAACTGTGAAGCTTGGTCGCAAATGGGTCTTCCAAATGTACAATGACCCCAAGCATAATTCCAAAATGTCTTAAGGGCAACAGAATCAAGGTATTGGAGTGGACATCCCAAAGCCCTGACCTCAATCCTATAGAACATTTGTGGGCAGAACTGAAAAAGCGTGTGCGAGCAAGGAGGCCTACAAACCTGACTCAGTTTCACCAGTTCTGTTAGGAGGAATGGGCCAAAATTCACCCAACTTATTGTGGGAAGCTTGTGGAAGGCTACCTGAAACGTTTGACCCAAGTTAAACAATTTAAAGGCAATGCTACCAAATACTAATTTGAGTGTATGTAAACTTCTCACCCACTGGGAATGTGATGAAAGAAATAAAAGCTGAAATAAATCATTCTCTCTACTATTATTCTGACATTTCACATTCTTAAAATAAAGTGGTGATCCTAACTGACCTAAAACAGGGAATTTTTACTAGGATTACATGTCAGGAATTGTGAGAAACTGAGTTTAAATGTATTTGGCTAAGGTAAACTTCCGACTTCAACTGTATGCCTAGGAGGACTGTATCTCAGGTGAGCAGCACTGAGCTGCTAATTGACCAATTTATCTCTGGGCTTGACTTGTATCTTATTGAGAGATTCTTAATGCTAGGTCTGTCTTTGTTATTATAGTACTGTATCCTGTAACCACCAGAGTCACTGCTTATTCAGTGGTCTCCAACTTAACCTCTGGAGCTCAGAAATGATGAAGATAACATTGAGATAGAGCCACTGTTAGACTGGAATTTGGTGCTGATGTACAATAGTACTGTACATGTCCTTCTGATTACCCAAGGTTATGTTATTTGTACGCAGCGAGGCATGGAAGGATTTATTAAAATGTACATTTAAGGGATTTTTCAGTTGCTGCTGCAGTTGCTCATTTTAATATTTTGACCGGACTACGTTCTGTATTTGTGGATCTACTGTATTGGTGTTTCCAGAACTGTATTAACCACTGTCCACTGAGCTCTGTGTCCCTGTAGCATTGTTATGTCACTGCCTGCTTGTGATTTTCATGTGAAGACACTGGATGTCATGTTCACTAACTGTAAAGGTGACAGCTCCATAAATGATATGGGGATAGAAAGTCACCTCAGGAGCCATATGACACGTATGGATTGTTGGACTCTTCTGTAACCGGAGAGTGTTTTTATAGATCACTGCATCATTAGAACACACTATAGATTCACCTCTGAACTTGGAACCTGTTTGCTGTATGTCCAATGGTAGTGTCGTGAACATGTTACAATTATTCATATGATTATTTTGACACTGTTATACTACATAATGTTGATTGTTAGATGTTTGGTTTGTTTTTAGAGAGAAGTGTTAATTAACAAAGCTGCTTTGTGGAAATAAATACCATCGGTTTACAATAAGTTTAATTGTAAAAATGTTTTTTATAATAATTAAATTTCAGAAAATCTCTTTTCAATGACAGTTTGTTTACATCATACCAGTTAAGACGCGTTGTTTTCTTTTCCAACAAATAAATCAAGAGTGGCACTGGGGCTAAAACATGTCAAGGGTTTTTATACAGAAAGTAACTCCTCACAAAATGTTACAATACATTAGTGGTTAGGATGAATATGCATAATACAAGTAATGATTTTTTTCATTCTACTATATCAATATTTACCTTGAAGGCCATCCATTTCTGCCGACTCCATCCATAAAGTATCCAAAAGCAGTTGCTGCTTTGTTATTGGCCGCAGTGTCGAGATAGAACATCAAGAGGTAGCCTACGCTTAACACCTGAAAAAAAAATCCATCTATACCACCAAAGATGACAATGTTGTATCTTGAAAAAAAGCATTGAAATTAAAAGTTTAATGTTTAACCTGCTTCATTATTTATGTATTACCAGTTGATGAAGAACAACTCCAATTTCATACATCATTGAAAATGTGTCCACAAATAAAATAATAATACAAAAGTTTAAATAACTTCTTAGATTTGATGGAGACGTTATACATCTTAGTACCTTATCAATTTCTGATTTGTATCAATGTGGACGAGAGACTGGGGAACAGGAACAGAGTATCTTCAATGTGGACGAGAGACTGGGGAACAGGAACAGAGTATCTTCAATGTGGACGAGAGACAGGGGAACAGGAACAGAGTATCTTCGCCGAGCAATGGATCATTCTGGCAGTGATACCTGCACCATCTAACTAGTCTAACTCTCCATCTGACATATCAGAATAGCATTCCCTGACAGACATATTGTGTTCTTTCATCCTTCTGTAAATGGTCGACCTTGAAATGCCATGCATGTCAGCTAAGTTAGCCAGAGGAAAAGCAGTATCCAGCAGACTTTGAAGGGTGTCACTAGTCATTTCTAGTTTTGGTTGTCCTACATTCCCACTATAAGAACTGATAACAGCTTCATTAAATAGTGAAGGGACAACATTGTGTGAGATAGATGCTGACAACTTCAATAAACTGTTGCAGACCATCTACCACCTATCAATATAATTTACCCCAGCTGGAACAAACTGTAACTTGTGTGAACACAAACAGGAGATATTCAAAATCAATGGGTAATCTGCTGCTGATAGATCTTAACCAATCCCTCAACCTGATCAACAGCTGCTGAGCCATTCTTCCCTGCAATGAAACAACATCCCAATTAGTTAATGTTATATGATTAAAAACAACGCATATATGACAACACTGAGTGCAAGTGTGTGTTTTAAAGTAGGTATATGTATCATTAGCTAATGGAAACGCAGTAATATTTTTCTGCAAAAAAAGCTAACCGTTACACTGTCATGAAATATGATTATATATTGACTATAAAACAAATCGCACATGGCCAGTTTATGACTTGCCATCAAAGACAGCTGGATGAATTCAACTGAAAACAGCGAGAACAGGCGAAAACAGGCGTTCATATCTAAATTATTTTGGTTAGCTTGGGAATAATAATTGCATGATTTATCATTCTACTGTATGTATGTATGTATGTATGTATGTATGTATGTATGTATGTATGTATGTATGTATGTATGTATGTATGTATGTATGTATGTATGTATGTATGTATGTATGTATGTAATATATTAGAATGTTGTGAACCGACACTGAATCGTAGGAGATAACTACTAGCTATGTAGAAGTTGGACGGAAGAACGCCCAGTGCTGATTACCTGAGATGCCATCATCACACAGTCGTTCTTCCTAGGTGTCCGCTATGACTTCCTTTGTGTCGGAAGAAAGGCTAAACAGTATTGGTTGTAGCCAACCTGTCACTCAAAAAATGGCTGACCAATGGAGAAGCATCATCCACACCTAAAGCCCGCCCACAACTGTGGGGTCAAAAGTGCAAACGAAGAACTAGCGTTTCAATCCCCCAATAAAGTTTTAAAAGACAAAAAGTGTGGTTGATAGCGAAATTAAATTGGAGTTTTGTTATCAAATACATTTTTTGTACTGTAAATATTTTTGGGAATAAAATGCATAAAGTTTTGCGCTCTATTACAAAATATTTATTGCACTTTTGTTTTTGCTTTCAGAACAATTATTTGTTATTGAATAGAAAAAAGTTCTGCTCTCGACAAAAATATACAAATATACAAATGTAGCGGCTTCAAGGGAATAGTAAGGTCACATCTAGATAAAAACTAATGTGAAACATGAACAGAGAGAATGCGTATTAACACTCTACCTATTCATAGAAGTATATATTCATCATCTACATATTCATATTAAGCTTCTATGTCTGTGTATAGGAAAGTATTATTGGTAAGAAAATATATCAGCTTATTGTTACATTATTATGACATTCTTGTCCAATACAAACTGTAGTAAATATTGTTTCCTAACTGCGTTACCCACTCCAGTCAGCAGATGGCGATGTGCGACTTTCAGTTGACGCTTCTTGCGGGACGCATCTTCTGAAACAACAACACGGCTACTCTTTCAACCAGGTCGGTAGCTTGCTAGCTAACTTAAATCCGAAACATTGACGCTTTAGACCATGTTTATGTACATTAGCTGATCTCAGTGTTTTAAACACACTTCTGTTGACGTAGCCACTTGTTAACTTTAACCTAAGTTGCTTGTTCAATTTGCAAACTTGTTAAAGATTGATACTGAGTCTAGCACTAGGCTAGTCGCTAATGCTAACTAACTAGATAACTAACTAACATCCTGACCATGAGCTCACTAAGATACTCGCCCCATGCTAAAGAAGAGGATGTCTACTGGACGGAGAAAGAAGCTCTGGGACTGAACATTGTCGTAAAAGAAGAAGAAGAAGAGGGTGTTAAAGTTAGAGGAGATGAAGAACCTTTCAGAATGATAAAGGAGGAAGAGGAGGATATTACAGTGAAAGAAGATGAAGAAGCTTTCAGAATGATAAAGGAGGAAGAGGAGGATATTACAGTGAAAGAAGATGAAGAAGCTTTCAGAATGATAAAAGAGGAAGAGGAGGATATTACAGTGAAAGGAGAGGAAGAGGAGGATGTTACAGTGAAAGGAGAGGAAGAAGCTTTCAGAATGATAAAGGAGGAAGAGGAGGATATTACAGTGAAAGGAGAGGAAGAAGCTTTCAGAATGATAAAGGAGGAAGAGGAGGATATTACAGTGAAAGAAGATAAAGATCAATTTGTAGTGAAAGAGGAAGAAGGGATAGAGGCTGCCAGAGTGGAAGAGGAGGAGGTAGAACCTTTCAGAATGAAAGTGGAGGATGTTATAGTGAAAGAGGACGAGGAGGCTATTTCAATAAAGGTGAAGAAGGAAGACGTTTTGGGAGAGGAAGAGGAGGAGACAGAAGATCTGATTAACACCAGTGAGTCTTGTCTTAAACTGTGGAACAACCCTTTTTAGGCCCTTTTTAGAATATTAATGCCTCTTGTTAGACCCTATGATTGTAATAGACGGTCATAAGTTTACCATCTGTTTGATGTTCTCGTTCACAAAGGAGAGAGACATGACTATCCTGGATCCTCTGGGGAGCCTCAACAACATCCTGATGCTGACGAGGCAGAGAAGAGTCTCTCCAGATCAGAACACCAGATGGTACAGCTTGGTCTGGTCTAGCATACAGCTTGCTCTATCGGGGTCTGGGCTGGGTTTCTGTGAAGCACTTTATGACAACAGTGACATCAGCATCCATAATGATATGTGTCCCCTCTTTATGGTTACCAGGACAACACTAGCCCTTCCACCCTCCCAGAGTCCCCGTGTCGTGCCTCTCCCAGTAGCACCTTACTGCTGGGTATGAAGAGGTTGTCTGTGCTGCTGGTGGACTGCAGGAAAACAACAGGGCTGAGTGGAACTGTGAGAGGAGGAGAAGAGAAGAAAGGAGCAGATTTGATACATCAAAGTAAGTGCTGTAGTTTAGTTTGAACAAATAAAATAGATCTGCCCACTGGTATCTGTTACCAGGACAACCAGCAGAGTTCTGTTAGTTGACATGAAGATAGACTGGTATATTTCCTCTACAGTAGACAGAGTTCTGTTAGTTGACATGAAGATAGACTGGTATATTTCCTCTACAGTAGACAGAGTTCTGTTAGTTGACATGAAGATAGACTGGTATATTTCCTCTACAGTAGACAGAGTTCTGTTAGTAGACATGAAGATAGACTGGTATATTTCCACTACAGTAGACAGACTTCTGTTAGTTGACATGAAGATAGACTGGTATATTTCCTCTACAGTAGACAGACTTCTGTTAGTTGACATGAAGATAGACTGGTGGATATGGAAGTTATGAATATCATGACACTGAAAAGAGATTCTGCCAATGAAAAGAGAGAAACCAATAGACCATATAAAACCTTGATGAAAGTTATCTTTAGTTTCAAGATGACTCAATGTAAGGTGAATGCTTTACAAAAACCTTTCCTTAACACATTATGGATGTTACATTGCCTGTCTCAGTCAACCCTCAATCTTTACAAGACTGTAGAACATGCAAACACAACTCAAGACATCCATCTGGTCTGTATTAAATCATTAACTAATACTGGAGGAAAGCTGTGATCAGGCTGTCCACTCAAGAGAAAGCTTCAAACTGTAATCCAGTAAACATTTTAGAGTGGCCTTTTATTGTCCCCAGCACAAGGTGCACCTGTGTAGTGATGATGCTGTTTAATCATATTATTGATATGCCACACCTGTCAGAGGATGGATGGATTATTTTGCCAAAGGATAATTTTTTTATTCCAACTCATGAAACATGGGACCAACACTACATGTTGCGTTTTTATATTTTTAGGAACAAAATATTTTCATTTTCAAAATATATATTTTTTTTACTTTACCCAAAATAATATGACATTAGTGAGAGTCAAAATGTTAAAAATGTGTAAAAGTCTAAATAAAAAAATGTGCCATTTAAACAGTGTGTCGACCCTATCAACAACAGGGAGATGTTACTGATGTGCTTTGTGTCTCCAATGTAAAAGAAAAAAAAAAAAAGTTTGGTTCTTCCTCACAAAATTACTTCTTTACTTATTTTAGGTTTGAGAACGTTTGTTGGTCGCATTCTGTGTTATTAAAGAGACTTTTATGGTGATTTTGTTACACAAATTCTATTTCTGCGGGGCGGTGAAATTTGACTCCTTCAATAGCAGTTTAAATGGAACTACATCTACATTTCATTTCATTTTAAAATAATGGAGCAACAAGATTACATGTTAAACCTTGATTTAACCCAGTTTGAGTTAATCCATGTTGGTGAAACCCAATAGTGTTTTTATTAGCCTACAAAGCACTACAGCCACTCTGTGATGACATGCTATGCTCTTTTATTGAGGGATCTAGTCTGGATTAAACCTCATAGGAAGACAGTTTTAACCAAATTCTATGTTTGTCTTTGACAGAAGAGAGACCAGACTCTCACTCTGACAGCGGGAAGAGTACTTCAAGAGATACAGCCGCAAAGACGTCCATACCAGCAAGACCACACCACTGCTCCCAGTGTGGAAAGAGTTTTACCCGGTTAGGGAATCTGAATATGCATTTGAGAACACACACAGGGGGGAAGCCTTTCCACTGCTCCATGTGTGGAAATAGTTTTACCTGGCTATGGAATTTGAAAATGCATGAGAGAATACACACAGGAGAGAAGACTTTCCACTGCTCCCCATGTGGAAAACGTTTTACTAATTTAGGGACACTGAAAAGGCATGAGTTGACACACACAGGAGAGAAGCCTTTCCAATGCTCCCGATGTGGAAAGAGTTTTACCCAGTTAGTGAACCTGAAAAGTCATGAAGGAACACACACAGGAGAGAAGCCTTTCCAATGCTCCCAGTGTGGAAAGGGTTTTAGACACTCGGGGCATCTAAAGGTGCATGAAAGAACACACACTGGAGAGAAGCTATTTCAATGCTCCCAATGTGAAAAAAAGTTTTTCTCATCATGGGACATAAAATCACATGAGAGAACACACTTAGTAGAGAGGCCTTTCCAATGCTCTCAGTGTGGAAAGAGTTTTACCCGGTTAGGGAACCTGAATAGGCATTTGAGAATGCACACAGGGGAGAAGCCCTACCCCTGCTCAGACTGTGGAAAGACATTTACCCAGCTAGGGGACCTGAAATCTCATGAGCGGACACACACAGGAGATAAGCCTTTCCAATGCTCTCAGTGTGGAAAAAGTTTTGCCTGCTCAGGGAACTTGAAAGTGCATGAGAGAATACACACAGGAGAGAAGCCTTTCCAATGCTCCCAATGTGAAAAGAGTTTTACCTATTTAGGGATACTGAAAAAGCATGAGATGACACACACAGGATAGAAGTCTTTCCAATGTTCTCATTGTGGAAAGACATTTTCCCAGTCAGAGGACCTGAAATCACATGAGCGAATAGAGACGCTGTGTTCCGACATATTTTGGACTAAGAATTTGTGTTTTGGTTTATGCCACATTAAATCAATTTGTATAAAAGCTTACGCAAAAATATCCCTACATTTGTTTTTTTCTTCTCAAGACATGATCACATCTAAAATCTGAATATATTTTAAATGTATGTTATTTTGAGTATGAATGTGGATTGATTGTATACATGTATAGACCCTTAGATGTTCATTGTATGATTTTAATATTGGTATTTCAAAATGTAAATACTTTCTTGATTCTACCCTTGAAACCTCTTGAATTGAGTTGTGTTTCATTGAGTTAATTTGTGTTCTAGTCATCAAGCTGAAAATGTAATGACTTTGTTCTGATAAGTTTTGACATGAAAAACATTCACTACCTCATGAATGTTCCCATCAGTATGATTCCGTCAGAGAAAATGCAGGTGCTGATTGCTTGCTGCAACATTTTTATCTGAATAAAAGTCAAATTAATAATTGTTTAACTGTTAGTCACTAGTGGACGTTCATTCTATTTATTGTTTTTGTAGGAGCTGTATAGACCTAGTCTGTTCATTATATACATGATGTATTGTTACACCATGTAGGAGCAGTATAGGCCTAGTCTGTTCATTATATACATCTACATGATGTATTGTTACACCATGTAGGAGCAGTATAGACCTAGTCTGTTCATTATATACATGATGTATTGTTACACCATGTAGGAGCAGTATAGACCTAGTCTGTTCATTATATACATGATGTATTGTTACACCATGTAGGAGCAGTATAGACCTAGTCTGTTCATTATATACATCTACATGATGTATTGTTACACCATGTAGGAGCAGTATAGACCTAGTCTGTTCATTATATACATCTACATGATGTATTGTTACACCATGTAGGAGCAGTATAGACCTAGTCTGTTCATTATATACATGATGTATTGTTACACCATGTAGGAGCAGTATAGACCTAGTCTGTTCATTATATACATCTACATGATGTATTGTTACACCATGTAGGAGCAGTATAGACCTAGTCTGTTCATTATATACATGATGTATTGTTACACCAAGTAGGAGCAGTATAGACCTAGTCTGTTCATTATATACATGATGTATTGTTACACCATGTAGGAGCAGTATAGACCTAGTCTGTTCATTATATACATCTACATGATGTATTGTTACACCATGTAGGAGCTGTATAGACCTAGTCTGTTCATTATATACATGATGTATTGTTACACCATGTAGGAGCAGTATAGACCTAGTCTGTTCATTATATACATCTACATGATGTATTGTTACACCATGTAGGAGCAGTATAGACCTAGTCTGTTCATTATATACATCTACATGATGTATTGTTACACCATGTAGGAGCAGTATAGACCTAGTCTGTTCATTATATACATGATGTATTGTTACACCATGTAGGAGCAGTATAGACCTAGTCTGTTCATTATATACATGATGTATTGTTACACCATGTAGGAGCAGTATAGACCTAGTCTGTTCATTATATACATCTACATGATGTATTGTTACAATTTTGTGTGTAACAATACATCATGTAGTTGTATATAATGAACAGACTAGGTTTATACTGCTCCTACATGGTGTAACAATACATCATGTAGATGTATATAATGAACAGACTAGGTCTATACTGCTCCTACATGGTGTAACAATACATCGTGTATATAATGAACAGACTATTAAGTTCTGATTTTCTGATGTATCAAATACTTATGTCGTGCAATAAAATGCAAATTAATTACTTAAAAATCATACAATGTGATTTTCTGGATTTTTGTTTTAGATTCCGTCACTCACAGTTGAAGTGTACCTATGATAAAAATTACAGACTTCTACATGCTTTGTAAGTGGGAAAACCTGCAAAATCGGCAGTGTATCAAATACTTGTTCTCCCCACTGTATGTATGTATGTATGTATGTATGTATGTATGTATGTATGTATGTATGTATGTATGTATGTATGTATGTATGTATGTATGTATGTAATATATTAGAATGTTGTGAACCGACACTGAATCGTAGGAGATAACTACTAGCTATGTAGAAGTTGGACGGAAGAACGCCCAGTGCTGATTACCTGAGATGCCATCATCACACAGTCCTTCTTCCTAGGTGTCCGCTATGACTTCCTTTGTGTCGGAAGAAAGGCTAAACAGTATTGGTTGTAGCCAACCTGACACTCAAAAAATGGCTGACCAATGGAGAAGCATCATCCACACCTAAAGCCCGCCCACAACTGTGGGGTCAAAAGTCTAAACGAAGAACTAGCGTTTCAATCCCCCAATAAAGTTTTAAAAGACAAAAAGAAAAAAAAGAAAGAAGCCCTGCAATCAAAGGAGGCAGTCTTGCCAAAATGGAGGGTGGTTGATAGCGAAATTAAATTGGAGTTTTGTTATCAAATACATTTTTTGTACTGTAAATATTTTGGGGATTAAAATGCATAAAGTTTTGAGCTCTATTACAAAATATTTATTGCACTTTTTGTTTTTGCTTTCAGAACAATTATTTTTTTTTGAATAGAAAAAAGTTATTCTCTCGACAAAAATATACAAATGTACAAATGTACCTCCATAAGCGGCTTTAAGGGAATAGTATAGTATTTTAACCATGCATCTCTCTCTTCCACGCTGCCCACGTTCAAACAGTTCGTGAAGTGCCCAACCAGGAATAATAAAACTCTGGACTTGTTATATGCTAATGTGAAGGATGCATACAACTCCACTGCACTCCCTCCCCTCGGTAGATCGGATCACAACCTTGTCCACCTCACCCCACTCTACAGGCCTATGGTACAACAGCAGCCTGCAACCACCAGGACTATTAGGAGATGGTCCCCGGAGGCGAATGAGGCCCTACAGGACTGCTTTGAAACAACAGACTGGGATGTGTTCTGTGAGGCTCATGGGGAGGACATCGATGGACTCACTGACTGCATAACAGACTATATTAATTTTTGTGTAGACAACACTGTACCCACCAGGAAGGTACGCTGTTTCCCAAACAATAAACCCTGGGTCACCAGCGACCTGAAGGCCCTGCTGAATGAGAAGAAGAGGGCCTTCAAGGAGAAGGACAAGGACAAATTGAAATGCGTCCAGAGGGAGCTGAAGTTGCGGATTGCTGAGGGGAAGAGAGTGTATAAGGAGAAGATGGAGGACAAGCTGAGGCAGAGCCAGGTGAGAGAGGTGTGGAAGGGTATGAGAAATATCACTGGCTTCAAAAAGTCAAACAGTGGGCAGACGGAGGGGACCCAGGACAGAGCCAATGAGCTGAACCAATTTTTTAACAGGTTCGATACTGGCCCTGTCCACCTCCCCTCCAGCTCCCCAGACCACACACCCTCACGGCTATCCCACCCCCACTTTGCTCACAGCACCTCTGCTGAGACAATCAGTGACCCCACCTCCGCCCCTGCCCCCCCTGGACTGATCCTCAACACCCCCCTTCCCCCCACCTCCCTACCTGGGCTGGCTTTCACCACCAACCAAGTGAAGAGAGAGCTGGAGAGACTACACCAGTGGAAAGCGGCGGGCCCTGATGGCATCAGCCCAAGGGTGCTGAGGGTCTGTGCTGACCAACTGTGTGGAATACTCCAGCGTCTTTTCAACCTTAGCCTGAGCCTAGAAAGGGTCCCTGTGCTGTGGAAAACATCCTGCCTCGTCCCAGTGCCCAAGAAGGCACACCCCACTGTCCTGAATGACTTCAGACCTGTAGCGCTAACATCCCACATCATGAAGACCCTGGAAAGGTTAGTCCTCGCTCACCTCAGACCCCTGGTGTGTTCATCAATGGACCCCCTGCAGTTTGCATACCAGCGCAACATCGGGGTGGATGATGCAATCATCTACCTTCTGCAGAGGGCCTACTCTCACCTGGACAACGCAGGTTGCACTGTGAGGGTCATGTTTTTTGACTTCTCCAGTGCCTTCAATACCATTCAGCCCCTGCTACTGGGTGAGAAGATGAGGAGGATGAAAGTGGAAGCACCCTTAGTCTCCTGGGTCACGGACTACCTGACCGGTAGGCCACAATTTGTGCGACTACAGAGCTGTGTGTCAGAACGGGCAGTTAGCAACACAGGGGCCCCCCAGGGTACGGTCCTGTCCCCCTTCCTGTTCACCCTCTACACCTCAGACTTCAGATATAACTCTGAAACATGCCACCTACAGAAGTTCTCGGATGACTCTGCTATTGTAGGGTGCATCAGGGGTGGGCAGGAGGAGGAGTACAGGAGCACAATCAGTGACTTTGTGTTGTGGTGTGAGCAGAACCACCTTCAGCTCAACATCAGCAAAACGAAGGAGATGGTGGTGGACTTCAGGAGAACCAAGGCACAACTGACTGCAGTCCCTATAAAGGGGATGGATGTGGAAATGGTTGAGTCATACAAGTTCTTGGGGGTCCATATGGACAACAGACTGGAATGGGCTGGTAACACCGGGGCCCTGTACAAAAAGGGCCAGAGCCGACTCTACTTTCTGAGGAGGCTCAGGTCCTTCAACGTGTGCAGTAAACTACTGCATACCTTCTACCAGTCTGTGGTGGCCAGTGCCATCTTTTTTGCAGTGGTGTGCTGGGGAGCAAACATCAAAGCCGGTGATGCTTCTCGGGTAAATAAGCTGATCAGGAAGGCTAGCTCTGTCCTGGGGATGAGCCTTGACACTCTAGAGGAGGTGGCGGAGAGACGGATCCTGGCCAAACTGCTGGCCATCATGGACAACGTCACCCACCCTCTGCACGCTATGGTTATGACGCAGAGGAGCTCTTTCAGTCACAGACTGATCCCACCACGGTGTGCCAGAGAGCGCCACAGGAGGTCCTTCCTGCCGGCGGCTATGAGACTATATAATGCCTCACCGGGGTGCCGTGCCGTCGGCAACATAGATCTGGAACTGTTGGGGTGCTAGGACCTAGTTTAACAATTATGCATCCATCCGTGAGTAACTCTGTTCCGTCAGCACTCATCCACTCAGGACCTACTTATTCATACAGGTCTGTATATACATACCCATGTACAGTTGTTATATTATATCACATGCAATATTGTAAGTAATTATTGGACCTAGGCATTCACTCAGGAATGCATATTAGTATCCTGCCAGTTGCACCTTTTCTCATTGCTTTTAGTATATCAAATGTGCAATAAGTGCAGTTGTCTGTAATTAAACCCTGCGCACTAAGGACTGTATTTTAAGGGAATTACTATTATTACCCCAATGATATCATACACACATTTAGCTATTAAAGTATCTCTTCCTGTCATTTACCTGTACAGTTTGTGTAAACATGCAAGTATTCACTTATCTGTAAATATAACTGTATACCTAACTGTACAGCTAATTTAACCATGAAAAATTTTCACTTACCTGTTCATTTACCCAGTCTGTCTATTAAGTAAACTATTATTACCCTCGCTCATATCATACGCATTAGCTACTGAAGTATTTCTCTGCCATCAACCTGTATAGTATAGTTAACCATCCAACATCCACCAATGTATAGTGTACATATTCAGCCAACCACTCATACTACGCAATGTCCTTTTATAGCTTTTTTTTGCACTCCAGATATCCTGTATTTCTATACTTTTTCATACTGCCGCTCTATGTATCATGTACCGTGTATCTGTCTTTTGTGTACTTTCGTTGTGGCATTTTGCACCTGCCCTGTGTTTTTGTTGTAGCTGCTTGATAATGAAATTTTCCCCCCGGGGGATCAATAAAGTACCTATCTATCTATCTATCTATCTATCTATCTATCTATGGTCACATCTAGATAAAAACTAATGTGAAAAATGAACAGAGAAATGTGTATTAACACTCTACCTATTCATAGAAGTATATATTCATCATCTACATATTCATATTAAGCTTCTACGTCTGTGTATAGGAAAGTATTATTGGTAAGAAAATATATCAGCTTATTGTTACGTTATTATGACATTCTTGTCCAATATTTTTTTTTTTTTTTTTTTTTTTTTATATTTTTTGCAGGAAAAATAAATTGAACTTGTAATACAAAATCATTTAGTTACAGAACATATTTTCATAAGGAGTAAAACATTAAAATAAATAAACAAACAAACAGATACAAACTGTAGTAAATATTGTTTCCAAACTGCGTTACCCACTCCAGTCAGCAGATGGCGATGTGCGACTTTCAGTTGACGCTTCTTGCGGGACGCATCTTCTGAAACAACAACACGGCTACTCTTTCAACCAGGTCGGTAGCTTGCTAGCTAACTTAAATCCGAAACATTGACGCTTTAGACCATGTTTATGTACATTAGCTAATCTCAGTGTTTTAAACACACTTCTGTTGACGTATCCACTTGTTAACTTTAACCTAAGTTGCTTGTTCAATTTGCAAACTTGTTAAAGATTGATACTGAGTCTAGCACTAGGCTAGTCGCTAATGCTAACTAACTAGATAACTAACATCCTGACCATGAGCTCACTAAGATACTCGCCCCATGCTAAAGAAGAGGATGTCTACTGGACGGAGAAAGAAGCTCTGGGACTGAACATTGTCTTAAAAGAAGAAGAAGAGGAGGGTGTTAAAGTGAAAGGAGATGAAGAACCTTTCAGAATGATACAGGAGGAAGAGGAGGTAGAAGCTTTCAGAATGATCAAGGAGGAAGAGCAGGATATTACAGTGAAAAAAGAGGAAGAACCTTTTAGAGAGGAAGAGGAGGCTATCTCAATAAAGGTGAAGGAGGAAGACGTTTTGGTAGAGAAAGAGGAGGAGACAGAAGATCTGATTAACACCAGTGAGTCTTGTCTTAAACTGTGGAACAAACTATGTAGTTGTTGAACTAATGTGTGTTTTAAAGAGGCTTCTACTGAAGTTCTACACTTTAATATGTTGTTCAGTACTGTATTAATTGTTAAAGGGTCAATCTGCCATTGGTACATATATGTTTGGGACTTTTAAATTAGATTTATTAAATTATCCATGTGGTCTATATTAAAGTGCACCTCAACTAATATAACAGGCTTTTAAAATTCAATATTGGTAAATCATTTCTATTTAAAATATAAAAGGGGACTCATTTCGCGGAACGACCCTTTTTGTATTTGCATCACAAACAATCTTTTATAAAATCATGATGAAAGTGTCCATTTTAGGCCCTTTTTAGAATATTAATGCCTCTTGTTAGACCCTATGATTGTAATAGACGGTCATAAGTTTACCATCTGTTTGATGTTCTCGTTCACACAGGAGAGAGACATGACTATCCTGGATCCTCTGGGGAGCCTCAACAACATCCTGATGCTGACGAGGCAGAGAAGAGTCTCTCCAGATCAGAACACCAGATGGTACAGCTTGGTCTGGTCTAGCATACAGCTTGCTCTATCGTGGTCTGGGCTTGGTTTCTGTAAAGCACTTTATGACAACAGTGACATCAGCATCCTTAATGATATGTGTCTGTGTCCCCTCTTTATGGTTACCAGGACAACACTAGCCCTTCCACCCTCCCAGAGTCCCCGTGTCGTGCCTCTCCCAGTAGCACCTTACTGCTGGGTATGAAGAGGTTGTCTGTGCTGCTGGTGGACTGCAGGAAAACAACGGGGCTGAGTGGAACTGTGAGAGGAGGAGAAGAGAAGAAAGGAGCAGATTTGATACATCAAAGTAAGTGCTGTAGTTTAGTTTGAACAAATAAAATAGATCTGCCCACTGGTATCTGTTACCAGGACAACCAGCCAAGTTCTGTTAGTTGACATGAAGATAGACTGGTATCTGTTACCAGGACAACCAGCAGAGTTCTGTTAGTTGACATGAAGATACACTGGTATCTGTTACCAGGACAACTAGCAGAGTTCTGTTAGTTGACATGAAGATAGACTGGTATATTTCCTCTACAGTAGACAGAGTTCTGTTAGTTGACATGAAGATAGACTGGTGGATATGGAAGTTATGAATATCATGACACTGAAAAGAGATTCTGCCAATGAAAAGAGAGAAACCAATAGACCATATAAAACCTTGATGAAAGTTATCTTTAGTTTCAAGATGACTCGATGTAAGGTGAATGCTTTACAAAAACCTTTCCTTAACACATTATGGATGTTACATTGCCTGTCTCAGTCAACCCTCAATCTTTACAAGACTGTAGAACATGCAAACAAAACTCAAGACATCAATCTGGTCTGTATTAAATCATTAACTAATACTGGAGGAAAGCTGTGATCAGGCTGTCCACTCAAGAGAAAGCTTCAAACTGTAATCCAGTAAACATTTTAGAGTGGCCTTTTATTGTCCCCAGCACAAGGTGCACCTGTGTAGTGATGATGCTGTTTAATCATATTATTGATATGCCACACCTGTCATGTGTAAAAGTCTAAATAAAAAAATGTGCCATTTAAACAGTGTCGACCCTATCAACAACAGGGAGATGTTACTGATGTGCTTTGTCTCCAATGTAAAAAAAAAAAGAAAAAAAGTTTGGTTCTTCCTCACAAAATTACTTCTTTACTTATTTTAGGTTTGAGAACGTTTGTTGGTCAGCTTGAAGACTTACTTATTCCATCAAGCTTATGACGTTTGAATGGGTCTGAGTACTGTGAGTGATTATATGTTTGATTTAATGGTGTCATGTGTTGATGTTTTTTTTAGTGTGTATTCTAGAGTTATTGTAATTTTTGTGTAACTTTGGAGTTATTTATTACTCATGGACAGCACTTTGGTCCATTTTAATGGTTTTGAAAGTGCTTTATAAATAAAGTTGACTTGACTTGACTTGACTTGGTCGCATTCTGTGTTATTAAAGAGACTTTTATGGTGATTTTGTTACGCAAATTCTATTTCTGCGGGGCGGTGAAATTTGACTCCTTCAATAGCAGTTTAAATGGAACTACATTTACATTTCATTTCATTTTAAAATAATGGAGCAACAAGATTACATTTGATCTTGGATTAAAGTCCAAATTTAAGTTAGTTTAGCACAAGGATTACATATATCTAGGATTAATTCAAATCTAGGTTTAAAGTTTTGTGCAACAAAATTACATGTTAAACCTTGATTTAACCCAGTTTGAGTTAATCCATGTTGGTGAAACCCACCCTAAGTTTAATAGTGTTTTTATTAGCCTACAAAGCACTACAGCCACTCTGTGATGACATACTCTGCTCTTTTATTGAGGGATCTAGTCTGGATTAAACCTCATAGGAAGACAGTTTTAACCAAATTCTATGTTTGTCTTTGATAGAAGAGAGACCAGACTCTCACTCTGACAGCCGGAAGAGTACTTCAAGAGATACAGCCGCAAAGATGTCCAAACCAGCAAGACCACACCACTGCTCCCAGTGTGGAAAGAGATTTATCAGTTTAGGGAATCTGAATATGCATTTGGGAACGCACACAGGGGAGAAGCCCTACCCCTGCTCAGACTGTGGAAAGAGATTTACCCAGCTAGGGGTCCTGAAAAGGCATGAGATGACACACACAGGAGAGAGGCCTTTCCAATGCTCTCAGTGTGGAAAGAGTTTTACCCGGTTAGGGAACCTGAATAGGCATTTGGGAACGCACACAGGGGAGAAGCCCTACCCCTGCTCAGACTGTGGAAAGAGATTTACCCAGCTAGGGGTCCTGAAAAGGCATGAGATGACACACACAGGAGAGAAGCCTTTCCAATGCTCCCAATGTGGAAAGAGTTTTACCCAGTTAGTGAACCTGAAAAGTCATGAAGGAACACACACAGGAGAGAAGCCTTTCCAATGCTCCCAGTGTAGAAAGGGTTTTAGACACTCGGGTTATCTAAAGGTGCATGAAAGAACACACACTTTAGAGAAGCTATTTCAATGCTCCCAATGTGAAAAAAAGTTTTTCTCATCATGGGACATAAAATCACATGAGAGAACACACTTAGTAGAGAGGCCTTTCCAATGCTCTCAGTGTGGAAAGAGTTTTACCCGGTTAGGGAATCTGAATATGCATTTGAGAACGCACACAGGGGAGAAGCCCTACCCCTGCTCAGACTGTGGAAAGAGATTTACCCAGCTAGGGGACCTGAAATCTCATGAGCGGACACACACAGGCGATAAGCCTTTCCAATGCTCTCAGTGTGGAAAAGGTTTTGCCTGCTCAGGGAACTTGAAAGTGCATGAGAGAATACACACAGGAGAGAAGCCTTTCCAATGCTCCCAATGTGAAAAGAGTTTTGCCTATTTAGTGACACTGAAAAAGCATGACATGACACACACAGGATAGAAGCCTTTCCAATGTTCTCATTGTGGAAAGACATTTTCCCAGTCAGAGGACCTGAAATCACATGAGCGAATAGAGATGCTGTGTTCCGACATATTTTGAACTAAGAATTTGTGTTTTGGTTTATGCCACGTTAAATCAATTTGTATGTATGAAAGCTTACGCAAAAATATCCCTACATTTGTTTTTTTCTTCTCAAGACATGATCACATCTAAAATCTGAATATATTTTAAATGTATGTTATTTTGAGTATGAATGTGGATTGATTGTATACATGTATAGACCCTTAGATGTTCATTGTATGATTTGAATATTGGTATTTCAAAATGTAAATACTTTCTTGATTCTACCCTTGAAACCTCTTGAATTGAGTTGCGTTTCATTGAGTTAATTTGTGTTCTAGTCATCAAGCTGAAAATGTAATGACTTTGTTCTGATAAGTTTTGACATGAAAAACATTCACTACCTCATGAATGTTCCCATCAGTATGATTCCGTCAGAGAAAACGCAGGTGCTGATTGCTTGCTGCAACATTTTTATCTGAATAAAAGTCAAATTAATAATTGTTTAACTGTTAGTCACTAGTGGACGTTCATTTATACATCTATTTATTGTTTTTGTAGGAGCAGTATAGACCTAGTCTGTTCATTATATACATGATGTATTGTTACACCGTGTAGGAGCAGTATAAACCTAGTCTGTTCATTATATACATGATGTATTGTTACACCATGTAGGAGCAGTATAGACCTAATCTGTTCATTATATACATGATGTATTGTTACACCATGTAGGAGCAGTATAGACCTAGTCTGTTCATTATATACATGATGTATTGTTACACCATGTAGGAGCAATATAGACCTAGTCTGTTCATTATATACATCTACATGATGTATTGTTACACCATGTAGGACCAGTATAAACCTAGTCTGTTCATTATATACATGATGTATTGTTACACCATGTAGGAGCAGTATAGACCTAGTCTGTTCATTATATACATCTACATGATGCATTTTTACACCATGTAGGAGCAGTATAAACCTAGTCTGTTCATTATATACATCTACATGATGTATTGTTACACCATGTAGGAGAAGTATAAACCTAGTCTGTTCATTATATACATGATGTATTGTTACACCATGTAGGAGCAATATAGACCTAGTCTGTTCATTATATACATCTACATGATGTATTGTTACACCATGTAGGACCAGTATAAACCTAGTCTGTTCATTATATACATGATGTATTGTTACACCATGTAGGAGCAGTATAGACCTAGTCTGTTCATTATATACATCTACATGATGCATTGTTACACCATGTAGGAGCAGTATAAACCTAGTCTGTTCATTATATACATCTACTTGATGTATTGTTACACCATGTAGGAGCAGCATAGACCTAGTCTGTTCATTATATACATCTACATGATGTATTGTTACACCATGTAGGAGCAGTATAAACCTAGTCTGTTCATTATATACATCTACATGATGTATTGTTACACCATGTAGGAGCAGTATAGACCTAGTCTGTTCATTATATACATGATGTATTGTTACACCATGTAGTAGCAGTATAGACCTAGTCTGTTCATTATATACATGATGTATTGTTACACCATGTAGGAGCAGTATAAACCTAGTCTGTTCATTATATACATGATGTATTGTTACACCATGTAGGAGCAGTATAAACCTAGTCTGTTCATTATATACATGATGTATTGTTACACCATGTAGGAGCAGTATAGACCTAGTCTGTTCATTATATACATCTACATGATGTATTGTTACACCATGTAGGAGCAGTATAGACCTAGTCTGTTCATTATATACATGATGTATTGTTACACCATGTAGGAGCAGTATAGACCTAGTCTGTTCGTTATATACATCTACATGATGTATTGTTACACCATGTAGGAGCAGTATATTCCTAGTCTGTTCATTATATACATGATGTATTGTTACACCTTGTAGGAGCAGTATAGACCTAGTCTGTTCATTATATACATGATGTATTGTTACACCATGTAGGAGAAGTATAGACCTAGTCTGTTCATTATATACATGATGTATTGTTACACCATGTAGGAGCAATATAGACCTAGTCTGTTCATTATATACATCTACATGATGTATTGTTACACCATGTAGGATCAGTATAGACCTAGTCTGTTCATTATATACATCTACATGATGTATTGTTACACCATGTAGGATCAGTATAGACCTAGTCTGTTCATTATATACATCTACATGATGTATTGTTACACCATGTAGGAGCAGTATAGACCTAGTCTGTCCATAGAAACACATCGAATAACACATTTGGTCTTTACTACTACAGGCCATAGAAACACATTGAATAACACATTTGGTCTTTACTACTACAGCCCATAAACGGCAAAAAGGGAAATAAAAAAATATCTTAAGAAACAAGGTTTTGAAGTGTCTGTCCTATATATATATATACAGCGGGTGAAATAAGTATTGAACACGTCACCATTTTTCTCAGTAAATATATTTCCAAAGGTGCTATTGACATGGAATGTTTCACCAGATGTTGGTAACAACCCAAGTAATCCATACATACAAAGAAACCAAAACAAATAAGTTCAGAAATTAAGTTATGTGTATTAATGTGAAATGACACAGGGAAAAAGTATTGAACACACTTACTGATATTTATTTAATACTTTGTACTAAAGCCTTTGTTGGTAATGACTGCTTCAAGACACCTCCTGTATGGAGAAACTAGTCGCATGCATTGCTCTGGTGTGATTTTGGCCCATTCTTCCACACAAACAGTCTTCAAATCTTTCCGTGGGCCTCTTCTATGAATCTTGATCTTCAGTTCTTTCCATAGATTTTCAATGGGATTTAAGTCAGGTGATTGGCTGGGCCATTCTAGCAGCTTTCTTTTCTTTCTTTGAAACCAATTGAGAGTTTCCTTGGCTGTGTGTTTGGGATCATTGTCTTGCTGAAATGTCCACCCTCGTTTCATCTTCATCATCCTGGTAGATGGCAGCAGAGTTTTGTCAAGAATGTCTCTGTAAATTTGCCCATTCATCCTTCCTTCAATTATGTGAAGTTTGCCAGTACCATTTGCTGAAAAGCAGCCCCACACCATGATGTTCCCACCTCCAAACTTCACTGTTGGTATGGTGTTTTTAGGGTGATGTGCAGTGCCATTTCTCCTCCAAACATGGTGTGTATTATGACATCCAAACAGTTCAATTTTGCTCTCGTCTGACCACACTATATTCTCCCAGTATTTCACTGGCTTTTCCAAATGTTGTGCAGCAAACTTTAAACAAGCTTCAACATGCTTTTTTTCCAGCAATGGAGTCTTGCGTGGTGAGCTTTAGCTTTTTTTTTTACACATATTTAACCCCTTTTTTGGGGTATGCACAAAACTAACTTCATACTTCCATTCATTTTTTTAAACCGGTACCTTCAGACAAGTCCCGTGACACAAAATTGAGAACAGTCTTATTGGTGAGAATCTCCCCTTTCCACAGTGGGGTCACATTAGTTTGTAGCCCAAACGGTTTAGGACGCTACAAACAGAATGTTGTCACATCGACTTCAGATGAGTCACATGACACATGCTACATACGTTTTCAGACCAATGCAACCGGTCAGGATGCTCTTGATGGTGCAGCTGTAGAACGTTTTGAGGATCTGGGGACCAATGACAAGTCTTTTCAGTCTCCTGAACTAAGATTGACATTAGCTCAATCGACTCTAGGGGTTTAAAAAAAAAAAACGTATTTTCTTTAACCTTTATTTTAGCAGGTAAAATAACGTGTATACTTGAAGTTCGATTTAGCGTTTATACTCTTAGTAGCCATATTGTACTTTTTACATTTGGAGAAAACTTTGTATAAGTAATCAAACGATGCGTAATGTAAACTCCTATGCTTCCTGTGGATTTTCAGTGGAGAATGAATCGCGTTGCACACAGCCTTAAGACAATGGCCTTTACTCATGCAAAAGGGCCATCACATACTCATGTAAAGCCCAGCTCATTGGATATCTAGCTAGCTATGTTTCAAAACGATATGTTGTCATTGGACATCGCCCGTCTCATTGGTGCGTAATGATGTCTGTCCTTGGTGGGCTAAAATACGTGTTGTGTAGCCAATACGTAATGTAGAATGATGAAAGAAGTTTGATTGCCTTCTAGAGTGTCTGAGGATTGCACAGAAACCAAACTTGACCGGGTGAAACAAGGTTTAGAGTTTACATTTCATAGATTGTTTTGTTGCAAGTTGAAAGAGTCAGAATTCATGCGAAACGCTGTAAACAAAATGGATCGTGTTAGGATATAACATTTTATTTTATCAAACAAAACTAGGCTACATTATATCTCTGGGACCCTCAGGATGAAAAATCAGAGCAAGATTACTGAATGCAAGTACATTATATACCGTCAGAGGTGAAAGTATCAAACCAGTTGACTTGATAAGTGTTTTTTGTTGTTGTGCAGTATCCTCAAACAATAGCATCCCCCCCCCCTCCCCCCCGCTATAATAGATACTGCAGTTAGAATAACAATCATTTAAGCTTTCTGACCACGTCCCGGCAAGTTGGCTTTCTAGTCAAATATCGCAAATTGAGCAGCAACAGTCCCGATTTCGGGATAAAAAAACTAACTAAAAACTAACTAGGTTTCCCCTTTTATCTGTGGATTAATTGTCAGAGTAGAGAACACACAATAGATAAAATATTCCACAAAGATCCAGCCAAAAAAAGGACCACATGCATTTCAGGTAAAGTAACAACCCAATGTTTATCTTCCAGGACAAATGAGCTACAACAGCAAGCTAGCTAAATGTCCATGAATGTTTCATGTGTGTTTCGACCTGTCTCTAGATGATATAGTTGGTTCACAGTTAGTTTTGATATTTTAACCTGCATGTCATGACACATCTGGTGAGAAAGACAAAATCAACAATGCGCAAGATGGTGCATGCAGACACGCGCTGAGCTGGTTTGGTCAGCATGTTATCCCTCTACATTTCATTAACCGTTCCTACTCCTGGCCACCGGCCTGGGAGGACGGGACTCCTTTCAACACCTCCTGTAACTCTTCTGCCGTAAAATCTTTCACTCCCAATAAATTTTCTGCTGCTGCTACTACTACTACTTTTATCTTCTGCGACTTCCTTTCCATCTGTACAGTACAGTTAATTAACAGCAATGAATGCAAGAAAACCAACCTTACTAAAACTCATTCTCTCTGGATCTCTCTCTCTTCAGGCCTACTCACTGGGAGGCTCCTTAAGTACCGTAGTGGGTTTGGAACATAGGCCCTCACAGAATAGAAAATATGACCTCATCAGGTAGAAACTGTGTCAAAGCTCAACAAGATAGGGTTGCACTGGGAGTTATTGGGAGTCTACGTCTCACCAAACGGCGGGTGTCACAAACAGCAGGAATATTATTTTCCATTTGATCCACCTCTACACTCAACGCTACCCCACTGATCACCCCTTTGAGCGGCGTCCTGCTCCGGAGAGCAAAGCACAACACAGGTTGAGCCCCAAGTCCCGTGACACAAAGCGTCCGCTTCCTCTGGGCAGAGGATGCAGAAAAAATCTAAACGGTTCCACTTCTCTAAACCTTCACAGATGTAACCATTCCCAGTTTGTCCTTCACCCAGCTTGACACAACGTATGGGTCGGCAAAAAGTTCCCAGTTTGTCCTTCACCCAGCTTGACACAACGTATGGGTCGGCAAAAAGTTCCCAGTTTGTCCTTCACCCAGCTTGACACAACGTATGGGTCGGCAAAAAGTTCCCAGTTTGTCCTTCACCCAGCTTGACACAACGTATGGGTCGGCAAAAAGTTCCCAGTTTGTCCTTCACCCAGCTTGACACAACGTATGGGTCGGCAAAAAGTTCCCAGTTTGTCCTTCACCCAGCTTGACACAACGTATGGGTCGGCAAAAGGTTCCCAGTTTGTCCTTCACCCAGCTTGACACAACGTATGGGTCGGCAAAAAGCAGGAATCCATTCTTTCCAAACATCTCACTCCTACCAGTCCAAAATCATGTCTGATGACCAATCATCCTACTTTTGTTCTTAAGTAACCATCTGTCTTATGTAACCATACCAAACATATCATACTCATTTTAGTGTCCCGGATTTACATTGACTATGTTACGTCTAGTCTATGAGACCAGGCTGAGTGAAGTGATAAAAGAGGATGATTTTGTGATGATTGTGAGACGCTAAACAAATTCAACAGTCACAACACAGGACTTTAAATAGTGCCATGGCAACATCAAGGGAACTATAGCCTTCTGTTCAGATGGGTTAAATCTGGACACTGACTATAGGTCTAGAACCTCTCACATAGCCTTAATATTAATAGTGCCATGGCAACATCAAGGGCACTGTAGCCTTCTGTTCAGATGGGTTCAATCTGGACACTGACTATAGGTTTAGAACCTCTCACATAGCCTTAATATTAATAGGACCATGGCAACATCAAGGGAACTGTAGCCTTCTGTTCAGATGGGTTCAATCTGGACACTGACTATAGGTCTAGAACCTCTCACATAGCCTTAATATTAATAGGACCATGGCAACATCAAGGGAACTATAGCCTTCTGTTCAGATGGGTTAAATCTGGACACTGACTATAGGTTTAGAACCTCTCACATAGCCTTAACATTAATCCTGGCAGAATAAAGCATTTCTTGGAGTAAAATTATACACCAAATGTGGGCAAAATTCTTACTCAGGAACAGGAGTGGAGAAATATGATTTATTTATTTCAACATCTTGAAAGAACGCGAATGCACAATTAGATACCAAATGTAGAGGTATTATCTTTATCAGCATCATAAAACCTGATTAGTATTTCAAGCACATAAAATATGCATCCAAGCCAAACTGCAATATTATCCGAAACATGTTGGGTCGTTTTCACAGATTTCTATTTCCTTACAACTGGTCAAACTGATGACATTTGGAAATGTTGGACGTTTGGAAGTCTGCGTTTCACCCTCCAGTCAGCAGATGGCGATGTGAGTCTTTCAGGTGATATTTCTTACGTGACGTATAATCTAGTGGACGGGACGCTTCTTCAACAGCAACAACCATTTCGGTAACTTGCAAACATCGAAGCTCTTTGGACCATTTTTGTGTATATTAACTTCAGTGTTTTAAATACACTGTATATGTATGTACTAGTTAATCAATTTAATTTCATATTTACGTTGTCAGCTATCTGGCTTGTTAAGTTAGCCCAGCACTAGGCTAGTTGCTAATGCTAACTAACTAGCTAGCTCGCGTTCCTGACCATGAGCTCACTAAGCTACTCTCCCCCTGCTAAAGAAAATGAGGTCTGCTGGACGGAGAAAGAAACTCCAGGGCTGAACATTTACGTGAAAGAAGAAGAATTTACTGTAAAAGAAGAGGAAGTGGAGGAAGTTATCACAGTGAAAGAAGAAGAAGAACAGGGTGTTACAGTGAAGGAAGAAGACGCTTCAACATTGAAAGAAGAACAGGGTGTTACAGTGAAAGAAGAGGAAGACGCTTTCGGAGTGAAAGAGGAGGAGGATGAACAGAAAGTGGAGGATGCCGTGTTTGTAGTGAAAGAAGAGGAGGAGATGACTGTCACAGTGAAAGAAGAGGAACTTTTTGAAATGAAGGAGGAGGGGGAGATTACTGTCACATTGGAGGAGGAAGAAGAAGAGAAGACTGGAGATCTGATTAACATCAGTAAGTATTATTTAAAAAACAGAGGCAAAACTTCTTCTGTTGTTGAACCAATGTTGTGGTTTTAAATGGGCATTCTACTGATGTTCTACCCTTGAATCATTTAGCGCCGTAAATGTGTTGACGTTAGGTCAGGGGTCTCACACCTTTTCTAGCATGAGAGCGACTTTTAACAAATGAAACATGTAGCAAGGTTTTTTCTATCTTTCTAATAGGCACCTTCTCTTCTCTCCCCTGCAACTCTTCCCCGGGTCCTTAGTGTACAAGAGAAAATAGGAATAATACAATTCTGTTTTTATATTTTCCCAAATTCTGTTTTCTCAGTTTTATTTTTCTGGGTTTAGATTTATTTAGTTTTTCTCTCAAAATTACAATTGTTCACAAACAACGAGATTGGATGTTCTGAGTCTATGTCATGGGTTAAATAACATTAGAAGACCATTTGTTTAGGTCTGGAAGAAAACTAACACATTCATTTTGAGTGTAATTCCCCTTTAATTGGGCGTCTGGCCCTTTAATTGCCTGTCTAGTGAGGAATCTGTGTCGGTCTACTGATGGTTCTGTGCTGATGTTTCTGAGATGCTGCTGCTCATTTCATGACAAATTTAACAAATAATGGATACGAATGATATACTTCCTCATGAAACACTTCCTCATGATATACTTCCTCATGATATACTTCCTCATGATATACTTCCTCATGAAACACTTCCTCATGATATACTTCCTCATGATATACTTCCTCATGAAACACTTCCTCATGATATACTTCCTCATGATACACTTCCTCATGATATACTTCCTCATGATATACTTCCTCATGATATACTTCCTCATGATATACTTCCTCATGATATACTTCCTCATGAAACACTTCCTCATGAAACACTTCCTCATGATATACTTCCTCATGATATACTTCTGCCTACTTGGCATTTAACATTTAATTGAGAAGGATTTGTGGAAAGTATTTATTTTATTATAATTTTTATTTGACCCTTTTTCTCCCCAATGTTGTGAAATCCAGTTGGTAGTCAGTCTTGTCCCGTCACTGCAACTCCATAGGGATTCAGGAGAGGAGAAGGTTGTCCCGTCACTGCAACTCCGTACGGATTCAGGAGAGGAGAAGGTTGTCCCGTCACTGCAACTCCGTACGGATTCAGGAGAGGAGAAGGTTGTCCCGTCACTGCAACTCCATAGGGATTCAGGAGAGGTGAAGGTTGTCCCGTCACTGCAACTCCGTAGGGATTCAGGAGAGGTGAAGGTTGTCCCGTCACTGCAACTCCGTAGGGATTCAGGAGAGGTGAAGGTTGTCCCGTCACTGCAACTCCGTAGGGATTCAGGAGAGGTGAAGGTTGTCCCGTCACTGCAACTCCGTACGGATTCAGGAGAGGTGAAGGTTGTCCCGTCACTGCAACTCCGTAGGGATTCAGGAGAGGTGAAAGTTGTCCCGTCACTGCAACTCCGTACGGATTCAGGAGAGGTGAAGGTTGTCCCGTCACTGCAACTCCGTACGGATTCAGGAGAGGTAAAGGTCGAGAGACGTGAGTCCTCCGAAACACGACCCCGCCAAGCCGCGCTGCTTCAAATCAAATGTATTGGTCACATACACGTGTTTAGCAGATGTTATTGCGGGTGTAGAGAAATTCTTGTGCTTCTAGCTCCGACAGTGTAGTAATATCTAACAAGTAAATCTAATAATTACACCACATATACCCAATAGACACAAATCTAAGTAAGGAATTAATTAAGAATATATATACACCCCTGGTGAAAAGTTTGGAATATTACTCATTCAAGGGTTTTTCTTTATTTGCACTATTTTTTACATTGTAGAATAAAAGGACATCAAAACTATGACATAACACATTTGGAATTATGTAGTCACAAAAAAAAAGTGTTAAACAAATCAAAATATATATGGATGAGCGATGTCAGAGTGGCATGGACTAAGATACAGTAGAATAGTATAGAATACAGTATATACATATGAGATGAGTAATGCAAGATATGTAAACATTATTAAAGTGACTAATGTTCCATTTCTTAAAGTGGCCAGTGATTTCTAGTCTATGTCTATAGGCAGCAGCCTCTAATGTGCTAGTGATGTCTGTTTAACAGTCTGATGGCCTTGAGATAGAAGCTGTTTTTCAGTCTCTCGGTCCCAGCTTTGATGCACCTGTACTGACATCGCCTTCTGGATAATAGCGGGGTGAACAGGCAGTGGCTCGGGTGGTTAATGTCCTTGATGATCTTTTTGGCCTTCCTGTGACATCGGGGGCTGTAGGTGTCCAGGAGGGCGGATAGTTTGCAACCGTTGGGCAGACCGCACTACCCTCTGGAGAGCCTTGCTGTTGCGGATGGTGCAGTTTCCGTACCAGGCGGTGATACAGCCCGACAGGATGCTCTCAATTGTGCATCTGTAAAAGTTTGAGGGTTTTAGGTGCCAAGACAAATTTCTTTAGCCTCCTGAGGTTGAAGAGGCTCTGTTGCGCCTTCTTCACCACACTGTCTGTGTGGGTGGTCCATTTCAGTTTGTCAGTGATGTGTACGGCAAGGAACTTGTGTTGAGGATCAGCGAAGTGGAGGTGTCTTATACCGCTGCGCCACTCGGGAGGCCCTGAGGAAAGTATTTTTGTCAACCCACAAAACGGTTATCATATCAACTGGCTACACAGAGAGTGATAGATAAACAACCAAGTCATTTCTGATTTCATGACATTTGGTTGAAATCTCGCCTTTCAGTTTATTTTCTATTTTTATTTTTTTAATTTCATCTTTATTTAACCAGGTAGGCCAGTTGAGAACAAGATCTCATTTACAACTGCGACCTGGCCAAGACAAAGCAAAGTAGTGCTGATGAAGAGGACAGAATAAAGATAATTTTGTTCATTTGATCATTCTGGATTAAATGTTATTTTAATTTGACCTCCGGTTATTGAGGGATCTAGTCTGGATTAAACCTTAGAGTATACATTTTGATCATGTGGAGTATTCATTCAGTGCTCGTATCCACAAAGCATCTCAGAGTGCTGAACAAGCATCAGTATTGACCTTTATATAATAATGAATGAGATGGTATGGACAGATCTTAGATCATCATTCCTACTATGAGACGCTTTGTGAATATGGGCCCAGGTCTCTTTGTTTACTAAATTCTGTCTGTATTGGCAGGAGAGAGACTAGACTTTCACTCTGACAGCGGGAAGAGTCCTTCAGGGGAACCAGACCCAGAGATGTCCAAACCAGCAAGACGACACCAGTGCGAAAAGAGATTTTCTGCATCAGGGCAATTGAAAAAGCATGAGAGAATACACACAGGAGAGAAACCCTACCAGTGCTGCCAGTGTGAAAAGAGTTTCCCCCGGTTATCGGACCTGAAATCACATGAAAGGACACACACAGGAGAGAAGCCTTACCACTGCTCCCAGTGTGGAAAGCGTTTTACCACTTCAGGGTCCCTGAAAAACCATGAGAGAATACACACAGGACAAAAGCCTTACCAATGCGCCCAATGTGGAAAGGGTTTTCGCTGGTCAGTGCAACGGAAAAAGCATGAGAAAATACACACAGGAGAAAAGCCTTACCAATGCTCTCAATGTGGAAAGAGATTTACCACTTTAGGGACCCTGAAAGATCATGTAAGAATACATACAGGAGAGAAGTCCTACCATTGCTCCCAGTGTGAAAAGAGTTTCCCCCGGTTATGGGACCTGAAATCACATGAAAGGACACACACCGGAGAGAAGCCTTACCACTGCTCCCAGTGTGGAAAAAGTTTTGCCACATCAGGGTCCCTGAAAAACCATGTGCAAACACATTCTGTAGAAAAGTCTTTCTACTGTTCACATTGTGGAAAGAGTTTTACGAATTTAGAGTACCTGAAAAGGCATGAGAAAAGACATACACGGGAGAAGCCTTTTCACTGCTCTCACTGTGGAATGACATTTACCTTGTTTCAGCAACTGAAAAAGCATGAAAGAATCCACACTGGAGAGAAACGTTATGAATGCACCCAGTGTGGAAAGATATTTACCCAGTTAGGGCACCTGAAAGACCATGAGGTAACACACACAGGGGAGAAGCCTTACCACTGCTCCCAGTGTGGAAAGGAATATAACACGTCAAATGGACTTAAAGTTCATGAGAGAACACACATACTGCTCCCACACTTGTCTCATATTTTTGACTGAGAAATTGTGCTTTTGTTTATGACACATTAAATCAAAAGACATTTGTATGTTTTTTTTGTATGTCAGTTTGAATGTAGACTCTCTGTGATTAAACTTTTTAAACTCTGGCTGTGTTTTCTCCATTGTTTATAGTTGCGTTGGTGGTTCACTCTGACATTTGACATCTCGTTCCAAAATCATGGTCATTCATATGGAGTTGGTCCCCCTTTGCTGCTATAACAGCCTACACTCTTCTGGGAAGGCTTTCCACTAGATGTTGGAACATTGCGGCAGAGATTTGCTTCCATTCAGCCACGAGCATTAGTGAGGTCGGGCACTGATGTTGGGCGATTAGGCCTGGTTCACAGTCGGCGTTCCAATTCATCCCAAAGGTGTTCAGTGATAGCTTGGTCGGATAAGTATCCACCTTGTAATAGCCATCCTAAATTAGCTCCAGTGTAACCAATCACCTTCAAAATCACACACTATGTTATTTGGCCTCCATCTGTGTTAAATTGTAGTGATTCACATGATTTCAGGATAAATTCATCAGTTTCTCTAGGTTCCTTCTGCTGCGTAGTGAATTGCAAAGCAAACACTCAACCATGAGTACTAAGGAGCTTTCAAAAGACATAGTAAGTAGGAGACTGATCAGAGAAGCTACCAAAAGACCAGTGGCAACTTTGAAAGAACTACAGGCTTTTATGGCAAAGACTGGTCAAAGTGTGCCAACAATATCCAAAGCAGTCCACACATCTGGCATGTATGGTAGGGTGGCAAGAAGGCTATCTATCTATCTTATCTATCTATAGTTTGTTAACATTAAATCTGTGGAGTGGTTGAAAAATGAGTTTTAATGACTTCAACCTAAGTGTATGTAAACATCCGTATTCAACTGTATGTCAGCTTGAATAAAGAGAATGTATTTCAGTTTAAATATAGAGTATGTCCATTTTTATATAAACACTAATTAAATTATCTTTTTCAAACTCTAGCCATTTATGTTTGTGTGTGCATGTTATTCCTCTGTTTCTCGTCTGGTGTCATCCTCTACAGATAATCAAGTGCTATTCATCTGTTTCTCGTCCTGTGTCATCCCTCTACAGATAATCAAGGGTTATTCCTCTGTTTCTCGTCCTGTGTCATCCCTCTATAGATAATCAAGTGCTATTCATCTGTTTCTCGTCCTGTGTCATCCCTCTACAGATAATCAAGTGTTATTCCTCTGTTTCTCGTCCTGTGTCATCCCTCTACAGATAATCAAGTGTTATTCCTCTGTTTCTCGTCCTGTGTCATCCCTCTACAGATAATCAAGGGTTATTCATCTGTTTCTCTTCCTAAGTCATCCCTCTACAAATAATCAAGGGTTATTCATCTGTTTCTCTTCCTAAGTCATCCCTCTACAAATAATCAAGGGTTATTCATCTGTTTCTCGTCCTGTGTCATCCCTCTACAGATAATCAAGTGTTATTCCTCTGTTTCTCTTCCTAAGTCATCCCTCTACAGATAATCAAGGGTTATTCATCTGTTTCTCTTCCTAAGTCATCCCTCTACAGATAATCAAGGGTTATTCATCTGTTTCTCTTCCTAAGTCATCCCTCTACAGATAATCAAGTGTTATTCATCTGTTTCTCGTCCTGTGTCATCCCTCTACAGATAATCAAGTGTTATTCCTCTGTTTCTCTTCCTAAGTCATCCCTCTACAGATAATCAAGGGTTATTCATCTGTTTCTCTTCCTAAGTCATCCCTCTACAGATAATCAAGGGTTATTCATCTGTTTCTCTTCCTAAGTCATCCCTCTACAGAAAGGGCCTAATCAAGCTGTTTGCTCCATTGTTTACATTGCGATGGTGGCCCTCTCTCCACTCTGACTCAAAAAGATATCGCAGTGGAATGTTTCCTACATGGATTTTTGCAGCATGGCACCTATTAATGGGGTTATTTCTGCGGTGGCGCAAGAAATAAAGGCAGAGTATATAACTGAAGATATCGAAGCAGTGGTTGGTGCACATTGAATGACGTATGGTGGATGGAGAAAAGAAAATAACCATCTATGCTACTGTTTTTTGATAAAGAGTCTCCCTTCTCATGTAAAGTTAGGATTCATGAGAAGTTAGGATTCATGTAAAGTTAGGATTCAGTCAAGTGTGTGCAGAAGGAAGAATATCCTATGCCAGATGAAGGGAATGCTGCAACTGTGGAGGTGAACATGTGCCTGAATTCTTGGAGTGCCCTGTTAGGGTGAAGGAGAATGAGACCAGGGTAATTCTTGGAGTGCCCTGTTAGGGTGAAGGAGAATGAGACGAGGGTAATTCTTGGAGTGCCCTGTTAGGGTGAAGGAGAATGAGACCAGGGTAATTCTTGGAGTGCCCTGTTAGGGTGAAGGAGAATGAGACCAGGGTAATTCTTGGAGTGCCCTGTTAGGGTGAAGGAGAATGAGACGAGGGTAATTCTTGGAGTGCCCTGTTAGGGTGAAGGAGAATGAGACGAGGGTAATTCTTGGAGTGCCCTGTTAGGGTGAAGGAGAATGAGACGAGGGTAATTCTTGGAGTGCCCTGTTAGGGTGAAGGAGAATGAGACGAGGGTAATTCTTGGAGTGCCCTGTTAGGGTGAAGGAGAATGAGACGAGGGTAATTCTTGGAGTGCCCTGTTAGGGTGAAGGAGAATGAGACGAGGGTAATTCTTGGAGTGCCCTGTTAGGGTGAAGGAGAATGAGACGAGGGTAATTCTTGGAGTGCCCTGTTAGGGTGAAGGAGAATGAGACGAGGGTAATTCTTGGAGTGCCCTGTTAGGGTGAAGGAGAATGAGACGAGGGTAATTCTTGGAGTGCCCTGTTAGGGTGAAGGAGAATGAGACGAGGGTAATTCTTGGAGTGCCCTGTTAGGGTGAAGGAGAATGAGACCAGGGTAATTCTTGGAGTGCCCTGTTAGGGTGAAGGAGAATGAGACGAGGGTAATTCTTGGAGTGCCCTGTTAGGGTGAAGGAGAATGAGACCAGGGTAATTCTTGGAGTGCCCTGTTAGGGTGAAGGAGAATGAGACCAGGGTAATTCTTGGAGTGCCCTGTTAGGGTGAAGGAGAATGAGACGAGGGTAATTCTTGGAGTGCCCTGTTAGGGTGAAGGAGAATGAGACGAGGGTAATTCTTGGAGTGCCCTGTTAGGGTGAAGGAGAATGAGACCAGGGTAATTCTTGGAGTGCCCTGTTAGGGTGAAGGAGAATGAGACCAGGGTAATTCTTGGAGTGCCCTGTTAGGGTGAAGGAGAATGAGACAAGGGTAATTCTTGGAGTGCCCTGTTAGGGTGAAGGAGAATGAGACGAGGGTAATTCTTGGAGTGCCCTGTTAGGGTGAAGGAGAATGAGACGAGGGTAATTCTTGGAGTGCCCTGTTAGGGTGAAGAGAATGAGACCAGGGTAATTCTTGGAGTGCCCTGTTAGGGTGAAGGAGAATGAGACCAGGGTAATTCTTGGAGTGCCCTGTTAGGGTGAAGGAGAATGAGACGAGGGTAATTCTTGGAGTGCCCTGTTAGGGTAAGGAGAATGAGACGAGGGTAATTCTTGGAGTGCCCTGTTAGGGTGAAGGAGAATGAGACCAGGGTAATTCTTGGAGTGCCCTGTTAGGGTAAGGAGAATGAGACCAGGGTAATTCTTGGAGTGCCCTGTTAGGGTGAAGGAGAATGAGACCAGGGTAATTCTTGGAGTGCCCTGTTAGGGTGAAGGAGAATGAGACCAGGGTAATTCTTGGAGTGCCCTGTTAGGGTGAAGGAGAATGAGACCAGGGTAATTCTAGGAGTGCCCTGTTAGGGTGAAGGAGAATGAGACCAGGGTAATTCTTGGAGTGCCCTGTTAGGGTGAAGGAGAATGAGACCAGGGTAATTCTAGGAGTGCCCTGTTAGGGTAAGGAGTATCCAGCGTGTCTCCTGTCTGAAGGAATGAGTGGTGGGGAAGAAATAATGGTAGAACCACCAGGACCAGGGAAGGTTTCTGTAGAGGGACGGTGAAATGCTACATGTTAAAAAGGTGGACTTTGTATTATTTATTGCAATGGTCATCATTGTGAATGAGCCTGTGTAGGGATGTATGTTGGAGTGGACTGTGATTGATGAAGTGGGCGGGGTCTTTGATTCCACAGCCCCGGAGCCTGTGTAGGGATGTATGTTGGAGTGGACTGTGATTGATGAAGTGGGCGGGGTCTTTGATTCCACAGCCCCGGAGCCTGTGTAGGGATGTATGTTGGAGTGGACTGTGATTGATGAAGTGGGCGGGGTCTTTGATTCCACAGCCCCGGAGCCTGTGTAGGGATGTATGTTGGAGTGGACTGTGATTGATGAAGTGGGCGGGGTCTTTGATTCCACAGCCCCGGAGCCTGTGTAGGGATGTATGTTGGAGTGGACTGTGATTGATGAAGTGGACGGGGTCTTTGATTCCACAGCCCCGGAGCCTGTGTAGGGATGTATGTTGGAGTGGACTGTGATTGATGAAGTGGGCGGGGTCTTTGATTCCACAGCCCCGGAGCCTGTGTAGGGATGTATGTTGGAGTGGACTGTGATTGATGAAGTGGGCGGGGTCTTTGATTCCACAGCCCCGGAGCCTGTGTAGGGATGTATGTTGGAGTGGACTGTGATTGATGAAGTGGGCGGGGTCTTTGATTCCACAACCCCGGAGCCTGTGTAGGGATGTATGTTGGAGTGGACTGTGATTGATGAAGTGGGCGGGGTCTTTAATTCCACAACCCCGGAGCCTGTGTAGGGATGTATATTGGAGTGGACTGTGATTGATGAAGTGGGCGGGGTCTTTGATTCCACAGCCCCGGAGCCTGTGTAGGGATGTATGTTGGAGTGGACTGTGATTGATGAAGTGGGCGGGGTCTTTGATTCCACAGCCCCGGAGCCTGTGTAGGGATGTATGTTGGAGTGGACTGTGATTGATGAAGTGGGCGGGGTCTTTGATTCCACAGCCCCGGAGCCTGTGTAGGGATGTATGTTGGAGTGGACTGTGATTGGCGGGGTTTTTGTATCATGTCGTTTTCCTCCTTTCCCACAATGGAATACCCCGTCCAGCAGGTGGCGGTAATGCACCATTAACATTGGATGCCAACCGCCGTTAAACCCCATCGAAGAAGTGGAGTCTTTCAGGTGGCGCTTCTTGGGTGACGTATAATCTAGTGGACGTCACTGGATGTTTCTTCAACGAGAACACGGCTACTGATTCAGTCACCTCGGTAGCTTGCTAGCCAACATGAATTCGAAATATTGAAGCTCTGAATACCATTTGTGTGTAGCTACACGAATCCCGGTGTTTTAAACACAGGTCTGTTAACGTATCTGCTAGTTGATTTAAATGTAATTTTCTTGCTAAATTTGCTACCGAGCCTAGTACCAGGGTAGTCGCTTATGCTAGCTAGCTAGTTAACATCCCTGACCATGAGCTCACTAAGATACTCCCCCACTGCTGAAGAAGAGGATGTCTACTGGACGGAGAAAGGAGCACTTAGGCTCAATGTTGTAGTGAAAGAAGAAGAGGAGGATATTACAGTGAAAGGAGAGGAAGAAGCTTTCAGAAAGAAAAAATATGAAGAGGAGGCTGCTAAAGTGAAAGAAGAGGAAGAGGGAGTAGAGGATGTCACAATGGAAGAGGTAGAAGCGTTCAGAATGAAAAAGGAGGAAGAGGAGGCTGTTACAGTGAAAGAAGAGGAGCAACCTTTTGGAGGGAAAGAGGAGGAGACTGAAGATCTGATTCACACCAGTGAGTATGGTCATAAACTGTTGAACTGATGTGTGGTTTTAAAGGCTTTCTGGTGACCATTTTAGTGTAGTTTGTATTCAGTGTAGTTCGCTCGTCAATTACTCTGACGGAAGGTCCTAGGATTACGAGTGTTATGTCTGAAATCAGATGACTGTAGAAAGAAAGCTACACCCTCTATTTTTATCAATAGTCTAACTCTTCCCTTTACAGAGCCTGAAACGAGGCAATATACAGTTTTCTGTCCCTCCCAGAACTCTACAGTGAAAGAGGACATCAGAAAGATACAGGAAGAATCTAGTGGGGCACCCATGAGTCCCAGCCAGTTTTGTGATGATGACGATGCTATTCACTGCAATGAAGAATGGGACATGAAGGAAGAGGATTGGTTTCCTAGCAACAGGCTGGAGGTGGAGTCAGCTCCAGAGAAGCACAAACCAGCGCAGAGGGAGGGTGGTGTGAGTATATCCCAGTTAGAAAGTGATTTGTTTATCAACGTTCCTTCGTTGATTCCTCCCTTGACTTCCTTCTATAAATGTATTGGAGGAGAATCCTTGATTCATCTCGTTCTCTGGACCTCCTGCTATAAATGCATTGGAGGAGAAAGCCTAAGAGGAGGAACCTTTTATTTACCTCCAAATTCCGATATACGGATAACCTTGACTGAATCGTGAATAATGATGAGTGAGAAAGTTAGACGCACAAATATCATACCCTAAAACATGCTAACCTCACCATTACAATAACAGGGGAGGTTAGTATTATATATCATACCCTGAAACATGCTAACCTCACCATTACAATAACAGGGGAGGTTAGTATTATATATCATACCCTAAAACATGCTAACCTCACCATTACAATAACAGGGGAGGTTAGTATTATATATCATACCCTAAAACATGCTAACCTCACCATTACAATAACAGGGGAGGTTAGTATTATATATCATACCCTGAAACATGCTAACCTCACCATTACAATAACAGGGGAGGTTAGTATTATATATCATACCCTAAAACATGCTAACCTCACCATTACAATAACAGGGGAGGTTAGTATTATATATCATACCCTGAAACATGCTAACCTCACCATTACAATAACAGGGGAGGTTAGTATTTATTATAATACCCCAAGACATGCTAACCTCACCATTACAATAACAGGGGAGGTTAGTATTATATATCATACCCCAAGACCTGCTAACCTCACCATTACAATAACAGGGGAGGTTAGTATTATATATCATACCCCAAGACATGCTAACCTCACCATTACAATAACAGGGGAGGTTAGTATTATATATCATACCCCAAGACATGCTAACCTCACCATTACAATAACAGGGGAGGTTAGTATTATATATCATACCCCAAGACATGCTAACCTCACCATTACAATAAAAGGGGATGTTAGTATTATATATCATACCCCAAGACATGCTAACCTCACCATTACAATAACAGGGGAGGTTAGTATTTTATATCATACCCCAAAACATGCTAACCTCACCATTACAATAACAGGGGAGGTTAGTATTTATTATAATACCCCAAGACATGCTAACCTCACCATTACAATAACAGGGGAGGTTAGTATTTTACCCAAGACATGCTAATCATTATTCACAATTAATTCAGGATTATCCGTAACCATGGTAGCGTCCACATTAATGGTGAAGTGTTTAGAAACATATTCTATTCTTATTTACATTAAGTGACTCCAAAATGACACAATACATTATTTACCATATATTCCTATTGTTCAAAATAATCTGAAACAACCAAAACAAACTGCAAATGCATCCAACAATTTTGTAGAGTCACAAGCTTGATGTAATCATGGCGTGCTAGGAATATGGGACCAAATACTAAACTTTTGACTATTTTAATACACAAGTGAATTTGTCCCAATACTTTCAGTCCCCTAAAATGGTGGGACTATGTATAAAAGTGCTGTTCACCTGATATGGATGAAAATGCCCTGAAATTAGATTTGACAGTTTGCACTTTCTAAATTCCTTGACCGGTAGGAGAGTGTTTCCTACCATAAATTGATTGTCTTTATTTTTGTGGTTCCAGGACACGTCTCTCCCGAAGTCCTCAGGTTGTGCCTCTCCCGGTAGTGTCTTACTGTGGGGTCTGAAGAGGGTGTCTGTGCGGCTGGTGGACTGCAGGAAAACACTGGGGTTTAGTGGAACTGTGAGAGGAGGAGGAGATTCAGAGTCAATGTCATCAGGTAACAATGGTGTGTGTCGATTAGACTACAATCTGCTTCTGTAACAGTTAATTGATTGACTCATATTTGCAAAATGTAGCTATTCGGTGTTGAATAGCAGCTCATTAGTTCTAAAACTACTCTCGAGACGATTTTCACAAAAGTAATTGGTGTAGCGTGGAGAAGAAAGCAGAGGGAACACGCGGTACTTGTCTGCACATGTTATTTGTGGCTTTGGTTTTTCCATTTCTTTTTCGAGGTTGCACGTTGGTTGCACTGATTGGCGTCATCTCATTAGTCAGAAGGTGTTACACCTGTGCTGGCTTGTCATCTCGTTAGTCAGAAGGTGTTACACCTGTGCTGGCTTGTCATCTCGTTAGTCAGAAGGTGTTACACCTGTGCTGGCTTGTCATCTCGTTAGTCAGAAGGTGTTACACCTGTGCTGGCTTGTCATCTCGTTAGTCAGAAGGTGTTACATATTTCAAGGGAAATATCACAAAAAAATACCTTTTTATAAATCCACTGTTGATACAGTCCCAAAATGTTTTGCATGTCAGCAGTCAAGATGTTGGCCTTTTAAGGTGAAGTGTCTCCAGCATCATATGACGGAAAACATATCATGATGATGCGTTTTGCATCATATAATGCTGGAGACACTTAATCTTAACAGTCAAATATGTTGACAACTCAATATGTTGACAACTTGACTGCTGACATGCAAAACATTTTGGGACTGTATCAAATGGAAGGGGTGTTACGTTCCCCAATAAGAACCAGAAATGTCATCACTCAACATAAATAGGGAACTAACAAATAAGCCATGGACAACCAGTACGAAACAGATGGGCTTTTAGGAGGGCTTCTTAAAGACACTCATGGGAGTATCAGCTGGAAATTGACTAGCAACAAGAACCAGGGTCCTAATAGACACCCACCATGAGTGCCCACTAAATGTGTCCCATAAAGGGCAAAGCAAACTAAAAACCCACACCAACTTATAATATGGAGGTAAAGGCAAGTTAACCACAGGAGAACACAAGGGGAAAGGGTTTGTTTTTATCACTCTCAAAGGGGAGGAGCTCAATCGTGGTAAAGCACTTCCAACATCTCTCATGCCAACTGGAGCGCTGGGCCAGCCGCTCTTAAATATCAGCTGTGCCAGCACAGGTGAAACTAACGACGGACTAACCAGACAATAGGTGCAACACATCCTGACCAACAAGGATGATTCCAATCAAGGCAAGCCACACCCACACAGAACTAACCTTCGAAAACGTAATCGAGCAAAACCCCAAAGCCTGTAACGGGGGGCAACCTAACATCTCATAGCACAAATACAAACAAAGCCTATAACAAGGGGCAACCTAACATCTCATAGCACAAATACAAACAAAACCTATAACAAGGGGCAACCTAACATCTCATAGCACAAATACAAACAAAGCCTATAACAAGGGGCAACCTAACATCTCATAGCACAAATACAAACAAAACCTATAACAAGGGGCAACCTAACATCTCATAGCACAAATACAAACAAAGCCTATAACAAGGGGCAACCTAACATCTCATAGCACAAATACAAACAAAGCCTATAACAGGGGGCAACCTAACATCTCATAGCACAAATACAAACAAAGCCTGTAACGGGGGGCAACCTAACATCTCATAGCACAAATACAAACAAAGCCTATAACAAGGGGCAACCTAACATCTCATAGCACAAATACAAACAAAGCCTATAACAGGGGGCAACCTAACATGACATAGCACAAATACGAACAAAGCCTATAACAGGGGGCAACCTAACATGACATAGCAAAAATACAAACAAAACCCTAAAGCCTATAACAGGGAGCAACCTAACATGACATAGCAAAAATACAAACAAAAGCCTATAACAGGGGGCAACCTAACATGACATAGCAAAAATACAAACAAAAGCCCAAAGCCTATAACAGGGGGCAACCTAACATGACATAGCAAAAATACAAACAAAACCCTAAAGCCTGTTCACCGTCTGCTGGGCCACATTGCCTACTGGGCCATTTCCAGTAGCCAATTGAATTCAAGCCTCACAAATGTTTTAATTTAAAACATTTCTAGCCTGTCTATCTATGGGGAACAGGGTTGACGGTGCTGTGCTCAGCTTTCCAACACAAGAAAATGGCCATGGAGATTAGAACCAACTGACCTGCTGGTTTAGATCAACTGACCTGCTGGTTTAAGGCACATGTGTAGATGAAAGCCACAATGTAAAATGTGTTTACCATCAGAGTAGGCCACCAACAAAACATTATTATCAATGGATCAAATGCAGCCAATGACATTGATTGAAATACAAGAGTCCTCAGTATTTATTATTATAGAGCTCTGTTCAGCCTATAAACATGACATTCCATGAGAGCTAGATTTGAGTTGGGGCTCTACAACAATTTTTTTTATTTTTTTTACTGGCCTCATCTTATTGAGGGGTCTGATTTGGATTAAACTTCATAGCAAGACAGTTGTATAAATGGAGGTTTCATTCAGGTATGTTTAAATAAACACTATTTCATCTTTGGCAGGAGAAAGGCCAGACTCAGAGGAACCAGAGCCAGAGACGTCCAAACAAGCAAGACCACACCACTGCTCCCAGTGTGGAAAGAGTTTTACCCGGTTAGGGTCACTGAAAAGACATGAGAAGACACACACTAGAGATAAGCCTTTCCACTGCGCCCAGTGTGGAAAGAGTTATCCCAGGTTATATAACCTGAAAAGACATGAGAGGACACACACAGGAGAAAAGCCTTTCCACTGCGCCCAGTGTGGAAAGAGTTTTACCCGTTTATGGCACTTGAACATGCATGAGAGAAGGCACACAGGAGAGAAGCCTCACCACTGCTCTGATTGTGGAAAGAGTTTTATCCAATCATGGCACCTGAAAATGCATAAGAGAATGCACACAGGAGAAAAGCCCTTCCACTGCTCCCATTGTGGAAAGAGGTTTGCCCAGTTAGGGAGCCAGAAAGAACATGAGAGAATACACTCTGGAGAAAAGCCCTTCCGGTGCTCCCATTGTGGAAAGAATTTTACCTGGATAGGGAACCTGAAAACACATGAGAGGACACACACAGGAGAGAAGCCTTTCCACTGCTCCTTGTGTGAAAAGAATTTTACTCAGTTAGGGGGCCTGATCAAACATAATAGAATACACAAAGGAGAGAAGCCTTTCCACTGCTCTTTGTGTGGAAATAGTTTTACTCAGTTTTGGACTTTAAAAACACATGAGTGGACACACACAGAAGAAAAGCCTCACATCTGCTCCCAGTGTGGAAAGGGTTTTGTTACGTTAAGGGGCCTGAAAAATCATGAGAGAATACATACAGGGGAGGAGAAGCCTTATCAATGCTCTCACTGTGGAAAGGGTTTTGTCCGATCAGGGTATCTAAAAGTGCATGAAAGAACACACACTGGAGAGAAGCCATATCAATGCTTCCAGTGCGAAAATAAATTTTTCTCATCCTGGGACCTAAAAAAACATGAGAGAACACACACTGTAGAGAGACCTTTCAAATGCTCCCAGTGTGGAAAGAGGTTTATTCAGTCATCGCATCTGAAAGAGCATATGAGAATACACACAGGAGAAAATCCATTCCACTGCTCTCATTGTGGAAAGGGTTTTACAAGGTTAAGGAGACTGAAAATGCATGAGATGACACACACAGGAGAGAAGCCTTTCCACTGCTCCCTGTGTGGAAAGACTTTCACTCAGTCAAGAAATCTGAACAAACATGCTCTAACACACTCCGCTGAAAAGGCTTGAAAGAGAGAAGCTTTTCCACTTCTCCCAGTGTGGAAAGATATTTACCTAGTTAGGAAACCTGAAAGTCCATGAGATAACAAACACCAGGGAGTTGCCTTACCACTGCTCCCAGTGTGGAAAGATATATTTCACATCACATAAGCACATAAATTAATTAATGAATTTAAAGAGAATTTCACTATTTAGAACCCTAACCTGTATTTTCTATGTAAATGGAAGGTTCCAGACAATTCTTTATGCAATTTCACTTGTTTGTTTAGAAACTTACCTCACCAGCAATTTACTTCCTAAGGCGCATTCTGGAGTTCCAGGGTGTCACAAAAACATAAACAAAGGCTCCAAAAACACCCAAATACGTCCATTTACAGACGGAAAACACCCAAATACGTCCATTTACAGACGGAAAACACCCAAATACGTCCATTTACAGACGGAAAACACCCAAATACGGCCTTTTACAAACGGGAAAGGCTCCAAAAACACCCAAATACGTCCATTTACAGACGGAAAACACCCAAATACATCCTTTTACAGACGGAAAACACCCAAATACGGCCTTTTACAAACGTAAAAGGCTCCAAAAACACCCAAATACGGCCTTTTACAAACGGAAAAGCTCTCAGTATCGTGGTGCTGGTCTTTAGATGTTGTACATATTACATTTTTATCCGCAACGTTATTTTGTTGAACTTGAGCGATAGTTTTTGGCGCTTGCATATTGGCGCGTGGGTTTTCAGAGGACTTGGTAAGAATATCAACTCCTGTAGAAATGACTCTATGGTCATTGTGAGTAACCTAATGTATTATGTTCCTTTAACTCTGCCTTCTAGTGAGTTCATACAAACTGTCATCTCCAACCATTCTGATTGATTGAAGACTCTCAGAAAAAGGGGGTTGTAACGTTAATCATTTAGTTGTTATTCCATTGGTTGCCTCTAGGCTGATGCTCCAGAGTGGCCCACACTCATTGGATATTGCACTTTTAAATGTTAGAGCAATCACTAGTAAAACTCTTCTCGTGAATGACCTATTTACTGTTCGCAAAGTTGATTGCATGTTTCTCACTGAAACATGTTAGTCTTCAGACTGTAGTGCCTCTCTTATGCTCTATCAGAACAGGGAAAAGGGACATCCTCTATTTCTACTAATGCTCTCAGCTGGAAGGACACTTAGTTAGTTGTCTTTGGGTCTTTTGAGCATCATGCTGTACTGTTTAAATGTCCGCCACCAGTGCTGGCTATAACCCTGTAAAGGCCACCAAAGCACCGCCACACTTTCTTTAGTGATTTCTCTGAACTATTGTCTATTGTCCTTGAGAACTATGATAACATCATTGTGTTGGGTGATTTTAATATTCATGTTGACAAAGAAACTGACTCCAAGGCCATTGAATATCTGAATCTTTTGAGCTCTATGGACTTTATCCAACATGTTACTGGTCTCACCCATAACCACAGCCAAACTCTGGACCTGGTTATTACCAAGGGGCTTCTATTGACATATCCTCAGTTGTTAATGTTGCTTTATCTGATCACCACTGTGGATTTTGTACTACCTTGTTGCCATGGCAATAATAACTCCTGAATATTAAGAAACGCTTACTTACCTCTGAAATTGCTACAGATTTTATTGAATGTATGAACAAAACTCCACCACCTATTCTGCCTTCCCTTGTGATGCTTTAGTTGATAACTTTTAATTGAAAATTAAGGGCAACCATTTCTGGCATCGCTCCAGTAAAGTTGAAAAAGGCCACATCCAAACGGAGGCCCCTTGGATGAGTGAGGAAACTAATCAATGAAAGAGACATTGCAGAAAGGCAGAGCGGAAGTGGAGAAAGTCAGTTGCAGGTCCGTTATGACATTCTGAGAGAGCAAGGCAATTAGAAATGCCAGACAGGCCCATGTTTCTAACTTGCTCACTAATAGAATAATTATAGAGACCATTGATGGTCTGATAAATCCTAACCCCCGCAAACCCATGTGAACTTTCCTCCACATCTAAATGGGATGAGTTTGCTGCATATTTCAGAGATGTCAAACAAGACCTGAGGAGCAGTTTGATTATATATGCCCTAGCCTACCACGCAAAGGCACAATGGATTTATGTTCCCTGGTTGACACACACATGCTCAGGAAAGTGATATCACAACTTAAGCCTCCTACCTACATTCTAGAACCTACTCCCACCACCTTCTTCAAAACAGGTTCAAATTGCATATCTGAAGAAGTGCAAGCTATTGTTATTCACTCCCTGTTCACTGCTATGGTGAAACCCCTTCTGAAGAAAAGTAATCTAGATTCTTCCGTTCTTAGCAATTTTAGGCCAATTTCCAACCAAAATTCTGGAGAAATTGTTTTTCAAACAGGTAAATGGTGTTTGTTGGTGAACATAACTCAGAGAAAACAGATGTGGCGTTCCACAAGGTTCTATTTTGGGTCCGGTACTGTTCAGTTTATATATGTTACCCCTTGGCAGAGTTATCAGAAAGCACATCATTGATTTTCACTGCTACGCAGATGACACACTTCCTCCAGCTAAATCAAGACAAGACTGAGGTACTTATTGTTGTATGGAGCCAAAGCACAGAGAGAGAATCTGGCCGCACATTTTAATTCACAGACAAGGAAGATAAAAACCTAGGTCTCATTTTAGAATCGGAACTCAATCTCTTGCGTGACGTATAATCTAGTGGACGGGACGCTTCTTCAACAACAACAAAACTAAATAGAAGTGTTGATATTAGTTGCCTTTACTGTTTTCTGAGTCCCCTTTTCCATCTGTTTGACCAGAAATCAGTATTTGCTTTTATGATGGAAAATGGTTGAAATATATATATGCCTTGATAAAAAAAATATTTAAAATTGACTCTTGGCTTTCATTTGAAACCCAATTTGGCATGCTTCTATGAATTTCACATGTTGGTGCTCATGGGTCCTTTTACATGGAAATGACCTGAAGCTACCAAGAGTGAGGGTCACCAACAAAACGTTAATGAATCAAATGCTTCCTGTTATATTTCTCCATTTAAATATCTCTGAGTATCTGTTACTGTAGTGCTTTGCTACTAATGTCTCAATACACGACTATCAATGTAAAGGTAGAATCAAGGATGTGCAATATCAGGCTGAAGCTCTACATCATTGGTTTTTCTAATGAAATCCATGGAAAGGTCCTTTGGGGAAATGATTTTGGGCATATGTTTGAAATTTGTACCCAAAATAATTATTGAGAAATAACTAAAGTTGGGAAATTTGTGACATTTTGGCCCAGATGCTACTAAGCCAGTCTTGGAGTTATTTGAAACCTTACCGTGTGCTCTGAGTGTTTAGATTAAGAATACAATTGCCTCTTCAAAGAGTGTCTGACTCTTTGAAACTGATAAGAAGAGCAATATCTCAATATACAATAAATATATTGATCATACAACAAGCCCCAACTCAGTGACGTTTCAAATGTTTACTCAGCAAAGATGCAACAGCTGAATACATACATTTATACCCTTAGCTGACATGTGGTTGTCTCACCGAGAGATTTTAACACTTAAGATGAACTGTAAATTGGATAAGAGCTATGTTATGTAAATGTACATTTCCAGAGTAGCCTCTCTGCTACTTTTTACGTTATTATCAATTGTATGAGCCCCACCAACACAGTGAATGGTAAAATGGATTCAAAGGAAACTCCCTCTGCTGGTGATTTACTGAATGTGCAATCCTAAAGGAGGGCTGTGATTGGTTAATGGCCTATAATGTCCATTTCTATGTGTAAAATGGGCCATTACTTCAAAGGTAAGCCCACTCTGGAAATTCTCCGTTAAATAAAATACTCTGTTTTGTCTTTGGCAGGAGAGAGAGCAGAATCTTACTCTGAAAGCGTAACGAGTCCCTCAGAGGAACCAGACCCAGCGTCCAAACCAGCAAGACCACATCACTGCTCTCAGTGCGGAAAGAGATTCATCCAGTTAGGGCACCTGAAAAACCATAAGAGAACACACACAGGAGAGAAGCCTTACCACTGCTCCCAATGTGAAAATAGATTTTCTTCATCAGGTTCCCTGAAATCACATGAGAGAATACACTCAGGCGAGAAGCCTTTCCAATGCTCCCAGTGTGGAAAGAGATTTATCCGGTCATCGCATCTGAAATTGCATAAGAGAGTACACACAGGAGAAAAACCATTCCAATGCTCCCAGTGTGGAAACAGTTTTACCTCATCAGATTCCCTGAAAAGACATATAGGTTTACACTCTGGAGAAAAGCCCCATCACTGCTCAGACTGCGGGAAGAGATTTAGCCGGTTAAACGGCCTGAAACGACATGAGAGAATACACACTGGAGAGAAGCCCTACCAATGCTCCCAGTGTCAAAATAGTTTTACCCAGTCAGAATACCTGAAATACCATGAAAGAACACACACAGGAGAGAAGCCTTACCATTGCTCCCAGTGTGGAAAGAGTTTTAACCAACTAGGGAACCTGAAAATACATGAGAGAGTACACACAGGACAGATGCCTTACCACTGCTCCCAGTGTGGAAAGAGTTTTAACCAGCTAGGGGACCTGAAAAAGCATCAGAGGACACACACAGGACAGAAGCCTTACCAATGTTCTCAGTGTGGAAAGACTTTTAAGAAGTTAGGCAAACTGAAACAGCATGAGAAGATACACATAAGCGAGAAGCCGTGAGAAGCCCACTATGGAATAAAATTAACATGAGCTAACAAACTCTGTAGAGTAGCCTTTCCACTGATCCTACTGTGGATTGAAATGTACCTTGTTAAGGCAACTGAAAGAACATTTTTGAGGGGGCTTTGGCGTTATATGTACAGGGGTATTCCACCATGTGCTTTTCACCACGTGTTATGACATAGGTTTGGGTCTTTGATGTGTTTTGGATCTTTGATCTGGGGGTGTGAATGTGTGTGTGTGTGAGTGTGTGTGTATTTATGTAAGTGTTTGTGCCTGTGGGTGTGTTGTGTGAGGCCTTGGATGACAATGCAGAGACCTGCTATCTGCACTCATACCTTAATCAAACACCTGCGACTCTGAACTCTTTTCTGCCAACGAACTACCACTGGCTCCATCAGTTTGGTTGGGAACTAAGGCCTCTGAGTCTAGCATATCTACTAAAGCCTGTGGAAGGGGACTATGAGCCGGACAGTTCTCTCACCACCCCTGCTACAGGGATTATCAAGGCAACGTTGGGTCTTATTAAGGAAATCATGCCTGGGTTGTGCTGTGAATCACCCTAGTCAAATGAGACACTCGTGTCTGTTTGAGCCAGACTCATATTATTTTGAGAGGCACTTTGGCGACATGGCACAATCATTTTTTACACCAAGACTGAAACATGCATTGGGCTCTGAAAGAATTTCATCCACCACTGTCTTAGGATGGCAGGTAAAACATTTAAGGATTCTGTGCCTTTCTCTGTTGGGAGGGGACTGCAGATGGGTTATTATGCATGTAGGTCTATGAGCCATACATTGACACATCGAGGACTGCAGATGGGTTATTATGCATGTAGGTCTATGAGCCATACATTGACACGTCAAGGACTGCAGATGGGTTATTATGCATGTAGGTCTATGAGCCATACATTGACACGTCAAGGACTGCAGATGGGTTATTATGCATGTAGGTCTATGAGCCATACATTGACACGTTGAGGACTGCAGTTATTATGCATGTAGGTAGGTAAGGATGTTCTCAAACGGCTAGATGTTCTTTACCATTTGGCCATCAGATTTGCCACCAATGCTCCTTATAGGACATATCTCTGCACTCTATACTCCTCTGTAAACTGGTCATCGCTGTATACCCGTCGCAAGACCCACTGGTTGATGCTTATTTATTAAACCCTCTTAGGCCTCACTCCCCACTATCTGAGATATCTACTGCAGCCCTCATCCTCCACATTCAACACCCGTTCTGCCAGTCTCGTTCTGTTAAAGCACACACATCCATGGGTCGCTCGTCTTTTCATTTTGCTGCAGATAGTGACTGGAACGAGCTGCAACAAACACTCAAACTGGACAGTTTTATCTCAATCTCTTCATTCAAAGACTCAATCATGGACACTCTTACTGATATTTGTGGCTGCTTTGTGTGATGTACTGTCATCTCTACCTTCTTTCCCTTTGTGCTGTTGTCTGTGCCCAATAATGTTTGTACCATGTTTTGTGCTGCGACCATGCTGTGTTGCTACCATGCTGTGTTGCTACCATACTGTGTTGTCATGTTATGTTGCTACCATACTGTGTTGTCATGTTACGTTGCTACCATACTGTGTTGTCATGTGTTGCTGCCTTGCTATGTTGTTGTCTTAGTTATCTCTTTTGATAGTGTTGTTTTGTCTCTCTTGTCGTGATGTGTTTGGTCCTATATTTATATTTTATTTATTTTTATTTATTTTTACTTTTAATCCCAGCCTCTGTCCCCGCAGGAGGTCTTTTGCCTTTTGGTCGGCCGTCATTGTAAATAAGAATTTCTTCTTAACTGACTTGCCAAGATAAATAAAGGATAAATAAAGGTTAAATAAATACCAATCTGAATAGTGATTATTTGACACCATGGAGCATGACATTATTTACATTTGAACTATTTCTATACATATTCCTTCAGGTCAAGTCCTCTACTAACAGGAATGGTGCCTTTCATCTGGTATCTCTGGTGACTGATGATGACACATGGGCGTCTCAGTGGGGAAATTTACTGCCACAACACTGAACCGCTGCAACCCAAAAGAATACAATTATGTCAATTGCTGCAGGAGCATTCTAATGAAGTTCTACACTTGAATACTGTATGTTGTTCTGTACTATTTTGTTACAGCTACAAAGAGTGGGGACCGATCAAATGCATCCTATTATACAGTGCCTTCAGAAAGTATTCATACCCCTTGACTTATTCCACATTTTGCTGTGTTACAGCCTGAATTCAAAATGGATTAAATTGATTTTTTGTTTCACCCATCTACACACAATACCCCATAATGACAAAGTGAAAACCTGTTTTTAGAAACATTTTTATTTTGTTTTATTTTTATCCTAAAAAACTCCCTAGTCCTTGCCGATGACAAGCATAAACATAACATGATGCAGCACCACCATGCCTGACAATATGAAGAGTGGTACTCAGTGATGTGTTGTGTTGGATTTACCCCAAACATAATGCTTTGTATTCAGGACATAAAGTTATTTGCCACATTTCTTGCAGTTTTACTTTAGTGCCTTGTTGCAAACATGATGCATTTTGATGAATATCAGGGTGAAATCCCTGAGCAGTTTCCTTCCTCTCCGGCAACTGAGTTAGGAAGGACGTCTGTTTGTAGTGACTGGGTGTATCGATACACCATCCAAAGTGTAATTAATAACTTTACAGCTCAAAGGGATATTCACTGTCTGCTTTCTGTATTCTGATCTTTGTTTACCCATCTACCAATAGGAGGCCTTCTTTGGGAGGCATTGGAAACATCCCTGGTCTTTGTTGTTGAATCTGTGTTTGAAATTCACTGCTCGACTGAGGGACCTTACATATAATTGTATGTGTGTGGGGTACAGAGATGAGTTAGTTGTTTAAAAATCCTGTTAAACACTATTATTCCACACAAAGTGAGTGCATACAACTTATTATGTGACTTGTTAAGCACATTTTTACTCCTGAACTTATTCAGGCTTGATATATCAAAGGGGCGTCATCAGAAAGGACTCTGGGATTTAACAAGGACTAGGAGGTTTTTTAGGGTAAAAAGAAATGGAACAGATCTAAACACAGGCAAAGTCTTAGAGGAAAACCAGGTTCAGATTGCTTTAAAATACAAGGCCAACAACCAACTTGACAGAGCTTGAAGAATTTTTAATAGAATAATGTGCAAATATTGTACAATCCAGGTGTGCAAAGCCCTTAGAGACTAACCCAGAAAGACTCACGGCTGTAATCGCTGCCGAAGGTGATTCTAACATGTATTGAATCAGGGGTGTGATTACTTATGTAAATGAGATATTTCTGAATTTCATTTTCAATAAATGTGCAAACGTATCTAAAAACGGGTTTTCACTTTGTTATTATGTGGTGTATGGGTGAGGAACAAAATCTATTTCATCCATTTTGAATTCAGGCTGTAACACAACAAGAGGTGGAACAGGGCAAGGGGTCTGAATACTTTCTGACGGCACTGTAACTCTGAGCCGGATGCTGGATGTAACTCTGAGCCGGATGCTGGATGTAACTCTGAGCCGGATGCTGGATGTAACTCTGAGCCGGATGCTGGATATTACTCTGAGCTAGATGTTATACTAGATGTAACATCCAGCATACAGATCACTGTTCCATCATAATTTGTTGCAATAAAGAAAAATCCACCCCTGGATAAAATGTGTATCTTTTGAAGATTTCTCCTGCCGTTTCTGTTACACATGTTGCAATTATTTTATTTTTGCTTTTGTCGAATAATGTTGGGTTAATGAAAACCTACCTAGTGTTTAATACATTTGAAGAATATTATTTTTGTGAATCTGCTTTTCCCACTCCAGTCAGCAGATGGCAGTGTGAGTCTTTTCGCTGGTGCCTCTTGCGTGACGTATAATCTAGTGGACGGGACGCTTCTTCAACAACAACAACTACAATACTTCTACTGATTCAGCCACCTCGACAGCTAGCTAGCCAACATAAAACCGAAACATTGGAGCTCTTTGACCATTTTTGTCTCAGCTGTTAAAGCACACCGTCTGACTATTTACTATACTCCATTTAATTTCATATTTACGTTGTCAGTAAGATGGCTTGTTAACTTAGCCTAGCACTGGGCTAATGCTAACTATCTATCTAGCTGGCTAGCTAACGTCTGACCATGAGCTTGCCCCTTGCTAAAGAAGAGGAGGTCTGCTGGACAGAGGAAGAAGAGGGAGAGGAGGCAGTCACATTTAAAAAAGAAGTAGATGGTGAAGCGGTTACAGTGAAAGAAGAAGAAGAAGAAGATGCTTTCAAAGTCAAAGAGGAGGCGATGACTGTCGCAGTGAAAGAAGAGGACGACGTTTTTGTAGAGGAGAGGGAGATTACTGTTACATTGGAGGGAGAGGAAGCGAAGACTGGAGATCTGATTAACACCAGTGAGTACCATCTTAAACATGGGCACAAACGCTGCAGTTGTTGATCCAAATGACTGGTTTTGAAGGGTCAATCAGCAGTTGAAACAATATCAAAGGGGGATCCCGTCCCTGTTTTGGTAAACATCTGAGGGATGGGGCTGAATAATTGTAACCACTCTCAAATTCATAGACAGAACTATGGATGCCAGGACTCACCATCCATGAAATCAACATTGTAGTTTTAACCATGTTTTGATTGTATACAGTGTTTGTTTACATTTTCTTTGTTTACTAACATTGGAGTAAAACCAGCTTATATGTTGTGTTCTGATGGGGTTTGACAGTTGAACTAATCTCATGAGGCATTAATAAGTTATATTTTGTGTTCTGATGGGGTATGACAGTTGAACTAATCTCATGAGGCATTAATAAGTTATATGTTGTGTTCTGATGGGGTATGACAGTTGAACTAAGCTCATGAGTCATTAATAAGTTATATTTTCATGAATCATTGAATATATATAATGAATTCCAAAACGTGTATGTAGCAACAGCAGATTTCCCCTTTAAATGGTTATTCTACTAAAGTTTGACACTTTGAATCATTTATTCTGTTGTACGAATTGTAAAAGCTTTGGAATTGTGCTGAGACTCGGATTTCTTACTTTAAATGTATACCAACCAAAAACCATTGATTTCAAAGCTTAACAAACCTTACCACTCTATGCACAATAACTACTTTTAACATTTTACAAAAAAAACTTTACTGGAAGAACTGTGCAGATGCAAAGTTTTGTAACAGACTTTTGGTTACATCTCCCTCTGTTTTGTAAGTATAGATTCCAAAAACTCTGTTAAATATCTGCTCTGAATTCAGAACCAATGATATCTGCAGAAAGAATGGGGTGTCTTCTATGACATGACTCACTGACTTTGTTAAACATCTATTTTGATTATTAAACTATAATAAGTGAAGTGGATTTTCTCTTCAAGGTGATGTATCCTGAATTGGTACACAAAGGTATAAATATGTAATATCCTCCTTTGCATATTTGGATATTATTCTACACATTGGCTATTATTTTTATGAGCTCTGCCAACTTTGGTTGGTCCGGACCAAATCTGAAGTTTGGACATCAAAGGACAGCACAGTAGAGTTCAGTACAGCACAGTAGAGTTCAGAACAGTAGAGTAGAGTTCAGTATAGAACAGCAGAGTTCAGTATAGAACAGCAGAGTTCAGTATAGAACAGCAGAGTTCAGTATAGAACAGCAGAGTTCAGTATAGAACAGCAGAGTTCACTACACAACGGTAGAGTTCACTACACAACGGTAGAGTTCACTACACAACGGTAGAGTTCACTACACAACGGTAGAGTTCACTACACAACGGTAGAGTTCAGTACAGAGCGGTAGAGTTCAGAACAGTAGAGTTCAGTACAGAACAGTAGAGTAGAATTCAGTACAGAACAGTAGAGTTCAGTACACAACAGTAGAATTCAGTTCAGAACAGTAGAGTTCAGTACAGAACAGTAGAGTAGAATTCAGTACAGAACAGTAGAGTTCAGTACAGAACAGTAGAATTCAGTACAGAACAGTAGAGTTCAGTACAATATAGTATTCTCAATTCCAGTGCTCTACTGTGCTGTAGTGTGCTTTCCAAACGTGTGAACCCAACTGTGTTTTGTGACTACTATGATGTCCCATTGTAGACAGTTAAATTGTAGAAATTCCCTTACCAATTCTTTTTTAGTTTGAATCACTTAATAATTGATAAAGACAATGAATATCAGTAAAAACACTAGAACTAGTTAGTAAGTCTACCTTTACTTGTTACTGCTGTGAACTTTCATTATCCTCCTCATGAGGGAGAGAAATTAGAACTGAATTTCAAGGCACAAGGTAATGTTTCTTCAACTTATAGAAGGCAGTAAAATGTATCCAAAACTAAATAGAAGTGTTGATATTAGTTGCCTTTACTTCAACATTATAGTGTTTGATGTATTTCTAAAACCTTTTAAGACTTTTACTGGTAGATGTTTTCTGAGTCCCCTTTTCCATCTGTTTGATCAGAAATCAGTCTTTTCTTTTTCCTAATTTGTATGATAGAAAATGGTTGACAAATGTATATATGCCTTAATATTTTTTCATTTCAAACCCAATTTGACATGCTCCTATAAACTTGGCTTGTGCGAGCCGGAACAGCTCATAGGGCAGGAGCCTATCTCCTGTTTCTGTAGCGTAAGGCAGCTTGATGTACAAGTACAACCCCTGGACAGGACGCTAGTCTGTGGCAGGGCCTTACCCCTAATCGATTTCCTTATTGCTGAGTGCCAAGCGGAGACGCGTTAGGTACCATTTTTACAGTCTTTGGTATGACTCGGCCAAGGATCAATCCCAACCTTCCAATCTCAGGGGGGACACTCTAACCACAAGGCCACTGAGTTGGTAAGGTCAGGAGTACACATTTCTACAGTCCACTAAATAATCACACTTGTCATACACAAGAGCTAGAACCTAACACTTTCAATCTCTAAGGATATAAAGACTTGCTTTCAATGAGAATGACGGATCTATAACGCGCATTTCTATGTGAATTTGTTCTGGTCGCCCAAAAGTTACATATTGCAGCTTTAAATAAGACTTGTCAGTCAGTCTTATCCACTTGTCTTTTCCTACTACCACTAACGCTGCTGACTTCATTATTGAGGAAAATATTGACTTACTATGACTGACATGTGGTTGTCTCACCGAGAGATCTCAACACTTAAGATGAACTGTAAGTTGCTCTGGATAACAGCGTCTGCTAAATTATGTAAATGTACATTTCCAGAGTAGGCTCTCTGCTACTTTTTACGTTATTATCAATTGTATGAGCCCCACCAACACAGTGAATGGGAAAATTGATTCAAAGGAAACTCCCTCTGCTGGGGATTTACTGAATGTGCAATCCTAAAGGAGGGCTGTGATTGGTTAATGGCCTATAATGTCCATTTCTATGTGTAAAATGGGTCATTACTTCAAAGGTAACAGAGAGACCATTTTGGAAATTCTCTGTTAAACAAAACACTCTGTTTGTCTTTGGCAGGAGAGAGGCCAGACTCTTACTCTGAAAGTGGAACGAGTCCCTCAGAGGAACCAGACCCAGCATCCAAACCAGCTAGACCACATCACTGCTCTCAGTGCGGAAAGAGATTTATCCAGTTAGGGCACCTGAAAAACCATAAGAGAACGCACACAGGAGAGAAGCCTTACCACTGCTCCCAATGTGAAAATAGGTTTTCCTCATCAGGTTCCCTGAAATCACATGAGAGATTACACTCAGGAGAGAAGCCTTTCCAATGCTCCCATTGTGAAAATAGATTTTCCTCATCAGGTTCCCTGAAATCACATGAGAGAATACACTCAGGAGAGAAGCCTTTCCAATGCTCCCAGTGTGGAAAGAGATTTGCCCGATCATCGCATCTGAAATTGCATAAGAGAGTACACACAGGAGAAAAACCATTCCAATGCTCCCAGTGTGGAAATAGTTTTACCTCATCAGATTCCCTGAAAAGACATATAGGTTTACACACTGGAGAAAAGCCTCACCATTGCTCAGACTGTGGGAAGAGATTTAGCCGGTTAAATGGCCTGAAACGACATGAGAGAATACACACTGGAGAGAAGCCCTACCAATGCTCCCAGTGTCAAAATAGTTTTTCCCAGTCTGCATACCTGAAATACCATGAAAGAACACACACAGGAGAGAAGCCTTACCATTGCTCCCAGTGTGGGAAGAATTTCACCATGTCATGTAACTTGAAAACACATGAGAGAATACACTCAGGAGAGAAGCCCTATCAATGCTCCCAGTGTGGAAAGAGTTTTAACCAGCTAGGGAGCCTGAAAATACATGAGAGAATACACTCAGGACAGAAGCCTTACCACTGCTCCCAGTGTGGAAAGAGTTTTAAGAAGTTAGACAAACTGAAACGGCATGAGAAAATACACACAAGCGAGAAGCTTTTGGAATTTCTCCCACTTGAATAAAATTAACATGAGCTAACAAACTCTGTACAGTAGTATTTCCACTGATCCTACTGTGGAATGACATGTACCTTGTTAAGGCAACTGAAAGAGCATGAAAGAATCCACACCGGAGAGAAACAATATCAAAACCCCCAATGTGGAAAGATATTTAGCCAGTTAGGGAACCTGAAAGACCATGAGGTAACACACACAGGAGAGAAGCCTTACCACTGCTCCCAGTGTGGAAAGAGATACTTAGAGAGTGCTCCCATTGTCTTATATTTGTTACAGAAAATGTGTGTTTTTTGTTTAAGCCATATGAAATCTAATTGGATAAATCCTACAAGAAAAAATGAATTGGTGTGTTTTAAAACAAACCTTTAGACATTAATTCAAATTAAAGTTTATTTGTCTCGTACTCCGGATACAACAGGTAGTACAGAGAAATGCTTAGAATGGAATATGGAGTATGTCAGTTGGAATATAGAACACACCAGATTCCATTTGTACACTTTCTGTGATTAAATGGTTATTTTCAAACTCTTTGCTCTGCGTTTGCTGTCATTCCTCCAGCACTACAGATAATCAAGTGCTATTTGCACATGGTTGACATTTGCATTGGTCGCCCACACTGAAGATTGTTCTTACAGTGTGGATTGAAGGGAATCGTATGGTCACATGTTACAGAGATGGGCTTGAAAGGAATAGTATGGTCTAATCTAGATACAAACTTTGGTTGTGAAAACGAGCTACTACCTGTTCATAACAATATTTATTAATAATGTGTATTCTTATTCAGCTTCTACATCGGTGTAGAGGACATTATTATCTGTTAAAAAAAGGAATGGAAAACATGTCTGGGTATTTTGAAAAGATTTGTTCTGACAGTATATAGGTTTTCATTAACTTTTTTGTTGACGTTTGTAATGATCTATGTTCAGAGAGGTCTCTGGAAACCTTTATGGTGTTCAGGATTAGTGTCCAGAGAGCTCTCTGGACAACTCTATGTTTAGTTTGGGTTTGGTCCCCAATTAGAGGCAGCTGTGCCGCGTTGTTTCTATTCAAGTTAAAGGTTAATTGATTTCCCACTTGTGTTGTGGGTTTTTGTGTTTGTGCTGATTGCACATTCCAGTTCATGTTTGCGTCCGCTCCTTTTGTTTGTTGTTGTTTGTAGATAGGTGGCTAGGATGCTAATGCTTACAGCTTACAGTGGTTAGGTTTAGGGTTAGGGGAAGGGTTGGTTAGCTAACATGCTAAGTAGTTGCAAAATTGCTAATTAGCTACAATGCTAAAGTTGTACGTGATGAGATTCAAACACACAACCTTTGGTTTGCTAGACATTCGCATTATACCTCCTTTCGTTTTTACCTTAAGAAACCTTCTGTCTTATGGAACCAAACATATCATACTATGTTACGTCTAGCCAATGAGACCAGGCTGAGAAATAATGAAGCTCAAATTGAAAATAAAACTATGAGGATTGATATCATCCTAACCGAGGTGTAGATTACATCTCACATTCCAGTGTTCCAACGTGTAAACAAGGCTGCGTTGGATTTCTGTTAATGCGACTCCGTACAGCCAATGTCCGCTTTAGGTAATAATGCTGGGAGCCACTTGTGTATTTGCCAGCTCTAATGCAGTTCCACCTCAGACAACGTCAAAACAACCGCTATGTGGATGTCGGCTAAAGCAGATCTGATTGAATAGAGCCCTTTATTTTCTAATGAGTTCATTAAAGCTCCTAGAAATGTTATAATACAACCAGAAGTTAATCACAACAGGGGAGCAGCACGGATGAATAGTGCTTTAGGGGAAATGGGCCACTTGCAGTTTCTACATGCATATAAATGACACACCACCTGGATTCGGTCCTATGTAGCAAAATATGAAATGGTGTTTTTCTACATTGAATAAAATGGTATGTCATACACTGCAGTTGAGGAACAATGGGAAAGTAATTCTACTTTGAAAGTTGATAAACTAAAATGGCCTGTGAATGTTTTGGTAAACCTACTGTCTCCACCCATTCAGCATCGTTCACACCCCCTTCAGCCTTAAGCCCCACCCATCTCTTTAAGGATTCACATGAGGCCATGTGATGAACAGAGTGAATGCAGTGGTGTAGTAAACTACCAAAGATTTCAACACTAAAAGTGGTGAAAGTAGTAGCAAAACGTTGTAGTAAAAATACACTTTATCTAGTCCTTTGCTTATATCATAATCTGACTTTGGTGCAAGTTATTTTGTTCTTGACATTACCGTCTCTGGTAAATACACACTATATCAAATGAAATCTAAGTTTATTTGTCACATGCACATCCTGGTTGAATGATGCCTGAGTGCCTGTTCTAACAATAGGTTAACATGTTTGTAACGTATCAACACATTGGATAACGAGTCAAAAACAAATTGCAACTTTATAACATGTTTTATTATCATTATTTGTATTATTTAATTAATCTAAAAACCTCCATAAAACGGTGATGATAAAATCTGAATTTTTACACGAATAGAGGAGCCGTATTTAGGGCAGGGAAAGGGAAGTGATATTAGGCCTATGTTGGGTTTATTTTTTATAAATCTATACTCTACTGCTCTGGTCTGGGTTTTGGGGGGGAGCAGTGAGTCAAAGCAGACGTTGTTGCCTCGCTACAAAAATAAAAAACGTCTCCACCGGAGGACTACAATCTACAGCTCAAACTACAAAAGCCAGGACCACTTTAACTGAACGTCGTGAAGGATCTCGCTACACACGGCAGTTATTTGATACGTGGAAAGTCAGACAGACCTGCTAGTAGCTACATAGCTAACTATAGCAATGGATCAGGTGAGCTTGTTATCTAGCAATGTTACCTCGTTCATTCTGTTGTGGGTTCTGCTCTGACGATAGATTACTTAAATGAAAAGTTGGTGTCACAATAATAATTACCCATAGTTAGGGTAGCTATTTTATCAGTCATCGCCATTTTTTGCATCCCGACCCTGGCTCTGACCGATTTACTAGTAATCTCAGCATTTAGCTAATTCCCCTGGAATGTGGAGCAGATGGTCACTCGCTATCTGGCCTAGTGGCAAAGACAGAAGCCCGGTTTAGTTAAACAATTTCTCCTCTTAAAAAAATCTGAATTATCCTACATTTAAACTAAAGGTGCTACACATAATGTAATCCCTATGTGGAAGCAAGGTGAATTGCAACAGCACTGGGCTTCATTCAAAACAAATCTTTCCCTCATCCCATTTCCTATGTAACATGGCGGAGGCTCTTGAGCCTTTTCCTTTCGGGTTTTGGTCCACCAGTTTCAAATATATGTAAAAACTATTTTATGTTATTAAACATGTCATTCACAGCGGTTTCGATGGTACAATGATCCCTACATAATTCCGTGCTTGTTTTTGCATATAAACTGACATTTTATTAACCAGATTAAATTGAGTGAACAGTGTCGAATTTTAGCAACCAGGAAATGACTATTTCTACATTGTCTGCTTGACCCGATTTCCACTATATAACACAAACAAAGTCAAAACAGCTTTCCCATTTTGACAACAGATGCAGGCCGGGTGGGAGAAATATCACAGCCAATCACAACACGGGCGGGTAAGTAATATTGTAAAACACCATAATTCCACTAATACTGCTTATACACTGGGGGCCAAAAGTTTGGAATATTACTCATTCAAGGGTTTTTCTTTATTTGCACTATTTTTTACGTTGTAGAATAAAAGTGAAGACATCAAAACTATGACATAACACATATGGAATCATGTAGTAACCAAAAAAGTGTTCAAATCAAAATATATTTTATATTTGAGATTCTTCAAATAGCCACCCTTTGCCTTGATGACAGCTTTGCACACTCTTGGTATTCTCTCAAGCAGCTTCACCTGGAATGCTTTTCCATCAGTCTTGAAGGAGTTCCCACATATGCTGAGCACTTGTTGGCTGCTTTTTCTTCACTGCGTTCCGACTCCTCCCAAACCATCTAAATTTGGACTCCAGACCAAAGGACACATTTCCACCGGTCTAATGTCCATTGCTCGTGTTTCTTGGCCCAAGCAAGTCTCTTCTTATTATTGGTGTCATTTAGTAGTGGTTTCTTTGCAGCAATTCGACCATGAAGGCCTGATTCACACAGTCTCCTCTGAACAGTTGATGTTGAGATGTCTGTTACTTGAACTCTGTGAAGCATTTATTTGGGCTGCAATCTGAGGCTGGTAACTCTAATGAACTTATCCTCTGCAGCAGAGGTATTTCTGGGTCTTCCATTCCTGTGGCGGTCCTCATGAAGCTGGTTGAGAGAATGCCATGAGTGTGCAAAGCTGTCATTAAGTCAAAGGGTGGCTACTTTGAAGAATCTCAAATATAAAATATATTTTGATTTGTTTAAGACTTTTTTGGTCACTACATGGTTTTGGCCCCCAGTGTATATATTACGGATGTTTTCAGAAATTGGAATGCAAAATAACAATACGCGTAGCACTTTTAATACCAAAACCCAAAGGTTTGTTTTCATACATAGCCTTTGACTTTGCAGCTTGGCCATCTAGTGGAAACAGGAGAGGCTATACGGACAGGCCTGGTGCCCAAATTGATGAAGTATGTCGCGCAGCTGAGTCGTGGAGACGAATGGATTCGGCTCAGAGTCGTGGAGACGAATGGATTCGGCTCAGAGTCGTGGAGACGAATGGATTCGGCTCAGAGTCGTGGAGACGAATGGATTCGGCTCAGAGTCGTGGAGACGAATGGATTCGGCTCAGAGTCGTGGAGACGAATGGATTCGGCTCAGAGTCGTGGAGACGAATGGATTCGGCTCAGAGTCGTGGAGACGAATGGATTCGGCTCAGTCAGTTGACCTGATTCGCTATTCCCACTTCCCAGCAAGCTAGTTTCTGCTGGATAGTTGGCAACAACAGCAGCATGACACTAGTTAAAACTTGGGAAAGAAAGATATGTTTATTTGGATGGGCGAGGGAGGAATAGCTTGTAGTATTGGTCACCATCTAGATGTCACCATGACATGCCAATTAGCTAATGTAACGACAAGCCGGCGCAAATGACTAATGCAATGGTGTTGTATCTTTGTGCTGTTAGCCTCTTATATCTCCCGGAGTGAGTTGCTTCCTACTGGGTAGCAGCTGTATCACAAGTCACTGGCAGTGGCCAATTTGTTCCATCCCACTTAATTTTATTTAATGTATGATAGCAGCCTACATGAGAAATAACTTGTAATATTGGTAGTAACCATCTGGATATCACCGTGATACAGTCTACTGCTCAGTCGGGAGAGTTTGCGTTGCAAGCCGATAACACGACAACACGTGGCAGTGACCTTCACTCCTGCTTGCCGCAGTAAGGAGAAGTAGCTAGATGGTGTAGCCAATAGCAGGCCAGGGTGACCACTAAAGTGCATTCATTGTAGTGATTTTCTATGAAAATGTACAACTATGGCATTAACTTCTAAAATAAATAACAAAGAATACAAAACTTCATAATTACTCAGATAAACATGGAATGATTCTGAACACGCAACTTCGACAGATACGTTTCAATTTCAATGAAGTTGCTAGCCACAACCATTAACTAGCTAGCTGGGAAGGGCTCATCAGGACGACTGACTGAACCGAATCCATTCGTCTCTCGTTGCATGAGATGCATCATCAATTTGGGCACCAGATGTATCCATATAGCCTCTGCCAGTAGAAACGGGAATGGATCGAAACCAGATGAGGGTGGAGCATCAACTAGCCTATTGTATAACTCAGTGCTACAGTCAAAAGACTACACTTAAAAAAAAAAGGTTGGAGTGATGACATGTTCAGCTACTTAGAACACTGGTTTGAGTAAGTTGTGCCTTTTAGAAATCAAGAAAATAAACTAAGGCAGAATTGTTCACTTCTCTCATTGACTTCTCAAACACCAAACCCCTGTCTGGTCTGCCTAGTCTGCTTCGCAAGCGTTCCCGGATGTATCGTGATGTTTGGCCTCGGTTTAGAAACTCTACTGTATCACTTAGCAGAGCTGTTTATAAGCATGTTAACAGAAGGCTCTGTCACCTATCATTATAACAAACACCCATGTAGCTCCTATTTCTCACCTCCAACCTGTTTGCTTGTAAAGCTGGGGGCGGAGGGCTTTAAAACTGGAGAGAACATAAGGCTTGTAGAGCTGGGGGCTTTAAAACTGGAGAGAACATAAGGCTTGTAGAGCTGGGGGCTTTAAAACTGGAGAGAACATAAGGCTTGTAGAGCTGGGGGCTTTAAAACTGGAGAGAACATAAGGCTTGTAGAGCTGGGGGCTTTACAACTGGAGAGAACATATAAAGCTTGTAGAACTGAGGGCTTTACAACTGGAGAGAACACATACGGCTTGTAGAGCTGGGGGCTTTACATCTGGAGAGAACATATAAGGCTTGTAGAACCGGGGGCTTTACAACTGGAGAGAACATAAGGCTTGTAGAGCTGAGGGCTGTACATATAAAGGATGTTGGTGATTGTGTTGTAACTTATTAAGAGCATTGAGATACAGGACGCTGTATGGAATGTGAATAATTGTTGAACATTCCTCCCCTCCTGTGGTTTCCAGGACAACGCTAGCCTGCACCCCTCCGCCCTCCCGGAATCCCTGGGTCGTGCCTCTCCCGGTAGCACCTTACTGCTGGGTCTGAAGAGGGTGTCTGTGCTGCTGGTGGACTGCAGGAAAACAACGGGGTTGAGTGGAACTGTGAGAGGAGGAGAGGGAGATTTGACTGATCAAAGTAAAAGACTGTTGGGTCTGAAGAGGGTGTCTGTGCGGCTGGTCGACTGCAGGAGAACACTGGGGCTGAGTGGATCTACGAGAGGAGGAGATGAAGATTTGACTGATCAAAATAAGTAGAAGGTTTATGTAGCAGCAGAATGTGTTTTTCTCTGTAGTGTTTACTTTGGGCTTCAACCAAGAAGAAGAAGAAACTATCCTACTACGAGCATGAAACACGACTCATCTCCTGGCAGCACACAACATTTAAAACGTTTAGAATGTTTTACAATAAATAATATGCACTAGCATTTAAAAAAATAAAAATATGATGAATAACTTAATAGTGTAGTAGATCTTAAGTAATCCTTAAACATGATTAGGAAGATAAATCTGGACAAGTGGTCAGAATCCTTATTCAACATAAACATTTGTATCAGTTAATAAATTGCACTAATTGATGTCTTACAGAAAGTACAGGTTGTAAAACATTGTCTTGAGACACAAGAAAACTACAGTAGAGTGTAGTGTAATACAGTAGGGTACAGTATAATACAGTAAGGTACAGTAGAGTACAGTATAATACAGTAGGGTACAGTATAATACAGTAAGGTACAGTATAATACAGTAGGGTACAGTATAAAACAGTAGAGTACAGTATAATACAATTGGGTACAGTATAATACAGTAGATTGCAGTAGAGTACAATATAAACAGTATAATACAGTAGAGTACAGAATAATACAGTAGGGTACAGTATAATACAGTAGATTGCAGTAGAGTACAGCCAACGTCTCCTTGCATGTGTCCTGCGCCCCCTTGGAACGCCGGTCTCACTCAGTGTCCTTTTTCATCTCTCTGTGGTGTTGCAGAAGTCGTCCACCCTGGACAAGCAGAACTGCATGTCAAACTCTCTGTTCTGCAATATTCCAAACAGCAAGTCGGAGTATGCAAATATGGAGTAGAACGCGGATAGCAGGAAGCAGAACTCGAAGCTTGTCAGGTGCATCATGTATCCATCTGCGCTGTGAACGGTGTCTTCATCAACGTCATTGTGATTTTATTTTTATTTTTTATTTCACCTTTATTTAACCAGGTAGGTCAGTTGAGAACAAGTTCTGATGATCCACTATGTATTCAAAGAGTTCCGACTTTTTTTTCATACAGTGCAAATTTAGCGTGAGGAGAAGTTCCATCGTGTTGGCGCCACTCTGGGTAGTCTTAGCTGGCATATTTCATCCAGTAGTTTTGTTCGTTTGACAGATCTTGAGAAAAACGCATTATTTTGCAGAGCAATGAATGAACAGAGCTTGCGGGAGAGTTTCTTTCACCTTGACTTGTACTCCGTTTATACCAGAGGCCATGACATCGTAACACTGTGCCACAACTTTGGCCGTGCATTCACACTCCTCTAAAAAGCTCATAATTCGGGCAGCAACCGCTTCTTTGAAAAACCTTTCCTCCACCATCGGTAGTGTAACGCAACACATAAGACATTTGGGCTACATTTCTGATGTCTGTCGTCTCGTCAACCATGATGGTTACAAAGGGGGTTTTCTTCAACTCTTCCTTCATGACATCTGTCATTACATTCGCGACCGCGTGTATCAGGTCATTTAGGATTTTGCTGGAAATGCCTGTGAACACGGTAAACGCAGCCAAATGGCAGTTTAACAGTGCCGAGAAATCTAGTATTTCCAAGTAGTTTCCTTTATTAGCTGATTCTTTACTCATCATGTCCTCTGAATTATTGCCTTCCTAAAAACACAACCGTATGAATAAGGCCCTTTAGAATCTCCCTGTTGTGTCTGACTTTATCACTGTGACCAAGTGTCTCGTTGCGCCGCTGCTCCTTAAGAAGAAGGTCTACTCTGGTTTCCCCAAATGTTTTTAAACTCACTGTAGCTCGCAGGTGTGAACTTGAGTTTTGGTGTTGAAGTGCTGACTTTGTCAAACAGGCTAACTCTTTGAAGCCAGTTGTCCAGGTTGAGCTGTCGTCGGTGCTGAAGAGTAGGCAATTCAAACAGTAAAGCTTTTTTTGTTAGCTGTGACAAATTATCCATGGATAGCGCTCATAATTATTAACTTGAAAATGAGTTGGTCTCCCGGTCTGTACAATATTTAACTTTTCATTAAAAGTTAGTCTCGAAAAGGGCGATGCTAACAATTTAGCCACCACATTAGATTTCCTGGACAGAAGAACAATAGAAGTTAAGGTTGGTACAGAGTATTCAAGTAGGCATATTGTGGAAAATGGTACCCCACAAGGTAGTGTTTGCAGCCCCATACTGTTTAATATTATGATAAATGACATTTTTGATCAGGTAAGCGGAAATGTAGGTAAGTCACTATATGCAGACGATGGAGCACTCTGGGTTAGGGGTCGAAATGTAGAATATCTAAGGGAAAAAAAATGCAAAATGCAATAGAGAAAGTTGAACAATGGACTTATAAATGGGGATTTAAACTCTCAATCCAAAAAACTCAAGTTATATGTTTCTCTAAGCGCCACAAAGTAGTGACACTGAAATTGTATGGACAAGATTTGGAACAGGTTAAGGTGGTGAGGTTTTTAGGAGTTCTCTTTGATGAGAGGCTGACTTGGTGTCAACATATTGATAAGGTCAGAAATAAATGTAAGAAGATCAATAACGTGTTGAGATGCCTATCAGGGTGTGACTGGGGAGCGAGTAGAGCATCGCTAATAAACATTTATCAGGCTCTCATGAGAACTGCCTCTGACTATGGTTGCTTAGCGTATATGTCAGCATCGGAATCTAACCTTAAAAAGCTTGATGTGGAACAGGCACTTCGGATTTGTACTAGAGCATTTAAAACATCACCAGTAACTGCAATACAGGTGGAGGCAGGAGAGATGTCGCTACGTATTAGGAGGGTCAAGATCATGTTGGCGTATTGGACACATTTACAAGGACATAGTATGAAGCACCCCACAAAAACTGTCTTGCAAGAATGCGCAGAGCATAGTAAAAGCAATTTTTACAGTTTCGGATGGGTGGGGAATGCTAAGGCTCAAAATGCAGGTCTCAATCAGTTGCAAATAGGACCCACTGTGGCAATATCAACGATACCACCCTGGAAATTTATAAAACCATCTGTGAATATAAGCTTACAACAAATACTAAAAGAAAACTCAAAAATAATGCCAGAGTGGATAATAGTTCAAAACTATGTAGAGCAGTATCAAGAGGAATTATTTATATTTCCGGATGGATCAAAGCAGCCAGAAACAGGCCGTACTGGTGCAGCATTTTTTATTCCTCGGTATGAAGTAGCAGTCAAAAAGAGGACAACAGACTACCTGTCAGTCTACACAGTGGAGTTAGTAGCAATTTTACTGGCGTTAGGGTGGGTGGAAGAAAATAATCAGAACCAAGGTGTCGTTATAGCCTCAGACAGTTTATCAGCATTATTAAGTATTCAATCTGGAAGAGCATCATGTAGACAAGACCTCATTCATCAAATACTCCACTTGCTTCTCACACTTCATAATAAAATAATAGCAGTCTCCTTCCTTTGGGTTCCTGCTCATGTAGGGGTGGAAGGAAATGAAGCTGTAGATATGCTAGCAAAAAACTCTATAAAGCATGAAACAGTAGATGTGCACATACCAATAAGTAGAGTAGAGGTTAAAACCATCATAAAGCAACATTCACTTAAAATATGGCAGGAATACTGGAACACAGCGGATACAGGACGTCATTTATACAGTATTCAAAATCAAGTAGTCACAAGAATGAAGAAGGGCAGAAGCCCAAGGGAGGAGATGTTAGTTTCACGTCTTAGAATGGGTCACAGTGGTTTAAATACAACGTTGTACAGAATAGGAAAACACCCCACTGGATTATGCACTTATTGTAATGTACAAGAGACAGTGAAGCATATATTGTTAGACTGAATTAAAGGCACAAATGGATGAACAAAGCGTTACACTTGAGCATTTATTAGGGAAAACATCTGGGAAAACATCTGGGAAAACACAAGTTATTAATTTAGTTTTTGAAAAAAACCGGGCTAAGCGAAATAATTTAACCGGATATATATATATATATATATATATATTTTTTTTTTTTTAACTTATATATTTTTCTATTTTTTATTATTATTATTATTTATTTATATATATATATTTTTTTACTCCATTATCTCCTCTGATGTCATTCTAATGCCCAACAATCCAGTCTAGTAGGTGGCGTTAATGCACCTTTGAGATGAGTTGCCAACCGCCAATAAAACCTGAAAGAAGAAGAAGAATACCGGAAGTAGCTAACCGCGGCCATATTGTTGACATCTCCGTTGCTAGTGGCGGATTTGAGTTGAGCAGCTGATCACAGTAGCGTAATGGCTTCATCTCGTCATTATCAAGAGAAGATGAGCTTGGTTGGTGTGGACCCATATCGAATAGACCCAAAAACATTTAGTAAATATCCGTCATTACTGCCAGCCGTAACGTATCCGGATATTTATAACTATCTTGTTAATACGCAACTATTTTATCTCTGGCAAGGTCGGCTAACTTTCTACATTTGTTCCACCAACGACATCGTCAAACATTGTCGTGATCGCAGAGGTATATAAATGTTTGTTTGATGTTTTTATGATCTGATAGCCTACTTAACGTTACATGCATAACTTACCCTGATGATGTTTTCTAGCTAACGTTAGAATATAAGATCAACAACAACTGAAGCTATAACGTTAGTTTCTTTGTTTCTGCTTCAGAGACCATACCACAATATATGAAAATCTTTTGAAACTGTGCTTAAAACCTAGGCATGGGAACTGCAATTTTCCATATAATAAGAATAGAAGCTGACATTGATCATATGTGATAAAATGATGGGCACAGACTTTGCTGTGAGGTAGCCTATCTAACCATCATTTTACCTAAGGTAAGTTTTGGAAGCAGTTTGATACCAGTGGACTGTAGTACCCATGTTTTTTTTTTTTACCAGTGGACTGTAGTACCCATGTTTTATTGTTTTATACCAGTGGACTGTAGTATGCTTGTTTTATTGTTTTATACCAGTGCATAGTTTTGTTTTATATTCCAAATGTAGGAACTGGCTCCACACCTACCCTGCCCGGCCATCTAGATGTGTGGAAGTTAGTGTATATGCTAATGATCCATCATGTATGACATTCCTAGGAGTGTGTAAACTTAAATTTTGTATTACCATACCATTTTTGTATGTTCTCTATAGTTAAATACTTGAAAATGTATAAATTGACCAATTCAGCACAGTTGGGCAGACTTGATGCAAAATAGTCCAGTGTTGCAATGCTTCACTGGATCAATCTGAAACTTTGCACACACTGCTACCATCTAGTGGCCAAAATCTAAATTGCGCCTAAACTCCTAAACCTTTTTCTTTAGTTTCAAAGATGATGGAACAAAAAAGAAAACCCATGTATTTTTTTGTTTGTATTAACTTTTACCAGATCTAATGTGATATATTAATTTCACATTTCCACAAACTTCAGTGTTTCCTTTCAAATGTTACCAATAATATGCATATCCTTGCTTCAGGTCCTGAGCTACAGGCTGTTAGATTTGGGTATGTCATTTTAAGCGTTAATTGAAGAAAAGGGTCCGATCCTTAAGAGGTTAATAAAGTTAGATCAAAGCTGAATGGTGCTCCTTTAATAAAGTTAGATCAAAGCTGAATGGTGCTCCTTTAATAAAGTTAGATCAAAGCTGAATGGTGCTCCTTTAATAAAGTTAGATCAAAGCTGAATGGTGCTCCTTTAATAAAGTTAGATCAAAGCTGAATGGTGCTCCTTTAATAAAGTTAGATCAAAGCTGAATAGTGCTCCTTTTAATAAAGTTACATCAAAACTGAATCCATGTCTACAAGATCACGATCCACAGCAAAATACACAGGTAGGCTTTGGTAGTTTAACACCATCTGCTCTAACATTCACTGTACATCACTCACACTGATGAGATCAAATGGTTGGTATGCAGATGCTGCATGGAAGTTTTACCCCGTAAAACTTGAATTATAATTCCTGATTGAATGCGATGGCGTTTTGTCTTACAGTAATGTTATACTATGCTGCTATTATATTTATATACATACACAGGTCTTATCCAACATCCTCCCATTCTGTTATATTTATATACGTACACAGGTCTTATCCAACATCCTCCCATTCTGTTATATTTATATACACACAGGTCTTATCCACCATTCTGTTATTATATTTATATACGCACAGGTCTTATTCTGTTATATTTATACACATGCAGGTCTTATCCAACATCCTGCCATTCTGTTATTATATTTATACACATGCAGGTCCTTATCCAACATTCTTTTCTAATCCCATTTCTAATCTATTAATGTTCTGACAACTTTAAAAGTGAAGAAACAGGTGTGGTGCCTCCCTCCTGCTGGGAGGTGGACTAGATTACTAATCTACCTTCTGACAGACACTGGGATAGGGTAAGGTCACAGGTCCTAATCTACCTTCTGACAGACACTGGGATAGGATAAGGTCACAGGTCCTAATCTACCTTCTGACAGACACTGGGATAGGGTAAGGTCACAGGTTTTATCTACCTTCTGACAGACACTGGGATAGGGTAAGGTCACAGGTCCTAATCTACCTTCTGACAGACACTGGGATAGGGTAAGGTCACAGGTTTTAATCTTGCGTATGCCCCATCAAGACATTTGTCAGTCTGTCATTGTGATAAACACATTTCACTCATATTGTTAGTCATAACAATTCAGCTTGTAAATGCTGGTATCTAACAAATCAGGGTCAACACATTCTGAAATCATTTCAAGAAATATAGCATTGAAATTGGCACCATGGTACAACTGACTCAGCAACCAACAGTCCATATTAATAATAATAATAATAATAAATGCCATTAACTCTTTACAATCGTATCCATATACGGGTTGAAATTGGAATGCAGTGGCTGTACATTAACATGCTTTCAATGTGGCAAAAAGTACAGCAAATGTTAAATGCACATAAAATCAACAGTGTAATGTTTGGATTCAGTTGTGTCAGGTGAACTGTTGAGTCCTCAACTTTAGTCTAATAATCTTTCCAAGTTTCCTTTCAATTGCTACCAGGCCGTTCATATTTCATCTGGAAGACATTTCAATTTTACCCAAAGCATGGTGTGATTGGTTGATGGATAGGTCATTCAACCCCTAGGCCTAGCGTGATTGGTTGCTCGAGGGTTGGTGTATGTGTTTTCATGTGTTTCACTAGGCACCTATGATAGGAGAACCTCTCACCACATAGATCACACCTATAGGGCTTCTCTCCTGTATGTGTTCTCATGTGTGTAGTCAGAGTATCTGACCTGGGAAACCTCTTCCCACACTGATCACAGCTGTAAGGCTTCTCCCCAGTGTGTGTAAGCTGGTGCTTCTTCAATGCCCCAGAGCGAGCAAAGCGCTTCCCGCACTCAGAGCAGTGGTAAGGCTTCTCCCCGGTGTGCGAGCGCTGGTGTAGAGTCAGGCTTCCCGATTCAGCGAAGCTCTTCCCACACTGGTCACAGACATACGGTTTCTCTCCTGTGTGCGTCCGCTGGTGTGTTTTGAGCTGGGTCAGGGTGAGGAAGTTCTTGGGACAGTCGGAGCAGTGGTGAGTCTTCTCCCCGTTGTGTGTTCGCATGTGTGCATTGTAGATGTCTAAAGAGTAGTAGCCCTTACCGCACTGCGGGCAAAGGTGAGACCTCACTTTAGCATGCGTCTGTTGGTGTACTTTCAGGTGGCCCATTTGGGAGAAACTCCTCCTGCACTGAGCACATTGGTAAGGCTTCTCTCCAGTGTGTGTCCGCTGGTGTGCTTTAAACGTGGCCCGGTGACTGAACGTCTTCCCACAGTGAGAGCACTGGAAAGGTTTCTCTCCCGTGTGAATCCTCTCGTGACTTTTCAAGCCCGACTGTTGGCGGAAGCGCTTCCCGCACTTGGAGCAGAGGTAAGGTTTCCCTCCCGTGTGGATTCTCTGGTGAGTTCTGAGGCCTGATGACGAGGTGAAACTCTCCTCACACTGATCGCAGCCATAATTAGTTTCTCCAGTGTGGACTCGCTGGTGTAATTTCAGACTATGTTTTGTCGAAAATCTTTTCTCACACAGTAAGCAGCTGTAAGGATTCTCTTCTGTGTGGGTTCGCTTGTGTGATAACAGCTGACTTGAGGTACAAACGCTTATCCCACAGTCTGAGCAGGAGTAAGGTTTCTCGCCTGTGTGTCCCCGCAAGTGAACTTTAAACTGGCTTGAATAATGAAAACTCTTCCCACATTGATCACAGTTATAAGGGTTCTCTCCTGTATGGATTCTCTGGTGTCTTTTTAGTTCTGATGAAGATTTGCAACTCTTCCCACAGACAGAGCAGCAGTGATGTTTCATCCCTGTGGGTCTCCACTCATGTTTCTCGATGTGTTCTGATCTGGAGAGACTTTTCTCTGCCTCGTCAGAATCAGGATTTTGTTCAGGCTCCCCAGAGGATCCAGGGTAGTCACATCTCTCTCCTGTGTAAATGAAAAAGTGAATAAAACAGTGAATACAATGAAATTTCCCCCCCAGGGGATCAATAAAGTATCTATCTATCTTATTCATAAACTATCAGTCCTAGAGAAGTTAAATCACACAGCTGTGTTGTCAAAACAATATAACTTCCTCCCACAGACCACATTATTAAGGCATCAACACACCCCTTAACCCTCCAGACCACATTATTAAGGCATCAACACATCCCTTAACCCTCCAGACCACATTATTAAGGCATCAATACATCCCTTAACCCTCCAGACCACATTATTAAGGCATCAACACATCCCTTAACCCTCCAGACCACATTATTAAGGCATCAATACACCCCTTAACCCTCCAGACCACATTATTAAGGCATCAACACATCCCTTAACCCTCCAGACCACATTATTAAGGCATCAACACATCCCTTAACCCTCCAGACCACATTATTAAGGCATCAACACATCCCTTAACCCTCCAGACCACATTATTAAGGCATCAACACACCCCTTGACCCTCCAGACCACATTATTAAGGCATCAACACATCCCTTAACCCTCCAGACCACATTATTAAGGCATCAACACACCCCTTAACCCTCCAGACCACATTAGTAAGGCATCAACACATCCCTTAACCCTCCAGACCACATTATTAAGGCATCAATACACCCCTTAACCCTCCAGACCACATTATTAAGGCATCAACACATCCCTTAACCCTCCAGACCACATTATTAAGGCATCAACACACCCCTTAACCCTCCAGACCACATTAGTAAGGCATCAACACATCCCTTAACCCTCCAGACCACATTATTAAGGCATCAACACACCCCTTGACCCTCCAGGACTTACTTTGATCAGTGAAATCTCCCTCTTCCTCCTCATCTCCTCTCACAGTTCCACTCAGCCCGGGTGTTTTCCTGCAGTCGTCCAGCCACACAGACGCCCTCTTCAGACCCCGCAGTAAGGTACTACCAGGAGAGGCATGACCCGGGGACTGGAGGGAGGAGGGGGGTGAGGGGAGGTAGAAAGAGAGACTAGATGAAGCAGGGAGGGAAACACTCCTCCTACCTGTAAAGCAGTGGTCACCATGCCAACGATAAAGCCTTGCTCTCCTATTTATTAAAGCAGTGGTCACCATGCCAACGATAAAGCCTTGCTCTCCTATTTATTAAAGCAGTGGTCACCATGCCAACGATAAAGCCTTGCTCTCCTATTTATTAAAGCAGTGGTCACCATGCCAACGATAAAGCCTTGCGCTCCTATTTATTTAAATGAATCTTGTGCTGTTGGCAGTAGTTACACTTGATACCGCTTCCCTGCGCGCTGGGTAGGCAAAGTGTTCCCACACAATCTCCGCCTACCCAGAGAGCTAAATCAAGTGTGCCTACTGCGCTGGCCAATTGGATAGCTCAAATCACGTGGCCTGAACCTTCCTCTACCCCACAGCAAAGTCTGATACAAGCCTACGTGAGATTTCATAACTTTTAAAACCACGACCAGAGAGACAGACAAAAAATATAGCAAAGAGCTGTTATGAGTTAATGTTTAAGTTGTTATTCATTGCTGTCAACACATTTTTTATTCATCGCTGTCAACACGGTTTTTATTCAGCGTTGTCAACGCAGTTTTTATTCAACACTGTCAACACGATTTTTATTCAACATGGTTTTTATTCAACACTGTCAACACGGTTTTTATTCAACACTGTCAACACGGTTTTTATTCAACACTGTCAACACGGTTTTTATTCAACACTGTCAACACGGTTTTTATTCAACACTGTCAACACTGTTTTTATTCAACACTGTCAACACGGTTTTTATTCTGACTGTCAACACGGTTTTTATTCTGACTGTCAACACGGTTTTTATTCTGACTGTCAACACGGTTTTTATTCTGACTGTCAACACGGTTTTTATTCTGACTGTCAACACAGTTTTTATTCTGACTGTCAACACGGTTTTTATTCTGACTGTCAACACAGTTTTTATTCTGACTGTCAACACAGTTTTTATTCTGACTGTCAACACGGTTTTTATTCTGACTGTCAACACGGTTTTTATTCATCACTGTCAACAGATAAAACGCGCTTCTCCCCACTTCCACTTCCACTTCCACTTCCACTTCCACTTCCACTTCCACTTCCACTTCCACTTCCACTTCCACTTGCGCTACAACTATCACTACAGCTGCAATAGCGGCTCTTCGTGTTGATTTTAATATCAAGGATTATTTCACTTTCTCTGGTCATAGGAACAATATGAATCTGCATGAGGCAGAAATAGTGCTATGCAACTCGAGTTTCGCCATCAGGTGGAAGACAGCGTTCCCGCTCTCTTGTCGGTCTCACCGGAGGAAAGGAGAGAGCAGGGACTGTGAGAGAAGGACCCTCTGCTGAGACTGACCTTCAGATGCAGGTTCCATCAGTCCAGTAAAATAAATAAGAACATTATTTCAATTTATGCTCAGCTGTGCCTCGCAAGTAATACAACAACTGATCTATTTTATTATAGCTCAGGTTTTTAAATATAATATGGTCTGAGAAGAACAATATTGGCATCTAAAACATAGCCAATATGCTGTGATAATGTATTAGCATATTAGCATTACTGCACAAACCTCATGCCTACAGAACTGGTTTTATTTGGTTAATGTTGCATAGGCTTACTTTAATTTTGTTGTGTTTTTAAAAAAATCTGAGCGGTAGATCTCGGCTTGTTATTTAACACTGAACGTGACCTTGACTCAGAAAAGGAAGGTGTCCACTGATGTAAAGGAATTTTGAAATCTCAAAAGTCTTTCCATGATTCCTCAATCAGGCTATTCTGCCTCCTCAAAAAGCATTGGAGTCCAAAAGGAGGAACCTCACATCTTCTACTCCAATGTGTGTATAGGAGGAGGTTGAATCAAGTGGAATCCAGGACAGACTGTTGAGAAACAAAATACTTTTTGACTGGGATGTACTCACACCACTCTCCCTCTGCCCTGGTGTGTGCCTCTCTGGAGATGACTCCGCCTCCAGCCTGTTCACAGGAAACCAATCATTGTTCTCCATGTCCCATTCTTCGCCACAGGTTGTAGCATCGTCATCATAATCATCAGACTGGTTGGGACTCATGGGTGCCACACTAGATTCTTCCTGTATCTTTCTGATGTCCTCTTTCAGTTGGAGTAACCAAGACATTCCCTGCTCCTCAGATTTCACACAATCTGCATTTTCCCACATTTCCTCCATGATTTTACGTCGCAACGAGCGATGGTTCTTCTCTTTAACTTGGGAGCCATCTATTCCACAACGTTCACACAGGTATCGTAAATTATCCTCGGTTAGAGTAAATAAACTCTGTTCGATTTCATCCAACAGTGTTTCCTTCTCTCCACTCATGTTGTCCTGCTGGTGGAAACAATGACAATGCAATCAATGGCAAGACAGCAGGAAGTCCATCCACTTTAGATGACCTGTAGTAGAAGAAGACAGCAGGAAGTCCATCCACTTTAGATGACCTGTAGTAGAAGAAGACAGCAGGAAGTCCATACACTTTAGATGACCTGTAGTAGAAGAAGACAGCAGGAAGTCCATACACTTTAGATTACCTGTAGTAGAAGGAGACAGCAGGAAGTCCATCCACTTTAGATGACCTGTAGTAGAAGAAGACAGCAGGAAGTCCATACACTTCATATGACCTGTAGTAGGAGGAGACAGCAGGAAGTCCATACACTTTAGATGACCTGTAGTAGAAGAAGACAGCTGGAAGTCCATACACTTTAGATGACCTGTAGTAGAAGGAGACAGCAGGAAGTCCATCCACTTTAGATGACCTGTAGTAGAAGAAGACAGCAGGAAGTCCATACACTTTAGATGACCTGTAGTAGAAGAAGACAGCAGGAAGTCCATCCACTTCATATGACCTGTAGTAGAAGAAGACAGCAGGAAGTCCATACACTTCATATGACCTGTAGTAGAAGAAGACAGCAGGAAGTCCATACACTTCATATGACCTGTAAAAGAATGACACATCACATCACAGTATTGACAGTTGAATAATATGATTATTTAGAACATGTATTTAGCAGTGTTCTCTTCTCATCACATAATGCTTCTACTGGAGTAGATCTACAAAAACATTTCAATTAAATTATAAGGTGGCTATTCACGGACTGCCACCTGTCTACAATACAGCGTAGTGGCATCCTCTCCTGAAAACATTTCAATTAAATTATAAAGGTGGTTATTCATAGACTGACGCCTGTCTACAATACAGCGTCCAATACAACAGTAAATAGAGCTGAACATATTGAGAAGTCACCTTGTCAGAGATAAATTTACACGGTTATCAAAAGGTCACGCCAGGCTAAGCCTACACTTAACACAGTCCTTATTTTAAGTGTTTCTAAAATCCACCAAAAAATGAATGGTGGACAAATGTGTTTAACCGCTAGGTTTTATGGATATTATGACTCTGTAGTTACAGTAGTACTCTAGCTATTCTTCATTTTTGCAACGGGGCATTATCTAAATAAAAAGGTTGAATTAAAAAATGACTAGCTACGTTCAGCGAGGACTAGTCAGTAACAGGAATGTTCGTGTTACAGTCACTGTCGTGTTTATTTACACTTCAAAGATGGTATTGGTTTCTTCATATGAAGGCTGAAAACCCAGCCACGTCATTCATAGGTGCAGATGATTGTCCCGTTCTTGAACATAAATAAGCCAACTTACCAGGTGAGTTACCTTGTAGAACAAACAGCTAGGTAGCTGGCAAGCCTAGATAACTAGCTAACTATATCTCTTCAGTTTCAGCTAATGATCCTTTACGTCCAAACAAAGCTGTCCTGTGGCTGTTGTATTTTTGATATTAAGAGGATAATATCTTGCTTGAAGGCTACTAGTGTAGCACGACTGTCAGCTAATATCTTTAGCAGGGCAGGGCAGCCACTTCCGCCTTGACTGACGTTGTTGCGTTCAGTCACGCAGACCAAAACAATCGAGTATCGACATAGAATATAAAATGGATGATGCTTCGTGTAACCGTAATCTTACACTTCAGGTAAAAATTGATGTATTTTTATTTGTTCTCTTAAGAATTTGTAAAGTGACAAAAAAGTAATTCAAAAGTTCATATGAGCTTTGTATTTGATCTTATTACAAAGAGGTACCTTATTTACATGTTAACTATTACTATGACATTGGTCAAACACTTCACACAATTATCAAAAAGGCTCCGATCTTACATTTGGCCTCGGCCCTACGCAGGGGAGCATAAAGATATGGGGATGAAGATATAGCTCGTTTCCCCCTGCTCAGACGTTGCATTCCGAGTCTTTTCGGTGAGCCGGCTCATCTGCTCTTTGTTCAAAAATACTTAAAAAACGACCTAGAACTATCAACTAAAATGCTATTCTTAAATATAAAGCGCCAAAAGTAGGCTACAGTTATGTCAGATCATGAAATGTGCCTTCAAATAAAGATTGTTATACCTGTTCAAAAAAGAGCATCAGCATGGACCAGAATGACCCCCTCTCCCCACTATGTATTGTTTCTGCAGTGAGGATTCACCCTCTTTAGATACATATTTAGTCAATTATCTGCAGGTAATGGTTGTTCTGAGCTCATAAAGCAGTAGCCGCAGTATGCAAATCAGGGAGACAAATTAACGGCTCTTTCACCGATGCGAGTCGGTTCCCGACGTTCACCTAAAAGATCAGTTCAAAACGAGCGAACGACCCGGTTGTGTGCGTGTCATTGACTGGCAGATTGCTGTAGAGTGGAATCAGTGTCCGGGAGCGACTTCACCATTCATTTTCTGGATTCAGGTTCACTTAAACATCGGTCTAAGCTTTGTTTTATTATTGACAATTACAGATGATTTCGGGATTGTATATCGATTCTCTCTCCTTAAATAGTTGTCATCTTATGTATTTGTTTCAGTCTCTGAATAGCTTTATCAAACTTTTTCGACGCCAGCTCCTGATATCAGGGCATAAAAACTACAACCAGTCAGTGTCTTGAATTAGCCTAGTGAGCATGTGCGCCCAGGTATATCCTGTCCCAAGCTTGTTTTGCCACATTAAACTAGCTGAACTATGTAAGTTTTCGTCCTCATTGACAAACTTAATAAATACTGCACCCTCAACTTCAAACTCATTTGCTACTTAACGCGGATCCAAGTTCAGTTTTGAGATCCACCGGCATCATTGATGTAGGGTTAGCTGGACGTTTCCTACTGGTCTCGGAACTGTGACAATGGCCAGCATCTCCCTGCGTGGCACGATGGGATATGTAGTGATTATCTTGTACCCTTAACCTTTTTTAAACTGACAATTTTATTTTTTGATTGATTCAGACTTTATTAATATAATGAGTAATCCAGGAATAGCAACTCTACAGGGCGCAATGACTACAATAAATGGCTAAATTGCTTTTAAAATATATATATATTTATTTAACTAGGCAAGTCAGTTAAAAACGAATTCTTATTTACAATGACGGCTTACCCTGGCCAAACTCGGACGACGCTGGGCCAATTGTGCGCCCTATGGGACTCCCAATCACGGCCGGTTGTGATACAGTCTGGATTCGAAGAAGGTTGTCTGTAGTGACACCTCTAGCACTGAGATGCAGTGTCTTAGACAACTGCGCCACTTGGGAGCCCAAGGGTCTGCAGAACTCCTTCTCACCACGCTATAACATATGATGTGGTTAGCTGATAGGTAAAATACATATCCAGGCGTTGTAAGAGCCTAGTTAAATAAAGGTAAAATGAATAAAATCATTTTGTAAATGTTATGTGTCACACACGATCTCAGACACTACTGTCCCGATCTTGGGTGAATGATGTCCTGCCCTAGAGATCCGGCATTTACAAAATTACACTGACTGACCAGATGGTGGCACTATAACAAGATAATTAAAATGCAAACTTTCAAAAGCCATGCCCCTCACCCCGTTTGACCTAAAGTCATGAGATTCGGTACATAGATCCTTCTCCTCACAAGGAACACATTTGCCTCAGGGACCCATAAGGTCCGCCATGACGATTTTCCGCCATTTAGAACTTTGTGAAAAACATTTAAAACGTTACTCCTCTGGAACCGAATGACCGATCTGCAGGAAACTTGATATGTGTCCTCTATGGACAAAGGTCTCGTAAGGCAATATATTCCAGGCTAGTAGCAGCACTTCGTACTCCTCTGCCTCCATGCAATGCACACTGTATACGGAATAGAAAGCGGGCTATTTTACTGAGACTACAGAGGGATCATAAGAACTGATGCCTGAGAGGATGGAGGTGTGAGGTGATTCAGACCTCTGCTGTTTGACTTCTTTCTCTGCCTGCGGGGGTTCTCTCTACGCCTGCGGGGGTTCTCTCTACGCCTGCGGGGGTTCTCTCTACGCCTGCGGGGGTTCTCTCTACGCCTGCGGGGGTTCTCTCTACGCCTGCGGGGGTTCTCTCTACGCCTGCGGGGGTTCTCTCTACGCCTGCGGGGGTTCTCTCTACGCCTGCGGGGGTTCTCTCTACGCCTGCGGGGGTTCTCTCTACGCCTGCGGGGGTTCTCTCTACGCCTGCGGGGGTTCTCTCTCTGGCTGCGGGGGTTCTCTTTTTGCCTGTGTGGGTTCTTTGATGACTCTTCAGGTTTCCTGACTGAGCAAATCTCTTCCCACATATATCACATTTATAACGTTTCTCTCCAGTGTGTGTTCTCTTGTGTACAGTCAGCAGTCCTGACAAGAGAATCTCTTCCTGCATAGATCACAGCTGTAGGGTTTCTCTCCAGTGTGCACTCGTTGGTGCATTTTCAATTCTACTGGCTGAATAAAGTTCTTCCCACATTGAGCACAGCGGGGGTGTTTCTTCCCTGTGTGCCTACGCATGTGTACATTCAGGGATCCCATATGTGTGAAGCTCTTCCCACATCGATCACACAGGAAGACAGGGTTCTCTCTGGGGTGTACATGCTGGTACTTTCTCAACTGTCCTTTGGAACCATATCTCTTCTCACACTGTTCACAACTAAGACTTCTCCCCAGTGTGTATATGCTTGTGTTTAGTCAGGAATCCGGATGAAGCAAAGCTCTTCCCACATTGATCACAGACAAATGGTTTCTCACCTGTGTGTATACGCTTGTGTATATTCAGGTCTCCTGAACAAGCAAAACTCTTTCCACATTGATCACAGACATGAAAACCCTCCCACATATGTTTTCTCTGGTGGTGTCGTGCTAGGTCTTCTGAATGAGTGAAACTCCACTCACAGTGCTTACAGCTGTATATAGCACAGCTACAAGGTTTCTCTCCGGTGTGTGTTGGCTTATGCAAAGTCAGTGTTCCTGAGTTAGTAAATCTCTTCCCACATTGATCACAGCCAAATGGTTTCTCTCCTGTGTGTGTTAGCTTGTGTTCAGTCAGGGAATCAGCTCGTGCAAAACTCTTCTCACATTGATCACAGCGATAAGGTTTCTCTCCAGTGTGTGTCCGCTTGTGTCTTGTCAGTGTTCCTGACAAACAGAAACTCTTTCCACATATAGCACAGACATATGGTCTCTCTCCTGTGTGAACTCTTTGGTGTCTTTTTAGGCTTCCTGACTGAGTGAAAGTCTTCTCACATACATCACAGCTGTAAGGTCGCTGGATCACTTTCAACCCTGGAGCATTACAAGATGATAAGCCCCTCCCACTGAGCGAGTGACCATTAGGGCTGTCCCCTGTGAAACAAAGACATGACGTTAAGGTTCCTTATATGTACCAAAGTATATTCCCTATCCAGCACAGATGAGCTGCTATACAACACTGAATAGCTACGTTTTGCAAATATGTGTCAATTCATTAATATTGATCAATCAATGAACTGTTACAGAATCAGATTGTAGTCTAATCCACACACACACCATTGTTCTTACTCAATGACTTCAAATCTGAATCTCCATATCCCTCCTCTTCTCCTCCGCCTCCTCTCGTAGTTCCTCTTAGCCCCAGTGTTTTCCTGCAGTCCACCAGACGCACAGACACCCTCTTCAGACCCAGAAGTAAGGCACTACCGGGAGAGGCACAACCTGAGGACTTCAGGAGAGGGTAGGGGGGCACGAGAGACGTGTCCTGGAACCACAAAAATAAAAACAATCAATTTAGGGTGGGAAACACTCTCCTACCCGACAAGGAATTTAGAATCCTCAAAAGTCTCAGCAGTCTTTGCTTGATTCCTCTCATTCTCTGGACTTCCTGCTAAATATGCATTGGAGGAGAGAGTCCAAGAGGAGGGGCCTCAGATTTTCTCCTCCAATGCATTTCCAAAAATGAGAGTAATCAAGGAAAGACTGAGAAACACTTTCTGGGAAATACTCACACCACTCTCCCTGTGCTCTGGGGTGTGTCTCTCTGGAGATGACTCTGCCTCCGGCCCATTGCTAAGAAACCAATCCTTGTTTTCCACGTCCCATTCTTCATCGCAGTCTGTAGCTTCGTCATCAGACTGGCTGGGACTCATGGGTGCCACACTAGATTCTTCCTGTATCTTTCTGATGTCCTCTTTCAGTTGGAGTAACCAAGACATTCCCTGCTCCTCAGATTTCACACAATCTGCATTTTCCCACATTTCCTCCATGATTTTACGTCGTAATGAGCGATGGTTCTTCTCTTTAACTTGGGAGCCATCTATTCCACAAAGTTCACACAGGTATCGCAAATTATCCTCGGTTAGACGGTGTAAACTCTGTTCTATTTCTTCCAACAATGTTTCCTTCTCTCCACTCATGTTGTCCTGCTGGTGGAAACAATGACAATGCAATCAATGGCAAGACAGCAGGAAGTCTATACACTTTAGATGACTTGTAGTAGAAGAAGACAGCAGGAAGTCCATCCACTTTATATGACCTGTAGTAGAAGGAGACAGCAGGAAGTCCATCCACTTTAGATGACCTGTAGTAGAAGAAGACAGCAGGAAGTCCATCCACTTTAGATGACCTGTAGAAGAAGGAGACAGCAGGAAGTCCATCCACTTTAGATGACCTGTAGTAGAAGAAGACAGCAGGAAGTCCATCCACTTTAGATGACCTGTAGAAGAAGAATGATACATCACATCACAGTATTGACAGTTGAATAATATGATTATTTAGAGCATGTATTTAGCAGTGTTCTCTTCTCATCACATAATGCTTCTACTGGAGTAGATCTACAAGTTGTAGGCTGATCCTAGTTCAGCCACAAGAGGTTGACCCTATGTGTGAGATTCAGATGTTTGGTTGGAATTTGGTGGCTTCACACAATGAGTTGAGAAGAAATGCCAAGTCTGTCAAGTACACAACGAAGGGACTCGTTTAATACAGTTCCATTCTTCATGTCAAAGTAAGTGAGTGTCCAGGGCCCCTATAAGAGAGAGAAGTATTTCCTTAGTCTGTATGTTTATGTAATGTTTTTATTATTAACGTTAGTCTCCTAGTCCACAAGAACCGTTCTCCAGCTAGCAGCAACGTTAGCTTCCCTAGCAACGGACCCGCTAACTGCACCGTGACAAACATTGAACTGCGCCAGGAAAGGCTTTATTGTGAACCCTTGTGTTGGCAAACCCTTTGTGTCATTTTACGCAATTAAATTATAAGGTGGTTATTCATGGACTGCCGCCTGTCTACAATACAACGTAGTGGCATCCTCTCCTGAAAACATTTCAATTAAAAGGTGGTTATTCATGGACTGCCGCCTGTCTACAATACAGCGTCCAATACAACAGTAAATAGAGCTGAACATATTGAGAAGTCACCTTGTCAGAGATAAATTTACACGGTTATCAAAAGGTCACGCCAGGCTAAGCCTACACTTAACACAGTCCTTATTTTAAGTGTTTCTAAAATCCCCCAAAAAATGAATGGTGGACAAATGTGTTTAACCGCTAGGTTTTATGGATATTATGACTCATACTGTAGTGCTCTAGCTATTCTCACTTAAAAATAACACCCATGTCACTTCAATTTGGCCGCAACCAAAAAACTCCTCTGCTTGCAGCATTTCACAACGTCGATTAAAGGCATCGACATGAAAAGACAAATGTATGGTTGATTGGAGCTATTCATTTTTGCAACGGCGCATTATCTAAATAAATAAAGGTTGAATTAAAAAATGACTAGCTACGTTCAGCGAGGACTAGTCAGTAACAGGAATGTTCGTGTTACAGTCACTGTCGTGTTTATTTACACTTCAAAGATGGTATTGGTTTCTTCATATGAAGGCTGAAAACCCAGCCACGTCATTCATAGGTGCAGATGATTGTCCCGTTCTTGAACATAAATAAGCCAACTTACCAGGTGAGTTACCTTGTAGAACAAACAGCTAGGTAGCTGGCAAGCCTAGATAACTAGCTAACTATATCTCTTCAGTTTCAGCTAATGATCCTTTACGTCCAAACAAAGCTGTCCTGTGGCTGTTGTATTTTTGATATTAAGAGGATAATATCTTGCTTGAAGGCTACTAGTGTAGCACGACTGTCAGCTAATATCTTTAGCAGGGCAGGGCAGCCACTTCCGCCTTGACTGACGTTGTTGCGTTCAGTCACGCAGACCAAAACAATCGAGTATCGACATAGAATATAAAATGGATGATGCTTCGTGTAACCGTAATCTTACACTTCAGGTAAAAATTGATGTATTTTTATTTGTTCTCTTAAGAATTTGTAAAGTGACAAAAAAGTAATTCAAAAGTTCATATGAGCTTTGTATTTGATCTTATTACAAATAGGTACTTTATTTACATGTTAACTATTACTATGACATTGGTCAAACACTTCACACAATTATCAAAAAGGCTCCGATCTTACATCGGGGCCTCGGCCCTACGCAGGGGAGCATAAAGATATGGGGATGAAGATATAGCTCGTTTCCCCCTCCTCAGACGTTGCATTCCGAGTCTTTTCGGTGAGCCGGCTCATCTGCCTCGCCAACGGCTCTTTGTTCAAAATACTTAAAAAACGACCTAGAACTATCAACTAAAATTCTCAAATGTAAAGCGCCAAAAGTAGGCTGAAATGTGCCTTCAAATAAAGATTGTTATACCTGTTCAAATTATTAGATCGCCTGCAACAAAAAAGAGCATCATCATGGACCAGAATGACCCCCTCTCCCCACTATGTATTGTTTCTGCAGTGAGGATTCACCCTCTTTAGATACATATTTAGTCAATTATCTGCAGGTAATGGTTGTTCTGAGCTCATAAAGCAGTAGCCGCAGTATGCAAATCAGGGAGACAAATTAACGGCTCTTTCACCGATGCGAGTCGGTTCCCGACGTTCACCTAAAAGATCAGTTCAAAACGAGCGAACGACCCGGTTGTGTGCGTGTCATTGACTGGCAGATTGCTGTAGAGTGGAATCAGTGTCCGGGAGCGACTTCACCATTCATTTTCTGGATTCAGGTTCACTTAAAACATCTGTCTAAGATTTGTTTTATTATTGACAGTTACAGATGATTTCGGGATTGTATATCGATTCTCTCTCCTTAAATAGTTGTCATCTTATGTATTTGTTTCAGTCTCTGAATAGCTTTATCAAACTTTTTCGACGCCAGCTTCTGATATCAGGGCATAAAAACTACAACCAGTCAGTGTCCTGAATTAGCCTAGTGAGCATGTGCGCCCAGCTATATCCTGTCCCAAGCTTGTTTTGCCACATTAAACTAGCTGAACTATGTAAGTTTTCGTCCTCATTGACAAACTTAATAAATACTGCACCCTCAACTTCAAACTCATTTGCTAGTTATACAATCATGTAACTAAGAAATTCGCTGGAAATTAAATTTTAAACCATTTATTGTTTTGTTGAATAGTCATGACTGGTTCGAGCCATGTGTCCTGTCGTATGACAAAGGTGGCGAGGGGATATCATTGCTACTTAACGCGGATCCAAGTTCAGTTTTGAGATCCACCGGCATCATTGACGTAGGGTTAGATGGACGTTTCCTACTGGTCTCGGAACTGTGACAATGGCCAGCCTCTCCCTGCGTGGCTCGATGGGATATGTAGTGATTTTACCAACACACGTCTTGTACCCTTAACCTTTTTTAAACTGACAATTGTATTTTTTGATTGATTCACACTTTATTAATATCATGAGTAATCCAGGAATAGCAACTCTACAGGGCGCAATGACCACAATAAATGGCTAAATTACTTTAAAAATATATATTTAACCTTTTTAACTAGGCAAGTCAGTTAAGAACGAATTCTTATTTACAATGACGGCCTACCCTGGCCAAACTCGGACGACGCTGGGCCAACTGTGCGCCACCCTATGGGACTCCCAATCACGGCCGGTTGTGATACAGTATGGATTCGAACCAGGTTGTCTGTAGTGACACCTCTAGCACTGAGATGCAGTGTCTTAGACAACTGCGCCACTTGGGAGCCCAAGGGTCTGCAGAACTCCTCCTCCTCACCACGCTATAACATATGATGTGGTTAGCTGATAGGTAAAATACATATCCAGGCGTTGTAAGAGCCTAGTTAAATAAAGGTAAAATAAATAAAATCATTTTGTAAATGTTGTGTCACACACGATCTCAGACACTACTGTCCCGATCTTGGGCGAATTATGTCCTGCCCTAGAGATCCGGCATTTGCAAAATTACACTGATTGACCAGGCACTATAACAAGCGAAATAAAATGCTAACTTTCAAAAGCCATGCCCCTCACCCCGTTTGACCTAAAGTCATGAAATTCGGTACATAGATCCTTCTCCTCACAAGGAACACATTTGCCTCAGGGACCCATAAGGTCCGCCATGATGATTTTCCGCCATTTAGAACTTTCTGAAAAACACTTAAAACGTTACTCCTCTGGAACCGAATGACCAATCTGCAGGAAACTTGATATGTGTCCTCTATGGACAAAGGTCTCGTAAGGCAATATATTCCAGGCTAGTAATTAAAACATGGCCACTATTGACCAATAAACATTATGGTGGGCGTGGTCAGGCACAAACGCATATCCAGCAGCACTTCGTACTCTTCTGCCTCCATGCAATGCACACTGTATGCAGGCTATTTTACTGCGACTACAGAGGGATCATAAGAACTGATGCCTGAGAGGATGGAGGTGTGAGGTGATTCAGACCTCCGATGTTTGACTTCTCTCTCCGCCTGCGGGGGTTCTCTCTCCGCCTGCGGGGGTTCTCTCTCCGCCTGCGGGGGTTCTCTCTCCGCCTGCGGGGGTTCTCTCTCCGCCTGCGGGGGTTCTCTCTCCGCCTGCGGGGGTTCTCTCTCCGCCTGCGGGGGTTCTCTCTCCGCCTGCGGGGGTTCTCTCTCCGCCTGCAGGGGTTCTCTTTTTGCCTGAGTGGGTTTTCTGATGACTCTTCAGGTTTCCTGACTGAGCAAATCTCTTCCCACATATATCACATTTATAACGTTTCTCTCCAGTGTGTGTTCTCTTGTGTACAGTCAGCAGTCCTGACTGAGCAAATCTCTTCCTGCATAGATCACAGCTGTAGGGTTTCTCTCCAGTGTGCACTCGTTGGTGCATTTTCAATTCTACTGGCTGAATAAAGCTCTTCCCACATTGAGCACAGTGGTGGGGTTTCTTTCCTGTGTGCCTACGCATGTGTACATTCAGGGATCCCATATGTGTGAAGCTCTTTCCACATCGATCACACAGGAAGACAGGGTTCTCTCTGGGGTGTACATGCTGGTGCTTTCTCAACTCTCCTTTGGAACCATATCTCTTCTCACACTGTTCACAACTGTAAGATTTCTCCCCAGTGTGTATATTCTTGTGTTTAGTCAGGAATCCCGATGAAGCAAAGCTCTTCCCACATTGATCACAGACATATGGTTTCTCCCCAGTGTGTATACGCTTGTGTATATTCAGGTCTCCTGAACAAGCAAAACTCTTTCCACATTGATCACAGACGTATGATTTCTCACCTGTGTGTATACGCTTGTGTATATTCAGGTCTCCTGAACAAGCAAAACTCTTTCCACATTGATCACAGACATGAATACCCTCCCACATATGTTTTCTCTGGTGGTGTCTTGCTAGGTCTTCTGAATGAGTGAAACTCCACTCACAGTGCTTACAGCTGTATATAGCACAGCTACGAGGTTTCTCTCCAGTGTGTGTTGGCTTATGCAAAGTCAGTGTTCCAGAGTTAGTAAATCTCTTCCCACATTGATCACAGACAAATGGTTTCTCTCCTGTGTGTGTTAGCTTGTGTTCAGTCAGGGAATAAGCTCGTGCAAAACTCTTCTCACATTGATCACAGCGATAAGGTTTCTCTCCTGTGTGTGTTTTCTGGTGCCGTTTCAACTTTGCTGATGTAGGGAAGCTCTTCCCACAGTCTGAGCAGTGGAATGTCACTCCGGTGTGTGTTAGCTTGTGTTCAGTCAGGGAACAAGCTTGAGTAAAACGCTTCCCACATTGATCACAGCGATAAGGTTTCTCTCCAGTGTGTGTCCGCTTGTGTATAGTCAATTGTCCTGACGTACGGAAACTCTTTCCACATATAGGACATACATATGGTTTCTCTCCTGTGTGTATTCGCTGGTGTCTAGTCAGTGTTCCTGACATACGGAAACTCTTTCCACATATAGGACAGACATATGGTCTCTCTCCTGTGTGAACTCTTTGGTGTCTTTTTAGGTTTCCTGACTGAGTGAAAGTCTTCTCACATACATCACAGTTGTAAGGTCGCTGGATCACTTTCAACCCTGGAGCATTACAAGATGATAAGCCCCTCCCACTGAGCGAGTGACCATTAGGGCTGTCCCCTGTGAAACAAAGACATTACGTTAAGGTTCCTTATATGTACCAAAGTATATTCCCTATCCAGCACAGATGAGCTGCTATACAACACTGAATAGCTACGTTTTGCAAATATGTGTCAATTCATTAATATTGGTCAATCAATGAACTGTTACAGAATCAGATTGTAGTCTAATCCACACACACACCATTGTTCTTACTCAATGACTTCAAATCTGAATCTCCATATCCCTCCTCTTCTTCTCCTCCTCCTCCTCCTCCTCTCGTAGTTCCTCTTAGCCCCAGTGTTTTCCTGCAGTCCACCAGCAGCACAGACACCCTCTTCAGACCCAGAAGTAAGGCACTACCGGACGAGGCACAACCTGAGGACTTCAGGAGAGGGTAGGGGGACAGAAGAGACGTGTCCTGGAACCACAAAAATAAAAACAATCAATTTAGGGTGGGAAACACTCTCCTACCTGACAAGGAATTTAGAATCCTCAAAAGTCTCAGTCTTTTCTTGATTCCTCTCATTCTCTGGACTTCCTGCTATATATGCATTGGAGGAGAGATTCCAAGAGGAGGAGCCTCAGATTTTCTCCTCCAATGCATTTACAAAAATGAGAGTAATCAAGGAAAGACTGAGAAACACTTTCTGGGAAATACTCACACCACTCTCCCTGTGCTCTGGGGTGTGTCTCTCTGGAGATGACTCTGCCTCCGGCCCATTGCTAAGAAACCAATCCTTGTTTTCCACGTCCCATTCTTCATCGCAGTCTGTAGCTTCGTCATCAGACTGGTTGGGACTCATGGGTGCCACACTAGATTCTTCCTGTATCTTTCTGATGTCCTCTTTCAGTTGGAGTAACCAAGACATTCCCTGCTCCTCAGATTTCACACAATCTGCATTTTCCCACATTTCCTCCATGATTTTACGTCGTAATGAGCGATGGTTCTTCTCTTTAACTTGGGAGCCATCTATTCCACAATGTTCACACAGGTATCGTAAATTATCCTCGGTTAGACGGTGTAAACTCTGTTCTATTTCTTCCAACAATGTTTCCTTCTCTCCACTCATGTTGTCCTGCTGGTGGAAACAATGACAATGCAATCAATGGCAAGACAGCAGGAAGTCCATCCACTTTAGATGACCTGTAGTAGAAGAAGACAGCAGGAAGTCCATACACTTCATATGACCTGTAGTAGAAGAAGACAGCAGGAAGTCCGTCCACTTTAGATGACCTGTAGTAGAAGAAGACAGCAGGAAGTCCATCCACTTTAGATAACCTGTAGTAGAAGGAGACAGCAGGAAGTCCGTCCACTTTAGATGACCTGTAGTAGAAGAAGACAGCAGGAAAAATTGCAAACATGAAAAATGTCATTTGTCATTTAAGCATTTACATTAGATTTTTAAATGTGTCAGTGTTGTACTGGATTGTATTTTGGAACATGGAAATGAAATATCAAACACACTTTGCTATGTATTTTTCAAATTGGCCAACAATTTACATACTCAACCATGAAAATACCCATTTAGGAAATACATACCCAGTTAGGAAAATGAATTGCAAACATATAGATTTATCATTTGCCCATTTAGATTTCTAGTTGTGTTTCGGCAGCTCAATGCTTCCATATACAGTACTTGCCCGATGTAAAGAACTGAATTCACACCTCGACTAATGATGTCATATCAACATGGTCGCAATCAAATCAACTACAAAACATATTCCGGTATGATTTTTTCAGCAATTCATAACGTCGTTTAAAGGCATCGACATGAGAATAAAACTAACGTTATGGTTGATTTGAGCTATTTATCTTGTAAACGGAGCAATATCAGACTAGCTAAAGTTTAAATCAAATGTTAACACTGTCATACTCCCAATGCCGGGTTTGGTTAGACTTCACAAAACTGGAATTGGTCACATTATCGCCATAACTAGACTGTAAACATTCGTCGTTCATAAGGGAACACAAACATAAATCCGGCTAAAGCGGTGGTTGAACAAAATCCAGCCAACTGACCAGATTCCTTGAAGAAAAGACAGCTAACGTTACGTAGCTAGCAAGTCTCTGTCCACCGTGTTATTCCACGTGGAAAGGGAGGTAGGATATATCTCGTCAGTTTCGGCTAATGGTACTTTTCTACGGCGTTGTAATGTTGAGATTAAGATGAGAATATCTTGCTTGAAAGCTACTAGCACGACTCTTTTAGCTGGATCCCATCGTTAGTAGCAGGGCAGCAACTTCCGCATTAACTGGCTTTGTTCCGGTCAGCCACACAGGCCAGAGAAATCGAGTATCGACATAGCAGAGCCAGAAGAGGAAGCGAGACATCCAATTCGCTGTTTGTTTTTTCGGCACTCCCTAACACACGCCACTTTAATACAGCTACAACTTTTCGCAGCAGGTTAGGATAATTAATGCAGCGGGTTTGGAAAAGGGTTAGGAAAAATGCTTTACTAACCTGCCACGAAGTCACTTATATGGAAGTCGGATGTTTTTAGGGAGTCGCGTTTTTTTCTGATTCTATATGGTAAATGGTGCCTGAGTGAACTATCTTCATTCAGGCCCCATTTCATCTCCTTTCCTCTCATACTGACCACACTGTATCAGTCTCTCTCTCTCATACTGACCACACTGTGTCAGTCTCTCTCTCTCTCATACTGACCACACTATCAGTCTCTCTCTCTCATACTGACCACACTGTATCAGTCTCTCCCTCTCATACTGACCACACTGTATCAGTCTCTCTCCTTCTCTCTCATACTGACCACAATGTGTCAGTCTCTCCCTCTCATACTGACCACACTGCATCAGTCTCTCTCCTTCCCTCTCAGTCCCTATAGCAACAGTCCCCATAGCCCCCGTCCCCTCCTTCCCTATAGCAACCGTCCCTATAGCAACAGTTCCTATAGCCCCAGTCCCCATAGCCCCAGTCCCCATAGCAACGTCCCTATAGCAACCGTCCCCATAGCAACCGTCCCCATAGCAACCGTCCCCATAGCAACCGTCCCTATAGCCCCAGTCCCTATAGCCTCCTTCCCTATAGCAACAGTTCCTATAGCAACAGTCCCCATAGCCCCAGTCCCCATAGCAACAGTCCCTATAGCAACAGTCCCTATAGCCCCAGTCAGTATCTGGACACCTATCTGTTTCATGAGATTGGAGTACCTCATATATCATATATTGTCTACTCCGTGAACTAAAATACTTCAGACTCAGAACAAATAACTACCCTATCCTGCTTCACTTCCCCCACCCACTACAAGGCCATCAGCTCTGCATACAGCCAGGCAAGGCCAACAGTGCTGTCATCAGCTCTGCATACAGCCAGGCAAGGCCATCAGTACTGTCATCAGCTCTGCATACAGCCAGGCAAGGCCATCAGTACTGTCATCAGCTCTGCATACAGCCAGGCAAGGCCATCAGTACTGTCATCAGCTCTGCATACAGCCAGGTAAGGCCAACAGTACAGAATCTGGGAACATTTGTTAAAACTAACAGCTCAAAAACCACATGGAATCTGGGAACAGTTGTTATACTAATAACTGGTTAGAGCATTGGGTTACCACCGAGATAAGTGTAACAACCCTTTTCTGTTAATCACTGCAATCAAAATCACGTTGAAATCAAACTAACACTATTCAAAGTTCAGACGGAATCTCAGAATCACGTTGAAATCAAACTAACACTATTCAAAGTTCAGACGGAATCTCAGAATCACGTTGAAATCAAACTAACACTATTCAAAGTTCAGACGGAATCTCAGAATCACGTTGAAATCAAACTAACACTATTCAAAGTTTAGACGGAATCTCAGAATCACGTTGAAATCAAACTAACGCTATTCAAAGTTCAGACGGAATCTCAGAATCACGTTGAAATCAAACTAACGCTATTCAAAGTTCAGACGGAATCTCAGAATCACGTTGAAATCAAACTATCACTATTCAAAGTTCAGATGGAATCTCAGAATCATGTTGAAATCAAACTAACACTATTCAAAGTTCAGACGGAATCTCAGAATCATGTTGAAATCAAACTAACACTATTCAAAGTTCAGACGGAATCTCAGAATCATGTTGAAATCAAACTAACACTATTCAAAGTTCAGACGGAATCTCAGAATCACGTTGAAATCAAACTAACACTATTCAAAGTTTAGACGGAATCTCAGAATCACGTTGAAATCAAACTAACACTATTCAAAGTTCAGACGGAATCTCAGAATCACGTTGAAATCAAACTATCACTATTCAAAGTTCAGATGGAATCTCAGAATCATGTTGAAATCAAACTAACACTATTCAAAGTTCAGACGGAATCTCAGAATCATGTTGAAATCAAACTAACACTATTCAAAGTTCAGACGGAATCTCAGAATCATGTTGAAATCAAACTAACACTATTCAAAGTTCAGACGGAATCTCAGAATCACGTTGAAATCAAACTAACACTTTTCAAAGTTCAGACGGAAATATTGTGTAGTGATGTAATTCTTCACTGGTTCAGTCTGAAACGTTGCACACTGCTTCCATCTTGTGGACATCATCTAAATTACACCTAGGATCACTATCTAGCCTTTCTTTTGCATTTCAAAGTTGATTACCAGATCTAATGTGTTATATTCTCCTACATTAATTTCACATTTCCACAAGCTTCAAATAAGAATATGCATATCCTTGCTTCAGGTCCTGAGCTACAGGCTGTTAGATTTGGGTTTGTCATTTTAGGCAGAATTTAAATAAAAAAAGGGTCCTTCCTTAAGAGGTTTCAACATATGCATTCAATTAAAACATGAACTCTTACTATAACATTGTTAAAATATTCTACATAATTTAATTGACAATATGAGCCCATGAAATAAAATACTAATAAGCGAAGTTAATCGCACATACATCACAGCTGTACCACTTCTCTCCAGTGTGACTCCTACTATTGTGTATTGCCAGAGTGAAGTTCATCCAACATTGATCACAGATGTATGGTTTCTCTCTGCTGTGTGCTCTTCAGTGTATTTTCAAATCACCTGGATGAGCGAATCTCTTCCCACATTGGTCCCAGCTGTAAGGCTTCTCACCGGTGTGTCTGCGCATGTGTAGATTCAGGGTGCTTTGTCGAGAAACTAATTCCACAGACATAGCAGCCAAAAGGTTTCTCTCCTGTGTGTGTACTCATGTGTTCATTCAGGGCAGTGGTATCTTTGCAGGTCCTCCCACATTGATCACAGCTGTAAGGTTTCTCTCCAGTGTGTACATGCTTGTGTTTAGAGACAGAGATCCCCGAACAAGCAAAGCTCTTTCCACACTATGAGGTTTCTCTCCTATGTGTGTTAGCTTGTGTTCAGTCAGGTATCTCTCCTGTGTGTTCGCTTGTGTATAGTCAGTTGTCCTGATGTACAAAAACTCTTCCCACATTGATCACAGCCATATGGTTTCTCTTCTGTGTGTATTCTCTGGTATCTCCTAAATTAGGGAAACCCTTCCCAGATGATAAGCCCCTCCCACTGAGCGAGCGACCATCAGGGATGTCCCCTGTGAAACAAAGACATGAAGTTCAGGTCCTCATATGTACCAAAGTATTTAACAATAAACTAGGGTTGAAGTATCTTCCCTACTCAACACAGATGAACGCTGAATAGCTACATTTTTCAAATATAAATAAATATTGATCAATCCGTGAACTGTTACAGAAGCAGATTGTATTCTAATACACACACACACACACACACCATTGTTCCTACTTGCTTCATCATCATCAGACTGGCTGGGCCTCATGGGTGCCACAGTAGATTCTTCCTGTACTTTTCTGTGCGAGTTCTCTCTCCGCCTGCCTCGTTTCTCCCTCCGCCTGCCTCGATTCTCCCTCCGCCTGCCTCGATTCTCCCTCCGCCTGCCTCGATTCTCCCTCCGCCTGCCTCGATTCTCCCTCCGCCTGCCTCGATTCTCCCTCCGCTCCTTCCGCCTGCCTCGATTCTCTCGCCGGGTGTCTCGGTTTTCTCTCTGCCTGTGTGGGTTTTCTGATGACTCTTCAGGTTTCCTGACTGAGTGAATCTCTTCCCACACTGGTCACAGTTGTAGGGTTTCTCTCTGGTGTGAATGCTTCTGTGTTTAGTCAGGTCCGTTGACCGAGTGAAGCTCTTCCCACACTGGTCACAGCTGTAGGGTTTCTCTCCAGTGTGCACACGCTTGTGTTGAGTCAGGGAACCCAAACGGGCAAAGATCTTCCCACACAGACCACACCTGTAAGGGTTGTCTCCTGTGTGTGATCGCTCATGCTCTTTTAACTTTCCTGGTGTATAGAAGCTCTTCCCACAGTCTGAGCAGAGGTATGGCTTCTCTCCTGTATGTGTTTGCTTGTGTGAAGCCAAGTAGTTTGGCCGAGTGAAGCCCTTTCCACATATATCACAACTATGAGGCTTCTCTCCAGTGTGTGTTAGCTTGTGTTCAGTCAGATAATCAGTTCGAGCAAAGCTCTTCCCACACTGGTCACAGCTGTAGGGTTTCTCTCCAGTGTGTGCACGTATGTGCTTTGTCAATTTACCTGCATGAGTGTATCTCTTCCCACATTGATCACAGATGTAAGGCTTCTCTCCTGTGTGTGTACGCATGTGTACATTCAGGTTGCTTTGTCGAGAGAAACTAATTCCACAGACATAGCAGCTAAAAGGTTTCTCGCCTGTGTGTGTACGCATGTGTTCATTCAGGGCTGTGGTATCTTTGCAGCTCCTCCCACATTGATCACAGCTGTAAGGTTTCTCTCCAGTGTGTACACGCTTGTGAATAGTCAGGGCTCCCGAACGAGCAAAGCTTTTCCCACACAGACCACACCTGTAAGGTTTCGCTCCAGTGTGTACACGCTTGTGAATAGTCAGGGGTCCCGAACGAGCAAAACTCTTCCCACAATGATCACAACTGTAAGGTTTCTCTCCTGTGTGTACTCTTTGGTGTCTTCGTAGGTTTACTGACTGAGTGAAACTCTGCTCACACACATCACAGCTGTAAGGTCGCTGGATCACTTTTAACCCTGGAGCCTTCCCAGATGATAAGCCCCTCCCACTGAGCGAGCGACCATTAGGGCTGTCCCCTGTGAAACAAAGACATGAAGTTCAGGTTCCTCATATGTACCAAAGTATTTAACAATAAACTAGGGTTGAAGTATCTTCCCTATCCGACACAGATGAGCTGCTATACAACACTGAATATACGTTTTTCAGATATGGGTCAATAAATAAATACTGATCAATCAGTTAACCGTTACAGAAGCAGATTGCTTCTTGACCCACCAATACAGGTGTCTTTCGAGTCGCGACCAACCAACGATAAGGGTTGAGCGGTGAGAAAACACACAGACAAGATTAATTTTTTAAAGATAATTTCCTACAATTCTACACATTTTGACTTAATGCTCCAAGATTACAACAAAGTCAGAGGGTGGATTGTCTTGCTCTCTCTAAAAGCTCTCAGATTACGGCCTGTTATTGAACAGTAAACACCTCCATTATCTTTCTACATACTTTCTATTTAGTTTTAGTCATTTACGTCACACTGACACTGCTTTTCCATCCACAAAATATATATACATTTCTTTTAAATAAATTGCACATGGACCCCTGCCGCGACCCACAAGTAATCCACCATTCCTCTGACCTGCTTCGTCATCATTATCATGAACAGACTGGTTCTCTCCACTCATGTTGGCAAGACAGCAGGAAGTCCATCCACTTTAGATGACCTGTAGTAGAAGAAGACAGCAGGAAGTCCGTCCACTTTAGATGACCTGTAGTAGAAGAAGACAGCAGGAAGTCCATCCACTTCATATGACCTGTAGTAGAAGAAGACAGCAGGAAGTCCGTCCACTTTAGATGACCTGTAGTAGAAGAAGACAGCAGGAAGTCCATCCACTTTAGATGACCTGTAGTAGAAGAAGACAGCAGGAAGTCCATCCACTTTAGATGACCTGTAGTAGAAGAAGACAGCAGGAAGTCCATCCACTTTAGATGACCTGCAGTAGAAGAAGACAGCAGGCAATCCATACACAAATAATATGATTATTTAGAGCATGTATTTAGCAGTGTTCTCTTCTCATCACATAATGCTTCTACTGGAGTAGATCTACAAGTTGTAGGCTGATCCTAGTTCAGCCACAAGAGGCTGACCCTGTGTGAGATTCAGATGTTTGGTTGGAATTTGGTGGCTTCACACAATGAGTTGAGAAGAAATGCCAAGTCTGTCAAGTACACAACGAAGGGACTCGTTTAATACAGTTCCATTCTTCATGTCAAGGTAAGTGAGTGTCCAGGGCCCCTATAAGAGAGAGAAGTATTTCCTTAGTCTGTATGTTTGAAGTTCTGTTTTCATGCTTAAATTATTGCATTTTTACCAGATACCATTTTTGTGGAATTACACGTCCTTATTGGTGATGTTAATGTAGAAGTATATAGTCAACAAGATTACATTAAATAGATTGCTTTAAACAGATTAATATCTTGGTTTGGTAACAGTTGTGTCAGTTGAACGCAGTTGTCATTTTGTAGAACTACTGATTCTCAACACCCCCCTTCCCCCCCACCTCTGGACTGATCCTCAACCCCCCCCCCCCTGGACTGATCCTCAACACCCCCCTTCCCCCCCCACCTCTGGACTGATCCTCAACACCCACCTTCCCCCCCACCTCTGGACTGATCCTCAACACCCCCCTTCCACCCCACCTCTGGACTGATCCTCAACACCCCCCACCTCTGGACTGATCCTCAACACCCACCTTCCCCCCCACCTCTGGACTGATCCTCAACACCCCCCTTCCCCCTCACCTCTGGACTGATCCTCAACACCCCCCACCTCTGGACTGATCCTCAACACCCACCTTCCCCCCCACCTCTGGACTGATCCTCAACACCCACCTTCCCCCTCACCTCTGGACTGATCCTCAACACCCCCCACCTCTGGACTGATCCTCAACACCCCCCTTCCCCCCCCACCTCTGGACTGATCCTCAACACCCACCTTCCCCCCCACCTCTGGACTGATCCTCAACACCCCCCACCTCTGGACTGATCCTCAACACCCCCCTTCCCCCCCCACCTCTGGACTGATCCTCAACACCCACCTTCCCCCCCACCTCTGGACTGATCCTCAACACCCACCTTCCCCCCCACCTCTGGACTGATCCTCAACACCCCCCTCCCCCCCCACCTCTGGACTGATCCTCAACACCCACCTTCCCCCCCACCTCTGGACTGATCCTCAACACCCACCTTCCCCCCCACCTCTGGACTGATCCTCAACACCCCCCTCCCCCCCCACCTCTGGACTGATCCTCAACACCCCCCTTCCCCCCCCACCTCTGGACTGATCCTCAACACCCACCTTCCCCCCCACCTCTGGACTGATCCTCAACACCCACCTTCCCCCCCACCTCTGGACTGATCCTCAACACCCACCTTCCCCCCCACCTCTGGACTGATCCTCAACACCCCCCACCTCTGGACTGATCCTCAACACCCCCCTTCCCCCCCCACCTCTGGACTGATCCTCAACACCCACCTTCCCCCCCACCTCTGGACTGATCCTCAACACCCCCTCCCCCCCCCACCTCTGGACTGATCCTCAACACCCCCCTCCCCCCCCACCTCTGGACCTGAATGACTTCAGACCTGTAGTGCTAACATCCCACATCATGAAGACCCTGGAAAGACCCTGTGTTTTGACATTAGGCTATTTATCAAAATATCTTGTTAACAGGAAGCAATGACAGCATCATTTTCAACTTACGTTTTAGGAATATCCGTTTAACAGTAATTGTATTTGTATCAGGTCAAAACTTCTTAATGATTCCAAAAGCGTGCTGTGATTTATTTATTTTGAGGATAAACCAGTCTTGCCTATTTTAGCCAGAGGGAACTCTGAGCTCGACCTAATGACGTCATTTCAACATGGACGCATGTCCATGCATGCATTTTGGCAGAAATTCATAACGTAGTTTAAATGTATTGATTTAAAAAGAACCGTATGGTTGATTTAGCTATTCGTCTTTTAAACGGAACAGTATCAGACTAACGTTAGCTAACGTGCACCGACGACTAGTTGGGCGGGAACATAACATTCGGATGATAATCGCACTGCCGTGTTTATTTGCACTCACCAGATTCATTGTAGAAAATCCCAGCTAGCTATATCTATTCAGTTAAGGCTAATGGTCCTTTCCGACGTCCAAACAAAGCTGTGGCTGATGTATTTTGGAGATTGAGAGGAGGATATCTATCTTGCTTAAAGGCTAGTACTAGCACGACTCTTTCAGCTACCATCTGTAGCAGAGCAGCAACTTCCGTTTTTAGGCCAGAGCAATCGAGTACCAACAGGTTTGAGCAAGTCATGACCACGTCCCTGTTATCAGGGTTCCCTGGAACGTCCCTACCGCATTAAACCGGCTGAGGCTTAAGGTTAGTCCCAAGGATCCCGGGTTAGCACTAACCATGTTTTATTTTACCGTTCTTGTGTTTAGCATAAAACATTAATAAATCACAGCACGTTTTTGGACGTATTCAGCAGTTTTTACCTGATTAAGTACAATAATATTGGAAAATAAATGCAAGTTCAATTTATACTCCAATATAAATTGAAAATGATGATGTCGCTGCTTCCTGTTGTCAAGAACTTTTGATAAATAGCCCAAATGTCCAAACAGTTTAAGTGTCAATATTCAATGCGTAGAAACAATTTGTGATATATTGAAGTAAATGTTATGTTTTATCTACACATGTAGAGTGCCTTCAGAAAGTATTCACACCCCTTGACTTATTATTTCGTTATCTTACAGCCTGAATTCAGAATGGATTAAATATGTTCCTCACCCAGCTACACACAATACCCCCAAAATGACAAAGTGAAAACAGGTTTTTAGACATGTTAGTGAATGTATTAAATGAAATATAGAAATATCAAATTTGCATAAGTATTCACACCCCAGAGTCAATGCTTTGTAGAAGCATCTTTGGTGGCAATAACAGCTTTGAGTCGTCTTGGTACGTCTATATCAGTTTTGAGTCGTCTTGGGTACGTCTGGATTTGGGGATTTTCTCCCTTTCTACCTTGCATATCTTCTCAAGCTTTGTTAAGTTAGATGGGGCACAGCGTCAACAACAATCTTCAAGTCTTTCCACAGTCTGGGCTTTGGCGGGGCCACTCAAAGACATTCTTGTTCTGAAGCCATTCCAGCATTGCTTTGGCTGTATGCTTGGGTCATTGTCCTGTTGAAGCGTAAATCTTCGCCCCCAGTCTCTGGTTGTTTGCACTCTGAATCAGGTTCTCATCAAGGATTTGCCTGTATTTGGCTCCGTTCATTGTTCCCTCTATCCTTACCAGTCTCCCAATCTTTTTTTACATCCCTGGTTAGAGGACAACCTGCAGAAGACATCCAGACACATTTCAGTGTTGCATTTTGATTCAATTTGATCGCCATCACGATAAGTGTAACGCCACACTTTTTTGTTAATCACTCCTATCGATATCACCTTGAAATCAAACGAACACTACTCGAAAGCCATACAGAATCTGAGAATAAGTTTTACATCACTGGTTAGAAGAGAATTAGTTAAAGACCGTCATATAATTCTAGAATGTGGAATGGAGATTCTGGAAGGCTGCAGAAAGGGGGAGGAAACAATCAGCTGCTTTGTTGTTGAACTTGTTTAATTTGACGTAAGATATCAAAACCGACAAGGGTCGGCTATTATTTTAGTGATAGTTTGACTCTGTGTATTGGTGTGTGGCCAGTGCCTTCAGTGTCCTGCATTTTTCATGCCATTTGAGTTTGAAAATGACAGCAGCGTCCTGCGACCACCAAGCGCTTATGACAAAATCCACAGACCAAAACCAAAGATATTGATCTGTTTTAAGCAATCGATTGTGTTTTAAGCAATCGATAACTAAAAACATTTACATTACCACCACCAATCTGAGGTAAAAGGGATGTCTAATTAAGCTCAATTCGATGTGGTCAAAACGTGAGCTTGCGTAATGTAGTGTAACATACTGTATACTGTCCACATTAAGGAAAGGCAGCGCTATATAAAATAATCTGTGTAGAAATAAAGCAACATTTCAATTTAGAATGATAATATATTTGACCCACTGACTAATAACATTTATATATATCACAAGTTTAACCTGATTCACCTTTTAAAGAAGCAGCTCCCATAGTGACAGTGCAGAAGCCAGTTCATTAGTCTTCACTAATAGGAGATACAAACTATTGTCCACATGGATGATGCTTTGGTTAACTAATCTGACTTCATTTAAAACTTGCATGTTTAGTTGTTCTCTGAAAAAAAGGAATGCCAAAGTTCATAGCTTTGTATTTATTCTTCTTCAAAGCTAAATAAAGTTGCATGTATGAACTACAAAGCACATGTGCATTCAATTTAAATAAAGTGGCATGTATGAACTACAAAGCACATGTGCATTCAATGTTATTTAAATTGAATAAAAACATTAACTCTTACTATTAGCATTGAATTACAACATGACAACTCTTACAATAACATGGCCTCAACATTATAACGTTATTTAATTGACAATATGAGCCCATTTTAAAGTGATTGTCTCTCAGCCATCTGAAGATGCTCTAACAGTAAGTCACTCTGGATAAGAGCGTCAAATGACTCACATGTTAAAGTAAATACAACCAATCACGAGTGTGAAACCCTCAACATGCTTACAAACAAACACACTCACACACCTTGGGCCGCTACACTTCTATTTTTGCTAACGATTTGCCATTTGTCTTACAAGAAGCTAAACTGACTCTGCATGCTGATGACTGCAGACTTTACACATCAGCACTACAGCCAGTGAGCTCACAGAGACTCTTAGCAAGGAGTCACAGAATAAACTGGTCTTCAATACATCTCAAACCAAAAGCATTGTATTTGGTTCAAAGCATTCTCTTCGACCTAAACCTCAACTGGAGTTGGGCATAAAGGGTGTGGCCATTGAGCAAGTTGAGGAAGATAAACTCCTAGGTAAAACACTGGAGCCACAATGATCATGGTCAGGTCATTTGACAACGTTTTTGTGAAGATGGTCTACTTCTCTCGTCTTAAGAAACATTTGTGTGTTAAATGCCTAACCACTTGTATAATGTATTTGCATCCACTTCAGAACAGACATACAGTGCATTCAGAAAGTATTCAGACCCCTTGACTTAATCCACATTTTGTTACTTTATAGCTTTATTTTAAAATGTATTAAACAATAACTAATCTACACACAATACCCCCTAATGACAATCTACACACAATACCCCCTAATGACAATCTACACACAATACCCCCATAAATGACAATCTACACACAATACCCCCATAAATGACAATCTACACACAATACCCCCATAAATGACAATCTACACACAATACCCCCATAATGACAAAGCAAAAACAGGTTTTAGGAAATGTTTCTTAATTTATTAAAAATATCACATTTCCATAAGTATTCAGACCCTTTACTCAGTACTTTGTTGAAGCACCTTTGGCAGCGATTACAGCCTTGAGTCTTCTTGGGTTTGACGCTACCAGCTTGACACACCTGTATTTGGGGAGTTTCTCACATTCTTCTCTGCAGATCCTCTCAAGATCTGTAATTTTGAATGGGGAGCGTCGTTGTTTTCAGGTCTCTCAAGAAATGTTTGATCGGGTTCAAGTCCGGGCTCTGGCTGGGCCACTCAAGGACATTCAGACTTGTCCCGATGCCACTCCTGTATTGTCTTCGCTGTGTGCTTAGGGTCGTTGTCCTGTTGGAAGGTGAACCTTCGCCCCAGTCTGAGGTCCTGAGCAGGTTTTCATCAAGGATCTCTTTGTACTTTGCTCCATTCATCTTTCCCCTCAATCGGACTAGTCAGCCAGTCCCTGCCGCTCAAAAAATCCCAACAGCATGATGCTGCCACCACCATGCTTCACCATAGGGATGGTGTCAGGTTTCCTCCAGACGTGATGCTTGGCATTCAGGCCAAAGAGTTCAATCTTGGCTACCCATCCCCAGATCTGTGCCTCGACATAAATCTGTCTCGGCGCTCTACGGAAAATTCCTTCAACCTCATGGCTTGGTTTTTGCTCTGACATGCACTGTCAACTGTGGGACCTTATATAGACAGGTGTGTGCCTTTCCAAATACTGTCCAATCAATTGAATTTACCACAGGTGGACTCAAGGATGATCACTGGAAACAGGATGCACTTGAGCTCAATTTCGAGTCTCATAGCAAAGGGTCTGAATATTTATGTAAATAAGGTATCTGTTTCAACATTTGCAAACATTACTAAAAACCTGTTTTCGCTTCACCATTGTGTGTATATTGAGGGAAAAATGTAATTTAATAAATTTTAGAATAAGGCTGTAATGTAACAAAATGTGGAAAAAGTCAAGGGGTCTGAATACTTTCCGAATGCACTGTACATACCCCACCAGACCCGCCACTATGGGTTTCTTCATGGCACCAAAATCAAAGTCAGATTTAATGTGTCTCTCAGTTATGTATAGAGCCATGTCATTGTGGAATGCTCTGCCACCAGAGGTTGCTCAGGGAAAAAGCAAGCTTAGCTTTAAAAAGAGATACAATATGTTTTTGTATCACGGCACCTCACCTCTTCCTAAATATATCATTTACCTGTAATGCATATAACAATATGTACATATGAATTGTGTAAATAGTATTTTTGTTGTCTACTTTGTCATGTATTTGTAGATTTTATGTGGAGCCCAAGAAGAGAAGCTGCTGCCCGTGCTGTAACTAATGGGGATCCTCATGAAGTAAGCTCACAGCAGACCGCAGAGACCACACCTGTAATGTCTCTCTCCAGTGGGTTCGCTGGTGCATCTTCAACTGTGACTGTGTTCAGTCAGGTAATCTGCTTGAGCAAAACTTTTCCAACATTGATCACAGCCCTCCCCCGTCAGTAAGCTTGTGTCTAGTCAGTTGTGCTGGCTGATGGAAAATGTGTCCATATATAGCATCGCCATATGGTCTCCTGCGATTTCAAAAGCCTTACAGAGCATTGGAAAGGCTTCTCTCCAGTGTGTGTTAGATTGTGTAAAGTCAGTGGGCGGATTGGATGCGAAGCACCGGTCTATGGCCAGTGATGTGTACGGGCAAAAGCGATAAGAGCAGAGCGCCCTTCTCATATCAAACAATAATCTGCACCGCTCGCTCATGTTGTCAACATGGCAGCATTGTGCATCGTCCATTAACATATCTCTTTTCCAGTTAATATATGTTCACATTAGTTTTCATTGGGAAGGAAGATAGTGATTTTATCAAAAGCAATCACTTTTGCATGTGAAGCTACAGAATCCTTGTCATTACTGAACAAGCTCAATCTACGTCACTTTTGTTTTGAGCCGACTTCGCCACGGGCTTTGAATGGGGCACCTGGCTCACGCCTCCGGGACACAGCCGGGTTCCAAAACGAATGCAATGACTTTTCACCAGGTGCAAACTCCTTGCACCGGGCCAACCCAGGTGAGATGATCAAATCCCCTCATTGATCAAAGCTATAAGAGTTCTCTCCTGTGTGTGTTCTCTTGTGTCTAGTCAGTTGTACTGTTTGACGGAAACGCTTTCCACAAATAGCACAGACATATGGTTTCTCTCCTGTGTGAATTCTCTGGTGTATAGTCAGTGTTCCTAAGGTAGTGAAACTCTTCCCACATTGATCACAGACATATGGTTTCTCTCCTGTATGTGTTCGTTTGTGTTCAGTCAGGGAACCAGCTTCAGCAAAACTCTTCCCACATTGAGCACAGTCATAAGGTTTCTCTCCTGTGTGTGTTCGCTTGTGTATAGTCAGTTGTCCTGACTGACGGAAACTCTTTTCACATATAGCACAGACATATGGTTTCTCTCCTGTGTGTATTCTATGGTGTATAGTCAGTGCTCCTAAGGTAGTGAAACTCTTCCCACATTGATCACAGACATAAGATTTCCCTCCTGTGTGTGTTCGCTTGTGTTCAGTTAGGGAATCAGCTCGAGCAAAATTCTTCCCACATTGATCACAGCAAAAAGGTTTCTCTCCAGTGTGTGTTAGCTTGTGTTTAGTCAGTTGTCCTGGCTGACGGAATGTCTTCCCACATTGATCACAGCCATATGGTTTCTCTCCTGTGTGTATTCTCTGGTGTCTCTTTAAGTCTCCTAAATGAGGGAAACTCTTCTCACATACATCACAGCTGTAAGGTCTCTGAATCACTTTCAACCCTGGAGCCTTCCCAGATGATAAGCTCCTCCCACTGAGTGTGCGACCATTAGGTCTGTACCCTGTGGAACAAAGACATGAAGTTCAGGTTCCTCATATGACCAAAGTATTTAACAATAAACTAGGGTTGAAGTATCTTCCCCATCGGTCACAGATGAGCTGCTATACAACACTGAATAAATATGGGTCAGATAATAAATAGTGATCAATCAGTGACCTGTTACAGAATCAGATTGTAGTCTAATACATACCATTCTTCTTACTTGATGACATCGAATCTGAATCTCCCTCTACATTGTTGTTTTCCACGTCCCATTCTTCATCGCAGTCTGTAGCATCGTCATCATCAGACTGGTTGGGACTCATGGGTGCCACACTAGATTCTTCCTGTATCTTTCTGATGTCCTCTTTCAGTTGGAGTAACCAAGGCATTCCCTGCTCCTCAGATTTCACACAATCTGCATTTTCCCACATTTCCTCCATGATTTTACGTCGTAATGAGCGATGGTTCTTCTCTTTAACTTGGGAGCCATCTATTCCACAACGTTCACACAGGTATCGCAAATTATCCTCGGTTAGACGGTGTAAACTCTGTTCTATTTCTTCCAACAATGTTTCCTTCTCTCCACTCATGTTGTCCTGCTGGTGGAAACAATGACAATGCAATCAATGGCAAGACAGCAGGAAGTCCATCCACTTTAGATGACCTGTAGTAGAAGAAGACAGCAGGAAGTCCATCCACTTTAGATGACCTGTAGTAGAAGAAGACAGCAGGAAGTCCATCCACTTTAGATGACCTGTAGTATAAGAAGGAGACAGCAGGAAGTCCATACACTTTATATGACCTGTAGTATAAGAAGGAGACAGCAGGAAGTCCATACACTTTATATGACCTGTAGTAGAAGAAGGAGACAGCAGGAAGTCCATCCACTTTATATGACCTGTAGTAGAAGAAGACAGCAGGAAGTCCATCCACTATAGATAACCTGTAGTAGAAGAAGACAGCATGAAGTCCATCCACTATAGATGACCTGTAGTAGAAGAAGACAGCAGGAAGTCCATCCACTTTAGATGACCTGTAGTAGAAGAAGACAGCAGGAAGTCCATCCACTTTAGATGACCTGTAGTAGAAGAAGACAGCAGGAAGTCCATCCACTTTAGATGACCTGTAGTAGAAGAAGACAGCAGGAAGTCCATCCACTTTAGATGACCTGTAGTAGAAGAAGACAGCAGGAAGTCCATCCACTTTAGATGACCTGTAGTAGAAGAAGACAGCAGGAAATCCATACACTTTAGATGACCTGTAGTAGAAGAAGACAGCAGGAAGTCCATACACTTTATATGACCTGTAGTAGAAGAAGACAGCAGGAAATCCATACACTTTAGATTACCTGTAGTGCCACCAGGGGGAATGTTAGTCTAGAACCCTGCATTGTGGCGCATGGAGTTGAGAAATGGCTACTACAGGTTATCATGTCAACAGGAAGTATTCCCAAGTTCATTGTGGTTTGTATTTTTAGAAGAGGGAAAACGGTAGATGTTGCCGTGGTTATTGTTGCCGTGGTTATTGTCCCAGTTTCATTGATTGAGTGATTAATTTGCACGCGCTACTTATTACAGTAGAACAAACTAATCCATTTCAGTCTGGAGTGGCCGCTTGGTAAATATTTTTAAAGGTACTCATTTAGCTAAATACAAGTAATTTGAAACAGTGTGACATGTGCAGAGAGGAATTTGATTGTCTTGGTTAAACAGACCTCTGATTACTTAATAATTAACGAGAAATGGTCTATAGCGATAGCGTTGGGGATATGTTCCAATGACTGTAACCCACCTGCTAGCGGCATGTGTCCTGATCCGAAGCTAACTTCTACACGTCCCATATAATGTGGTAACGAGGAGTCCAAATCCACTTAACATATTGTTTTCTGGCACATTTATTCATTTTATTTTGACATTAACGATGGGGCAGTAAAAACGTCAGTCGGGCCAGTGGATCTCGTCAGTCACTCGCCCGACAGGGCCAGTAACTTTTCAGTTCAGTATTTACCTGCTCTGTCACAGACTACCATTCCAGTTCAGTATTTACCTGCTCTGTCACAGACTACCATTCCAGTTCAGTATTTACCTGCTCTGTCACAGACTACCATTCCAGTTCAGTATTTACCTGCTCTGTCACAGACTACCATTGAACCATTGAAGACTACAGAGTAAACAGCAGCTGTTTGTAGTTGGCCTGCAGGAACATTAGGTAGAGGAGAGAGCCTCACTCTGGTCCACAATATGATAAAAGAAAACGCATTGAATTGTTTTAAAAGCGAAATGTTTTAAATTGTTTTAAAAGCTAACATCGCTCACTGCACAAAACTACCAGGACCAGCACACACACCGCTTACAGCTTGAAACCAAAACACAAAACATAGATAGCGAAACGCAAAACAATACTCCCATCCCTACCCTCAGCCCTGATTGGAGGACCTCAAACATGTATTCTCTACATGTGTTGATAATTATTCCAACACTCATCAATTTCCACGTAAATTAACATTATACCATTTCCTCTCACAATACATCCTTCCATTGTGTCTCACTAGGGACTTGAACCTCCATCTGCAACATTTCTGCCAAAAGAGCACAATGATATTTCCTATTGACTGACTGTGGTTTTTCAAATCCCCAGCAAAACAGTTTGCAGGTCCAACTGCACCTGATATTATAGCATACCAGCCATTCCTGAACCCAAAAACAAGCCACCTATTGACAGTAGGGCTGGAAGATATATCAAATTAATTGTATTAATTCAAATGTATGTTTTTGCGCAACATTCCAAATGCCTTTATTACAGAGTCAAGTTATGTATTTTTTGTTTTTAAGAGCGTATGTCCGCTTGTTCTCATGTTGTCTTTTTGGTCCCGTCTCATTGGCTCCTTCTGTGCTGTGTTCACTTCCCCATTTACACCAGAGATCTGTATATAATGACGAGATGCTCATGTCTCCACCCTAACAATAGGAGTCGTTGTCCCAAAGGCTGGAAGGCAGGCGATAAGCTTAGTTTCAAAATAAGAGCATAGGGCTTATTTTGGTCAGATTTTGGCGAGAGTGAAACCTCTTTCTCCCAAGCACCTCCCCCTACCACTAACAACAAAGACGAGAGATCACTTCTTCGTCTCTGACAAGCAGTTTCAACTCGCTGTCTGCATTTGAGGTTTGGTCCAACAGACTCAGTGATATAGACACCAAAACACAGTGAGACATTATGTGTCTGTAATAGAGGAGAAGTGAACCTTTCTAACTAAACCCGGTTTATGTTTCGAGCAGAGCAGACACTACTAAAACAGATGAACCAATGAACATTCATTCTGGAAAATGTTTACGTTTATCACGCGCGGATTACGGTACCATGTATCGCTAGCAGCATTTTAGTCAAATAAAGATGGTTATACAAGCTGTCTAGTCTGTTTTAGAAATGTGTAATAAGCAAAAAACAATTATATAAGGAATTGGCAAGTCGTTCTCATTGTGAGAAATAAGGAAGCCACTTGATTTTAACATCTGAACCAAGTGGACAGGCTAGCATGCTGTTCAAACAGATGGACAAAAGGGTGTTCATTCAAATTCAACTGTTCTACCTTGATGGCTAGCAAATAGATCCAAGTTGGCTAAACTTGAAATATAAAGATTAGCTGGACTCACTAGCAAATGGGCTTGTGCTTGAGAGATTGTTTATGAGACTGTGTTAATGTTCTAGAATGCCTGCTACATCATTAGACCTGTGTTAATGTTCTAGAATGCCTGCTACATCATTAGACCTGTGTTAATGTTCTAGAATGCCTGCTACATCATTAGACCTGTGTTAATGTTCTAGAATGCCTGCTACATCATTAGAACTGTGTTAATGTTCTAGAATGCCTGCTACATCATTAGACCTGTGTTAATGTTCTAGAATGCCTGCTACATCATTAGAACTGTGTTAATGTTCTAGAATGCCTGCTACATCATTAGAACTGTGTTAATGTTCTAGAATGCCTGCTACATCATTAGACCTGTGTTAATGTTCTAGAATGCCTCCATTATGCATGGTTCTTGTTAAAGTTGTAACAAAAAGGGCTTTTTTTATAGACAGACCTGAAAGCCAGATAAGTGAAAGCAAAAAAGCAGGTACAACTATTTTGATAAAATAATTAAATGACTATTGGGTCTTTTGGTTGTGGAAGGCATATATTCAGCCGAGGTATAACTTCACAAGCTCTGAACTCATTAGATTATTGCTTACTGTTTTAAATGCAGTGCATTTTACCTTTAATTTTACAACAAAGCTTATTTCGAGATTTTCTTTTTAAATATCAAGATATCGTGATTCGCCCACAAGTTCGAAAAATAAATGAGTTTTAGGCCATATCGCCCAGCCCTAATGAACAGCACCATGAGATACTCTATTGATTCTGTGTCCGCATGGCAGTCTGCACAGGTCTGACTGTTGAATAGCCCATTTACTGAGCATCATCTTTGGAGCGACAATATTACATAATAGCTTAAATTGAAAAGAACTAATTGATGCATCAATTGTTTTGTATATCAGTTCATAAACCCATTGCCATGGTATTGGGACATCAAAGATCTGTTCCCAACGATCTTGAATTTGATGCACCATAGTTGTCAACCTTCTTGACTAAGTGAAACTGATACATTTTATGATTTATATTAGTCTGCCACCAATAAAAACAAATATTGGTGGCAGACAAACAAATTCATTTTTTTGTAAAGATATTTAGCTGGTCAGTGCCCAGCGTGCTTCTCCAGGGTGCTGTTGGGGAGATGCACCACTTCGGTACTTCAACAATCAGACAAAAAAAAAAATAATGTAGCCTAGCCTACAGTGGAAAGAGTATGTGGTCTTTTATATAGCCTAGCCTACAGTGGAAAGAGTATGTGGTCTTTTATATAGCCTAGCCTACAGTGGAAAGAGTATGTGGTCTTTTATATAGCCTAGCCTACAGTGGAAAGAGTATGTGGTCTTTTATATAGCCTAGCCTACAGTGGAAAGAGTATGTGGTCTTTTATATAGCCTAGCCTACAGTGGAAAGAGTATGTGGTCTTTTATATAGCCTAGCCTACAGTGGAAAGAGTATGTGGTCTTTTATATAGCCTAGCCTACAGTGGAAAGAGTATGTGGTCTTTTATATAGCCTAGCCTACAGTAGAAAGAGTATGTGGTCTTTTATATAGCCTAGCCTACAGTAGAAAGAGTATGTGGTCTTTCATATAGCCTTGCCTACAGTGGAAAGAGTATGTGGTCTTTTATATAGCCTAGCCTACAGTGGAAAGAGTATGTGGTCTTTTATATAGCCTAGCCTACAGTGGAAAGAGTATGTGGTCTTTTATATAGCCTAGCCTACAGTGGAAAGAGTATGTGGTCTTTTATATAGCCTAGCCTACAGTGGAAAGAGTATGTGGTCTTTTATATAGCCTAGCCTACAGTGGAAAGAGTATGTGGTCTTTTATATAGCATAGCCTACAGTAGAAAGAGTATGTGGTCTTTTATATAGTCTAGCCTACAGTAGAAAGAGTATGTGGTCTTTTATGTAGCCTAGCCTACAGTGGAAAGAGTATGTGGTCTTTTATATAGCCTAGCCTACAGTAGAAAGAGTATGTGGTATTTTATGTAGCCTACAAACTGGAGATTTAATCTATGACAATGTCATGAAACACTGTTCACATCATGCATGCCTCTCCGATCAAATAGTCTAACCTAAACGGGGCCAATAAAAAAAAGCTATTCGAGTCAATTAAGAACAAATTATTATTTACAATGACTGCCTACCCCGGCCTCCCCTAACCCGGACGACACTGGGCCAATTGTGCGCTGCCCTATGGGACTCAGTTGTGATACAGCCCGGGATCGAAGCAGGGTCTGTAGTGACGCCTCTAGCACTTCAACCAATACTTCATCCTAAACATCTGGGGACTCACACCTGCTGTTCAGTAGTTTCACCCTGTGGGCGTAATTGTCACGATAATCAATGATTTCAAGTTTATATTCGTAAATGTTTTTGACAAACTGATCATAACAAAAAATAAATACCTCTGCATTTCCTGCTGTGTAAATACATTGACACTCATTGCAAATAGGCTCACTGATAAAGTTGGGTAGTTGATATCCAAATCTTAAATAGCCAAATGTTGTCACAGGAATCAGGACTAATAAAGCAATACAACTGTCTGTTTAAGAAACGGTACCACATGGATGGATGGGCGTCCATAAACTTCCACTGCGGGAAGACAGAACGGCTAGGGCCGGGCCTGCACTGCCTTGTTCCATAATGCTTCACAAACCTGGAATTATTAACGATATCGTCATATCTAGACTATCAACATTCGTCGTTCTTAAGTGCACAAAATCATTAATCGGACTACAGCTGTTGTTTATCAGAAGTCAGCTATTCAACTCACCAAATTATTTGTAGAAAACCCAGCTAGCTATCAAGCTAACGTAGCTAGCAAGTCCTTTTTTCCCCCAACGTGGATAGAGGTCGCTAGCTATATTTATCTCTTCAGTTTTGGCTAATTATCCTTTACGTCTTCCAAACAAGGTCGTCCTTTGGCTGTTGCATTTTAGAGATTGAGAAGAGGATATATTTATTGAAGGGTACTAGCACGAATGTCTCAGCTAATATCTTGCAATGGAGCTTTGACTGGCGTTCTTCTTCTTCTACGGTATTAATGGCCGGGTGTTGGGTGCATGCCGCCACCTACAGTACGGGTGGTAAACTGTAGAAAAACATCCCTTCTTGGAAATAAAAATGTATTCTTTGGTTGTGCTGTGCTGTTTATTATCATTGCAATACATTCTACAAAGTCCAACTTTTTCACATGCAATATATCAGGATCCCTTGGTCGTTGATAAACATTCACTGGTGCAGGCTCTACTACCATTGCGTCTTCAACGCCACGCACCTTCCCCTTTTCACCGCCTCCAGATAGGGGGAAGGAGACAGAGTAAGGGCTGCGTGTCTCCTAACAGGGCAATCCGGGAAATCGGGCGCATGTTCGCAACCACAGTTGCAGCATAACCTCAGCTGGCATACGGGATTCTTCCCGTCTGCATACACTTGACATATGACCAAATATTTGCATTTATAATAACACATTATATTTATAAGCGCTTTTCTGAGACCCAAAGACGCTTTACAGAAAATAATGTATAACAAAACTAGCAAGAAGAACATTCAGACATTCAGACAAACATAACACAGGACAGGTCAGGGGTAGGCTTGTTTGAACAGATGAGGCTTGAGGCGGTGGATGAAGATGTTAAGGGATTCAGAGTAACGGATTAATTGTGGAAATGCGTTCCAGAGCCTTGGTGCAGCCCTTGAGAAAGCCCCGTCTCCAAAGCTCCGTAGCTTGGACCGGGGGATGATGAGGTGACCAGCAGTGGCAGAGCGGAGTGACCTGGAGGGTTGGTATTTAGGAATAAGGTCTGAGAGTAAACTGGAGCAAGCTGATGGAGGGCTTTGTAGGTGAGCAGAAGAATTTTAAAATCAATGCGCTGGGAGATGGGGAGCCAGTTGGGTTCCTGAAGGATAGGGGTGATGTGCTGCCAAGATTTGGAGTGTGTGAGAAGTCTGGCAGCTGAATTTTGAACTAGTTGTAGTTTATGGAGAGATGAAGAGTTAATGCCGGAAAGAAGGGAGTTGCAGTAGTCAAGACGGGTAGAGATGAATGCATGTATTAGGGTTTCAGCGGCAGTGCGGGAGAGGCAGGACTGTAGTTTAGCAATATTGCGGAGGTGAAAGAATGAGGATTTAACTGTCTGTTTTATGTGTTGTTCAAAGCTGAGGGAGGAGTCCAGTATGACACCTAGGTTGTGTGCATGGGGGGGAAGGAGAGACAACAGTGCCATCAATAGTGAGATTGAAGGTGCCAGCTTTGGCTAGCGTAGATTGTGAACCTAACAGCAATAGGTCCGTTTTGTCACTGTTGAGCTTGAGGAAGTTCTGCTGCATCCAGGTTGTTATTGTTGCCAGGCAGGTTTCAATATGGGACAGAGGAGGGTTGTTGAGGGACTTGGTGCTAAGGTAGATCTGAGTGTCATCAGCATAGCAGTGGAAGTCCAGTTTAAGGTGACGGAGGATCTGACCAAGGGGGAGGATGTAGATGATAAAGAGCAGGGGACCGAGAACAGAACCCTGGGGGACACCCTGTGTAACTACAGCTGAAGCAGAATTATGACCATTTAGGGAAATGTGGTGAGTACAATTTGTGAGGTATGACTGTAGCCAAGAGAGTGCGGTTCCCTCAACACCCAGTCATAAATGTATGACACTAGAGGGGTTTGTGCACAAAAGCTCTTACGGGGTATTTGACAAATCCTACATTTACATGAGGGACATACTTTTCATCAAAGAACAGTAGGTTTTAAAATTCCCTTTTATCCCACAACTCCCATATATAGTCGTGACCAAAAGTTGAGAATGACACAAGTATTGGTCTCCACAAAGTTTGCTGCCTCAGTGTTGATGATGGCAATTTGCATATACTCCAGAATGTCATGAAGAGTGATCAGATGAATAAAGTCCCTCTTTGCCATGAAAATGAACTTAATCCCCCCAAAACATTTCCACTGCATTTCAGCCCTGCCACAAAAGGACCAGCTGCCATCATGTCAGTGATTGTCTCGTTAACACAGGTGAGAGTGTTGACGAGGACAAGGCTGGAGATCACTCTGTCATGCTGATTGAATCAGAATGACAGACTGGAAGCTTTAAAAGGAGGGTGGTGCTTGAAATCATTGTTCTTCCTCTGTCAACCATGGTTATCTGCAAGGAAACACGTGCTGTCATCATTGCTTTGTACAAAAAGGGCTTCACAGGCAAGGATATTGCTGCTGGTAAGATTGCACCTAAATCAACCATTTATCGGATCATCAAGAACTTCAAGGAGAGAGGTTCAATTGTTGTGAAGAAGGCGTCAGGGCGCCCAAGAAAGTCCAGCAAGCGCCAGGACCGTCTCCTAAAGTTGATTCAGCTGCGGGATCGGGGCACCACCAGTGCAGAGCTTGCTCAGGAATCGCAGCAGGCAGGTGTGAATGCATCTGCACACACAGTGATGCAAAGACTTTTGGAGGATGGCCTGGTGTCAAGAAGGGCAGCAAAGAAGCCACTTCTCTCCAGGAAAAACATCAGGGACCGACTGATATTCTGCAAAAGGTAAAGGGATTGGACTGCTGAGGACTGGGGTAGAGTCATTTTCTCTGATGTATCACCTTTCCGATTGTTTGGGCCATCCGGAAAACACCTTGTCCGGAGAAGACAAGGTGAGCGCTACCATCAGTCCTGTGTCATGCCAACAGTAAAGCATCCTCAGACCATTCATGTGTGGGGTTGCTTCTTAGCCAAGGGAGTGGGCTCACTCACAATTTTGCCTAACACAGCCATGAATAAAGAATGGTACCAACACATCCTCCGAGAGCAACTTCTCCCAACCATCCAAGAACAGGCAAAAGTGATAACTAAGTGGCTCGGGGAACAAAACAAATGTATGTAACATTTTGGGTCCATGGCCAGGAAACTCCCCAGAACTTAATCCCATTGAGAACTTGTGGTCGATCCTCAAGAGGCAGATGGACAAACAAAAACCCATAACTGACAAACTCCAAGCATTGATTATGCAAGAATGGCCTGCCATCAGTCAGGATGAGGCCCAGAAGTTAATTGACAGCATGCCAGGGCAGATTGCAGAGGTCTTGAAAAAAAAGGGTCAACACTGCAAATATTGACTCTTTGCATGTAACGGTCACACACACACACACTCCATGTAACGGTCACACACACACACACTCCATGTAACGGTCACACACACACACTCCATGTAACGGTCACACACACACACTCCATGTAACGGTCACACACACACACTCCATGTAACGGTCACACACACACACACTCCATGTAACGGTCACACACACACTCCATGTAACGGTCACACACACTCTCTATGTAAGTCAAGGCTTTAATGAACCAATGTTTGACACACAGTGTCCTAATTCATCTTAAAGCAGATAAAAGTGCAGAAGGATGTTTTATTACATTTCTGATCAAACCTCCATTGAAAAAGCCATTTTCTATTGAAAAACTAACAAGGTTAGTATTTCATCTATCAAACCTGAATTCAGAATCTGTAGATCTGGACTCATGCGGTAAAGAGGTCAATGGAACGCAGAACGCTGTGACGGCGTCATTGGCGAACAATTAACTAATCTGATCTAACAAAGTTGATATTCATCAAATCCATCATATGATTTATGTATTGTAACAGGCCCACAAAGTGGATACTAAAGTCCAATTTGTATTGTGATATTGCGGGGCAATGAGGAGATTGGGCATCTTTCTCCCACCTGTGTCCATGGCATTTCTATTGTTTTGGTTGAGTTCCATTGACCTCTTTACCACATATGTAACAAATAGGTGTCATAATTGCCTAGTGCTAGAGGAGTCCAGCAGCAGAACTTTGGGCTTTTCTGAGTTTATAGAGGGGTCTGTTACTCTGAGCACCGGCTATTCAGATTTCATAGAGAGTTCTGGAACTGCTGCTAGGGAGGCAGATCTGGACACGCTTCACCTGCTGCGTGTGATTTCTGGTGCACTTTCAATGTTCCTGGTCTAGCAAAGCTCTTCCCACACTCACCACAGACATGAGGTTTCTCTCCTGTGTGCGTTCGCATGTGATCTTTCAGGTGTTGTGAATGAGCGAACCGCTTCTCACACTGATCACAGAAAAATGGCTTATCTCCCGTGTGTGTTCTCATGTGTGATTTCAGGTGTTGTGGTTGAGTGAATTTCCTGTCACACTCATCACAGCTATATGGCTTCTCTCCTGTGTGCGTTCGCAGGTGGTCTTTCAGGTGTTGCGAATGACCAAATGTCTTCGCACACTGATCACAGCCGTAAGGTTTCTCTCCAGTATGCATTCTCTGGTGAACTTTCAACCTTCCTGATTCACGGAAGCTCTTCCCACACTGGTCACAACAGTACGGTTTCTCTCCTGTATGAGTCAGCTTGTGTTTAATCAGGGTTCCCGACAGAGCGAAACTTTTCCCACATAGATCACAGCTATAAGGCTTCTCTCCTGTGTGTGTCCTCTGATGGTTAGCCAGGGTATGTGATTCAAAGAAACACTTCCCGCAATCCGCACAGCTATAAGGCTTCTCTCCTGCATGTTGTTTTCGCTTGTGTTTTGCCAGGGATCCCGAATTGACAAAGCTCTGCCCACACTGATCACAGATGTACGGTTTCTCTCCTGTGTGCGAACGACGGTGGCTGGTCAGTAGTCCTGACTGAGCAAAGCTCTTCCCACACTCCTCACAGCTGTAGGGTTTCTCTCCAGTGTGTGTTCTCTGGTGTCGGATCAGATTGAAGGCTACGTTAAAAGTCTTCCCACATACATCACAGCTATATGGTTTCTCTCCCGTGTGTGTTCTCAGATGAGTTGCCAGGCTTCCTGACTGAGTGAATGTCTTCCCACACTGATTACAGTCGTAAGGCTTCTCTCCAGTGTGTGTTCGCTGAGTCACTTCCAACTGTGGAGGCTTCCCAGCTTCATGGCAGTCTGCAGCGTCCTCGTCACCATCAGACTGGCTGGCACTCGAGGCCACGCTGCTTGATGCACTGGAGCTCATGGCTACACGTCTAGCATCCTCCTGTATCCCTCTGATGTCCTCTTTCAGTTGGAGTAACCAAGACTTTGAATCCTCATTTTCCCAGATTTCCTCCATGATCTGACGCCGCAGCGTGCGTTCACTGTATCCTTTGAAACTATCCTTGGCATCTATTCCACAACGAACACACAGGTAACATAAGTTGTCCTTGGTTAGAGTATATAAACTCTGTTCCAGTCCATCCAACAGCTTGTCCCTCTTTCGACTCATGTTGTCCTGCTCATGTGGAAACAACGGCAACGCAGCCAGTGGCAGGAAGTCCATACACTTTAGATGACCTGTAATAAAAGAAGTGTCAAAATACAATACTTTGTTGATGCTGATCACGTTACCCATTGAATATTTCAACTTTTGATGTGAAATCAACATGCTGTTGTAATATCAACCCACGCTTAGAATGTACAGTGCATTAGGAAAGTATTCAGACCCCTTTACTTTTTCCACATCGTTACGTTACAGCCTTGTTCTAAAATAAAATTGATGTTTTCCTCATCAATCTACACACATAATGACAAAACAATAACAGGTTTCTAGAATTTTTTGCACATTTAAACAATTAAAAACGGAAATATAACATTTACATAATTATTCAGACCCCTAGTACTTTGTTGAAGCACCTTTGGCAGTGATTACAGCCTAGATTATTCTTGGGTTTGATGCTACAAGCTTGGCACACCTGTATTTGGGGAGTTTCTCCCATTCTTCTCTGCAGATCCTCTCAAGCTCTGCCAGGTTGACAGAGCTTGCACAACTATTTTCAGGTCTCTCCAGAGATGTTCGATCAGGTTCAAGTCCTGCTCTGGCTGGGCCACTCAGAGACATGTCCTGAAGCCACTCCTGGTTTGTCCTGGCTGTGTGCTTAAGGTTGTTGTCTTGTTGGAAGGTGAACCTTCGCCCCATTCTGAGATCCTGAGCAGGTTTTCATCAAGGATCTCTCTGTACTTTGCTCCATTCATCTTTCCCTCGATCCTGACTAGTCTCCCAGTCCCTGCCGTTGAAAAATACCCCCACAGCATGATGCTGCCACCACGCTTCACCGTAGTGATGGTGCCTGGTTTCCTCCAGACGAGATGCTTGGCATTCAGGCCAAAGAGTTCAATCTTGGTTTCATCAGACCAGAGAATCTTGTTTCTCATGGTCAGAGTTCTTTAGGTGCCTTTTGGCAAACTCCAAGCGGGCTGTCATGAGCCTTTTACTGAGGCTTCCGTCTGGCCACTCTACCATAAAGGCCTGATTGGTGGAGTGCTACAGAGATGGTGGTCCTTCTGGAAGGTTCTATCTCCACAGAGGAACTTTGGAGCTCTGTCAGAGTGACCATCGGTTCATGGTCACCTCCCTGACCAATGCCCTTCTCACCCGATTGCTCAGTTTGACCGGGCGGCCAGCTGTAGGAACAGTCTTGGTGGTTCCAAACTTCTTCCATTTAAGAATGGAGGCCACTGTGTTCTTGGGGACCTTCAATGCTGCAGAAATGTTTTGGTACTCTTCCCGAGATCTGTGCCTCGACACAATCCTGTCTCTGATATCTATGGACAATTCTTTCAACCTCATGGCTTGGTTTTTGCTCTGACATGCACTGTCAACTGTGGGACCTTATATAGACAGGTGTGTGCCTTTCCAAATCATGTCCAATAAATTGAATTTACCACAGGTGGACTTCAATCAAGTTGTAGAAACATCTCAAGGATGATCAATGGAAACAGGAAGCACTAGAGCTCAATTTCCAGTCTAATAAATAAGGTATCCGTTTTATATTTTTTATACATTTGCAAAAATGTCTAAAAACCTGTTTTCACTTTGTCATTACGGGTTATTGAGTGTAGATTGGTGATTATTTGATTTAATCCCAACACTCTAACCAACAGGAAACTACAAGCGCTTGCATCAATTCCTCAACAGCAATGGTAGGAGAGCTCAGAAAAGACTTTCCTTGAGTCAAAGTGCAATAAGGTGACTTAGTAACTGTGCATACATTGAAGAGGTGTGTGGCCACTTGGAGACACCAGTTAGTCCTCTTACTCAAATCCTTGTCATTTGTTTAGTCTTAAATGCACCTAACCTAGCCCTTGATCATGACTCTCAGTTCCATTACACATAAGAGTAATTGGAAGAAGGCATCTTCTGTACAGGGGATTTATGTTAATAGCACAGATGCTTGGTCTGAACATTAACACGCTTCGCTTGGGGTAAGTTTTTGGAAGCATAAGGACCTTGTCTTTCATATCGGTGAGAAATACATTTCCAAAAACAGAAGGTTAAATGTATGCACACCTTTATAGGGTTAGTGTTCCCACAGTCATATCTCCATGTTACAGCAGGTGTTTACAGAAAACTGACAGCGTGGACTACCTGTGCTAACTACCCATCTGCATCTCGAACGGAAGACTGACGCCACACATGTAACCAGTGTAAAGTAAGTGTATTTTGATGTGATATCAAAGTCGAGAGATCTGTTTCTAGAACTCATTTAGTCCAATATTGAACTACACCTACCCCAAATTTACCATGAATATTCTAATTATGTTACTGAATGTATCAATAGTATTTTAGGGTGTTATAAAAAGAGGACAATATATGTTATTTATAGAATACTCTCCTTTATTCTGTGTAGCCATGTTCTAAATCATAGATTCTAATATCTAAAAGGTTCTATTAACGTTGTGTCTGGGGGGAACCATTTTAGGGGAATGCATCATCAACTCTTGACGTAATTTAATCATCAAATCGTCTCTAGAACATAATTGTATCATAAATGTGTCTAAAAGAAAGTTGAGACGCTTTGTTTAAATAAGACACAAACCTTCCACTATCATATCAAGTCCAGCAAAGTCACATAAGTTTACCGCACACATCCATTGAGATGGCGCTGCCTATTGAACACACAGCTAACTAGCTAACGATAGCATGCTAACTCACCAGAGGTCGAAGGCCAAGTCCAAGTCCAACGTTTCCACGGGATGACCGTGACTTTCGTTGACGTTCAGATTGGATTGTCGTTGCTCTGAGGTCAGTTTGTCGATGTACTTCATATATGAGAGTATAAAGTATGCCCAGTGCAGAATGTTTGGTGAAGAATCGCCGGAGCAGACCGGAAGCGAGGTTCCTTCTGCTTTCCTATGGCCACTTCTTCGATGGTGTTTAACAGCGGTTGGCATCCAATGTCAATTGAGCATTAGCGCCACCTGCTGGACGGGGTGTTGAATAATAAACAAACAAAAACAAAAATTCGGGGATATATATTTATTTATTTATTACAGAAACATCAGTATACATACAAGATGTATACAAACAATGATAACATATGCTAGGGACAGGACTCTTATTTTGAAGGATTTTTCCCAAATGACGTGACCCGGAAGTTATTGCTAGATGGAGTCAAATTGTTTTGAACTGATATTCTCATCCAAACAAACAATTGAAGAATAATTATTTCAGGTAGCTAGGAAGTTCGTTTAAATGTTTTTACATTTTCATTTTGAACTTTAATGACTCGTCTAACAAACTCATGTCTCGGCCAATCTCTTGAGTCTTTTAGAGCGCAAGTTGTTATCCTAGCTTGTGAGCTAGCTAACATTACACTAGCCATTGTCACGCATCTAAATAGGTTGGCAGCTTTCTAGCTAGCTAACACTTTAAATCGTGTTTTGTCCAGAATGTAGTATTTAACTGCTGTTGTTGACTACGAAAAATTGCGAAAATGTATGCACTCAGAAGTCGCTCTGGATAAGCTGTAAGTCGCTATGAATAAGAGTGTCTGCTAAATGACTCAAATGTAAATGGCTAACTTGGTTTACTACCACGTCAGCGTACATACGTTTGTATTGTATCCCTTTCCAAATGTGGTATAAACTCTTTCTATTTGTGAAACTCACCTTTATACCGTCTCAGGTTCTACTGACACACCTATAGCCCACCATGTCTGAACCGAGTTCTGGCTGTGGCTCACAGCCTGGTCCAGAGACTGTGTCAGTGAAGCTGGAGGACTGTGTGTCAGTGAAGCTGGAGGACTGCAGTCAAACACTGGAACTCAATGTGATTGTCAAAAAGGAGGAGGAGAAGGGAGAAGTTAAAGAAGAAAAGGAAGAGGGGGAGAAGAGGGAGGTCCAAGTAGAAGAGGAGAGAAATGCTGATATGGCTGCTCCAGGTCAGTTAGGTTGGATGAGATGGTATGGAGAGATGTCAATGCCAAAATAATATTTACCTAAAATATACCAGATCCCATACATTGAAAGTAGATAGGTGGAGTTTGCCTTCTCCCACTCTCTCTCCCTGCTGTCTAGAACTGGAAAGCGGCATAAAAACAACTCATGACGTGTCTGTGCACTGCTAGCTCTGCTTGGTTGTCAGTCAAAGACCGATTGAGAAATCTGGCAATTGTAGACATTCTTTGTTTTCTTGAAAGCGTACGGCCGAATTAACTATTTTTTATTAAAATGCTATCGGTTTTGAGTCAGGAAATGTGAACTTTACCACCTAAAACAATTGTGATTTTTTTATTTATTTATACAGCAGCGGAAATAGGTAACTGCACATGTGCACTCTTGTGGGGGAATCCCTTTACGTAAGAATTGCAAAGTAAGGATTGTTTTAAGATGGTCATGCCAAGGTCCCGTGTAGCTCGATGGTAGATCATGGTGCTTGCAACGCCAGGGTTGTGGGTTTGAACATGTATGCACTAACTAACTGTAAGTCACTCTGTATAAGATTGTCTGTTAAATTACTAAAATGTAAATATAAATAAATTAGCTCTTTTGATTTAGGTATAACAAATTATTATTTAATGAAACACTGAATTTGGCCTTACTGCTTTTAGCCTATAGAAATGCACTGAATAACAGATTCATACATGGAAAAACAGATAATAATAATTCTATGCTACAAAATTGTTGTACCCATACTTCCGTATATACTTCCATTAAACTGGTACCAGGCTATCTTCAGATGAGGGGCGTCCCAGAGCAAAACAAGCTGTTCGGACACTACAGACAGATGTTGACAGATCAGCGGTACCGAGTTCAGGCGAGTTCTGTGACGCTTGTGTGGTTATTATTCATGACATGTTGAACTCTGATTTAGCCCCTGACCTTTACGTTTACATGCACACCCATATCTCAAGTATTCTGTTTTTGAGTTGATGCATATAAACAGCATATCCCGTTTACAATAACCTGAAAAAGCTTGTATCCCGTTATGAGAAACCTGATAAGATGCCAGGGACATGCTGATCTAAGACGGGATACTGTGGCATGTAAACATCTTATCCCGTATACTGTTGTTTCTACGGTCTGTGCAGGCTCAGTTCCATAGGTCATGGGTGTTGTGTGATGCTGTTCATCTGATTTTCAAACAAATCACTTCAAAAAGTAGGCTTCCTGCACAGTTAGAAACACCAAGATAATTCCCTTATAATGTAGCCTACCATAATTAATTTACTACTGCCTACTTTCACCCCTAATTTAGACAAGTTTCTGCTTATAATTTCCGACATTTGGTAGGCCTTATTATTATATCTGACATTTGGTAGGCCATATTATTATTTCTGACATTTGGTAGGCCTTATTATTATATCTGACATTTGGTAGGCCTTATTATTATATCTGACATTTGGTAGGCCATATTATTATATCTGACATTTGGTAGGCCTTATTATTATATCTGACATTTGGTAGGCCTTATTATTATATCTGACATTTGGTAGGCCATATTATTATATCTGACATTTGGTAGGCCATATTATTATATCTGACATTTGGTAGGCCTTATTATTATATCTGACATTTGGTAGGCCATATTATTATATCTGACATTTGGTAGGCCTTATTATTATTTCTGACATTTGGTAGGCCATATTATTATTTCTGACATTTGGTAGGCCATATTATTATTTCTGACATTTGGTAGGCCTTATTATTATATCTGACATTTGGTAGGCCATATTATTATATCTGACATTTGGTAGGCCTTATTATTATATCTGACATTTGGTAGGCCATATTATTATATCTGACATTTGGTAGGCCTTATTATTATATCTGACATTTGGTAGGCCATATTATTATATCTGACATTTGGTAGGCCTTATTATTATTTCTGACATTTGGTAGGCCATATTATTATTTCTGACATTTGGTAGGCCATATTATTATTTCTGACATTTGGTAGGCCTTATTATTATATCTGACATTTGGTAGGCCATATTATTATTTCTGACATTTGGTAGGCCATATTATTATTTCTGACATTTGGTAGGCCATATTATTATTTCTGACATTTGGTAGGCCATTTGTTTGTCAACTATAGTTTGATACATGCAGCTTCTCTTCTGTCATGCTTATTTAGGATGGTGAGGAAAGCACTTTTAAAGAACAACCAGGCATCATCTACTGACGGGATGAGGTCAATATCCTTCCAGGATACCCGGGCCAGATCGATTAGAAAGGCCTGCTCACAAAAGTGTTTTAGGGAGCGTTTGACAGTGATAAGGGGTGGTCGTTTGACCGCTGACCCATTACGAACGCAGGCAATGAGGCAGTGATCGCTGAGATCCTGGTTGAAAACAGAGGAGGTGTATTTGGAGGGCAAGTTAGTCAGAATGATATCTATGATGGTACCCATGTTTACGGATTTAGGGTTGTACCTGGTGGGTTCCTTGATAATTTGTGTGAGATTGAGGGCATCTATCTTAGATTGAAGGACAGCCGGGGTGTTAAGCATATCCCAGTTTAAATCACCTAACAGTACAAATTCTGAAGATAGATGGGGGGCAATCAATTCACATATGGAGTCCAGGGCACAGCTGGGGGCTGAGGGGGGTCTGTAACAGGCAGCAACAGTGAGAGACTTATTTCTGGAAAGGTGGATTTTTAAGAGTAGAAGCTCAAACTGTTTGGGCACAGACCTGGACAGTATGACAGAACTCTGCAGGTTCTCTCTGCAATAGATTGCAACTCCACCTCCTTATCAGCTAAGCTCTTTCTTATCTTGGAAATGTATTCTAAATGTACAGTACCAGTCAAAAGTTTGGACACCTACTCATTTTTCTTTATTTTTACTATTTTCTACATTGTGGAATAATAAAGAAGACATCAAAACTATGACATAACATATGGAATCATCTAGTAACCAAAAAAGTGTTAAACAAATCAACATATATTTTATATTTGAGATTCTTCAAAGTAGCCACCCTTTGCCTTGATGACCGCTTTGCACACTCTGGGCATTCTCTCAACCAGCTTCATGTGGTAGTCACCTGAAATGCATTTTGATTAACAGGTGGAGCTTGTCAAAAGTTAATTTTGTGGAATTTCTTTCCTTAATGCGTTTGAGCCAATCAGTTGTGTTGTGACAAGGTAGGTGTGGTATACAGAAGATAGTCCTATTTGGTAAAAGACCAAGTCCATATTATGGCAAGAACAGCTCAAATAAGCAAAGAGAAACGACAGTCCTTCATTACTTTTAAGACATGAAGGTCAGTCAATCCGGAAAATGTCAAGAACTTTGAAAGTTTCTTCAAGTGCAGTCGCAAAAATAATCAAGTGCTATGATTATTGAGGACCGCCACAGGAAAGAAAGACCCAGAGTTACCTCTGCTGCAGAGGATAAGTTCATTAGCGTTACCAGTCTCAGAAGTTGCAGCCCAAATACAGTTGAAGTCGGAAGTTTACATACACTTAGGTTGATGTCATTAAAACAACATTTTCCACAGGTTTCATGTTAAACTATAGTTTTGGCAAGTCGGTTAGGACATCTACTTTGTGCATGACACAAGTAATTCTTCAAACAATTGTTAACAGACAGATTATTTCACTTATAATTCACTATAATTCCAGTGGGTCAGAAGTTTACATACACTAAGTTGACTGTGCCTTTAAACAGCTTGGAAAATTCCAGAAAATGATGTCATGGCTTTAGAAGCTTCTGATAGGCTAATTTACATAATTTGAGTCAATTGGAGGTGTACCTGTGGATGTACCATGGGACCACGCAGCCGTCATACCGCTCAGGAAGGAGACGCTTTCTGTCTCTTAGAGATTAACGTACTTTGGCTTGCAAGCCGAAGAACACCATCCCAACCGTGAAGCACGGGTGTGGCAGCATCATGTTGTGGGGGTGCTTTGCTGCAGTAGGGACTGGTGCACTTCACAAAATAGATGGCATTATGAGGAAGGAAAATTGTGGGTATATTGAAGCAACATCTCAAGACATCAGTCAGGAAGTTAAAGCTTGGTCGCAAATGGGTCTTCCAAATGGACAATGACCCCAAGCATACTTCCAAAGTTGTGGCAAAATGGCTTAACAAAGTCAAGGTATTGGAGTGGCCATCACAAAGCCCTGACCTCAATCCTATAGAACATTTGTGGGCAGAACTGAAAAAAAGTGTGTGCGAGCAAGGAGGCCTACAAACCTGACTCAGTTACACCAGTTCTGTCAGGAAGAATGGGCCAAAATTCACCCAACCTATTGTGGGAAGCTTGTGGAAGGCTACCCGAAACGTTTGGCCCAAGTTGAAAAATTTAAAGGCAATGCTACCAAATACTAATTGAGTGTATGTAAACTTCTACCCACTGGGAATGTGAATGAAAGAAATAAAAGTTGAAATATATAATTCTCTCTACTATTATTCTGACATTTCACATTCTTAAAATAAAGTGGTGATCCTAACTGACCTAAGACAGGGAATTTTTACTAGGATTAAATGTCAGGAATTGTGAAAAACTGAATGTATTTGGCTAAGGTGTATGTAAACTTCCAACTTCAACTGTAAATGCTTCACAGAGTTCAAGTAATGGACACATCTCAACATCAACTGTTCAGAGGAGACTGCATGAATCAGGTCTTCATGGTCGAATTGCTGCAAAGAAACCACTACTAAAGGACACCAATAAGAAGAAGAGACTTGCTTGGGCCAAGAAACACGAGCAATGGACATTAGACCGGTAGAAATCTGTCCTTTGGTCTGATGAGTCCAAATTTGAGATTTTCCGTTCCACCCTTTGTGAGACGCAGAGTAGGTGAACGGATTATCTCTGCATGTTTGGTTCCCACCGTGAAGCATGGAGGAGGAGGTGTGATGGTGTGGGGGGTGCTTTGCTGGTGGCACTGTGTGATTTATTTAGAATTCAAGGCACACCTAACCAGCATGGCTACCACAGCATTCTGCAGCAATACGCCATCCCATTTGGTTTGCGCTTAGTGGGACTATCATTTGTTTTTCAATAGGACAATGACCCAACACACCTCCAGGCTGTGTAAGGGCTATTTGACCAAGAAGGAGAGTGATGACCTGGCCTCCACAATCACCCGACCTCAACCCAATTGAGATGGTTTGGGATGAGTTGGACAGCAGAGTGAAGGAAAAGCAGCCAACAAGTGCTCAGCATATGTGGGAACTCCTTCAAGACTGTTGGAAAAACATTCCAGGTGAAGCTGGTTGAGAGATTGCAAAGAGTGTGCAAAGCTGTCATCAAGGCAAAGGGTGGCTACTTTGAAGAATGTCAAATATAAAATATATTTTGTTTATTACATGATACCATGTGTTATTTTCATAGTTTTGATGTCTTCACTATTATTCTACAATGTAGAAAATAGTAAAAATAAAGAAAAATCCTTGAATGAGTGGGTGTCAACTTTTGACTGGTACTGTACATCATACGGGTTTAAGACCAACTCATAGCACTATCTCTGCTGCATCCCTAGTTCTAAATGATAATAACCGGTCCCATGTCGCAAGGATCTATACACAATTCCTGGAAGATGAAAATGTCCCAGTTCTTCCATATGTTTGGGATGCTCTGGATCGATGTGTACACCAGCGTGTAATGCCTTGAATGGAATAAATGGAACGGTATCAAACATATGGAAACCGTTTCACTCTGTTCCCTTTATTTTGGGGCGGCAGGTAGCCGAGTGGTTAGAGTGTTGGGCCTGTAGCCGAAAGGTTGCTGGATCGAATCCCCGAGCTGACAAGGTACAACATCTGTCGTTCTGCCCCTGAATAAGGCAGTTAACCCACTGTTCCTGAACAAGGCAGTTAACCCACTGTTCCTGAATAAGGCAGTTAACCCACTGTTCCTGAATAAGGCAGTTAACCCACTGTTCCCCGGTAGGCCGTCATTGTAAATAAGAATGTGTTCTTAACTGACTTGCCTAGTTAAATAAAAATAAAAAAACAATTCCATTCCAGCCGTTACATTAAGTCCGTCCTCCTATAGCTCCTCTCACCAGCCTCCACTGGTCCGTTTGCCCCACGAGAGTGCACATGCACAGTTGTTAGCCATCTCCACTTGTTGAAGTCAGCCACATAAAATAATCACAATCTTTTTAGGTGGGAAAGTACACATTTTCTGATAGTAATTATGATAAAAATAGCTGATTTTGCAGTACGCTTTCAATAAATCAAGGAATCTGTTCACAATTCGCGGATTTCACAATCGCTCTAACCAGTTTCAATGTATGGGATCATTTGAGATTTTAGGTGAACTTCCCCTTTAACCTCATACATTCTGATAGGCTGTAATTTAATTGGGGAGATTCCTTTGTATTATTTGGTGTTTTATCAAACCTGAATTCTAAATCATCAATATAGGTTTTTTACTTTTCTGATTGTAATCCCATATCTATGAAATTTCCCCCCCGGGGGATAAATAAAATAAAGTATCTATCTATCTATCTATCTATCTATCTATCTATCTATCTATCTATCTATCTATCTATCTATCTATCTATCTATCTATCTATCTATCTATCTGTTCATATATTCCCACAGGAGAGAGCTCCAACTCGGGCTCACTCAGCAAGCCCAGTTCCACATCATCAGGAAAGCACCAACAACACAGAGAGAGGAACTCAAGACAGAAACATCACCACTGCGTGGACCGCGGTGTAACTTTTCCTCCAAAACGGAAAAAGACTTCCAGCTCCTTCTCACCAATCCTCCCACCAATCCTCTCACCAATCCTCCCACAGTTTTCTTTCATCATGGTGTCAGCTAATGGGGATCCTAGTAAACATAAAGATACATGTGATGAGAGCTTGAACCAGGCCAGAAACCCAACCGCCATCAGTAACCATGTGGACTTTCTCCTTACTAACCGTGACAATTTGTCGCAGAAGGAGAAACTCCAGATAAAAGGTCTCGGTCCCCACCAGCCACCTGATGTAGACATAACACTTCCCCAACACAGAGTAAAGGGAAAGGATCCCATCCGTTCATTCAACCCCTTGTGGTTCCATAAGAAACCGTGGCTGACGGCTAGCGTCTCCAAAAAAGCGCTTTACTGCTTCCCTTGCCTTTTGTTCGGCAAAGAGGGGACTTGGTCAACGGTGGGTTTCAAGGACCTGAAGCACCTCTCCGAAAGGATTTCAAAACACGAGAATTGTTGTACTCATCTGGAAAACGGCATGAAACTGGGACTTCTAGGGAAGACTAACACCGCTGGTCAGCTGGTCAGCGTTAACCCAAGCTCCATTGAGATACACAACAGACAAACAGAGGAGAACAGGTACGTGCTGGGTAGAATGATCAAATGCTACATGCTGTGTGGGAGACACATGGCTGCGATGTGGCGGAGTGGCCGGGTCGAGTCGGACTCCCTAAACACATCCATGTTTAAGTGCATCTTTGAGACGATGTGTGAGGGAGACTCGAGACTCCAGAGGCATTACGATGCTCACAGCTTCTTTAAGCACCCAAGAGGCTATGTACAAAACAAACTGTTTGACTGTATGCACGAGGTGTACAAAGAGGCGATTGCCAAGGAGGTGTGGGCGGCTAGCTTCGTAGCGGTGCAGGTGGACAGCATGCCGTGGACAGGGGAGGTCTCCTCCAGGGTGGCATTACCCCTAGCTACAGATCTAGGAGCAGCGTCCCCAATCCTAACCTTAACCATTAGTGGGGAAAATGTCATACTGGCCCAAGATCAGCTTCTAGGGGCAACAATTTACTCCTGTACGCCACAACAGGTCTCTGTCGTGCTACGGTACATGCTTCCAGACAATACCGTCACCGAGAGGTTTTGGGAGTTTGTGGACCTTAAGGATAAAACGGCCGCCGGTCTCACCGACGCAGTCAAGGACTCGCTGGAGCCACTGAAACTGGAGCACAAGCTGATTGCTCAGACATATGACGGGGTCGCGAGCGCAGCAGTGGACGGGGCTGATGTACGCAACTTGGAAACTCACCTGAAACACACCTATCCCAACGCTAACTTTGTGCACTGCTACGCTCACCCGCTCCGTGTCACACTCCAGCAGATCTGCTCGGCGACAATGACCCAACTCAAAGTGTTTTTTGCGGATTTGTCTTTGTTCGAGACCTTCTTCAAGGATTGGCCAAAGAGAGCTACGGCCGGAGGGTGGAACTATGAGCGGGAAACAGTCAGTGTGGTTTGGGAGAATCGTGTTGCTCTTCAGAAGTGTGTGGAGGATATTAGGACACAGCCGGTGTGGGACCAGGACTCTATCAGAGAGGCTTACGGCCTGTCAGCCAAACTCAGGGACCCCACGTTCCTACAACTGCTGGAATTATTCTATTTGGTCATGCAAGAGGTGGATGTTCTCACTGTCAACATGCACAAAAGGGACATTGTCGTGGCAGACATCGAACAGGCAGTTGATAGATTCAAGAAGTACATTCAAGCCCAACAGAGGAGAGCTGAGGCCTTGGCCGCAGTACACGAAGGCCCCGCCTCTGACAACGACAAGAGAGACACAAAGAGAACTGCAGCAGTCATGAGGAAGGCATGCGACATCATCCTCACACATGTGCATAACAGGTTTTCTCAAAGTAGTGACCATTTAATCGCAGCCAAACTGGTGAATCCCACGCTCTTCTCTAAGTTCGTAGGCTTAGATTGTTTCCCGTGCTCAGCCCTGCAGTGTGCTGCCCAGCTATGGCCGGTGGTTAACACTGGGAAGCTGAAGGGTGAATTGACCTCTCTGTACCAACACACAGAGCTCCACAGTGGTACAACAGCACTGTCTTTATTGAAAACAATCAGCGAGCTCAACCTCCAGGATGTTTTGTCAGAGACCGTCTCTCTTCTCAACATCATCATCACCACTCCCATGCAGACCGCCGAGTCTGATAGAAGGTTCCCCACTCTGAAAAGAATCCAGGCGTTGCCGTGTTCTTGGAACACCTCAGGATCCGTGGTCACTTGTCAACAGAACAACGGCAGGCTGAATGCACTGTCCGTGCTCTCTGTTGAGAAGGACTTCATTCAAGAACTCAGGTCAGACTTTCACCACAAGGTCATCGATAAGTTTGTCCAAAATAAAAGCTGCCCTGGAGCCTTCCTGTTTAAATGAGCAGTACAGCATCTGTGTCCCAGGGCTGCGTCCCAAATGACACACTATACCCTCTACAGTGCTGCCCTGGAGCCTTCCTGTTTAAATGAGCAGTACAGCATCTGTGTCCCAGGGCTGCGTCCCAAATGACACACTATACCCTCTACAGTGCTGCCCTGGAGCCTTCCTGTTTAAATGAGCAGTACAGCATCTGTGTCCCAGGGCTGCGTCCCAAATGACACACTATACCCTCTACAGTGCTGCCCTGGAGCCTTCCTGTTTAAATGAGCAGTACAGCATCTGTGTCCCAGGGCTGCGTCCCAAATGACACACTATACCCTCTACAGTGCACTACTTTTGACCATGGGCCCTATGGGCTATTCTTTTGAATACAAAATAAGTCCATAGAATCTGTATGACAGATTGAATTGTCAATATTTTTTTTATACATAATTCAACTCAGTAGAAGGGCTGGTTGGTATTGACATTAGAGGTCTTCACGGGCCCAGATATCAGCCAAGTTTCTCTTCTGGTTAACTAATAGGTATATATATATATATATATATATATGTTGACTAGGCCTTATGAGTGTATTGTTATGTCATGATCTGCTTGTAAACTGTGTAAAATATTGTCAACTATCCTTCAACTGAACTATAAATACAAACAGTTCAAACTGTCTGTGTAACGCCTCTTCATTGAAGGTGTATTATGTTGGTAGATTGTCTGTATTGATGACAAGTCAGTATAGTAACATGGTGATAAGACATTATAAGGATAACAGATGCTATACACTGTACTGTTGGAATAATATAACATCCCACTGCAGATAGAAATAGACTGGCAAAAAAAACAGTAGGTGTTTCTCCGTATCTGCCCCACACTCCAGTACAGTAGGTGTTTCTCTGTATCTGCCCCACACTCCAGTACAGTAGGTGTTTCTCCGTATCTGCCCCACACTCCAGTACAGTAGGTGTTTCTCCGTATCTGCCCCACACTCCAGTACAGTAGGTGTTTCTCCGTATCTGCCCCACACTCCAGTACAGTAGGTGTTTCTCCGTATCTGCCCCACACTCCAGTACAGTAGGTGTTTCTCCGTATCTGCCCCACACTCCAGTACAGTAGGTGTTTCTCCGTATCTGCCCCACACTCCAGTACAGTTGGTGTTTCTCCGTATCTGCCCCACACTCCAGTACAGTAGGTGTTTCTCCGTATCTGCCCCACACTCCAGTACAGTAGGTGTTTCTCTGTATCTGCCCCACACTCCAGTACAGTAGGTGTTTCTCCGTATCTGCCCCACACTCCAGTACAGTAGGTGTTTCTCCGTATCTGCCCCACACTCCAGTACAGTAGGTGTTTCTCCGTATCTGCCCCACACTCCAGTACAGTAGGTGTTTCTCCGTATCTGCCCCACACTCCAGTACAGTAGGTGTTTCTCCGTATCTGCCCCACACTCCAGTACAGTTGGTGTTTCTCCGTATCTGCCCCACACTCCAGTACAGTAGGTGTTTCTCCGTATCTGCCCCACACTCCAGTACAGTAGGTGTTTCTCCGTATCTGCCCCACACTCCAGTACAGTAGGTGTTTCTCCGTATCTGCCCCACACTCCAGTACAGTAGGTGTTTCTCCGTATCTGCCCCACACTCCAGTACAGTAGGTGTTTCTCCGTATCTGCCCCACACTCCAGTACAGTAGGTGTTTCTCCGTATCTGCCCCACACTCCAGTACAGTAGGTGTTTCTCTGTATCTGCCCCACACTCCAGTACAGTAGGTGTTTCTCTGTATCTGCCCCACACTCCAGTACAGTAGGTGTTTCTCTGTATCTGCCCCACACTCCAGTACAGTAGGTGTTTCTCCGTATCTGCCCCACACTCCAGTACAGTAGGTGTTTCTCTGTATCTGCCCCACACTCCAGTACAGTAGGTGTTTCTCTGTATCTGCCCCACACTCCAGTACAGTAGGTGTTTCTCTGTATCTGCCCCACACTCCAGTACAGTAGGTGTTTCTCTGTATCTGCCCCACACTCCAGTACAGTAGGTGTTTCTCTGTATCTGCCCCACACTCCAGTACAGTAGGTGTTTCTCCGTATCTGCCCCACACTCCAGTACAGTAGGTGTTTCTCTGTATCTGCCCCACACTCCAGTACAGTAGGTGTTTCTCCGTATCTGCCCCACACTCCAGTACAGTAGGTGTTTCTCTGTATCTGCCCCACACTCCAGTACAGTAGGTGTTTCTCCGTATCTGCCCCACACTCCAGTACAGTAGGTGTTTCTCTGTATCTGCCCCACACTCCAGTACAGTAGGTGTTTCTCTGTATCTGCCCCACACTCCAGTACAGTAGGTGTTTCTCTGTATCTGCCCCACACTCCAGTACAGTAGGTGTTTCTCCGTATCTGCCCCACACTCCAGTACAGTAGGTGTTTCTCTGTATCTGCCCCACACTCCAGTACAGTAGGTGTTTCTCCGTATCTGCCCCACACTCCAGTACAGTAGGTGTTTCTCTGTATCTGCCCCACACTCCAGTACAGTAGGTGTTTCTCCGTATCTGCCCCACACTCCAGTACAGTAGGTGTTTCTCCGTATCTGCCCCACACTCCAGTACAGTAGGTGTTTCTCCGTATCTGCCCCACACTCCAGTACAGTAGGTGTTTCTCCGTATCTGCCCCACACTCCAGTACAGTAGGTGTTTCTCCGTATCTGCCCCACACTCCAGTACAGTAGGTGTTTCTCCGTATCTGCCCCACACTCCAGTACAGTAGGTGGTGGTAATGCACCAGAACGCTGATACGGCGCTCACGAACATTTTCTGCAGCATCTCATAATCCAGACAAAACGCACACGGAAAGTGGATAAAATTTCAAGCCTTTCCTCTGACTCACTTTCCTGTTTGCTCTACGAGACCTCACCATTTCCTCAAGTTATTTTCAGCCAAACAATTATCTACAGGAAATCAGTTTCAGGTAATGTATTGCTGATTTGTAACATTGTAAATGTTTGTCTGACGGTCTGTAAACCAACGCATTCCATGATGAAACAGCAGTGGTCGCCGCGGCCTGGCTTTGTTGTTTTCCCAGCCTGCCGTTAGCCGTTAGCTAGCTAGCTACACATCTCCCGTCCAACACGTTAGTGGAGCTAGCTAGCTAACATGCTAACTGGACTTTAGGCTCATGGTTGAAGTGGGACTTTTATTTCATAGTTAGCCAGCTGTTGTTTCATCGTGAGTAAAATTATTGTAGCGATGAAGTAGCTAGCTAGCTAAACGGATGCTCATTGTTTAGCCACTGATAGGTAAAGGAAAGATGTTTTAACCATTGCTTCCTGGCTACCGGTTTATGTAAACAGCTCATACCTAACCCTTTCTCCCATAATGTTTTCAAACAAATTAAGAAGGGATCTCGACATAACTTGTAGCAATTTATGAAGCAAAATGAGTGTTTCCATCAAAATAATACCGCTGTGAAGCAGGCACACGAGCATTTCACTACACCCGCAATAACATCTGCTAAATATGTGACCAATAACATTATTATTTCCCAGAGAACGCATAGAGTCCCGAGTTGATTATACCTTTTATACCATGACTATAATTTAACACATAACACTAGAAAAGTGTTCATTTCCCGGTAGAAATGTGTTCATTTCCCCGGTAGAAATGTGTTTATTTCCCGGTAGAAATGTGTTTATTTTCCGGTAGAAATGTGTTCATTTTCCCGGTAGAAATGTGTTCATTTTCCCGGTAGAAATGTGTTCATTTTCCCGGTAGAAATGTGTTCATTTTCCCGGTAGAAATGTGTTCATTTTCCCGGTAGAAATGTGTTCATTTTCCCGGTAGAAATGTGTTCATTTCCCGGTATAAATGTGTTAATTTCCCGGTATAAATGTGATCAACATCCACTGAAGTAGCCAGCTAGTTTACTAGATAGCTACAGTAGTTGCCTTGGTAACCAAACCAGTTCAATATGCATGTCCAATATAAACAACTTTCTGAACATCGTGCAATACAAATGGGATAAATAACAATGGGATTTAAATGTTTTCTAATGTTTATTATAATGATAATATTATTAATGTTATTACTATTTTATATTGTTTTTATGTTGGCGGTCTATAAGCCTACTTTATTATTGTTATTAGTAGTAGTGGTAGCATTATACATAATGCTTTATTTGTATTACTGTTGTTACCATAACTATTTAGTAATCCTTATTTTGAATGCCGTTACCAATATTGTCAATGCTGTAATATTTGTGCTACTGAGCAGATTAACCTTTTCCTTTTTAAATATTACCAAACAAAATTCAAAGTCTTCTAACATTTCCTAATAAAATGTTAAACATAATTAATAATAAAATCTTCCTTGCGGGACTTTTATTTTGAAGGGGAATCGCAGAGGTATTCTTGCTAGGTCTTGGTTATTTGTGCTGGCTTCTCAGAGGTCAAAATAATAATTATTATAGCAAGCTCATAGGACGTTGCATGATGTTGTTAGGTTAAACTTCTGGTATAATGATCCAGTCAGAGTCCATTAAAAGCTCATGCTAGATGTATTAAACCACACTGGGTCATACAGCTGCAGAATTTCGGCACATGTATATTTATCACCCCTGTCCATGTCCTCTTCCCAAACACCTCTAACATATGGATCCTATCTCACCCTTATGGAAACATTCTGTTTCCGAGACAGGCCCTCTGTGCCTTTGGCCAAATACAATTGCACATAGATCATTCCATCTAACCCATAACACGTTAAACACTATTGCTAGGTTACTTATATGATTATAAACATACTAAAACGTGCTCATATTATTCGACTTTATTAAGCCTGTCGGATAATTTTCCATCAATGGATGTCAATTTAACTAGTTTGACTGCTAAATGAATTATAGTGTCAAATCCCTTGTACATAACTATATATAAATCCAACAGGAGAGTTTAAGTGATGAAAGTTGGACAAGAGGATCTGTTTGTAATGGTGTCCGAATGCTAGGTTCGGTTCGCTTCTAGCAGAACTCGGGGTAAAAGAGGGTGCAACTAGGTGTTCTTAATGTTTTATACACTCAGTAACACTTCCTCAACATAGTCAGAATCAGTCTAAGATAAATCAAGAAATCTATGATTTATTTTTTTATGCTGAGGAGATCTTAGTCACGCAATTTTATATATAACTAAGATGTTTGATGCAGTATTTCTCAAGCAAAAAAATTAGCATGACATTTTTTTTGTCTGTTGAATGACAAACACTCCCTACTGTTGACCAATCACAGACAAAGGGGACGTAGACTTCGGCTACCAAACTTCAGCTTGCCTCGAAAATTATCTGTGTGCACGAACAGCCGAAAAACACTGAATGCTGCCGAACACTAAAACGAACAAAAACATCACAATGTCATCATATATGCGCGAATTGTTTCGACTGGGAAGCATATACGGTAAGCTTAAGGGATAGTTGATTGGTCAAGAGCATGGTCTCTCCGCTGACCCAGTCAATCAGTTAACAGAACCAATACATTATTCAGAAAAGGCAGGACTATCAATGACGTTCTGCGCGATGCGGAACATTGTCCCTCACAATTTTTATTGATAAGTCTAGCGACAAATTCAGCTACTTTTCAGGCTGCCATTGGGGAGTTTATCGTTTTGATAGCATTTAGCGGAAAACATCATCTAGCGACAAATCAAGGAGCCAATAGCGATTCTCATAGAAACGGAAGAGAAGGAGAGAAATAAACTGCATGTTGAATATAGTGGCATAATATAATAACTAAGACGGGACATAACTTCATAAATAATGGAAATAACTATACAAAACATCAGTAATGTGACTTAACTGAAATCCAGACAAAAGAAAAACTTTATTTTGTCCGACCAACTTGGTCTATGCATCACATGAATGTGACCAATAGAGTCTGACCAATAGCATATCATAATCACATCAATAAAATGGTTATAACAAACTCCAAACACCATAACCGCAAAATGTATGCAGAGGACGTGACAAATAAACTTGAAACTGGGGAATGTTTACTGGTTGCTCAGGAGGTAAAGTCAGATGCGTGGAATAAATTTGACTAGTTATGGAGGTCAAGAAAAATAAGGTAAGGTGCCAGCTCTGGTACATATTATGTGAGCCAAACAGGTGCTGTATAGATTACAATATCATGTTTCTGACCGTTTAGAACAATGTAAACAATACTGAATACATTATAACCAGAGAGTAAAGTTGTTGTGTCAAGCCTTTATTACAAAAACAGTTGCATTCATTCGTGAACGCAATTTCCCAAATGGAACAGTGTATTTATTGTTAAAGCTGTGTAAGCAACACTAAATCAATTATAAATAGTACCAGAGGGGCTGTAAATTATTACAGCAAAGATTATAAACAGCTGAATTTGTGAAATGATTTACTTGACATATAGTTGCGTGAGGCTTGGTGCTAACCAAAATCAGTAAGCTGTTCAACACTCCAACAGAAGCAGGATGTGTCTTATTCCGGCAGATGGATGATTTATAAAGCCAGGCACATTTAACAGCTAGGCTATTGATTACAGACCTAATTAAGTTGGGGTTTCCTCTCTCCTCACTTTTCTTAGACAATAAGACAGGGGCTGTGTTCTCGTCTCCTCATTCTGCTGCTGCCTCCGCCACATTGTTCTCAACACCAATATGCTGGTTAACTCTGCTATTATGCACATAGCAACATGGTCTAGGAAAAGGCGCCAATTCAACAGCGCACTGATGTTGTAGAACCACCTACACTATCCAACACGGGAGAAAGCGCATTTGTTATAATGCATTTTTTCACCATTGTTCTTATGTAATATAATTATTTACAATTGCAGTAGCACATGTCTTAGACTGGTGGACTGTGCCATCCACACGGCCTCCACAATGGATTAGTCCATGCGAATTAGGCGCGAATCAGACAAGTGTCTTGTACACTGATATACATTGCATTTGGAAAGTATTCAGACCCCTTGACATTTTCCAAATTTTTCAGCCTCATTCTAAAATGTTTTTTTATATATATATATACACAAAACTCCATAATGACAAAGCAAAAACAGTTTTTATATTTTTGCTAATTTAAACTGTGTTTTACATATTCTGGTACAGGTACACTGGTGTTATTGTTTGGAGAATACAAGCTAACTAGTAATACATATCTGGATGAAGTTAAGTAAATAATAAGGTACAGAGAGTGATTTTATGATTTGACCAAGTGACCACCTTATTCTAACTGGTTCATCAAAACAATGTGCAACAAGTTGGGGTATTGTATGAGTAGCTAGCTATACTGCTATACAAGTATTGATCCACATTCTAGCTAGTGCCCATCACCTGATACAGGCAAGAGTTGCTTTCCTTGGCTTGCTACAAAAAGCTTTAGGGCCAACTGTTATATTGCTTGCCTAGTAACCTGCTAGTGGGCATACTTACAGCTAGAAGTGGGTTAGTTAGCTAGCCTGGTAGCTAACAAGCTAGCTACATTTCGAGAATAATAGCTAGCTACTAACTACCTAATCTTTACCTTAACAGTCGAATAGTAGCTAGCTAGCATAATTACAGGTACTTATATGCTTGAAACAACTTTCGAATCCAATTATCCACAGTTGCTAATAATTACCGGTAGCTACCTGGCTAGCAAGCTAGCTTTATTGGTCTAGGGAGTAGGTTACTTCAGTATTACCGCTAAACTGTTGCAAAAGAGGGAGGAGGAGAGTAGATGGTCCTCCGCCTTGTCATAGCTAGATGTGCTGTGCTCCGTAGTGATTAGCGAAGCTACCCTGACTTTTTGGTTTGTCTACAATTCGCAGAGTCTGTAATGTGCTAGAGACCGTATGGGCTGTGCGCATGGAAGAAGGGGGAAATGTGAACTTCCGATTTTAATCAATATTTATAAGGAGCCCTACCTCTGTGTTCGGAGGGTGAAACTAAACGTGCATTTACGTACTAGAACAGGAATTATGTTGAAATAGTGGCAGCAACTTCCTGGAGGGATCCTTTTAACTTGCAGATAAAACCACCTCTTCAGAACAAATGTATCTATTGCGCTCTAGTGCGCCTACATTCGGATTAAATCGTTTTCCAGTGCACTTGTCACCTTTTATTTTTTTATGTGTATCAATTCTAGCGTGTTAATATTTGTTTTATGGAAAACGGGTTCCTGTTGGACGGGATGTGTGGTTAGCTAGCTTGGATACATTTTGTTGTCTTTTCTATAGCTATACCATGATCTGGGTTTGTGAAAATCACCCAGAACTCTTTGGGTCTTCTCTTTCAGATCCACCTCTAGCCTACCATGTCTGAACCGGGTTCTGGCTGCAGTGTTCCAGCCCAGAGAAGCTCACAGCGGGGTCCAGAGATGCTGTCAGTGAAGCTGGTGGACTGCAATCGAACAGTGGAACTCAATGTGATCGTCAAAGAGGAGGAGGAGGAGAGAGAAATCGATGAGGGGGAGGAGGAAGAGAGAGAGGAGGACAGGGACTCAGTTGACTCAGGTAAATTCAGGCTAACTTCCTCTTTGGTTCAGAGAGGTAAACAGCCCAAAATAACAATAGATTTTCTGGTTCAAGAAGAAATGTCAACTTAGATATGTTTTTGGTTGTTGAGTCAATTAGACCATGCCAATTTTAAGCATGTCTTTCTAAAAAATAAAAATATATTTCAGAATATTTAGTCAAGTTAGCTGGCTAACTCATTGATTGTGCTTTGTATTATACCCCTCAGGCTTCTGTATGTGTAAGAGGTGAGTCGAGTGCCAAGACTAAAATGGCTACCGACCATTTGGCAATGCATTGTAATTTGACAATGGCATTATCTATGTGCGATGCAATACAACAAGCCCCTTGCAAAGTCTTTCTTTCAATACTCTGTCAATCCAAATAAATGTTGAATCCTGCATTGTTAAGCTTAAAGCCTTTGTTCCTCTGTCTGTTTCTTACCCTATATCTGTTCATATTCTTACAGGACAGAGCCCCAACCCAGACTCAGACAACGAGCCCAGTTCCAAGGCATCAAGACTACCTGGTCGTGGGAGTTACCCCTGTCCTCAATGTGAGAAGAGTTTCAGGTCCTCAGGTAGTCTAAAGAATCATCAAAGAGTACACACTGGAGAGAAACCTTTCCACTGTGCTACATGTGGGAAGAGTTTCAGTGAGAAAGTAAACCTTAAGAGACATGAGAGGGTACATGGTGGAGAGAAGCCTTACCACTGCATTACATCTGGGAAGAGCTTCCATCATTCAGGAAGCCTTAAGGAACATCAGCTAATAAATACAGAGGCGAAATCTTACCACTGCTCTCTTTGTGGGAAGTGTTTCAGTCGAGCAGGAGACCTGAAGACTCATCAGAGATCACACAGTGGAGAAAAGCCTGTCTGTACTTTCAATGTGATTGTCAAAGAAGAGGAGGGTGAGAGAGAAATCAATGAGAAGGAAAGGAGAGAAGTTGAGGAAGAAGAGGAAACTAGTGTTGTAGTTGACCCACGTACATCAAGACTACCTGGTCGTGGGAGTTACCCCTGTCCTCAATGTGAGAAGAGTTTCCGTACCTCAAGTAATCTAAAGAATCATGAAAGAGTACACACTGGAGAGAAACCACTCCACAGTGCCACATGTGGGAAGAGTTTCAGTGAAAAAGCCAACCTCAGGAGGAATGAGAAGGTACATAGTGGAGAGAAGCCTTACCGCTGCACCCAATGTGGGAAGAGCTTCAGTCATTCTGGAAGTCTTAAGAAACATCAAAGAGTACATACATGGCAGAAACCTTACAACTGCTCTCTGTGTGGGGAGGGATTCACTCAGCTAAGAAGTCTTAAAAGTCATTTGAGAATAAATATTGGAGGGAAGCCTAGCTGTGCTTTCAATGTAATTGTCCAAGAGGAGAACGGTGAGAGGGAAATCAATAGTGGTGTAGTAGAGAGTGCATGTCAGAGCAAAAACCAAGCCATAAGGTCGAAGGAATTGTCCGTAGAGCTCCGAGACAGGATTGTGTCGAGGCACAGATCTGGGGATGGGTACCAAAAAATTTCTGCAGCATTGAAGGTCCCCAAGAACACAGTGGCCTCCATCATTCTTAAATGGAAGAAATTTGGAACCACCAAGACTCTTCCTAGAGCTGGCCGCCCGACCAAACTGAGCAAACGAGGGAGAAGGGCCTTGGTCAGGACGGTGACCAAGATCCCTATGGTCATTCTGACAAAGCTCCACAGTTCCTTTGTGGAGATGGGAGAACCTTCCAGAAGGATGACAATCTCTGCAGCACTCCACCAATCAGGCCTTTATGGTAGAGTGGCCAGACGGAAGCCACTCCTCAGTAAAAGGCACATGACAGCCCGCTTGGAGTTTGCCAAAAGGCACCTAAAGGACTCTCAGACCATGAGAAATAAGATTCTCTGGTCTGATGAAACCAAGATTGAACTCTTTAGCCTGAATGCCAAGCGTCACGTCACCATCCCTACGGTGAAGCATAGTGGTGGCAGCATCATGCTGTGGGGATGTTTTTCAGCGGCAGGGACTGGGAGACTTGTCAGAATCGAGGGAGAGCTGAACGGATCAAAGTACAGAGAGATACTTGATGAAAACCTGCTCCAGAGTGCTCATGACCTCAGAATGGGGCAAAGGTTCACCTTCCAACAGGACAATGACCCTAAGCACACAGCCAAGACAACGCTGGAGTGGCTTCGGGACAAGTCTCTTAATATCCTTGAGTGGCCCAGCCAGAGCCCGGACTTGAACCCGATCGAACATCTCTGGAGAGACCTGAAAATAGCTGTGCAGCGACGCTCCCCATCCAACCTGACAGAGCTTGAGAGGATCTGCAGAGAAGAATGGGAGAAACTCCCTAAATACAGGTGTGCCAAGCTTGTATCGTCATACCCAAGAAGACTCGAGGCTGTAATCGCTGCCAAAGGTGCTTCAACAAAGTACTGAGTAAAGGGTTTGAATACTTATGCAAATGTGATATTTCATTATTATTATTTTTTAAATAAATGTGCAAACATTTCTGAAAACATGTTTTTGCTTTGTCATTATGGGGTATTGTGTGTAGAGTGATGAGGGGGGAAAAAAACAATTTGATCAATTTTAGAATAAGGCTGTAACATAACAACATTTGAAAAAAGTGAAGAGGTTTGAATACTTTCCGAATGTACTGTATATGAACGCAGCTGCCACTTCATTAAAGCCATTGGATGCAGTTTATCATAGCGCACTGCTCTTTATTACGGGTGACAGTTTTAGTATTCACCACTGCATTCTCTACCAGAATGTTGGTCCTCTTTGATGTCACGTAGGTAGATAAATTTCTATGGTTTCATTTAAAAAGCCATTTTACAAAAACTCCCACTGTACCTATCATTACTAAACTTTAGTCTTATAGTTACCACAACCAGTCTCTTCCAAATGTTCTTAAATGTTACAGTTGAAGTCTGAAGCCAAATACATTTAAACTCAGTTTTTCACAATTCCTGACATTTAATCCTAGTAAGAATTCCCTGTTTTAGGTCAGTTATGATCACCACTTTATTTTAAGAATTAAAGTATAAACACCATGGGACCACGTAGCCGTCGTACCGCTCATGAAGGAGACACATTCTGTCTCCTAGAGATTAACTTACTACGGTGTGAAAAGTGCAAATCAATCCCAGAACAACAGCAAAGGACCTTGTGAAGATGCTGGAGGAAACAGGTACAAAAGTATCTATATCCACAGTAAAATGAGTCCTATATCGACATAACCTGAAAGGCCCCTCAGCAAGGATGAAGCCACTGCTCCAAAACCTCCATAAAAAAGCCAGACTACGGTTTGCAACTGCACGTGGGGACAAAGATTGTACTTTTTGGAGAATTGTCCTCTGGTCTGATGAAACAAAACAGAACTGTTTGGCCATAATGACCATAGTTATGTTTGGAGGAAAAAGGGGGAGGCTTGCAAGCCAAAGAACACCATCCCAACCGTGAAGCATAAGGACAACAAAGTCAAGGTATTGGAGTGTCCATCAAAGCTTGATCTCATTCCTATAGAACATTTGTGGCCAGAATTGAAAGTGTGCGAGCAAGGAAGCCTATAAACCTGACTCAGTTACACCAGTTCTGTCTGGAGGAATGGGACAGAATTCACCCAACTTATTGTGGGAAGCTTGTGGAAGGCTACCCAAAACATTTGACCCAAGTTAAATTATTTTAAAGGCAATGCTACCAAATTGTGTGTATGTAAACTTCTGACCCACTGGGAATGTGATGAAAGAAATACAAGCTGAAATAAATAATTCTCTTTACTATTATTCTGACATTTCACATTCTTAAAATAAAGTGGTGATCCTAACTGACCTAAGACAGGGAGTTTTTACTAGGATTAAATGTCAGGAATTGTGAAAAACTGAGTTTAAATGTATATGGCTAAGGTGTATGTAAACAACCGACTTCAATATATATATACAGTGGGGAGAACAAGTATTTGATACACTGCCGATTTTGCAGGTTTTCCCACTTACAAAGCATGTAGAAGTCTGTAATTTTTATCATAGGTACTCTTCAACTGTGAGTCACGGAATCTAAAACAAAAATCCAGAAAATCACATTGTATGATTTTTAAGTAATTCATTTGCATTTTATTGCATGACATAAGTATTTGATACATCAGAAAAGCAGAACTTAATATTTGGTACAGAAACCTTTTGTTTGTAGTTCTTGACCAGGTTTGCACACACTGCAGCAGGGATTTTGGCCCACTCCTCCATACAGACCTTCTCCAGATCCTTCAGGTTTCGGGGCTGTCGCTGGGCAATACGGACTTTCAGCTCCCTCCAAAGATTTTCTATTGGATTCAGGTCTGGAGACTGGCTAGGCCACTCCAGGACCTTGAGATGCTTCTTACACTCCTTAGTTGCCCTGGCTGTGTGTTTCGGGTCGTTGTCGTGCTGGAAGACCCAGCCACGACCCATCTTTAATGCTCTTTCTGAGGGAAGGAGGTTGTTGGCCAAGATCTCGCGATACATGGCCCCATCCATCCTCCCCTCAATACGGTGCAGTCGTCCTGTCCCCTTTGCAGAAAAGCATCCCCAAAGAATGATGTTTCCACCTCCATGCTTCACGGTTGGGATGGTGTTCTTGGGGTTGTACTCATCCTTCTTCTTCCTCCAAACATGGCGAGTGGAGTTTAGACCAAAAAGCTCTATTTTTGTCTCATCAGACCACATGACCTTCTCCCATTCCTCCTCTGGATCATCCAGATGGTCATTTGCAAACTTCAGACGGGCCTGGACATGCGCTGGCTTGAGCAGGGGGACCTTGCGTGCGCTGCAGGATTTTAATCCATGACGGCGTAGTGTGTTACTAATGGTTTTCTTTGAGACTGTGGTCCCAGCTCTCTTCAGGTCATTGACCAGGTCCTGCCGTGTAGTTCTGGGCTGATCCCTCACCTTCCTCATGATCATTGATGCCCCACGAGGTGAGATCTTGCATGGTGCCCCAGACCGAGGGAGATTGACCGTCATCTTGAACTTCTTCCATTTTCTAATAATTGCGCCAACACTTGTTGCCTTCTCACCAAGCTGCTTGCCTATTGTCCTGTAGCCCATCCCAGCCTTGTACAGGTCTACAATTTTATCCCTGATGTCCTTACACAGCTCTCTGGTCTTGGCCATTGTGGAGAGGTTGGAGTCTGTTTCATTGAGTGTGTGGACAGGTGTCTTTTATACAGGTAACGAGTTCAAACAGGTGCAGTTAATACAGGTAATGAGTGGAGAACAGGAGGGCTTCTTAAAGAAAAACTAACAGGTCTGTGAGAGCCGGAATTCTTACTGGTTGGTAGGTGATCAAATACTTATGTCATGCAATAAAATGCAAATTAATTATTTAAAAATCATACAATGTGATTTTCTGGATTTTTGTTTTAGATTCCGTCTCTCACAGTTGAAGTGTACCTATGATAAAAATCACAGACCTCTACATGCTTTGTAAGTATGAAAACCTGCAAAATCGGCAGTGTATCAAAAACTTGTTCTCCCCACTGTATACACACATTAAAAAATATACCTTCCTTTATTCCCCGCAAACCCTACCACTGCTCCCCCAATTGAAATAAACGAATAAACATGCTATACACATTTTACCGACACCAATCTATTTTACAACAGTTATATTTGTTTGTTTTAGTCCTGGCCTTCCTCTATTTCTAAATGTCCATCTAGTTTGATTTCTATTAGCCATATATTTGTAACTGTGTTATTTCACAAAAGCTCTGAACCTCTATACATTCTACAGACCCTGTATGTTTTACATGTGTTATCTTGTTGTTATTAGTCCCGCCCTTCAGCTCCATTCAACCCCTCCCATCTATCTCTTAACACCATCCATATTGGATTTCTATTTGCCATAGAAATTGCTTCACAAAAGTACGGAACCTTTCTATTCTTATAGTTTCTACAGATTGTAAATTAAAGATAAACATTTTTGCTAAAATAATAATTATATTATTGATTGATTGACTATGACTTTTCAAATCACCCAGTATTGCTATCTGCAGCGTTAGCTCCAGGTAAACGAGCTACATATGGACAGTACCTAAATAAATGATCTAATGGCGCTGCCTCCTCGCAGCAAAATCTGCAGAGCTGGGAAGATTGTATCCCTCATATATATAACATTCTATTGATTGCAAGAATTTTGTATAATCATTTTAATTGAAAAATTATATGTTTTGAATCCGGTGTCGTTTTGCGTGTCAATTCATAAACCATGTGCCATGGAATCGGTACATCGAAAATCTCTTCCCAACTATTTAGCAGTCTATATGGCACAGCTGTCAGTTTTTGGTCCTTAAATGGAACAGGTCATGGCTTTATTTATCACCATTTTCTTTAACCAATGTTGGTCTTTAAGGCTTCAGGGCCGACAGACAAGTACCTTACTTTCTCCCACTTCCACTTTCCTCTTCCATTGTTGTGGTAATGCTGCAGTTGGTTGGTTGTAATTTTGAGTAGAGCAGACATTTCCAACTATAGTATCCTGCTGCTTGGAGAATCTTTACCCAGCTAGCATTTTACCAGCCTGTTAAGATCAACTATAGTATCCTGCTGCTTGGAGAATCTTTACCCAGCTAGCATTTTACCAGCCTGTTAAGATCAACTATAGTATCCTGCTGCTTGGAGAATCTTTACCCAGCTAGCATTTTACCAGCCTGTTAAGATCAACTATAGTAAGAGCCTTAGACTGTAAACAAAAAGACGAATTCTTTAAAAGAAAAGAGTTACATTTCCAGTTAGCTTTAGAAAATCTCGTCACTATCAAAACTAAAGGAAAGAATAATGGAACAAAGTTCTGTCAGAGGAGCTGAGGGATTACTACATTCACTGATAACATTCAGAAGATTGGAAGATACCAACCAATAATACATTCTAGATAGATAGATAGATAGATAGATAGATAGATAGATAGGTACTTTATTGCTCCCCCGGGGGGGAAATTTCATTGTCAAGCAGCTACAACAAAAACACAGGGCAGGTGCAAAATGCCACAACGAAAGTACACAAAAGACAGATACACGGTACATGATACATAGAGCGGCAGTATGAAAAAGTATAGAAATACAAGATATCTGGAGTGCAAAAAATAGCTATAAAAGGACATTGCATAGTATGAGTGGTTGGCTGAATATGTACACTATACATTGGTGGATGTTGGATGGTTAACTATACTATACAGGTCGATGGCAGAGAAATACTTCAGTAGCTAGAAATGCGTATGATATGAGCGAGGGTAATAATAATTTACTTAATAGACAGACTGGGTAAATTAACAGGTAAGTGAAAATTTTGCATGGTTAAATTAGCTGTACAGTTAGGTATACAGTTATATTTACAGATAAGTGAATACTTGCATGTTTACACAAACTGTACAGGTAAATGACAGGAAGAGATACTTTAATAGCTAAATGTGTATGATATCATTTGGGGTAATAATAGTAATTCCCTTAAAATACAGTCCTTAGTGTGCAGGGTTTAATTACAGACAACTGCACTTATTGCACATTCGATATACTAAAAGCAATGAGAAAAGGTGCAACTGGCAGGATACTAATATGCATTCCTGAGTGAATGCCTACGTCCAATAATTACTTACAATATTGCATGTGATATAATATAACAACTGTACATGAGTATGTATATACAGACCTGTATGAATAAATAGGTCCTGAGTGGATGAGTTCTGACGGACCAGAGTTACTCACGGATGGATGCATAATTGTTAAACTAGGTCCTAGCACCCCAACAGTTCCAGATCTATGTTGCCGACGGCACGGCACCCCGGTGAGGCATTATATAGTCTCATAGCCGCCGGCAGGAAGGACCTCCTGTAGCGCTCTCTGGCACACCGTGGTGGGATCAGTCTGTGACTGAAAGTGCTCCTCTGCGTCATAACCATAGCGTGCAGAGGGTGGGTGACGTTGACCATGATGGCCAGCAGTTTGGCCAGGATCCGTAGATTGTAATTGTCTGTCACTAGTTGTAGAGTTAAACAAATAAAATGTTTTTAAAGTTGGATTCTGAGAACGGCAAAAATATCAGAAAGTTGGAGCAGAAATGTAGAATGAAGTCATTAAAACAATGGGCTGAATGGCTGGTGGATACCTATCCATCCAGTCGTCAAGACCAGCCTTAGAATTACCACCAACAATAATGTTCTCTGTTCAATATTTGTTTTTCAACTCAGTTAACACTTTACCGTTTTTGACCATATGTTATAACCATAAATGTTTACCAATATGTCACGTGACCCTTTAAACTCGAAAATAATAGTTATCCAGTGACCCTCACCATCACACCTGCTTTCTAAAACTGTACCTGGAAAATGTCTGAAAAGTATTGCCACACCAGCAGAATGAGATGAGCCATGGCTAAAAATGATCTTGTCACCCCATTGTGAAGTCCAACATTTTATGTCGGCATCTGAGGAATGTGTATCTTGAAATAAAACACAATTGGACATTACTGAATCTTTACATAAAGTAAAATAGCCTTGGGTTTTATATTGTTACCTAACCCCCTGGTGTTGAAGGATAAAAAGGAAAGAGCATCCGTCTAGAATAAACAGGGGTCCTGAATAATATAACAGTAGCATCAACCCTTCACAAATTAACGACCATACAAAGGAACATTAACGGAGAGATCGTGTAATAACACATCAAAGGAACATTAACGGAGAGATCGTGTAATAACACATACTATAGTTTACATCTTCAATTGAACTCTCAAATGTATCTCTGAAGACGAATCAAACCATATGAAATATAAAGGGAGATTTGCTTACATAATATCGATCTTGAAACAAAAACAATGAATAAAACTGACTATCTTAGTAAGCCATCAAATGGCAAACAAAAAACACAGTTAGTGTGCTTACGTTGGTTAACGTTCACATACAAAACTCGTCACTACAAACAGTATGGCCCTGTGCAATCTCACCTATATGCGGCATTCAGATAAACAATTGCATGAATTATGTTGCTCGTCTCCGAGACGGTGTACATCATCTACCGCGATGTTCAGGGTAGCAGGGGGATATGGAACAAACTTCCCAATAATGTCAATCACAATCCCTCTGATATTCTCACCATCAGATTCAGGTAGCCCGTTCAGTCTCAGCCCCCATCGGTGCTGGTATCGGTCCGGTTCAGCACTGGCTGTGCGCAGCTCCACGTTTTCTTTTGTCAGGGCATCAACTTTATTTTTCAACAGTTTAAATCAGTGGTGATATCCTTAATGCCTGCTGCATTAAACTCTGTAGTTATGAATCATCTCATCACAGCCATTCAGCCGAATAGCTTGTTCGTCAAATGTATTGTTTCGGAGATGGCTTCATTGGTGATAGGATTTGGTGGTTGAGTCTGCCCGGCGTCACTTTCTCGTAGTCTCTTCAGGTTGAAGGGTTTCGAAGGGGTTATTTGGACAACTGTACCGAAGACGAATTCCTCCGACCTCGGTACCGTTATTTCTGGGGGAGTGTTAAAAACGTCCATATAGTTAACTGTATCCACCTAGGTTACGACAGCTTCCTCTACATTTATGTTAGCTTCCATCTCGAAGTATTACAACGTGGAAAAGTGATGTTGAGTAAACCAAACCGAATTAAAAAAATAATTAGGGCTTGAATTCAATTTAAAATTGAGGATCTCAGTTTAATGCGACCACTCACTCCAACGTCTTGTCACACCCTTGAGGCCAGCAACACCTCTTTCTGTCAAAGAGGCCAGCAAAACCTCTTTCTGTCAAAGAGGCCAGCAAAACCTCTTTCTGTCAAAGAGGCCAGCAAAACCTCTTTCTGTCAAAGAGGCCAGCAAAACCGATTTCTGTCAGAGGGGCCAGCAAAACCGATTTCTGTCAGAGGGGCCAGCAAAACCTCTTTCTGTCAGAGGGGCCAGCAAAACCTCTTTCTGTCAGAGGCCAGCAAAATCTCTTTCTGTCAGAGGCCAGCAAAACCTCTTTCTGTCAAAGAGAGGCCAGCAAAACCTATTTATGTCAAAGAGAGGCCAGAAAAAATGCACAAAGACTAAACTGATACGACGCTCACCAACATTTCCTGCCGCGTCTCATAATCCAGACCAAGTGGACACATTTTTCCTCTTGCTCTACGAGACCTCACCATTTCCTCAAGTTATTTTCAGCCAACCAATTATCTACAGGAAATCAGTTTCAGGTAATGTATTGCTGATTTGTAACATTGTAAATGTTTGTCTGACGGTCTGTAAACCAACGCATTCCATGATGAAACAGCAGTGGTCGCCGCGGCCTGGCTTTGTTGTTTTCCCAGCCTGCCGTTAGCCGTTAGCTAGCTAGCTACACATCTCCCGTCCAACACGTTAGTGGAGCTAGCTAGCTAACATGCTAACTGGACTTTAGGCTCATGGTTGAAGTGGGACTTTTATTTCATAGTTAGCCAGCTGTTGTTTCATCGTGAGTAAAATTATTGTAGCGAGGAAGTAGCTAACAGCCTGCTAATTGTTTAGCCACTGATAGGTTAGTTATAAAAACACATCTGGTTTAACTATTTAGGTAGCTACCTAACACAATTAACATTACTAACAGTTGCTAAACTACCCGGCTACCGGTTTATGCAAACAGCTAACGTTAATCTAGTAAATATGTGCAGCAGAAGTTCAACCTCCAGCTTTATTTCTGCCAAGCCGTCCAGTCATACACGTTGGATAAAATACATGTATGAACTACACAGAACCCACTGCAAGACAAACGGCGTTCCCTTGGACATTAATTAATGTACTTCTGGTGTGCCAAAATGTGATTATGTTGTTGGTGTGATCAAGGTGTAACGCTTTTCCATAACGTTTTCAAGCAAATTAAGGAGGAATGTCGACATAATAACCAAATTCATAGTTCCATTAAAATAATACAGCTGTGAAGCAGGCAAGAATAAATAAGTACTTCCGGGTCACAGATCATCTTCTTCTTCTATGGTATAATGGCGTTAGCAACAATTGGATGTGAATTCCGCCACCTGCTGTGCGGGGTGATAATAAGGTCCCAAAATGAAATATTGTGCGTATTATATATTTATTTGATCATACAATGTCAAAAAATAAATGAACTAGACAAAATAGTTTCTGTAAAAAACGAACACATTCTAATCAGGTTCCTCCACAGTCTCAGAAGACTGCTGTGAGGTCGGGACATTTTCTAGCTACAATAGTCCATGCAGTGGTTCTGCCGTGAAGTCTTGGAACCCCAAACGCGTATTGGGTGCAGATATAATGATATCCAGCTTCTTGGACTTCTTAGACACTGTACGCTGTACAATGAATCACTGTGGCTATAAATGCCACAAAATCCACCTTAAAATACAAGCAACTGGTTGCAATGCATCCACCACCATATCTTCAACACTGTTGCCTCTTGCCCCATCGACTCTTTTCACCTCCTCCACATAGGAGATCCGCTACACAGCTCTGATCCTTGACACCTCAACCTCCTTCACCCTATCAGGGCACTCAATGAAGTCCGGAGTAGGATCCCCACCACAGTTGCAACATTTTCCATTCACAGATTCTTCAATACCATACTTCTCCCATCTGCAAACATATGACACTTGACCCACACTGTAATGGTTTGGACACAAATTCTCTCACCGCTTACCTCACATATCCAAGCTTCACATGTTCAGGTAGAGTCTCCTCAAACAACAATAATATCGACAGGCTTTTCTCCTTCCTTCCATTTACCAATACGGGTCAGGTGACGTGTTCATCATCTATATCCAACGACACTCCAGCTATAACTCCTTTGGCTCCAAAGATCAATACAGGTTACTTCTGACGTGGGCAATTTTGCCAAATCTAGTGCAAACTTCTTCATCGACACGATTAACCAAAACAAGGCCGCTTCTAGACACCTTGATTGAATCCACGCTTCTTCACAGTCCTCAATATTACCAATGGATTTCCTAAATGAACCTCCTTGTCCAGAAAACGCTGTCCAATAAGAAGTGCATTATGGGTCCTTGTCTTCTACTACAACGTTTGCTAGTTGTTTTTCTCCATTCTTTGATTCCACTATTTTCCCTTCGTTCTCACACACTTCACTTGCCAGACTTTCAGATCCAAGCACAGTCGTCATTTCCGTCTACACGCTTCTTGGACCGCCGTGGTTGTCACGGATCTTTTGGAATTCTTCAGAATAAGAGTCCCGTCATGTATACCAAACATTATGGATATACTGACAAGATGCATGTCTCTCCGCCCTAATAATGGGATTGGTTGTCCACGAAGCGGTGGGCTGTCTAGCTCCCTCCTATCCTTTCTCTGGATTGGTGGATACATCTCATTATTGTAATCCTTTTTTGAATATTCGATGAGGGTTGTTGTCGTCAAACGCCTGTATTCAATGGAGAGAGATGCTATGCTACTAGCATCATGCCATGAATATGCATAGCCATCTCGAGACAACTCCAATATAGTGTTTTTTCTAAAGGTTGTCTGTCACGCATGTCAAGTGTCCTACTTATATCATTACACTCGTAATGGCTTAAACATTACACAACTTCTATTAGATCAAATAAACCTTGCGGAGCAAATAAACCATTCCTTGTTTATTGACCAGACTCTCATTGACTTCCATACTAAAACTCCTTGCTTGGCAGATAACGTAGCTAACGCAAAGACAGCTATTCTGGAAATTCATGAGCTGGAATATGTCGCTAGCTCAGACTATAGAAGCAGATTACTAACTCGTTCTAGCTGACGATCATAAGTTTGATTACGGCTGTGAGAGAAGAGGACTTGTGATTGTTTCACAGTGACTCTAAAAGAAAGAGTTGTATGTGGAAACTACTTCTAAGACACATACATTCAGTTTTTATGAACTTACTTCACTTGTGCTTAAGAGGGAGACTGGCTTTGCTGGTGCCAGTGCTGTGCAGATGAAAGCTTTGCTGGTGCCAGTGCTGTGCAGATGAAAGCTTTGCTGGTGCCAGTGCTGTGCAGATGAAAGCTTTGCTGGTGCCAGTGCTGTGCAGATGAAAGCTTTGCTGGTGCCAGTGCTGTGCAGATGAAAGCTTTGCTGGTGCCAGTGCTGTGCAGATGAAAGCTTTGCTGGTGCCAGTGCTGTGCAGATGAAAGCTTTGCTGGTGCCAGTGCTGTGCAGATGAAAGCTTTGCTGGTGCCAGTGCTGTGCAGATGAAACACACTGCTGGAATGCCAGTTAAGGTGTGTCCTAATAATTTGAAAGGTTGATGGGAAAACCATGTGTTTTAATCTGGGTATGCTTACTGCGATTTTGACCTTAAACAAGAGTTACAGTAAGGGTGTTTACATGACTATTATATACATTTCCACTGAAAATTATACAATAACATATTTAGTTGAAGAACAGTACAGATAGAAAGTTTGGGAACAGAATGACAGTTTGTCCCGTTTGCTGCCAAACTATGTAGAATGTTCAGTGGCAATTGTTAAAAGTAGTCCTTGTGCATGGAGTTGGAGGGTTTGTTTAACTTTTCATTCATTGGTTTTTCATTCATTTTAAAGTGACAACTCTGTCTCAGCATCACTCCGTGGAATTGTCCCTATTTATAACATCAGAAAATGCTTGTTGCCTAATAGCCTATAGGTGAATGTTAGACTAGGCTACTGAGGATGGGGTCGTCATTTCAATCACTGAGTGTATCAGATATTAATAATATGAACTGAATATGCTTGTACTCAACATGAGTGAACCATCATAGCTTGCCTGCAGGAATGGGGCCCATCCAGCTGAGCCATGCTTGGGCTGCTTTGTGAGGGACACCTGTGCTTATAGCCTAATCTGACTGGCTGTTGCTGTCAATCTTATATTTTTTTATGGAAAAAAGTTTCCTGCTGGACGGGATGTGTGGTTAGCTGGCTTAGATACATGTTGTTGTCTTTTCTAGAGCAATACCATGATCTGGGTTTGTGAAAATCACCCTGAACTCTTTGTGTCTCCTCTTTCAGATCCACCTCTAGCCTACCATGTCTGAACCGGGTTCTGGCTGCAGTGTTCCAGCCCAGAGAAGCTCACAGCGGGGTCCAGAGATGCTGTCAGTGAAGCTGGTGGACTGCAATCGAACAGTGGAACTCAATGTGATTGTCAAAGAGGAGGAGGAGGAGGAGAGAGAAATCGATGAGGAGGAAGAGAGAGAGGAGGACAGGGACTCAGTTGACTCAGGTAAATTCAGGCTAACTTCCTCTTTGGTTCAGAGAGGTAAACACCCCTGTGTAGCTCAGATGGTAGAGCATGGCGCTTGCAATGCCAGGGTTGTGGGTTCAATTCCCAAGGGGGACCTCTACAAAAAAGTATGAACATGTATGCACTAACTAACTGTAAGTTGCTCTGTATAAGAGCGTCTGCTAAATGAATAAAATGTAAATGTATCAATGGGCCAACTGACTTTGATAAACAAAGTTTCTGTGTTTGAGGGAAGGCAGGGCCAAAACTAAAATGGCTACCGACCATTTGGAAATGCATTGTAATTTGACAATGGCATTATCTATGTGCGATGCAATACAACAAGCCCCTTGCAAAGTCTTTCTTTCAATACTCAGTTAATCCAAATGAATGTTGAATCCTGCATTGTTAAGCTTAAAGCCTTTGTTCCTCTGTCTTTCTTACCCTATATCTGTTCATATTCTTACAGGACAGAGCCCCAACCCAGACTCAGACAACGAGCCCAGTTCCACAGCATCAAGACTACCTGGTCGTGGGAGTTACCCCTGTCCTCAATGTGAGAAGAGTTTCAGGTCCTCAGGTAGTCTGAAGAATCATCAAAGAGTACACACTGGAGAGAAACCTTTCCACTGCTCCACATGTGGGAAGAGTTTCAGTGAAAAAGTCAACCTCACGAGACATGAGAGAATACATACAGGGGAGAAGCCTTACCACTGCTCTCTGTGTGGAAATAATTTTCGTTTCGCAGGAGGACTAAAGAATCATCAGAGGTCGCACAGTGGAGAGAAGTCTTACCACTGCTCTCAGTGTGGGGAGGGATTCACTCTGCTAAGAAGTCTTAAAAGTCATGAGAGAACATCCATTGGAGGGAAGCCTGCCTGTGCTTTCAATGTAATTGTCCAAGAGGAGGAGGAGGGTAAGAGGGAAATCAATGTGGAGGAAAAGAGAGAAGTTGAGGAGGACAATAGTGGTGTAGTAGAGAGTGCATGTCAGAGCAAAAACCAAGCCATAAGGTCGAAGGAATTGTCCGTAGAGCTCCGAGACAGGATTGTGTCAAGGCACAGATCTGGGGAAGGGTACCAAAAAATTTCTGCAGCATTGAAGGTCCCCAAGAACACAGTGGCCTCCATCATTCTTAAATGGAAGAAGTTTGGAACCACCAAGACTCTTCCTAGAGCTGGCCGCCCGGCCAAACTGAGCAATCGGGGAGAAGGGCCTTGGTCAGGGAGGTAACAAGAACGTTACGGTGACCATATTACCGCCACACCAGCGGTCACGAGTCATGAAGGCAGTCAAATTCCACATGACTGTTTAGTCACAGTAACTAGGCTTCTTCAAGCTGTGATGCTGTTGATAGTCATTAGTCTCCTACCAAGCTTGATAACTGCCTGTACTCAGCACTCTATTGTCCCTCTAATCACTCTGACATCAATGCAAATGTAATCCAAAATCGAATCAAACACTTCTTGAGAGCCCATGAGAGCATGTTGCGCAACATTTTTATAGGCTGTGCAATTGCTCGAGAAAACAGAGTTAAAAAGAGGAGGATCCCATCAGCTTTCTATAGGCTAGGCCTACTATATACTACAACTTTCCTAATATTAAGTACATTGCTTCTCTTTACAACAGGAGTATAGCCTACCTGCCTGGCATGAAAATTAACCATGGAAAAAGCCTCCTTCATTTGCTATTTAAGTGCATAGATTACATGTATTTTTTCCCGCTGCCCCTGTTTCGATACAGGCGCATGCATTATCATTCTAAATCAAAACAAATTTCACACATATATTATTTAGTATATGTAAAGACCATATTAAATTAAGAATAGTCTGATAGGTAACAATATTAGCCTATCACTTGTGAATGATGTATTATCACTTGTGAATGATGTATTATCACTTGTGAATGATGTATTATCACTTGTGAATGATGTATTTTTTTTCAGCTTTTTTAATGATAGTCGCACACCCCATGTAGCCTAGCCAGTAGGCCTATATGTTTTGATAAGGTTTGTATCCCAAGTGGCCAAATAACTTCTTAGAATTAAGCACATGAATCTGCATTATAACTGGTGTAGAGCCTAACTGGCTACATAGGCTGCGCGTGAGTTTCAAGTTTGGGGAAGATAATTTTCACCATAACAATTCAACTTTATAATAAACATTTAAATGCATAATCGCATTTGTGGTCACTTTAGAAAATAGAGTTTTCCTGCTCATTGATTACATTTTGGAACGTTTATGTATAGCCTACTGCCGTGTGCACATTGCTGCGCTTATAATGTGAAGAAATAGCCTAATAGTTCAACATTTTAAGCTAAATATTCTGAGCTTTTGCATCAGCCTCATTGCTTTTGAAATATGTTTTGCTGTAAGTGGTTGTATTAATTTAGGATCTATTGCATCCCACAACTGTCCCAGAGTATGTTTGGAATATTTATTTATCGCAGAGATGGAAGAGTTGACCAATAGAATAGGTCAACTTTTGTACTATGGGGGATTGTAGATTGACAAAGTACTTTTGTTGTTCGTTTGTTACTCAGGCTAAATGTGGAACGCTTCAGTATGCGCCTCAGAATTCGATAAGAGGGACGTGCGCAGTTGCATGCCGGATGTGTCTGTCTTCATTCACTTTTACCCTACTTCTTAGCTGAAATGACTGTGAGATGGACCTGATCACGAGACATGCATTGGCTACATCTGAAGGAGCCATGTGAGTGAGAAGTGTTGTATCGGAGCACTGCAGCCGGGAGAAGGGAATTATAATTGTTATATTCAGCCAAGGGCACAATGTCGAATTTGGCCGCAAAAAGGCATGGATTTATTAGGGGGCATTACGGCCACACAAGGGGGATGTCGCCGGGAAATTCGAGGCCTGGTGAGAATATTATCAAGTGCTTTTCAAATTGTGAATGAAACTTTTTTCAAATCATTATTAGAGTCCCATCATGCAGCCTTAGAATGTATTAAAAATCAGAACATTACCATTCAAAAGTTTGGGGTTACTTAGAATCGTCCTTGTTTTTGAAAGAAAATTTTAAAAATTGTCCATTTAAAATAAATGTCAAATTGATCAGAAATACAGAAAAAGCCATATCTCAGACTAGCCAATAATAAGAAAAGATTAAGATGGGCAAAAGAACACAGACACCGGACAGAGGAAGATATGGCTTTTTCTTTGCAACTCTGCCTAGAAGGCCAGCATCCCGGAGTCGCCTCTTCACTGTTGACGTTGAGACTAGTGTTTTGCAGGTACTATTTATTGAAGCTGCCAGCTGAGGACTTGTTCTCAAACTAGACACTCTAATGTTCTTGTCCTCTTGCTCAGTTGTGCACCGGGGCCTCCCACTCCAATTTCTCGCATGGAATAGCCTTCATTTCTCAGAACAAGAATAGACTGACGAGTTTCAGAAGAAAGTTATTTGTTTCTGGCCATTTTGAGCTTGTAATCGAACCCACAAATGCTGATGCTCCAGATACTCAACTAGTCTAAAGAAGGCCAGTTTTATTGCTTATTTAAATCAGCATAAAAGTTCCAGCTACAATAGTCATTTACAACATTAACAAAGTCTGCACTGTATTTCTGATCAATTTGATGTCATTTTAATGTTGAACGGTAGTGTATACTGTATATCCCACACTTGTATCACAACTTAAGTTGCATTAATAACTCTAAATGAAGCATATAGGAGGACCTGTTTCTTTGTTGACCTCAACACAGAATATAGGAGGACCTGTTTCTTTGTTGACCTCAACACAGAATATAGGAGGACTTGTTTCTTTGTTGACCTCAACACAGAATATAGGAGGACCTGTTTCTTTGTTAGCCTCAACACAGAATATAGGAGGACCTGTTTCTTTGTTGACCTCAACACAGAATATAGGAGGACCTGTTTCTTTGTTGACCTCAACACAGAATATAGGAGGACCTGTTTCTTTGTTGACCTCAACACAGAATATAGGAGGACCTGTTTCTTTGTTGACCTCAACACAGAATATAGGAGGACCTGTTTCTTTGTTGACCTCAACACAGAATATAGGAGGACCTGTTTCTTTGTTGACCTCAACACAGAATATAGGAGGACCTGTTTCTTTGTTAGCCTCAACACAGAATAGCAGCATGTGTGCAGTTCCTTTTAAATCGTTTGTAGAAAATATCCTTTCTATTTTATTCAGCTGTGTTCAATTGTATTCTTCATACTATAAAATAATAAAACAATAATGCCAGAGAATTCTAAGCCAGTCCTGTCTGCTAAATGAACTAGTGTCTCCCACAGCCATCTGGCACAGCCAGGTCAGGGCCTAACATAAGTACAACTCAGAGTATATCATATGGCATAGCCAGATCAGGGCCTAACATAAGGATAACTCAGAGTATATCATATGGCATAGCCAGATCAGGGCCTAACATAAGGACAACTCAGAGTGTGTCATATGGCACAGCCAGATCAGGGTCTAACATAAGGACAACTCAGAGTGTGTCATATGGCACAGCCAGATCAGGGCCTAACATAAGGACAACTCAGAGTATGTCATATGGCACAGCCAGATCAGGGCCTAACATAAGGACAACTCAGAGTATGTCATATGGCACAGCCAGATCAGGGTCTAACATAAGGACAACTCAGAGTGTGTCATATGGCACAGCCAGATCAGGGCCTAACATAAGGACAACTCAGAGTATGTCATATGGCATAGCCAGATCAGGGCCTAACATAAGGACAACTCAGAGTGTGTCATATGGCACAGCCAGATCAGGGCCTAACATAAGGACAACTCAGAGTATGTCATATGGCATAGCCAGATCAGGGCCTAACATAAGGACAACTCAGAATATGTCATATGGCATAGCCAGATCAGGGTCTAACATAAGGACAACTCAGAGTGTGTCATATGGCACAGCCAGATCAGGGCCTAACATAAGGACAACTCAGAGTATGTCATATGGCATAGCCAGATCAGGGCCTAACATAAGGACAACTCAGAGTATGTCATATGGCATAGCCAGATCAGGGCCTAACATAAGGACAACTCAGAGTATGTCATATGGCATAGCCAGATCAGGGTCTAACATAAGGACAACTCAGAGTATGTCATATGGCATAGCCAGATCAGGGCCTAACATAAGGACAACTCAGAGTATGTCATATGGCATAGCCAGATCAGGGCCTAACATAAGGACAACTCAGAGTATGTCATATGGCATAGCCAGATCAGGGCCTAACAGAAGGACAACTCAGAGTATGTCATATGGCATAGCCAGATCAGGGCCTACTCTTCAGTAAAAGGCACATGACAGCCCGCTTGGAGTTTGCCAAAAGGCACCTAAAGAACTCTCAGACCATGAGAAACAAGATTCTCTGGTCTGATGAAACCAAGATTGAACTCTTTGGCCTGAATGCCAAGTGTCACGTCTGGAGGAAACGTGGCATCATGTTTTTCAGTGGCAGGGAGACTAGTCAGGATCGAGGGAAAGATGAACAGAGCAAAGTACATAGATATCCTTGATCAAAACCTGCTCAGGACCTCAGACTGGGGCGAAGGTACACCTTCCAACAGGACAACGACCTTAAGCACACAGCGAAGACAACGCAGGAGTGGCTTCAGGACAAGTCTCTGAATGTCTGAGCGGCCCAGCCATAGCCCGGACTTGAACCCAATCGAACATCTCTGGGGAGACCTGAAAATAGCTGTACAGCGACGCTCCCCATCCAACCTGACAAAGCTTGAGAGGATCTGCAGAGAAGAAACTCTCCAAATACAGGTGTGCCAAGCTGGTAGCGTCATACCCAAGAAGACTCAACACTGTAATCGCTGCCAACGGTGCTTCAACAAAGTACTGAGTAAAGGGTCTGAATACTTATTTAAATAAGGTATTTCAGTTTTGAATTCTGGGTGTTGTGTCTAGATTGATGATGATGATTGAGGAGGAAAACAATATTTTAATCAGTTTCAGAATCAGGCTGTTAGTAACAACGTGTAAAAAGTGAAGAGGTTTGAATACTTTCCGAATGTACTGTATAGGAACGCAGCTGCCACTTCATTAAAGCCATTGGATGCAGTTTATCATAGCGCACTGCTCTTTATTACGGGTGACAGTTTTAGTATTCACCACTGCATTCTCTACCAGAATGTTGGTCCTCTTTGATGTCACAGAGGTAGATAAATTGCTATGTGGCTAACATCATTAATACACTTTAGACTGATGTAAATCAGTTTTTAGTTTTCTTGCACCTTATTTGTGGAAAAAATGTCAACGTTTTGGTAAATGTTATGTTTTGGTGCCTCTGGGTAATTCAGAAAGCTGATTGAAGACGTTATTACTGATGAATGTGTTAGTTATTTCGGCATTCATTTAGTATTTATACAGAAAATATATATATTAACGCAACATGACAACATTTCAAAGACTTTACAGAGTTACAGTTCATATGAGGAAATCAGTCAATTTAAATAAATACATTAGGCCCTAATCTATGGATTTCACATGACTGGGAACTGGAACACACTGTCGTACACGTCGATCCAGAGCATCCCAAACATGCTCAATGTGTGACATGTCTGGTGAGTATGCAGGCCATGGAAGAACAGACATTTTCTCTATGTTGGTACATTGTCTGTATTGATGACAAGTCAGTATAGTAACAGAGAGGCCAGCAAAACCTCTTTCTGTCAAAGAGAGGCCAGCAAATCTCTTTCTGTCAGATAGGCCAGAAAAAATGCACAAAGACTAAACTGATACGACGCTCACCAACATTTCCTGCCGCGTCTCATAATCCAGACCAAGTGGACACATTTTTCCTCTTGCTCTACGAGACCTCACCATTTCCTCAAGTTATTTTCAGCCAACCAATTATCTACAGGAAACCAGTTTCAGGTAATGTATTGCTGATTTGTAACATTGTAAATGTTTGTCTGACGGTCTGTAAACCAACGCATTCCATGATGAAACAGCAGTGGTCGCCGCGGCCTGGCTTTGTTGTTTTCCCAGCCTGCCGTTAGCCGTTAGCTAGCTAGCTACACATCTCCCGTCCAACACGTTAGTGGAGCTAGCTAGCTAACATGCTAACTGGACTTTAGGCTCATGGTTGAAGTGGGACTTTTATTTCATAGTTAGCCAGCTGTTGTTTCATCGTGAGTAAAATTATTGTAGCGAGGAAGTAGCTAACAGCCTGCTAATTGTTTAGCCACTGATAGGTTAGTTATAAAAACACATCTGGTTTAACTATTTAGGTAGCTACCTAACACAATTAACATTACTAACAGTTGTTAAACTACCCGGCTACCGGTTTATGCAAACAGCTAACGTTAATCTAGTAAATATGTGCAGCAGAAGTTCAACCTCCAGCTTTATTTCTGCCAAGCCGTCCAGTCATACACGTTGGATAAAATACATGTATGAACTACACAGAACCCACTGCAAGACAAACGGCGTTCCCTTGGACATTAATTAATGTACTTCTGGTGTGCCAAAATGTGATTATGTTGTTGGTGTGATCAAGGTGTAACGCTTTTCCATAACGTTTTCAAGCAAATTAAGGAGGAATGTCGACATAATAACCAAATTCATAGTTCCATTAAAATAATACAGCTGTGAAGCAGGCAAGAATAAATAAGTACTTCCGGGTCACAGATCATCTTCTTCTTCTATGGTATAATGGCGTTAGCAATAATTGGATGTGAATTCCGCCACCTGCTGTGCGGGGTGATAATAAGGTCCCAAAATGAAATATTGTGCGTATTATATATTTATTTGATCATACAATGTCAAAAAATAAATGAACTAAACAAAATAAACCTGCTTTTCTGTAAAAAACGAACACATTCTAATCAGGTTCCTCCACAGTCTCAGAAGACTGCTGTGAGGTCGGGACATTTTCTAGCTACAATAGTCCATGCAGTGGTTCTGCCGTGAAGTCTTAGAGCCCCAAACACGTATTGGGTGCAGATATAATGATATCCAGCTTCTTGGACCTCTTAGACACTGTACGCTGTACAATGAATCACTGTGGCTATAAATGCCACAAAATCCACCTTAAAATACAAGCAACTGGTTGCAATGCATCCACCACCATATCTTCAACACTGTTGCCTCTTGCCCCTTGGGGTCTAGTGTGTTTTGACTAAATGGGTCCTAGTGTGTTTTGACTAAATGGGTCCTAGTGTGTTTTGACTAAATTGGTCCTAGTGTGTTTTGACTAAATGGGGTCCTAGTGTGTTTTGACTAAATGGGGTCTAGTGTGTTTTGACTAAATGGGTCCTAGTGTGTTTTGACTAAATGGGTCCTAGTGTGTTTTGACTAAATGGGGTCCTAGTGTGTTTTGACTAAATGGGTCCTAGTGTGTTTTGACTAAATGGGTCCTAGTGTGTTTTGACTAAATGGGGTCCTAGTGTGTTTTGACTAAATGGGTCCTAGTGTGTTTTTTAAATGTGTACTCCTATAATTTATTGCACTGTACACAATTATCTGTACGTTGTGTCTCAGTAAAAGGGAGGTCCATTCTACTCAGTAGCACTTCTAGTAACAAATCCAGTAAGTTACAGCGTAGCTGCTCATTTTGTGGCCCTTAAAGAGTGGCCGATCAGCTTAAACACACTTGTTTTTTCATATATTGCACGGTTCATAATTGATTGTGTGTCTATAAAATCAGGGTCCAGCCTGAGAGTCTATAACATACAAAACAGATGAGTTTGGACCAAAAATGTGCATGTCCAATATGAAACAACTATTGGATTTAATCTAATTGGCTACTCTTTAAGGGCTGCAAAGTGAGCAGTGATGCTCCTCTGTAGTAAACACTGTGACTGTGAGAATGGACTGTGACTGTGTGAATGGACTGTGACTGTGTGAATGGACTGTGACTGTGTGAATGGACTGTGACTGTGTGAATGGACTGTGACTGTGAGAATGGACTGTGACTGTGTGAATGGACTGTGACTGTGAGAATGGACTGTGAGAATGGACTGTGACTGTGTGAATGGACTGTGACTGTGAGAATGGACTGTGACTGTGAGAATGGACTGTGAGAATGGACTGTGACTGTGTGAATGGACTGTGACTGTGAGAATGGACTGTGACTGTGTGAATGGACTGTGACTGTGTGAATGGACTGTGACTGTGTGAATGGACTGTGACTGTGTGAATGGACTGTGACTGTGTGAATGGACTGTGACTGTGAGAATGGACTGTGACTGTGTGAATGGACTGTGACTGTGTGAATGGACTGTGACTGTGAGAATGGACTGTGACTGTGTGAATGGACTGTGACTGTGTGAATGGACTGTGACTGTGAGAATGGACTGTGACTGTGTGAATGGACTGTGACTGTGAGAATGGACTGTGACTGTGTGAATGGACTGTGACTGTGAGAATGGACTGTGACTGTGTGAATGGACTGTGACTGTGTGAATGGACTGTGACTGTGTGAATGGACTGTGACTGTGTGAATGGACTGTGACTGTGTGAATGGACTGTGCCAATTATGCCAATTAAGGGTATTACATGTCCTAATAATTTGAAAGGTTGCTTAGAAAATCTGTTTTAATCTGGGTATGCTTACTAGATATAGACTTACATTACTTATTTTTGTAAAATACATTTACAAAAATGTCTACCAACCTGTTTTCACTTTGTCATTATTGGATATTGTGCGTAGATTGCTGAATATTTGTATTTATTTAACCCATTTTAGAATAATGCTGTAACGTAACAAAATGTGGAAAAAGTCAAGGGGTCTGAATACTTTCTGAAGGCACTTTATATGTTTCAAGCAGACCACCATATTCCTTGTGCCCAAGAACGCCAAGGTAACCTGTCTAAATGACTATCACCACTGTTACTTTTTCACTCTGTTTGTCAGAACCTAACAGACAACTAGTCAAAGCTCCAACCAAGTTTATTCACCCAATGAGTAAACAGCTGAAAAGACAAGGACCTGTTTCTCACTTCAGCTGACCTGACCTTGGCCCAAATTCCTCACTCCTCCCCAACTCAAGGCTGTCCTACCTTATCTGTTGACTGAAACCAGACTGTTGCCCTCCTCCTCTCTGTAGAATACATGAGATTTAACAATAACATGTTCTGACAAAATGTAAACTTTATGCACTCACCTTTCTCACTCAGTAGAGTTGCCCCTAATTTATTCATCATGAATAGCCAGGCGATTCCAGGTAAGAAAATGCTTATGTTGCTTAATACCCTATAGGTGAATGTTAGGGATGTGTGGTTAGTTAGTTTAGATACATGTTGTTGTCTTTTCTAGAGCAATACCATGATATGTGTTTGTGAAAATCACCCTGAACTCTTTGTCGTCCCTTTCAGATCCACCTCTAGCCTACCATGTCTGAACCGGGTTCTGGCTGAAGTGTTCCAGCCCAGAGAAGCTCACAGCGGGGTCCAGAGATGCTGTCAGTGAAGCTGGTGGACTGCAGTCAAACAGTGGAACTCAATGTGATTGTCAAAGAGGAGGAGGAGGAGAGAGAAATCGATGAGGGGGAGGAGGAAGAGAGAGAGGAGGACAGGGACTCAGTTGACTCAGGTAAATTCAGGCTAACATACTCTTTGGTTCAGAGAGGTAAACTGCCCAAAATAACAATAGATTTTCTGGTTCATGAAGAAATGTAAACTTAGATATGTTTTGGTTGTTGAGTCAATTAGACCATGCCAATTTCAAGCATATCTTTCTAAAAAATAAAGCTATTTCAGAATATTTAGTCAAGTTATCTGGCTAACTCATTGATTGTGCTTTGTATTATACCCCACAGGCTTCTGTATCCTGCATTGTTAAGCTTAAAGCCTTTGTTCCTCTGTCTGTTTCTTACCCTATATCTGTTCATATTCTTACAGGACAGAGCCCCAACCCAGACTCAGACAACGAGCCCAGTTCCACAGCATCAAGACTACCTGGTCGTGGGAGTTACCCCTGTCCTCAATGTGAGAAGACTTTCAGTTCCTCAACTAATCTAAAGAATCATCAAAGAGTACACACTGGAGAGAAACCTTTCCACTGCTCCACATGTGGGAAGAGTTTCAGTGAGAAAGCAAACCTTAAGAGACACGAGAGAGTACATAGTGGAGAGAAGCCATACCACTGCACCACATGTGGGAAGAGCTTCAATCATTCAGGAAGTCTTAAGGAACATCAGCGAATACATACAGGAGAGAAACCTTACCACTGCTCTCTTTGTAGGAAGCGTTTCAGTCGAGCAGGAGACCTAAAGACTCATCAAAGATCACACAGTGGAGAGAAGCCTTACCACTGCTCTCTTTGTGGGAAGAGTTTCAATCAGCCAGGAAACCTAAAGAGTCATCAGCGAATACACACTGGAGAGAAGGCTGCCTTTACTCTCAATGTGATTGTCAAAGAGGAGGGAGATGAGAAGGAAATTGATAGGAAGGAAAAGAGGGAAGTTGAGGATAAAGAGGAAAATAGTGGTGTAGTTGACCCAGGTACATCAAGACTACCTGGTCGTGGGAGTTACCCCTGTCCTCAATGTGGGAAGAACTTCAGTTACTCGGGTAATCTAAAAAATCATCAAAGAGTACACACTGGAGAGAAACCATTCCACTGTGCTACATGTGGGAAGAGTTTCAGTGAAAAAGTCAACCTCACAAGACATGAGAGGGTACATAGTGGAGAGAAGCCTTACCACTGCATCCAGTGTGGGTCGTGCTTCAATCATTCTGGAAGCCTTAAGGAGCATCAAAGAGTACATACAGGGGAGAAGCCTTACCACTGCTCTAATTGTGGGAAGAGTTTCAGTCAGCCAGGAAACCTTAAGAAACACCAGAGAATACATACGGGGGAGAAGCCTTACCACTGCTCTCTGTGTGGAAAGAATTTTCGTTTTGCAGGAGACCTAAAGAATCATCAGAGATCACACAGTGGAGAAAAGCCTTACTACTGCTCTCAGTGTGGGGAGGGTTTCACTCAGCTAAGAAGTCTTAAAAGTCATCAGAGAATACAAATTGGAGGGAAGCCTGCCTGTGCTTTCAATGCAATTGTCCAAGAGGATGAGAGGGAAATCAATGTGGTGGAAAATGGTGAAGAGGAAGACAATAGTGGTGTAGTTGACCCAGATACGTCAAGACTACCTGGACGTGGTCGTTACCCCTGCCATCAGTGTGGGAAGAGTTTCCGTTCCTCAAGTAATCTAAAGAATCATCAAAGAGTACACACTGGAGAGAAACCTTTCCACTGCTCCCAATGTGGGAGGGGTTTCAGTGAGAAAGTAAACCTTATGAGACATGAAAGGGTACATAGTGGAGAGAAGCCTTACCACTGCACCACATGTGGGAAGAGCTTCAATCATTCAGGAAGCCTTAAAGAACATCAGAGAATTCATACAGGGGAGAAACCTTACCACTGCTCACAGTGTGGAAAGAATTTTCGTTTTTCAGGAGACCTAAAAAATCACCAGAGATCACACAGTGGAGAGAAGCCTTACCACTGCTCTCAATGTGGGGAGGGATTCACTCATCTAAGAAGTCTTAAAAGTCATGAGAGAATACACATTGGAGAGAAGCCTGCCTGTGCTTTCAATGTGATTGTCCAGGAGGAGGAGGGAGAAGAGGATGAAGTTGATGGAGAGTGACGTAAAATATAGGTGAAGTGAGGATACATATCTAATTCTATAGGTATGGAAAGTCACACCTATAATGCAACGTAACAGCATGGTCATGAGCAGCAACACTGATCTTCTTTTACTTCTATGAGTGTATTGAAAGTTTACAAATGAAGTCAACTATAATTCCACCTAATGTGCTGGAGTGTGTATTTATTGAACCTTTATTTTGTCAGGGAGTCAGTGCTGAGACCAAGGTCTCTTTTCCAGGTGAGCCCTGTATAGCACAACAATACACATTAAACTACCCATTCACATACACATTAATATACAATAAACACATTAAACTACACATTCATATACAGTAGTATTGGTCTCCACAAAGTTTGCTGCCTCAGTGTTGATGATGGCAATTTGCATATACTCCAGAATGTCATGAAGAGTGATCAGATGAATTGCAATTAATTGCAAAGTCCCTCTTTGCCATGAAAAGGAACTTAATCACTCTGTCATGTGATTGTCTCGTTAACACAGGTGAGAGTGTTGACGAGGACAAGGCTGGTCACTCTGCTGATTGAGTCAGAATAACAGACTGGAATCTTTAAAAGGAGGTGGTGCTTGAAATCATTGTTCTTCCTCTGTCAACCATGGTTACCTGCAAGGAAAACACGTGCCGTCATCATTGCTTTGCACAAAAAGGGCTTCACAGGCAAGGATATTGCTGCTGGTAAGATTGCACCTAATCATCAAGAACTTCAAGGAGAGAGGTTCAATTGTTGTGAAGAAGGCGTCAGGGTGCCCAAAGTTGTTTCAGCTGCGGGATCGGGGCACCACCAGTGCAGAGCTTGCTCAGGAATGGCAGCAGGCAGGTGTGAGTGCATCTGCACGCACAGTGAGGCGAAGACTTTTGGAGGATTGCCTGGTGTCAAGAAGGGCAGCAAAGAAAGTCTCTTCTCTCCAGGAAAAACATCAGGGACAGACTGATATTCTGCAAAAGGTACAGGGATTGGACTGCTGAAGACTGGGGTAGAGTCATTTTCTCTGATGAATCCTCTTTCCGATTGTTTGGGCCATCCGGAAAACACCTTGTCCGGAGAAGACAAAGGTGAGCGCTACCATCAGTCCTGTGTCATGCCAACAGTAAAGCATCCTCAGACCATTCATGTGTGGGGTCAACTTGAAATGAATCCTTCAGCATCGGTTAATAAAAGAGAAAGTTAGTGAGAAGAAAATTACGAACAAACAAATGGAAGATCAAATCATTCTTCACAAAATAATTTCTGCATGCGTACACTGACGCAATCGCTCAACAGCATAATAATGTATTATTATTATGAAGTCGTCCCGTCTCATGCAGCAACTACCGCTGCTCCTGCTGTTTCTAAAGCACTTGACCGCTAAGATGCCAAAAGTCACCTCGGACACCGAGGCCAGAGAGAGGATCAAATACAGGGTGATTCTCTTGCTTTTCTTGCTGGGCTCTGGCGCTTTCTGCTGGAGGTCCAAAATGTGTTCGTGGAGCCCGTCCTCTACCAGTATGGCCACTGTGACCGTGGAAGACTGGACCGGCTCCCCGTCGTCCTTTATCTCTATAAGCAACCTCTAAGGAGTCGTATTGAACCTTTGCATAAACTGAATGTCATTGTCAATGAAAGCTTTGACACTTATGGAATACTTGTAATTATACTTCAGTGAAAAACAGTAACTACTGACATAAAGATCTAAGAACACTGAAGCAGCAAACTTTGTGGAGACCAATACTTGTGTCATTCTCAAAACTTTTGGCCACGACTGTACATGTTATTATACACAACAATACACAAAATACAATTATAAAAAACAAACACATTCAGTAAAAAGGTCCGCTAACAACCGTATAAAAAGCCTAATTCCTCCCATTGTAAAGTGCATTGTAGATCATTTGACACACCAAGGCACAAGGAAACCAAAGCCTGATCTTCCTAACTATAGACACCAATAGAGTCTCCAGAGTTATCAACCCTGTGAACAAGTTTGATAAGTCATCATTTAGAGGCAGCTGCTCTTTTATTAATAGTATCAACATAATGGAGAACAGGTAGAAAGGTTGACTGGACAATCTGCTTCCTGCTGACTAGAGAGAAGCCCACTTTAATTCTGAGTTTCTTAACAAGCTCAGTCCTATGTTTTATAAACCATAAATCATACCAAGGTATTTGTATGCAGGGACTCGTTGGATTATAGAACCATCCAATGAGTGAAGATATAATCCATCGGAGACAATCTGACCAGAACTTGAAAACAACATGTATTCAGTTTTAACTGTTTTAAGTGTGAGTTTTAAATCAGTAAGGGCTTCCTGCACAACTGAAAAATCAGACTATAGCCTTGTCACAGCCAGGTCAGCAGTCAGGGCAATTGCATACATAATAGTATCATACGCATATATACTGAACAAGAAAGGTTCCATTCACACAAGAAGCTTATTTCTCTGGTTTACATTTCTGTTATTGAACATTTCTCCATTGCCAAGATAATCCATCCACCCAACAGGTGTCATATCAAGAAGCTTATTAAACAGCATGATCAATATGCCTCTGTTGGTCACAAGGGGCTTGGATCAGAAAACCAGTCAGTATCTGGTGTGACCACCATCATGCAGCAACACATCTCCTTCACATAGAGTTGATCAGGCTGTTGATTGTAGCCTGTGGAATGTTGTCCCCCTCCTCTTCAATGGCTGTGTGAAGTTGCCGTGCATGATCATGTTGAAACATGAGGTGATGACGGCGGATGAATGGCACGGAAATGGGCCTCAGGATCTTGTCATGGTATATCTGCATCCAAATTGTCATCGATAAAATGCAATTGTGTTTGTTGTCTGTAGCTTATGCCTGCCCATACCATAACCCCACTCTGTACACAACGTTGACATCAGCAAACCGCTCGCCCAGGTTGTGAGGCCGGTTGGACGTACTGCAAAATTCTCTAAAACTAAGTTGGAGGTGGCTTATGGTACAGAAATGAACATTAAATTATCTGGCAACAGCTCTGGTGGACATTCCTGCAGTCATCATGCCAATTGCACACTCCCTCAAAACTTGAGACATCTGTGGCATTGTGTTGTGTGATAAAACTGCACATTTTACAGTGGCCTTTTATTTTCCCCAGCACAAGGTGCACCTGTGTAATGATCATGCTGTTTAATCAGCTTCTTGATATGCCACACCTGTCAGGGGGATGGATTATCTTGGTAAAGGAGAAATGCTCACTAACAGGGATGTAAACAAATACAAACATTTTTGATAACTTTTTGTGTGTATGGAACATTTCTGTGATCTTTTATTTCAGCTCATGAAACATGGGACCAACTCTCTACATGTTGCGTTTCTATTTTTGTTCAGTGTATGTTGGCTAGGCCTTCTATTATTAGCGTAAAATAAATATGCTACAGGCCAGGCCTGGCCAACCCGCGGCTCCCGAGCCGCATGTGGCTCTTTGCCTGGTTTCATGCGGCTTTTACGTTCATATCAAAGTGTGTTTGCGTTTGTCAACAAACTGAAGCTGTTCAAGACACATATTTAAAGGGGAGATTTAGCGCATTTTCCCGCTCTGCTAAAAGCCAGCGGGCAAGTCACTAGAGCCGCCCTGAATAAGCAAACAGCCAGATATGCAACACTGGTTGAAAACCTACACGAAGCTTTGTGACCCGGTTTCGTGATCAACCCTTTTAACGCGGACTGTTTGAAATCTCCGCTAGTCACAGATGAAGCTACGGCTGAGTTGGAGATGATCAATCTTTGTGAGGAGGACCAACTGAAACCTGCTTTAAGGGAAGGGACCATTGAGTTCTGGAAAAGTGTGCCAATGGAAAAATACCCCAATGTCAAACGGGCTGCGCTCAAGATACTGTCAATGTTTGGTTCAACATATGTCTGCGAGTCTCTTTTTTCTACCCTGAAACATGTGAAATCAAAGCATCGATCTGTTCTGACTGACATACATGTAAAATAATTGCTTTGAGTGGCAACAACGGAATACAAGCCAGATTTGAAGAGGATTGTTCAAGGCAAGGAATGCCAGAAGTCCCACTAAGCAAAATGAATAGTAAGAGAAAAACGCTATTATAAATTGTTATGTTTTTGTTAGTGGACTTGGTTGAACTGAGAGTTTGTGTGTGTGAAACATTGCACACAATGTTCATTGTTGAAAATGACTGGCCTGTGGTCATTTCTGTCATTATCATGTTGGTGTGTGACATTTACAGTAAATCTGGCTGAACAGAGGTGTGTGTGTGAGAGAGAGAGGAAGGGATGGGGGATGTTCATGTGTCGACGTATGTATGATGTGGCTCTTTGCAGTAACATAGTAAAAAATGTGTCTCATAGTCTCTGACTGGTAGGCCACGCCTGCTATAGGCTATGCAGAGCCGTGGTCAGGTCCATTCGGGTCTATCAGCTGTAGTTACATAGACCTGAGATCTGATGACAATCAAACAGGACCCACCCTGACCTGAGGGGAAAGTTAGAAATTCAGACCTGAAACGGGCCGGGTCTCAGGTATATTGTGTCCACCTGGACAAGAAGACCTCTAATTGACATCCAAAGTTAACAATATGAGTGTAATGTTTTGTCATGATCTGCTTGTAAACGGTGTAAAATATTGTCAACTATCCTTCAACTGAACTTTAAATACAAACAGTTCAAACTGTCTGTGTAACGCCTCTTTTTCATTGAAGGTGTATTATGTTGGTAGATTGTCTGTATTGATGACAAGTCAGTATAGTAACATGGTGATAATACATTATAAGGATAACAGAGGCTATACACTGTACTGTTGGAATAATATAACATCCCACTGCAGATAGAAATGGACTGTAATGATAGCTGTCTTGTTTTGGTTGAAACATCTATTGACATGTGTTTTGCCTGACTTCTTTCTGTCAGAGGCCAGAAAAAATGCACAAAGACTAAACTGATACGACGCTCACCAACATTTCCTGCCGCGTCTCATAATCCAGACCAAGTGGACACATTTTTCCTCTTGCTCTACGAGACCTCACCATTTCCTCAAGTTATTTTCAGCCAAACAATTATCTACAGGAAACCAGTTTCAGGTAATGTATTGCTGATTTGTAACATTGTAAATGTTTGTCTGACGGTCTGTAAACCAACGCATTCCGTGATGAAACAGCAGTGGTCGCCGCGGCCTGGCTTTGTTGTTTTCCCAGCCTGCCGTTAGCCGTTAGCTAGCTAGCTACACATCTCCCGTCCAACACGTTAGTGGAGCTAGCTAGCTAACATGCTAACTGGACTTTAGGCTCATGGTTGAAGTGGCACTTTTATTTCATAGTTAGCCAGCTGTTGTTTCATCGTGAGTAAAATTATTGTAGCGAGGAAGTAGCTAGCTAGCTAAACGGCTGCTCATTGTTTAGCCACTGATAGTTATAAAAACATATTTGTTTTAGCTATCTAGGTAACGCTAGCTAGAAAGCCACACGTTGCTAAACTACCCGGATACAGTTTTATGCATACAGCTAACGCCTCGATCACATTGACTGTGTTTTTGCGTTTTGTTTCACCAGAAGTACATTCATTTCCAATGGGATGCTGCGTTTGTCTTCCGTCATTACGTTGCAAAGGCAGTGCGTTCTGTTTTGTTCATATGTCGAATGTATCGAACATGTGCGTCAAACTGTATGATATGAGTAGACAGCTTGACAGAAATGGTATCAGAAGGTGAATGTTGAATATTTGTTGCACACATATTCAGATTATACTGCGTACCATTTTGCGTAAAAGCACTGTTGGTGTGATAAAGGAATAATCTCAACCCCTCTAACACATCTACAGTGTTAAAATGTTGGTATGAACAAGGGGTCACCTTTTTTTCCATCATGCTTTCAAAGCAAATGAAGAAGAAATGGGTTCCCATCAAAATAATACAGCTGTGAAGCAGGCAAGAATAACTAAGTATGTCCGGGTCACAGAGCTTTTGGAATCTTTCAGAATAAGAGTCCTGTCATGTATACCAAACATTATGGATATACTGACAAGATGCATGTCTCTCCGCCCTAATAATGGGATTGGTTGTCCACGAAGCGGTGGGCTGTCTAGCTCCCTCCTATCCTTTCTCTGGATTGGTGGATACATCTCATTATTGTAATCCTTTTTTGAATATTCGCTGAGGGTTATCAAAAACCAAAGAGGACCAAGGCACTCTTCATATAATTAATTAAAATGCCTTTATTTGTATGGCATTTTAAAACTTGGCGCGTTTCTGCTGCATGGCCTTCTTCAGGGAATACAAAGATATGATAATATAATGTCTTCTTCTGAACAGCTTTTCCCAATCCTCCCTGATTAGAAGAGGGAGGGGTTCCAGAAGTCATTAGACAACACCTAGTAAGCAATACTATACACATTAAAAAGTGAAGTACTGTAGATATGTTAGGGCTGGGCGACATGACAAATAAATTAGCACTAAATATATATAGATATATATATATATATTATATATATTTTCCATTCGATAATGATAATTGTCACGACAGTATTAATCAAAATGTTTAGATAGATATGTACTTTATTGTCATGATGTAAGGACTTGTCTTCATTCACCCGTATGGCATACTTGTGTTCTGCTAAGCGGTCTTGACACAATCTCTATCGCACTCCACACTGCCCTTTCCCACCTGGACAAAAGGAACACGTGAGAGTGCTGTATACTAAATGTGGTTTTGGGAAAATGGAGAAACCATTCCACTGCTCTTTTATTATTTTATTTGAGTGTTACCAGTGTGGAGCTATATCACAGTGAGTGATTGTATACATTGATTATTAAAGACACCATACGGTTGCTCTTGTTTTGGTGTGTTGACGATCAAGACTGAACACTATACCACTGCTCCTAGTGGATGAACATTGTTCAACGTTCTTTAAATCTTACACTTCATACGAATGGATGGAATTAAACCAAACAATTTTAAACTACTTTCATCAATTTCCACTGAAAATTATACAAAAACACATTTACTTAAAGAACAGTACAGATAGAAAGTTTGGTAACAGAATGACAGTTTGTACCGTTTGCTGTCATTGTTATCAAACTATGTAGAATGTTCAGTGGAAATTGTTAAAAGTAGTCCTTGTGCATTCATCCAAACTTTGCATTCATTGGTTTGCCATACATTCTAAAGTGACAACTCTGTCTCCGAATTACTCTATAGGTGAATGTTAGAATAGGCTACTGAGGATGGGGTCGTCATTTCAATCACTGAGTGTATCAGATATTAGTTATATGAACTGAATATGCTTGTACTCAACAGCCAGTGTGTTTAAAAAAACAAAACGTATATCCTTATTTGACTGGCTGTTGCCTTCAATCTTATTATGTTTTTGCTGGACGGGATGTGTGGTTAGTTAGTTTAGATACATGTTGTTGTCTTTTCTAGAGCAATACCATGATCTGGGTTTGTGAAAATCACCCTGAACTCTTTGTTTCTCCTCTTTCAGATCCACCTCTAGCCTACCATGTCTGAACCGGGTTCTGGCTGCAGTGTTCCAGCCCAGAGAAGCTCACAGCGGGGTCCAGAGATGCTGTCAGTGAAGCTGGTGGACTGCAATCGAACAGTGGAACTCAATGTGATCGTCAAAGAGGAGGAGGAGGAGAGAGAAATCGATGAGGGGGAGGAGGAAGAGAGAGAGGAGGACAGGGACTCAGTTGACTCAGGTAAATTCAGGCTAACTTCCTCTTTGGTTCAGAGAGGTAAACAGCCCAAAATAACAATAGATTTCTGGTTCTTGAAGAAATGTAAACGTAGATATGTTTTTACAGAATAAAACTATTCTCTACGGAACTTACGGTACAGCAGTTTTTGTAACTGCATTACCACGTGTTCTTCCAACTTCTCCCAAACTGCTGTTTTTGACCGCTAATGCAACAAGTTTGAAATCTTTCCCTACTTCTCTGCTTGTCAAATCCACAATCTTATTCAAAATGGTGTTTACCAATCTGTAACTAGAGCCGTTTCAGTAACCCATCACCTGTCTCTTTCTAGAGTGAGTGAAATATTCCCCGACTTCTCTGCTTGTCAAATTCTAAACGGTTTATAAATCGGGGCTACCAATTTCTAGGTAGAGCAGTTTTAGTAAAACCCACCGCCTTCTCTCTTCTCACAACATCTGTGTCATTACTGAGATTCCAAAACAGAACCGTTACTAGGATACTCACTGACACTGACTCTGTAGGCCACAGAGTGGCTAAAACTACTTACCACAACCGCACAACTTCTGACCACAACCGCACAACGTTTTACCACAACCACACAATTACATACCACAACCACACATCTAACTACTGACCATATCCACAACTTTTGACCACAGCTACTGAACCACATAACTACGGACCTCTACTACTGATCACGACTTCTGACCAAATCTACTGACTTCGATGGGAATTTAAAAATATTTCAATATTTGAAAAAGATATTCAAAGTACACATTTTTACAATTCTTTCACTACTACCAAAAAAACATTTAAAGAGCTTTAGCAAGACCCACAACTTTACTTGTAAAGGTACCATCTTATATTTCTAAAAAAATAAAACATTATTTCTTAATGTTTCTGGCTGGCTAACTCATTGATTGTGCTTTGTATTATACCCCACAGGCTTCTGTATGTGTAAGAGGTGAGGCTAGTGCCATGACTAAAATGGCTACCGACCATTTGGAAATGCATTGTAATTTGACAATGGCATTATCTATGTGCAATGCAATACAACAAGCCCCTTGCAAAATCTTTTTTTCAATACTCAGTTAACTCAAATGAATGTTGAATCCTGCATTGTTAAGCTTAAAGCCTTTGTTCCTCTGTCTGTTTCTTACCCTATATCTGTTCATATTCTTACAGGACAGAGGCCCAACCCAGACTCAGACAACGAGCCCAGTTCCACAGCATCAAGACTACCTGGTCGTGGGAGTTACCCCTGTCCTCAATGTGAGAAGAGTTTCAGTTCCTCAGGTAGTCTAAAGAATCATCAAAGAGTACACACTGGAGAGAAACCTTTCCACTGCACCACATGTGGGAAGAGCTTCAATCATTCAGGAAGCTTTAAGGAACATCGGCGGATACATACAGGGGGGAAACCTTACCTCTGCTCTCTTTGTGGGAAGTGTTTCAGTCGAGCAGAAGACCTGAAGACTCATCAGAGATCACACAGTGGAGAGAAGCCTGCCTGTACTTTAAATGTGATTGTCAAAGAGGAGGAGGGTGACTGTACTCTCAATGTGGTTGTCAAAGAGGAGGAGGGTGAGAGGGAAATCGATGAGGAAGAAAAGAGAAAAGTTGAGGAAGAAACTAGTGGTGTAGTTGATCCAGGTACATCAAAACTACCTGGTCGTGGTCGTTACCCCTGTCCTCAATGTGGTAAGAGTTTCCGTTCCTCAAGTAATCTAAAGAATCATCAAAGAGTACACACTGGAAAGAAACCATTCCACTGTGCTACATGTGGGAAGAGTTTCAGTGAAAAATTCAACCTCACGAGACATGAGAAGGTACATAGTGGAGAAAAGCCTTACCACTGCACCCAATGTGGGAAGAGCTTCAATCGTTCTGGAAGTCTTAAGGAACATCAAAGAGTACATACAGGGGAGAAGCCTTACCACTGCTCTCTTTGTGGAAAGCATTTCAGTCAGCCAGGAAACCTTAAGAAACATCAGAGAATACATACAGGGGAGAAGCCTTACCACTGCTCTCTGTGTGGAACTAGTTTTTGTTTCGCAGGAAACCTAAAGAATCATCTGAGATCACACAGTGGAGAGAAGCCTTACCACTGCTCTCAGTGTGGGGAGGGATTCACTCAGCTAAGACGCCTTAAAAGTCATCAGAGAATACACATTGGAGGGAAGCCTGTCTGTGATTTGAATGTGATTGTCAAAGAAGAGGAGGTTGAGAGGGACATCAAAGTGGAGGAAAATAGTGAAGTTGAGGAAGAGGACAATAGTGGTGTAGTTGACCCAGATACATCAAGACTACCGGGTCGTGGTCATTACCCTTGCGATCAGTGTGGAAAGATTTTCCGTTCCTCAAGTAATCGAAAGAATCATCAAAGAGTCCACACTGGAGAGAAACCTTTCCACTGCTCCCAATGTGGGAGGGGTTTCAGTGAGAAAGCGAACCTTAAGAGACACGAGAGAGTACATAGTGGAGAGAAGCCTTACCCCTGCACCGTGTGTGGGAAGAGGTTCAATCATTCAGGAAGCCTTAAAGATCATCAGAGAATTCATACAGGGGAAAAACCTTACCACTGCTCACAGTGTGGAAATAATTTCCGTTTTGCAGGAGACCTAAAGAATCATCAGAGATCACACAGTGGAGAGAAGCCTTACCACTGCTCTCAATGTGGGGAGGGCTTCACTCATCTAAGAGGTCTAAAAAGTCATGAGAGAGTACACATTGGAGGGGAACCTGCCTGTGGTTTCAACGTGATTGTCCAGGAAGAGGAGGAGGAGGGAGAAGAGAAAGAAGTTGAGAGAGAGGAGAGTGACGTGAAATAAGGATACATAAGCTAACTCTATAGGTATTGAAATTCACACCTATCTTCTGTGACAACATAGCCCTCAATGGTGCTGCTTCTTTTACTTCTATGAGTGTATTGCAAGTTCACAAATGAACTCAACTATAATTCCACCTAATGTGCTGGAGTGTGTATTTGTTGAACCTTTATTTTGTCAGGGAGTCAATGCTGAGACCAAGGTCATTAAACTACAGTCATATACAATAAACCCATTAAACTAGACATTCATATACACATTAATATACAATAAACCCATTAAACTAGACATTCATATACACATTAATATACAATAAACCCATTAAACTAGACATTCCTATACACATTAATATACAATAAACCCATTAAACTACACATGAATATACAATAAACCCATTAAACTACACATGAATATACAATAAACCCATTAAACTACACATTCATATACACATTAATATACAATAAACCCATTAAACTACACATTCATATACACATAAATATACAATAAACCCTTTACACTACACATGAATATACAATAAACCCATTAAACTACACATGAATATACAATAAACCCATTAAACTACACATTCATATACACGTTATTATACACAATACACGAAAAGCAAAGCACAATTATAAAAAACACACATTCAGTATAAAGGTCTGCTATCAACCGTATAAAATGCCTAATTCCTCCCATTGTAAAGTGCATTGTAGATCATTTGACACACCAAGGCACAAGGAAACCAAAGCCTGATCTTCCTAACTATAGACACCAATAGAGTCTCCAGAGTTACCAACCCTGTGAACAAGTTTGATAAGTCATCATTTAGAGGCAGCTGCTCTTTTATTAATAGTATCAACATAATGGAGAACAGGTAGAAACAATCTGCTTCCTGCTGACTAGAGAGAAGCACACTTTAATTCTGAGTTTCTTAACAAGCTCAGTCCTATGTTTTATAAACCATAAATCATACCAAGGTATTTGTATGCAGGGACTCGTTGGATTATAGAACCATCCAATGAGTTGATCAGGCTGTTGATTGTAGCCTGTGGAATGTTGTCCCCCTCCTCTTCAATGGCTGTGTGAAGTTGCCGTGCATGATCATGTTGAAACATGAGGTGATGACGGCGGATGAATGGCACGGAAATGGGCCTCAGGATCTTGTCATGGTATATCTGCATCCAAATTGTCATCGATAAAATGCAATTGTGTTTGTTGTCTGTAGCTTATGCCTGCCCATACCATAACCCCTCTGTACACAACGTTGACATCAGCAAACCGCTCGCCCAGGTTGTGAGGCCGGTTGGACGTACTGCAAAACTCTCAAAACGATGGTACAGAAATAAACATTAAATTTTCTGGCATTAGCTCTGGTGGACATTCCTTCAGTCATCATGCCAATTGCACACTCCCTCAAAACTTGAGACATCTGTGGCATTGTGTTTACAGTGGCCTTTTATTGTCCCCAGCACAAGGTGCACCTGTGTAATGATCATGCTGTTTAATCAGCTTCTTGATATGCCACACCTGTCAGATGGATGGATTATCTTGGTAAAGGAGAAATGCTCACTAACAGGGATGTAAACTAATTGGTGCACAACATTTTTGAGAAATAAACTTTTTGTGCGTAAGGAACATTTCTGTGATCTTTTATTTCAGCTCATGAAACATGGGACCAACTCTCTACATGTTGCGTTTCTATTTTAGTTCAGTGTATGTTGGCTAGGCCTTCTATAAGTCAGTCACTTCATATTATTAGCGTAAAATAAATATACTATAGGCTATGCAGAGCCGTGGTCGGGTCCATTCGGGTCTATCAGCTGTAGTTACATATACCTGAGATCTGATGACAATCAAACAGGACCCACCCGAGGGACAAGTTCGAATTTTAGACCTGAACAGGCCCTGGTCTGGGGTGTATTGTGTCCACCTGGACCATGAAGACCTCTAATTGACATCCAAAGTTAACAATATGAGTGTATTGTTTTGTCATGATCTGCTTGTAAACGGTGTAAAATATTGTCAACTATCCTTCAACTGAACTATAAATACAAACAGTTCAAACTGTCTGTGTAACGCCTCTTCTTCATTGAAGGTGTATTATGTTGGTAGATTGTCTGTATTGATGACAAGTCAGTATAGTAAGATGGTGATAATACATTATAAGGATAACAGATGTTATACACTATACTGTTGGAATAATATAACATCCCACTGCAGATAGAAATAGACTGTAATGATAGCTGTCTTGTTTTTCTGTCAGATGTCGTTTATTGATGTGACGTACTAACATATGTGTGTATAAGAACAATGTCTGCTTATACAGGTTCAGGAGTAATGCTGGGAAACGTACTGTATTGTGTACTGGAGCCTCAGAGTGGAATGAGTTGCCTCTGCCCATAAAAACAACGTCCTCTCTGGGAACCTTCAAAAATAACGTAAAACACGGTTGTATGTCTTCAGTGCCGATATGAACGAACCCTATGATGTAACTGCAATGATGATAGACTTTCTTCTTCTTCTTAGTTTGTTGTTTTATAACCCGGCTGTCATACTGTGTTCCATCTTGACCAGCCATCTTGTTTCAAGAGGACCACAATGGAAATAAGTCCCAGACTTTATTGTGTGTTATCCTCGATGGTTTTACTCATGTGCATGCATGGCTTTTTAAAGTTGTATGTGTGCTTGTTTTTTTTTTTTATGGTCCGAATTAAACTAAACTATAACTAAAAAACATATGACGTCCCCACGTCAGTAAAGGAATGTGGGGCTTGTTCACGGACAGCGATGGAGTGAAGACGTTGAAGTTTACCTCCGAGTCTGGTTGATTTAATTCAGTATAATAACCTAATTTAGCACAAGTTGTAAGTATAGGAATGAACCAGAGATGCCAGCAAAAATGCACAATGACTAAACTGATACGACGCTCACTGTGCCAACTTAGCGACTTTATCGCTATATTTAGCGAGTATTCAGACCCTTCTAGCGACACATTTTCAAAAAATCGACTAGCGACAAATCTAGCGACGTTTTCTGGTGTTATTGGAGACTTTTGGAGACTCTGACGTGAAAGCACGTATCGTTCTTACTCTTTTCAACGAGCAGCGGGTGCTGTCGTGGGCCTCACCCCCACCCCCGTCCCAAAGCACTCACAGGCGGCCCAGTCCTCGCTGGGCTTCTGGAGTGATGAGATTTGGAAGTGCGGGGTGCAGCTGATATCAACCCGTTTCAAGAACTTGCCATGGCTGCTGTGTCAGTGTTGTCCTTGCCACACTCCAATGCTGAAGTCGAGAGCCAGATGAGTGTGGTAAAAAGCTAATTTAGAAATCGGATGTCCTTGCAGACCCTTTTTTTTTTTTTTTTTTTCACCTTTATTTAACCAGGTAGGTCAGTTGAGAACAAGTTCTCATTTGCAACTGCGACCTGGCCAAGACAAAGCAAAGCAGTGCGACAAAAAACAACAACACAGAGTTACACATTAAACAAACAGTCAAAAACACAATAGAAAATCTATATACAGAGTGCAAAATGTATTGCAAAAATGCAGTAAGGTTAGGAGGTAGGACAATAAATAGACTATAGTGGTGAAATAAATTACAGAATTATCATCATTAACACAGGAAAGAAGGATGTGCAAATTTTGATGTGCAAATAGAGATACTGGAGTGCAAGATTAGTGAAAATAAACAAAAATAAATATGGGGATGAGGTAGTAGTGTGGGCTATTTACAAAAGGGCTATATACAGGTGCAGTGATCGATAAGCAGCTTTGACAACTGATGCTTAAAGTTATTGAGGGAGATAGGAACCTCTAGCTTCAATGATTTTTGCAATTAGTTCCAGTCATAGGCAGCAGCGAACTGGAAGGAATGGCGGCCAAAGGAGGTGTTGGCTTTGGGGATTACCAGTGAGATATACCTGCTGGAGCGCATGCTACGGGTGGGTGTTGCTATAGTGATACCCTTAACCTATACCCTTAACTCCATCCTGTATATTCGATATGGACTGAAGCTGTCTGGTGAGGCTTGCTATGAGCACCAGCTGCCTGATAAAAAATGTTAAAAATGTTATGGTTAAAAATGTTCATGTTTTACTGTGACTTGTTGTTAAAAACCAAACCACACTTAAGAAAACTAAACTAAAAAAATAAAAATAGAGTAACTCTGCCAGTGTCTCTTTTGGGTAACTTTTGCCGGTCTGGTCCCAAGCCTGTTGGTCCGGTCCCAAGCCTGTTGGTCCGGTCCCAAGCCTGTTGGTCCGGTCCCAAGCCTGTTGGTCCGGTCCCTAGCCTGTTGGTCCGGTCCCAAGCCTGTTGGGTCGGTCCCAAGCCCGTTGGTCCGGTCCCAAGCCCGTTGGTCCGGTCCCAAGCCCGTTGGTCCGGTCCCAAGCCCGTTGGGTCGGTCCCAAGCCCGTTGGGTCGGTCCCAAGCCCGTTGGTCCGGTCCCAAGCCCAGATAAAGGAGGAGGGTTGGAGTTGTGACATAAAAAATAAAAAAAAAGAATCGACAGAAGAAAGTTAATTTGTAGTTCTAAACATATTTAGGGTGTTTTTTACTCACTTTTTGTCTCTCCCACGACGTTATTCATCTCCTACAGCGTCCATCACAATTACATGTATATTATGCAAATTAGGCGTTGACGTCATTTAGCGACTTTAAGGACAGCCAATAGCTACTTTCCTTACTGAGGAGTTGGCAACACCGCTCACCAACATTTCCTGCCGCGTCTCATAATCCAGACCAAGTGGACACATTTTTCCTCTTGCTCTACGAGACCTCACCATTTCCTCAAGTTATTTTCAGACAACCAATTATCTACAGGAAATCAGTTTCAGGTAATGTATTGCTGATTTGTAACATTGTAAATGTTTGTCTGACGGTCTGTAAACCAACGCATTCCATGATGAAACAGCAGTGGTCGCCGCGGCCTGGCTTTGTTGTTTTCCCAGCCTGCCGTTAGCCGTTAGCTAGCTAGCTACACATCTCCCGTCCAACACGTTAGTGGAGCTAGCTAGCTAACATGCTAACTGGACTTTAGGCTCATGGTTGAAGTGGGACTTTTATTTCATAGTTAGCCAGCTGTTGTTTCATCGTGAGTAAAATTATTGTAGCGATGAAGTAGCTAGCTAGCTAAACGGCTGCTCATTGTTTAGCCACTGATAGTTATAAAAACATATTTGTTTTAGCTATCTAGGTAACGCTAGCTAGAAAGCCACACGTTGCTAAACTACCCGGATACAGTTTTATGTATACAGCTAACGCCTCGATCACATCGACTGTGTTTTTGCGTTTTGTTACACCAGAAGTACATTCATTTCCAATTCGTTTGTCTTGCGTCATTACGTTGCAAAGGCAGTGCGTTCTGTTTTGTTCATATGTTGAATGTATCGAACATGTGCGTCAAACTATGATATGAGTAGACAGCTTGACAGAAATGGTATCAGAAGGTGAATGTTGAATATTTGTTGCACACATATCCATATTATGCTGCGTACCATTTTGCGTAAAAGCACTGTTGGTGTGATAAAGGAGTAATCTCAACCCCTCTAACACATCTACAGTGTTAAAATGTTGGTATGATCAAGGGGTCACCTTTTTTCCATCATGCTTTCAAAGCAAATGAAGAAGAAATGGGTTCCCATCAAAATAATACAGCTATGAAGCAGGCAAGAATAACTAAGTATGTCCGAGTCACAGAGCTTTTGGAATCTTTCAGAATAAGAGTCCTGTGATGTATACCAAACATTATGGATATACTGACAAGATGCATGTCTCTCCGCCCTAATAATGGGATTGGTTGTCCACGAAGCGGTGGGCTGTCTAGCTCCCTCCTATCCTTTCTCTGGATTGGTGGATACATCTCATTATTGTAATCCTTTTTTGAATATTCGATGAGGGTTGTCAAAAACCAAAGAGGACCAAGGCACTCTTCATATAATTAATTAAAATGCCTTTATGAACAGCTTTTCCCAATCCTCCCTGATTAGAAGAGGGAGGGGTTCCAGAAGTCATTAGACAACACATAGTAAGCAATACTATACACATTAAAAAGTGAAGTACTGTAGATATGTTAGGGCTGGGCGACATGACAAATAAATTATCACTAAATATATATATATATATAAAATAATTTTCCATTCGATAATGATAATTGTCACGACAGTATTAATCAAATAATGTTTAGATAGATATGTACTTTATTGTCATGATGTAAGGTCTTGTCTTCATTCACCCGTATGGCATACTTGTGTTCTGCTAAGCGGTCTTGATCTCTATCGCACTCCACACTGCCCTTTCCCACCTGGACAAAAGGAACACGTGAGAGTGCTGTTCGTTGACTACAGCTCAGCGTTCAGCAACATAGTGCCCTCCAAGATCATCACTAAGCTAAGGACCCTGGGATTAAACACCTCCCTCTACAACTGGATCCTGGACTTCCTGACTGGCCGCCCCCAGGTGGTCAGGGTAGGCAACAACACATCCGCCACGCTGACCCTCAACACGGGGTCCCCACAGGGGTGCGTGTTTAGTCCCCTTCTGTACCCTGTGTTCACCCACGACTGCGTGGCCGCACACAACTCCAACACCATTAAGTTTACGACTCTAATCCAGTTTTATTCGTGACTCAATTCCAGTGTATCTGACAATCAAAGGTTAATTATCTACAAGATTATGGTTGAAAACTGTTTTAATATTTCACCAACTTGTGTTTTGGTATTGGTTATTGAGGGTAACTGAGTGTGAGAAATACTTTGTTACACCTTGCTGAATACTGAATGTGGTTTTGGGAAAATATAATTTTTTAAATTCCGATGTTTGGAGAAACCATTCCACTGCTCTTTTATTATTTTATTTGAGTGTTACCAGTGTGGAGCTATATCACAGTGAGTGATTGTATACATTGATTATGAAAGACGCCATACGGTTGCTCTTGTTTTGGTGTGTTGACGATCATGACTCAACTCTATACCACTGCTCCTAGTGGATGAACATTTCAACATGCTATAGTCCTTACACTTCATACAAATGGATGGAATTAAACCAAACAATTCTAAACTACTTTTATCAATTTCCACTGAAAATTATACAATAACATATTTAGTTGAAGAACAGTACAGATAGAAAGTTTGGGAACAGAATGACAGTTTGTAGAATGACAGTTTGTCCCGTTTGCTGCCATTGTTACCAAACTATGTAGAATGTTCAGTGGAAATTGTTAAAAGCAGTCCTTGTGCATGGAGTTGGAGGGTTTGTTTAACTTTGCATTCATTGGTTTTTCATTCATTTTAAAGTGACAACTCTGTCTCAGCATCACTCCGTGGAATTGTCCCTATTTAAAACATCAGAAAATGCTTGTTGCCTAATAGCCTATAGGTGAATGTTAGAATAGGCTACTGAGGATGGGGTCGTCATTTCAATCACTGAGTGTATCAGATATTAATAATATGAACTGAATATGCTTGTACTCAACATGAGTGAACCATCATAGCTTGCCTGCAGGAATGGGGCCCATCCAGCTGAGCCATGCTTGGGCTGCTTTGTGAGGGACACCTGTGCTTATAGCCTCATCTGACTGGCTGTTGCCTTCAATCTTATTATGTTTTTGCTGGACGGTATGTGTGGTTAGTTAGTTTAGATACATGTTGTTGTCTTTTCTAGAGCAATACCATGATCTGGGTTTGTGAAAATCACCCTGAACTCTTTGTGTCTCCTCTTTCAGATCCACCTCTAGCCTACCATGTCTGAACCGGGTTCTGGCTGCAGTGCTCCAGCCCAGAGAAGCTCACAGCGGGGTCCAGAGCTGTCAGTGAAGCTGGTGGACTGCAATCGAACAGTGGAACTCAATGTGATTGTCAAAGAGGAGGAGGAGGAGAGAGAAATCGATGAGGAGGAAGAGAGAGAGGAGGACAGGGACTCAGTTGACTCAGGTAAATTCAGGCTAACTTCCTCTTTGGTTCAGAGAGGTAAACAGCCCAAAATAACAATAGATTTTCTGGTTCATGAAGAAATGTAAACATAGATATGTTTTTACAGAATAAAACTATTCTCTACGGAACTTACGGTACAGCTGTTTTTGTAACCGCATTACCACGTGTTCTTCCAACTTCTCCCAAACTGCTGTTTTGACCACTAATGCAACAAGTTAGAAATCTTTCCCTACTTCTCTGCTTGTCAAATCCACAATCTTATTCAAAATGGTGTTTACCAATCTGTAACTAGAGCCGTTTCAGTAACCCATCACCTGTCTCTTTCTAGAGTGAGTGAAATATTCCCCGACTTCTCTGCTTGTCAAATTCTAAACGGTTTATAAATCGGGGCTACCAATTTCTAGGTAGAGCAGTTTTAGTAAAACCCACTGCCTTCTCTCTTCTCACAACATCTGTGTCATTACTGAGATTCCAAAACAGAACCGTTACTAGGATACTCACTGACACTGACTCTGTAGGCCACAGAGTGGCTAAAACTACTTACCACAACCGCACAACTTCTGACCACAACCGCACAACGTTTTACCACAACCACACAATTACATACCACAACCACACATCTAACTACTGACCATATCCACAACTTTTGACCACAGCTACTGAACCACATAACTACGGACCTCTACTACTGATCACGACTTCTGACCAAATCTACTGACTTCGATGGGAATTTAAAAATATTTCAATATTTGAATAAGATTTTCAAAGTACACATTTTTACAATTCTTTCACTACTACCAAAAACTTTTTTCAAGAGCTTTAGCAAGACCCACAACTTTACTCGTAAAGTTACCATCTTATATATTTTTTTAAATATAACATTATTTCTGAATATTTAGGCAAGTTAGCTGGCTAACTCATTGATTGTGCTTTGTATTATATACCCCTCAGGCTTCTGTATGTGTAAGAGGTGAGGCTAGTGCCAAGACTAAAATGGCTACCGACCATTTGGAAATGCATTGTAATTTGACAATGGCATTATCTATGTGCGATGCAATACAACAAGCCCCTTGCAAAGTCTTTCTTTCAATACTCAGTCAATCCAAATGAATGTTGAATCCTGCATTGTTAAGCTTAAAGCCTTTGTTCCTCTGTCTGTTTCTTACCCTATATCTGTTCATATTCTTACAGGACAGAGCCCCAACCCAGACTCAGACAACGAGCCCAGTTCCAAGGCATCAAGACTACCTGGTCGTGGGAGTTACCCCTGTCCTCAATGTGAGAAGAGTTTCAGTTCCTCAGGTAGTCTGAAGAATCATCAGAGATCACACAGTGGAGAGAAACCTGCCTGTACTTTAAATGTGATTGTCAAAGAGGAGGAGGGTGAGAGAGAAATCGATGAGGAGGAAAAGAGAAAAGTTGAGGAAGAGGAGGAAACTAGTGGTGTAGTTGATCCAGGTACATCAAAACTACCTGGTTACCCCTGTCCTCAATGTGGTAAGAGTTTCCGTTCCTCAAGTAATCTAAAGAATCATCAAAGAGTACACACTGGAAAGAAATCATTCCACTGTGCTACATGTGGGAAGAGTTTCAGTGAAAAATTCAACCTCACGATACATGAGAAGGTACATAGTGGAGAAAAGCCTTATCACTGCACCCAATGTGGGAAGAGCTTCAATCGTTCTGGAAGTCTTAAGGAACACCAAAGACTACATACAGGGGAGAAGCCTTACCACTGCTCTCTTTGCGGAAAGAGTTTCAGTCAGCCAGGAAACCTTAAGAAACACCAGAGAATACATACAGGGGAGAAGCCTTACCACTGCTCTCTGTGCGGAAATAGTTTTTGTTTCGCAGGGAACTTAAAGAATCATCTGAAATCACACAGTGGAGAGAAGCCTTACCCCTGCGATCAGTGTGGAAAGATTTTCCGTTCCTCAAGTAATCTAAAGAATCATCAAAGAGTGCACACTGGAGAGAAACCTTTCCACTGCTCCCAATGTGGTAGGGGTTTCAGTGAGAATGCAAACCTTAAGAGACATGAGAGAGTACATAGTGGAGAGAAGCCTTACCCCTGCACCGTATGTGGGAAGAGGTTCAATCATTCAGGAAGCCTTAAAGATCACCAGAGAATTCATACAGGGGAGAAACCTTACCACTGCTCACAGTGTGGAAATAATTTCCGTTTTTCAGGAGACCTAAAGAATCATCAGAGATCACACAGTGGAGAGAAGCCTTACCCCTGCTCTCAGTGTGGAGAGGGCTTCACTCATCTAAGAGGTCTAAAAAGTCATGAGAGAGTACACATTGGAGGGAAACCTGCCTGTGGTTTCAATGTGATTGTCCAGGAAGAGGAGGAGGGAGAAGAGAAAGAAGTTGAGAGAGAGGAGAGTGAAGTGAAATAAGGATACATAAGCTAACTCTATAGGTATGGAAATTCACACCTATCTTCTGTGACAACATGGCCCTCAATGGTGCTGCTTCTTTTACTTCTATGAGTGTATTGCAAGTTCACAAATGAACTCAACTTGAATTCCACCTAATGTGCTGGAGTGTGTATTTATTGAACCTTTATTTTGTCAGGGAGTCAATGCTGAGACCAAGGTCATTAAACTACAGTCATACACAATAAACCCATTAAACTAGACATTCCTATACACATTAATATACAATAAACCCATTAAACTAGACATTCCTATACACGTTATTATTCACAACAAAGCAAAGCACAATTATTAAAAAAACCACATTCAGAGGTTCGCTAACGTCCGCTAACAACCGTATAAAAAGCCTAATTCCTCCCGTTGTAAAGTGCATTGTAGATCATTTGACACACCAAGGCACAAGGAAACCAAAGCCTGATCTTCCTAACTATAGACACCAATAGTCTCCAGAGTTACCAACCCTGTGAACAAGTTTGATAAGCCATCATTTAGAGGCAGCTGCTCTTTTATTAATAGTATCAACATAATGGAGAACAGGTAGAAAGGTTGACTGGAAAATCTGCTTCCTGCTGACTAGAGAGAAGCACACTTTAATTCTGAGTTTCTTAACAAGCTCAGTCCTATGTTTTATAAACCATAAATCATACCAAGGTATTTGTATGCAGGGACTCGTTGGATTATAGAATGCTCCAATGAGTGAAGATATAATCCATCGGAGACAATCTGACCAGAACTTGAAAACAACATGTATTCAGTTTTAACTGTTAAGTGTCGCTGTGTAGATGCATGTTTTCTCTCACATGTTGTACCTATTTGTTTACATCCCTGTTATTCAGCATTTCTCCTTTGCCCAGATAATCCGTCCACCTGACAGGTGTGTCCTGTCAAGAAGCTGATTAAACAGCATGATTGTTACACAGGTGCACCTTGTGTTGGGGACAATAAAAGGCCACTAAAATGTAAACACAACTCAATGCCATTGATCTGCAATTGGCATGTCGACTGCTGGAATGTCCACCAGAGCTGTTGCCAGATAATTTAATGTTAATTTCTCTACCATAAGCCGCCTCCAACATCGTTTTAGAGTATTTGGCAGTAGGTCCAACCGGCCTCACAACCGCAGATCACGTGTACAGTGGCTTGTGAAAGTATTCACCCCCTTGGCATTTTGCCTATTTTGTTGCCTTACAACCTGGAATTAAAATTGATTTTGGGGGGTTTGTTTCATTTAATTTAGACAACATGCCTACCACTTTGAAGAGGCAAAATATCTTTTGTGCAAATTTTAGTGGCTTTTATTGCTGGCATTCATCCTCTCACTCTGCTTTCTATTGTGTTTTCATCTATTCATCCTCTCACTCTGCTTTCTATTGTGTTTTCATCTATTCATCCTCTCACTCTGCTTTCTATTGTGTTTTCATCTATTCATCCTCTCACTCTGCTTTCTATTGGCTACTGCGTCAATCAATCAATCGTTCATGTCATCACACAGCATACAAGTCATTCATGCTTTGAAAAGCAATCAAGCATTTTAGTTTTAAATTAAATAACGAAGGGAGCTTTGAATAATTAACCTAAACAACAAATAAACCGCAATTCACAAATGCTTGCAACTGTTTTTACTCTTTGCTGTAATAAAGGCTTTATATATAATTGGTTTGTTATAACCAGGTGATTGATGTGATTATGATAGGCTGTAGGTCAGGCCCTATTGGTCACGTGCATGCGATGCATACATGTTTCAAGGTTTGAGGGAATAGAGAATGTTTTTCCTAAACAAAAGGGGTATTTCGGTAACAGAATTATTCAGTAAGAGAAACAAAACGGCTGTAATTATGTTGCAGCTTCAGGCGGGAAAAGCCCTGAGCCAAATACAGGCAAATCCTTGATGAGAACCTGCTTCATAGAGCCTTCAACCTTAGACTGGGGTGAAGATTTACGTTCCAACAGGACAATGACGAAGCATACAGCCAAAGCAACGCTGGAATGGCTTCAGAACAAGAATGTGAAAGTCCTTGAGTGGCCCAGCCAAAGCACAGGCTTGAATCCCATTGAAAATCTGTGGAAAGACTTGAAGATTGCTGTTCACTGCTGCTCCCCATCTAACTTAAGAGACCTTAAGAAAAGCTGCAAGGAAGAATGGAAGAAAATCCCCAAATCCAGATGTAAAAAGCAGATACAGACAAACCCAAGACAACTCAAAGCTGTAATCACTGCCAAAGGTGCTTCTACTAAGTATTGACTCAAGGGTGTGAATACTTATAGTACCGTTCAACATTTTGGGATCACATAGAAAGTTCCTTGCTTTTTGAAAGAAAAGCACATTTTTTTATCCATTAAAATGACATCAAATTGATCAGAAATACAGTGTAGACATTGTTCATGTTGTAAATGACTATATGGAGAGGCCCATTATCAGCAAACATGTTTGTGGTAACAAAGGCTTTCCAAACTTCCATTTTCATGACGGTCATAAACCGGGCAGGTCGTGACAAATTAATTATTATTATTATCAGCAAAGTCAATATAAGTGAGAAAAGACATGAATTAACTGAGTCACTGTTTTCGTGGTCATCTTGGCTATATTCTTCCTCCTCCTCGATTTATTTGTCCTCCTCTTTCATAATCAATAAATTAAGAAATATCAGAAGAGCTGTCAGAGTCTGGGATATAAATACGTGGGGTAGACAATATTAAAGTAGGAGAAGGTATGTCTAGCAGTAGTTATATATGATGAGCTATGTCCAGAATACAGTATGTACAGCAGTAGTTATATAGGATGAACTATGTCCAGAATACAGTATGTACAGCAGTAGTTATATATGATGAACTATGTCCAGAATACAGTATGTACAGCAGTAGTTATATAGGATGAGCTATGTCCAGAATACAGTATGTACAGCAGTAGTTATATAGGATGAGCTATGTCCAGAATACAGTATGTACAGCAGTAGTTATATAGGATGAACTATGTCCAGAATACAGTATGTACAGCAGTAGTTATATATGATGAACTATGTCCAGAATACAGTATGTACAGCAGTAGTTATATAGGATGAGCTATGTCCAGAATACAGTATGTACAGCAGTAGTTATATATGATGAACTATGTCCAGAATACAGTATGTCTAGCAGTAGTTATATAGGATGAGCTATGTCCAGAATACAGTATGTACAGCAGTAATTATATATGATGAACTATGTCCAGGATACAGTATGTCTAGCAGTAGTTATATAGGATGAGCTATGTCCAGAATACAGTATGTACAGCTGTAGTTATATAGGATGAACTATGTCCAGAATACAGTATGTCTAGCAGTAGTTATATATGATGAGCTATGTCCAGAATACAGTATGTCTAGCAGTAGTTACAGCGGGTGAAATAAGTATTGAACACGTCACCATTTTTCTCAGTAAATATATTTCCAAAGGTGCTATTGACATGACATTTTCACCAGATGTTGGTAACAACCCAAGTAATCCATACATACAAAGAAACCAAAACAAATAAGTTCAGAAATTAAGTTATGTGTAATAATGTGAAATGACACAGGGAAAAAGTATTGAACACGTGAAGAAAGGGAGGTGCAAAAAGGTAAGACAACAGCTGAAAACTATCAGTAATTAAAAAGCAATCCAGCCCCCTGTCAGTGCAAATTAATATCAGCTGGTTCAGTCCCAACTGATGGCCTACAAAAAGGTCTCATTGCCAAGGTGTCACACAAGACACATCTCATGATGGGTAAAAGCAAAGAGCTGTCTCAAGACCTTCGCAACCTAATTGTTGCAAAACATAATGATGGCAATGGTTATAGGCGCATTTCTAAGCTTCTGAATGTTCCAGTGAGCACTGTTGGGGCCATAATACGGAAGTGGAAAGACAATCATTTCATCATAAATTTGCCTCGACCAGGTGCTCCTCGCAAGATTTCTGACAGAGGAGTGAAAAGAATAATCAGAAGAGTTGTCCAAGAGCCAAGGACCACTTGTGGAGAGCTTAAAAAAGACCTGCAATTAGCAGGTACTGTTGTCTCAAAGAAAACAGTAAGTAATGCACTCCACCGCCATGGCCTGTATGCACGCTCACCACGCAAGACTCCATTGCTGAAAGAAAAGCATGTTGAAGCTCGTTTAAAGTTTGCTGCACAACATTTGGAAAAGCCAGTGAAATACTGGGAGAATATAGTGTGGTCAGATGAGAGCAAAATTGAACTGTTTGGATGTCATAATACACACCATGTTTGGAGGAGAAATGGCACTGCACATCACCCTAAAAACACCATACCAACAGTGAAGTTTGGAGGTGGGAACATCATGGTGTGGGGCTGCTTTTCAGCAAATGGTACTGGCAAACTTCACATAATTGAGGAAGGATGAATGGGAAAATTTACAGAGACATTCTTGACAAGAATCTTCTGCCATCTACCAGGATGATGAAGATGAAACGAGGGTGGACATTTCAGCAAGACAATGATCCCAAACACACAGCCAAGGAAACTCTCAATTGGTTTCAAAGAAAATAAAGCTGCTAGAATGGCCCAGCCAATCACATGACTTAAATCCCATTGAAAATCTATGGAAAGAACTGAAGATCAAGATTCATAGAAGAGACCCACGGAACCTTCAAGATTTGAAGACTGTTTGTGTGGAAGAATGGGCCAAAATCACACCAGAGCAATGCATGCGACTAGTTTCTCCATACAGGAGGCGTCTTGAAGCTGTCATTACCAACAAAGGCTTTTGTACAAAGTATTAAATAAATATCAGTAAGTGTGTTCAATACTTTTTCCCTGTGTCATTTCACATTATTACACATAACTTAATTTCTGAACTTATTTGTTTTGGTTTCTTTGTATGTATGGATTACTTGGGTTGTTACCAACATCTGGTGAAAATTTCATGTCAATAGCACCTTTGGAAATATATTTAATGAGAAAAATGGTGACGTGTTCAATACTTATTTCACCCGCTGTATATATGATGAACTATGTCCAGAATACAGTATGTACAGCAGTAGTTATATAGGATGAGCTATGTCCAGAATACAGTATGTCTAGCAGTAGTTATATATGATGAACTATGTCCAGAATACAGTATGTACAGCAGTAGTTATATAGGATGAGCTATGTCCAGAATACAGTATGTCTAGCAGTAGTTATATAGGATGAACTATGTCCAGAATACAGTATGTACAGCAGTAGTTATATATGATGAACTATGTCCAGAATACAGTATGTACAGCAGTAGTTATATAGGATGAGCTATGTCCAGAATACAGTATGTCTAGCAGTAGTTATATATGATGAACTATGTCCAGAATACAGTATGTACAGCAGTAGTTATATAGGATGAACTATGTCCAGAGTACAGTAGTCCAGCAGCAGTTACAGTGCATTCGGAAAGTATTCAGACTCCTTCACTTTTTCCACGTTTTGTTACGTTACAGCCTTATTCTAAAAATTGACTAGGCTTAGCCAACATACACTGAACAAACATATAAACGCAACATGTAGTGTTGGTGCCATTTTTTCATGAGCTGAAATAAAAGACCCCAGAAATGTTCCATGTTGCGTTTATATTTTTGTTAAGTGTATGTTAGCTAGGGCTTCTATAAGTCAATAATTTCACCTTATTAGATATGCTGTAGGCTAGGCAGAGCCGTGGCCCGTTCCATTCGAGTCTATCAGCTGTAGCTACATAGACCCGAGATCCATGACAATCTAACAGGACAAGTTAGAATTTCAGACCCGAACGGAACCGGGTATATTGTGTCCACCCGGAGAGTGAAGGCCTCTAAATGACATCCAAAGTTAACAATATGAGTGTATTGTTTTGTCATGATCTGCTTGTAAACTGTGTAAAATATTGTCAACTATCCTTCAACTGAACTATAAATACAAACAGTTCAAACTGTCTGTGTAACGCCTCTTCTTCATTGAAGGTGTATTATGTTGGTAGATTGTCTGTATTGATGACAAGTCAGTATAGTAACATGTGATAATACATTATAAGGATAACAGAGGCTATACACTGTACTGTTGGAATAATATAACATCCCACTGCAGATAGAAATGGACTGTAATGATAGCTGTCTTGTTTTGGTTGAAACATCTATTGACATGTGTTTTGCCTGACTTCTTTCTGTCAGAGGCCAGAAAAAATGCACAAAGACTAAACTGATACGACGCTCACCAACATTTCCTGCCGCGTCTCATAATCCAGACCAAGTGGACACATTTTTCCTCTTGCTCTACGAGACCTCACCATTTCCTCAAGTTATTTTCAGCCAAACAATTATCTACAGGAAATCAGTTTCAGGTAATGTATTGCTGATTTGTAACATTGTAAATGTTTGTCTGACGGTCTGTAAACCAACGCATTCCATGATGAAACAGCAGTGGTCGCCGCGGCCTGGCTTTGTTGTTTTCCCAGCCTGCCGTTAGCCGTTAGCTAGCTAGCTACACATCTCCCGTCCAACACGTTAGTGGAGCTAGCTAGCTAACATGCTAACTGGACTTTAGGCTCATGGTTGAAGTGGGACTTTTATTTCATAGTTAGCCAGCTGTTGTTTCATCGTGAGTAAAATTATTGTACCGAGGAAGTAGCTGACCGCCTGCTAATTGTTTAGCCACAGATAGGTTAGTTATTAAAACATATTTGTTTTAGCTATCTAGGTAACGCTAGCTCGCTAACATAATTAGCTGGACTAACAGTTACTAAACTACCCGACTACCGGTTTATGCAAACAGCTCATCAAAACGCCTCGAACACACCTACAGTGAAATGCCCAAAACGGTACACTGCATCATCTGGATATGTGTGCTACAAAAGTTAAACCTTTAGCTACCATTTCTGTCAAGCCGTCCACCCATACACTTTTATGCATAACGCCTTGATCACACCAATAGTGTCATTGCGCAAAATAAAACGCAGCATAATCTGAATATGTGTGCAACAAAAGTTCAACATTCACCTTGAGCTACCATTTCTGTCAAGCCGTCCACGCATACAGTTTGACTCTTATGTTCGATAAATTCAATTTATGCACCACACGAACAAGGTGCAACTGTCTCTGCAACGCAATACTGCAAAGCAAACGCAGCTTTCCATTGGAAATGAATGTACTTCTGGTGTACCATGATGCTGTCGGTGTGATCGATCCGTAAATTCAATGAATGAAACGCACAGAACGCACTGCCTCTGCAACGCAATGCTGTAACGCAAACTCAGCTTTCCATTGGAAACCCTTAATGATGTCTCACCTAGCTGTATAGGGCCACAAGTAAATGCTCATCCAGAGGCGGCGCACCTAGTGGTCAGTGATATTAATGCAGGAAAACCAAAATCCATTTTCTCAATATGGAAGAGGTCAGATGAAGCAGGTGCTAAACTACAGGACTGTTTCTCTAGCACAGACTTGAATATGTTCCTGGATTCATCTGATGGCATTGAGGAGTTTACCATCAGTTACCGGCTTCACTGTATAGTATAGTTAACCATGCACCATCCACCAATGTATAGTGTACATATTCAGCCAACCACTCATACTATGCAATGTCTTTTTATAGCTTTTTTGCACTCCAGACTTCTTGTATTTCTATACCTTTTCATACTGACGCTCTATGTATCATGTATCATGTATCGTGTATCTGTCTTTTGTTGTTTTCGTTCTGGCATTTTGCACCTGCCCTGTGTTTTTGTTATAGCTGCTTGACAAAGAAATTTCCCCTCGGGGGATCAATAACGTATCTATCTATCTATCTATCTATCTATCTATCTATCTATCTATCTATCTATCTATCTATCTATCTATCTATCTATCTATCTAAATGACTATCACCACATAGGACTCACATTTCTAGGCTGGTCATGGCTCACATCAACACCATCATCCCAGATACCCTGGACCCTCCAATTCACATACCGCCTCACCAGTTCCACAAATGACACAATCTCTATTGCACTGCCCTTTCCCACCTGGACACAAGGAACACGTGAGAGTGCTGTTCGTTGACTACAGCTCAGCGTTCAGCAACATAGTGCCCTCCAAGATCATCACTAAGCTAAGGACCCTGGGATTAAACACCTCCCTCTACAACTGGATCCTGGACTTCCTGACTGGCCGCCCCCAGGTGGTCAGGGTAGGCAACAACCCATCCGCCACGCTGACCCTCAACACGGGGTCCCCACAGGGGTGCGTGTTTAGTCCCCTTCTGTACCCTGTGTTCACCCACGACTGCTTGGCCGCACACAACTCCAACTCCATTAAGTTTACCACTCTATTCCAGTTTTATTTGTGACTCAAGTCCAGTGTATCTGACAATCAAAGGTTAATTATCTACAAGATTATGGTTGAAAACTGTTTGAATATTTCACCAACTTGTGTTTTGGTATTGGTTATTGAGGGTTACTGAGTGTGAGAAATACTTTGTTACACCTTGCTGAATACTGAATGTGGTTTTGGGAAAACTACTGTTTATTATATTTTTTAAAGCTGATGGTTGGAGAAACCATTCCACTGCTCTTTATTATTTTCATTGAGTGTTACCAGTTTGAAGCTATATCACAGTAATAGATTGTATACAGTGCATTCGGAAAGTATTCAGACCCTTCTTCCAGATTTTGTTACGTTACAGCCTTATTCTAAAATGTATTAAATAAATAAAAAATCCTCATCAATCTACACATAATAGCCCATAATGACGAAATAAAAATTACATTGCAAATGTATCAAAAATAAAAAACAGAAATACCAGTTGTGGAAATTCTTACTTATATTCTGAAGACAAGTCATATTTGCATGATTTAGCTTATTCATTCATCGTTAACGTTTGCTTCATTCATGTGACTGACCAATCACAAGGCTTCTTCTCTAAGCTGAGACCTTAACTGAGATATCTTTCGTTCTCAAAACAAGGGTCTGAGCGTACTGCCAAATTGCAGATACTGATAGTGAGGATTCGTTCAATCAGTCACTTGCATGAACACAGAAAACAGTTATTAGAAAAGCACAAACAGAATACATACATTTATAAATAGAAAAGCACCAACATAACATTTTCCATCACATAACTTATTTAAATAAGTATTCAGACCCTTTGCTATGAGCCTCGAAATTGAGCTCAGGTGTATCCTGTTTACATTGATCATCCTTCAGATATTTCTGCAACTTGATTGGAGTCCACCTATGGTAAATTCAATTGATTGGACATGATTTTGAAAGGCACACACGTGTCTATATTAGGTCCCACAGTTGACAGTGCATGTCAGAGCAAAAACCAAGCCATGAGGTCGAAGGAATTGTCCGTAGAGCTCAGAGACAGGATTTTGTCGAGGCACAGATCTGGGTAAGGGTACCAAAAAATGTCTGCAGCATTGAAGGTCCCCAAGAACACAGTGGCCTCCATAATTCTTAAATGGAAGAAGTTTAAAACCATCAAGACTCTTTCGTGAGCTGGCTGTTCGGCCAACTGAGCAATCGGGGGAGAAGGGCCTTGGTCAGGGAGGTGAAGAACTCAATGGTCACTATGATAGAGCTCCAGAGTTCCTCTGTGGAGATGGGAGAACCTTACAGAAGGACAACCATCTCTGCAGCACTCCACCAATCAGGCTGTATGGCAAAGTGGCCAAATGGAAGACACTTCTTAGTAAAAGGGGCATGACAGCCCGCTTGGAGAGAGATCCTTGATGAACACCTGCTCCAGAGTGCTCAGGACCTCAGACTGGGGAGAAGGTTCACCTTCCAACAGGACAACAACCCTAAGCACACAGCCAAGAAAACTCAGGAGGGGCTTCGGGACAAGTCTCTGAATGTCATTGAGTGGCCCAGCCAGAGCCCGGACTTGAACCTGATCAAACAGTGACGCTCCCCATTCAACCTGGCAGAGCTTGAGAGGATCTGCAGAGAAGAATGGGAGAAACTCCCCAAATACAGGTGTGTCAAGCTTGTAGCGTCATACCCAAGAAGAATCGAGGCTGTAATCGCAGCCAAAGGTGCTTCAACAAAGTACTGAGTAAAGGGTCTGAATCCTTTTTATGTTTAATAAATGTGCAAACATTTTCTAAAACCCTTTTTTTGCTTTGTTGTTATAGGGTATTGTGTGTAGATTGATGAGGAAAAAATATGATTTACTCAATTTTGGAATAAGGCTGTAATGTAACAAAATATGGAAAAGGTAAAGTGGTCTGAATATTTTCCTAATGCATTTACTATTAAAGACACCATACGGTTGCTCTTGTTTTGGTGTGTTGACGACCAAGACTCTCAACACTATACCACTGCTCCTACTGGATGAACATTGTTCAACATGCTATAGTCCTTACACTTCATACGAATGGAAGGAATTAAACCTTCCATTCGTTTTAACAATTTCCACTGAAAATTATACAAAAACATATTTAGTTGAAGAACAGTACAGATAGAAAGTTTGGGAACAGAATGACAGTTTGTAGAATGACAGTTTGTCCCGTTTGCTGGCATTGTTACCAAACTATGTAGAATGTTCAGTGGCAATTGTTAAAAGTAGTCCTTGTGCATGGAGTTGGAGGGTTTGTTTAACTTTGCATTCATTGGTTTTTCATACATTTTAAAGTGACAACTCTGTCTCAGCATCACACTGATTTTTTTTATTTATTTAACTAGGCAAGTCAGTTAAGAACATACTCTTATTTATAATGACAGCCTACCTACAGGGTCAGCCCCTGGAGCAAATTATGGTTAAGTGCCTTGCTCAAGGACACATCGACAGGTTTTTTTCACCTTGTCGGCTCAGGTATTTGAACCAGCGACCTTTCGATTACTGGCCCAATGCTCTAACCCCTAGGCTACCTGCCATCCCGATTTCGAGGTAAGGAAATGCTGCCTAATAGCCTATAGGTGAATGTTAGACTAGGCTACTTAGGATGGGGTCGTCATTTCAATCACTGAGTGTATCAGATATTAGTAATATGAATATGAACTGAATATGCTTGTACTCTTCAGTGTTTGTATTACTTATAGCCTAATCTGACTTGCTGTTGCTGTCAATCTAATATTGTTTTTCGGAAAAAAAAAGTTCATGCTGGACGGGATGTGTGGTTAGCTAGCTTAGATACATTTTGTTGTCTTTTCTAGAGCAATACCATGATATGTGTTTGTGAAAATCACCCTGAACTCTTTGTGTCTCCTCTTTCAGATCCACCTCTAGCCTACCATGTCTGAACCGGGTTCTGGCTGCAGTGTTCCAGCCCAGAGAAGCTCACAGCGGGGTCCAGAGATGCTGTCAGTGAAGCTGGTGGACTGCAATCGAACAGTGGAACTCAATGTGATCGTCAAAGAGGAGGAGGAGGAGAGAGAAATCGATGAGGGGGAGGAGGAAGAGAGAGAGGAAGACAGGGACTCAGTTGACTCAGGTAAATTCAGGCTAACTTCCTCTTTGGTTCAGAGAGGTAAACTACAAAGCAGTATCAATGAGTTAGCCTGCTAACTTTGATAAACAACCCAAAATAATGAGATTTTCTAGTTCCTAATGTAAACAATGTTTTTGGTTGTTGAGTCAATTAGACCATGCCAATTTCAAGCTTATATTTCAGATAAATAAAATGATTGTGCTTTGTATTATACCCCTCAGGCTTCTGTATGTGTAAGAGGTGAGTCGAGTGCCAAGACTAAAATGGCTACCGACCATTTGGCAATGCATTGTAATTTGACAATGGCATTATCTATGTGCGATGCAATACAACAAGCCCCTTGCAAAGTCTTTCTTTCAATACTCAGTTAATCCAAATGAATGTTGAATCCTGCATTGTTAAGCTTAAAGCCTTTGTTCCTCTGTCTGTTTCTTACCCTATATCTGTTCATATTCTTACAGGACAGAGCCCCAACCCAGACTCAGACAACGAGCCCAGTTCCACAGCATCAAGACTACCTGGTCGTGGGAGTTACCCCTGTCCTCAATGTGAGAAGAGTTTCAGGTCCTCAGGTAGTCTAAAGAGACATGAGAAGGTACATAGTGGAGAAAAGCCTTACCACTGCACCCAATGTGGGAAGAGCTTCAATCGATCTGGAAGTCTTAAGGAACATCAAAGAGTACATACAGGGGAAAAGCCTTACCACTGCTCTTTTTGTGGAAAGAGTTTCAGTCAGCCAGGAAACCTTAAGAAACATCAGAGATCACACAGTGGAGAGAAGCCTTATGACTGCTCTCAATGTGGGGAAGGATTCACTCAGCTAAGAAGTCCTAACCATCATCAGAGAATACACATTGGAGGGAAGCCTGTCTGTGATTTGAATGTGATTGTCAAAGAAGAGGAGGTTGAGAGGGAAATCAAAGCGGAGGAAAAGTGTGAAGTTGAGGAAGAGGAGGACAATAGTGGTGTTGTTGACCCAGATACATCAAGACTACCGGGTCGTGGTCGTTACCCCTGCCATCAATGTGGGAAGAGTTTCCGTTCCTCAAGTAATTTAAAGAAACATGAAAGAGTACACACGGGAGAGAAACCTTTCCAATGCTCCGCATGTGGGAAGAGTTTCAGTGAGAAAGTAAACCTTAAGAGACACGAGAGAGTACATAGTGGAGAGAGGCCTTACCACTGCACCACATGTGGGAAGAGCTTCAATCATTCTGGAAGCCTTAAGGAACACCAAAGAATACATACAGGAGAGAAACCTTACCACTGCTCTCTTTGTAGGAAGTGTTTCAGTCAGCCAGGAAGCCTTAAGAAACATCAGAGAATGCATACATTGGAGAAACCTTACCACTGTTCACAATGTGGAAAGACTTTTCATTTAGCAGTAGACCATGAGAATCATCAGAGATCACACAGTATAGGGAAGCCTTACCACTGCTCTCAGTGTGGGGAGGGATTCACTCAGCTAAGACGCCTTAAAAGTCATCAGAGAATACACATTGGAGGGAAGCCTGTCTGTGATTTGAATGTGATTGTCAAAGAAGAGGAGGTTGAGAGGGAAATCAAAGCGGAGGAAAAGAGTGAAGTTAAGGAAGAGGAGGACAATAGTGGTGTAGTTGACCCAGATACATCAAGACTACCGGGTCGTGGTCATTACCCCTGCAATCAATGTGGGAAGAGTTTCCATTCCTCAAGTAATTTAAAGAAACATGAAAGAGTACACACTGGAGAGAAACCTTTCCTCTGCTTTCAGTGTGGGGAGGGATTCACTCAACTAAGAAGTCTTAACAGTCATCAGAGAATACACATTGGAGGGAAGCCTGTCTGTGATTTGAATGTGATTGTCAAAGAAGAGGAGGTTGAGAGGGAAATCAAAGCGGAGGAAAAGAGTGAAGTTAAGGAAGAGGAGGACAATAGTGGTGTTGTTGACCCAGATACATCAAGACTACCGGGCCGTGGTCATTACCCCTGCGATCAGTGTGGGAATAGTTTCCGTTCCTCAAGTAATCTAAAGAATCATCAAAGAGTACATAGTGGAAAGAAGCCTTACCACTGCTCCCAATGTGAGAAAAGCTTCAATTATTCAGGAAGCCTTAAGGAACATCAGCGAATACATACAGGGGAGAAGCCTTACCACTGCTCTTTGTGTGGTAAGAGTTTCAGTCAGCCAGGAAACCTTAAAAAACACCAGAGAACACATACAGGGGAGAAGCCTTACCACTGCTCTGTGTGTGGGAAGAGTTTCAGTCAGCCAGGGAACCTTAAGAAACATCAGAGAATACATACAGTGGAAAAACCTTACCTCTGCTCTCAGTGCGGGGAAGGATTCACTCAGCTAAGAAGTCTTAAAAGTCATGAGAGAATACACATTGGAGGGAAGCCTGCCTGTGCTTTCAATGTGATTGTCAAGGCGGAGGAGGAGGAGGAGGGAGAAGAGGAAGATGTTGAGGGAGAGTGACGTGAAATAAGGATACATAAGCTAACTCTATAGGTATGGAAGTTCACACCTATCCTTGCAATGGCATCATCTGTGACAACATGGTCAGGGGCAGCACCATTGAGGGCTATCTTCATCTTCTTTTACTTCTTAGTGTATTGCTGTAATAGTGCTATGCCCAGACCTAAACCCTGATTGGTTTACGTTCCAAATACATGCTGTAATAGTGCTATGACCAGGATACCACCTAATGTGTTGTAGTGTGTATAGTCTGAACAGGATACCACCTAATGTGTTGTAGTGTGTATAGTCTGAACAGGATACCACCTAATGTGTTGTAGTGTGTATAGTCTGAACAGGATACCACCTAATGTGTTGTAGTGTGTATAGTCTGAACAGGTACAAAGCCAAGGCTGATGGTTTACTGCTACCTGCAGTGGATGGAATAATCCTTCTTTAACACATAGTAATTCCCAACCAGTTGACTTCTTAAAAATGGTGAAAACCCTCAATGGTGCTGCCCATGCTAAAACAAGCTTTGGTCCAGGAGGAGCTTCAGTCAGGTAGGAGAGGCACATCAGAAAATACAGTGGAGAACCCTCACATGTTCTGTCATGGGAAATATCTTGTTCAATAAAGCATGGGATATACAGTATATCTGTATCTGGGCTGTTCTGGTTGTATGCTACATCTTCGACTGCACTCCAACTACTCCAGGTTTCTCACAGATTCAGGCCAGTATTCAATCAGATTGAGGATGGTCTTACAGCATGCAATGACATTCTAGACAATTCTGTGCTTCCAACTTTGTGGCAACAGAGTTGGAGAAGGCCCTTTCCTGTTTTAGCTTCACAATGTCCCTGTGCTCAAAGCAAGATCCATACAGAAACGGTTTGTTGAGCTAGGCTTAATCACCCAACATCAGTGCCCGACCTCACTAATGCCCTTGTGGCTGAATGGAAGCAAGTCCCCACAGCAATGTTCCAAACATCTAGTAGAAAGCCTTCCCAGAAGAGTGGAGACTTTTATAGCAGCAAAGGGGGACCAACTCCATATTAATGCCCATTATTTTGGAATTAGCTTTTTGACGAGCAGGTGTCCACATACTTTTGGCCATGTAGTGTATCTTCCTCAATATTTTTTACAGCAAAATATAGAAACGCAGCATTTTCACAAATGTTGATGTTTTGGTGGTGCTTGAGATGATGAATATGTAGTAGAATGTTTTAGAAATGTCCCTTTAAAGTAACGTATGTACATGACTAACATGTAGTGGAATGTTTTAAAAATGTCCCTTTAAAGTAACATATGTACATGACTAACATGTTTATGTAAAACAGTTTATATGCCTTGAGCTGAATACTTGGGCTGAGTCCCAAATGGCAGCCTATTCCTTATGGCAGCCAGAACCATTATTGTTTTTTGTTCCATTCCAGCTAAATAAAGTTCTGAACCGGTTTGATCCATGAAGCGCTGGGCATCTTGTTGTTATGACATGCATTATCTGAATTGGGCCACAGAAATATACCTATGGAGGAGCGGCTTCTATGAAGAAACTTTCAATGTCTTTGAACTTCAGAAAGTTGGCTTAACTAACGTTAGACCAGAGCTAGCCCTTGATCATGACTCTCAGTTCCATTAAAGTACAGATAATGCCTCCTAGAGTTTCGGAAAGCTAGACCAGAGCTAGCTAACAAGCTAGCTAGCAAACAAGCTTGTGTGTGCAGAGCAGCACCAGAATAAAAATAAAAACACGTCTTACCATTTTGTAGTTAATAAATCCAATGTGAAACGTGCTAACTAAAGTCAATCCATGTTCTTTAATTAAACCTCTCTCTCCGTAATTTCGGAATCACGCCTGTAATCTCAGTAGCTACAGTAGACTATGCATGCCTGTAATCTCAGTAGCTACAGTAGACTATGTATGCCTGTAATCTCAGTAGCTACAGTAGACTATGCATGCCTGTAATCTCAGTAGCTACAGTAGACTATGCATGCCTGTAATCTCAGTAGCTACAGTAGACTATGCATGCCTGTAATCTCAGTAGCTACAGTAGACTATGCATGCCTGTAATCTCAGTAGCTACAGTAGACTATGCATGCCTGTAATCTCAGTAGCTACAGTAGACTATGCATGTCTGTAATCTCAGTAGCTACAGTAGACTATGCATGCCTGTAATCTCAGTAGCTACAGTAGACTATGCATGCCTGTAATCTCAGTAGCTACAGTAGACTATGCATGCCTGTAATCTCAGTAGCTACAGTAGACTATGCATGCCTGTAATCTCAGTAGCTACAGTAGACAATGCATGCCTGTAATCTCAGTAGCTACAGTAGACTATGCATGCTTCGGTGGGATGGGAGGGAGAAGGTAGCCTACACACACACTAGCAAGGATTTTCAGCAGTCAGACAGACACAGGAATACGTTTCTGAGTGCATAGGCGCTTTGTTGCTTTTTTGTGGGACCAGAACGAATGTAAAAGAACGTTATTTACCAGTTACTGTGCTTTTAAAATAACGGTTCTATTCTTGAACAGTATTGATCCCTTTCATTGTCATTTCTGGTTCTGTTCCCTGGACCCGTTCCAACCCCTGGTTTAAAATATTGTAAAGTATCCAATAATTTAGTAATATTTAACAAACTGTAATCTTCTTCATTGAAGTGTATGATGTTGGGAGATTGTCTGTATCTATGAAAAGTCAGTATTGTATCTTGGTAATGAATCTTAAGAATAAAATATGCGACCAAGTTTTAACTTTCTGACTGATGTCTTGAGATGTTGCTTCAATATATCCACATAATTTTCCTTCCTCATGATGCCATCTATTTTGTGAAGTGCACCAGTCCCTCCTGCAGCAAAGCACCCCCACAACATGATGCTGCACCCCCACAACATGATGCTGCAACCCCCATGCTTCAAGGTTGGGATGGTGTTCTTCGGCTTGCAAGCCTCCGCCTTTTTCCTCCAAACATAGCTTTGGTCATTATGGCCAAACAGTTGTATTTTTGTTTCATCAGACCAGAGGACATTTCTCCAAAAAGTACGATCTTTGTCCCCATGTCAGTTGCAAACTGTAGTCGGGCTTTTTTATGGCGGTTTTGGAGCAGTGGCTTCTTCCTTGCTGAGCAGCCTTTCAGGTTATGTCGATATAGGACTCGTTTTACTGTGGATATAGATACTTTTCAAACTGTTTCCTCCAGCATCTTCACAAGGTCCTTTACTGTTGTTATGGGATTGATTTGCACTTTTTGCACCAAAACACGTTAATCTCTACGAGACAAAGCCCATGGTCCCATGGTGTTTATACTTGCGTCCTATTGTTTGTACAGATTAACATGGTACCTTCAGACATTTGGAAATTGCTCCCAAGGATGAACCAGAGTTGTGGAGGTCTACAATTTTTTCTTGTGAGGTCTTGACTGATTTCTTTTGATTTTTCCATGATGTCGAGCAAAGAAGCATTGAGTTTGAAGGTAGGTCTTGAAATACATCCACAGGTACACCTCCAATTGACTCAAATGATGTCAATTAGCCTATCAGAAGCTTCTAAAGCCATGAATTTTCCAAGCTGTTTAAAGGCATAGTCAACTTAGTGTATGTAAACTTCTGACCCACTGGAATTGTGATATAGTGAATTATAAGTGAAATAATCTGTCTGTAAACAATTGTTGGAAGAATTACTTGTGTCATGCACAAAGTAGATGTCCTAACCGACTTGCCAAAACTATAGTTTGTTAACATGAAATCTGTGGAGTGGTTGAAAAATGAGTTTTAATGACTTCAACCTAAGTGTATGTAAACTTCCGACTTCAACTGTATATACTGTATTCCTTTCTACTGTATTTTAGTATTTAGTATTCACACCCATCACTGTTGATCCTCCCACTTAATGTGTTCCCCTGAAATGGTTCCCCTCCAGACACAGAATAACGCTGCGTTCGTAACCAAGTAGGAGTGGGAATTTACCAGTTGTGAAGTTGTAAATACCAGTTGGATGCCCTGATGGAAAATCCAGCTTGACCAACTGAGCAACCGGGCAAGAAGGACCTTGTTCAGGGAGGTGACCAAGAACCTAATGACCACTGACAGAACTACAGTGTTCCTTGGCTGAGATGGGAGAACCTGCCAGAAGGACAACAGTCTCTAGAGCACTTCACCAATCTGGGCTTTATGGAAGAGTGGCCAGACGGAAGCCACTCCTGAGGAAAAAGGCACATGACAGCAGGCCTGGAGTTTGCAAAAAGGCATGTGGAAGACTGAGAGCATAAGGCAAAAGATTCTGTGGTCTGATGAGACAACAATTTAACAATTTGGCCTGAATGCAAAGTGCAATGTCTGTAGAAAAACCAGGCACAGCTCATCACCCGTCGAACACCATCCCTACTGTGAAGCATGGTGGTGGCAGCATCATGCTATGGGAATGCTTTTCAGAGGCAGGGACTGGGAGACTAATTATGGCTGACCCCATTTAGTCTTTTCTGGTCGATTGTTTGGTCGACCAAGATTTCTTTAGGTCACAAATATATATATATATATCTTTTTCATGGTGCACAAGATGCACACAAAGGTACAGACACACACATACACATACATTGTAATATTGTTGTATGGTGGTATTTTACATGTTGTATTGTAGATATGTAGTGGTGTAATAATGTTATATGATGTACTGTTTTATCTTTTGTTTTATATGTAATGTAAGTGCTTTAATGTGTTTTAAAGACCCCAGAAATTGTCCATATGCACAAGGTGCACCTGTGTAATGATCATGTTGTTTAGTCAGCTTCTTGATATGCCGGCTGACAGGTGGATGGATTATCTTGGCAATTGTACAACTGACTAGTATCCCCCTTTCCTTACATTATAAATACAAACAGTTCAAACTGTCTGTGTAACACCTCTTCTTCATTGAAGGTGTATTATGTTGGTAGATTGTCTGTATTGATGACAAGTCAGTATAGTAACATGGTGATAATACATTATAAGGATAACAGATGCTATACACTGTACTGTTGGAATAATATAACATCCCACTGCAGATAGAAATGGACTGTAATGATAGCTGTCTTGTTTTGGTTGAAACATCTATTGACATGTGTTTTGCCTGACTTCTTTCTGTCAGAGAGGCCAGAAAAAATGCACAAAGACTAAACTGATACGACGCTCACCAACATTTCCTGCCGCGTCTCATAATACAGACCAAGTGGACACATTTTTCCTCTTGCTCTACGAGACCTCACCATTTCCTCAAGTTATTTTCAGCCAAACAATTATCTACAGGAAACCAGTTTCAGGTAATGTATTGCTGATTTGTAACATTGTAAATGTTTGTCTGACGGTCTGTAAACCAACGCATTCCATGATGAAACAGCAGTGGTCGCCGCGGCCTGGCTTTGTTGTTTTCCCAGCCTGCCGTTAGCCGTTAGCTAGCTAGCTACACATCTCCCGTCCAACACGTTAGTGGAGCTAGCTAGCTAACATGCTAACTGGACTTTAGGCTCATGGTTGAAGTGGGACTTTTATTTCATAGTTAGCCAGCTGTTGTTTCATCGTGAGTAAAACGATTGTAGCGATGAAGTAGCTAGCTAGCTAACCGGCTGCTCATTGTTTAGCCACAGATAGGTTAGTTATTAAAACATATTTGTTTTAGCTATCTAGGTAACGCTAGCTAGAAAGCCACACGTTGCTAAACTACCCGGATACAGTTTTATGTATACAGCTAACGCCTCGATCACATCGACTGTGTTTTTGCGTTTTGTTACACCAGAAGTACATTCATTTCCAATTCGTTTGTCTTGCGTCATTACGTTGCAAAGGCAGTGCGTTCTGTTTTGTTCATATGTTGAATGTATCGAACATGTGCGTCAAACTATGATATGAGTAGACAGCTTGACAGAAATGGTATCAGAAGGTGAATGTTGAACATTTGTTGCACACACATTCAGATTATACTGCGTACCATTTTGCGTAAAAGCACTGTTGGTGTGATAAAGGAGTAATCTCAACCCCTCTAACACATCTACAGTGTCAAAATGTTGGTATGATCAAGGGGTCACCTTTTTTCCATCATGTTTTCAAAGCAAATTAAGAAGAAATGTTCCCATCAAAATAATACAGCTGTGAAGCAGGCAAGAATAACTAAGTATGTCCGGGTCACAGAGCTTTTGGAATCTTTCAGAATAAGAGTCCTGTGATGTATACCAAACATTATGGATATACTGACAAGATGCATGTCTCTCCGCCCTAATAATGGGATTGGTTGTCCACGAAGCGGTGGGCTGTCTAGCTCCCTCCTATCCTTTCTCTGGATTGGTGGATACATCTCATTATTGTAATCCTTTTTTGAATATTCGATGAGGGTTATCAAAAACCAAAGAGGACCAAGGCACTCTTCATATAATTAATTAAAATGCCTTTATTTGTATGGCATTTTAAAACTTGGCGCGTTTCTGCTGCATGGCCTTCTTCAGGGAATACAAAGATATGATAATATAATGTCTTCTTCTGAACAGCTTTTCCCAATCCTCCCTGATTAGAAGAGGGAGTGGTTCCAGAAGTCATTAGACAACACTTAGTAAGCAATACTATACACATTAAAAAGTGAAGTACTGTAGATATGTTAGGGCTGGGCGATATGCCAAATAAATTATCACTAAATATATATAATATAGATATATTTTTTTATATATATAAAAAAATAATTTTCCATTCGATAATGATAATTGTCACGACAGTATTAATCAAATAATGTTTAGATAGATATGTACTTTATTGTCATGATGTAAGGACTTGTCTTCATTCACCCGTATGGCATACTTGTGTTCTGCTAAGCGGTCTTGACACAATCTCTATCGCACTCCACACTGCCCTTTCCCACCTGGACACAAGGAACACGTGAGAGTGCTGTTCGTTGACTACAGCTCAGCCTTCAGCAACATAGTGCCCTCCAAGATCATCACTAAGCTAAGGACCCTGGGATTAAACACCTCCCTCTACAACTGGATCCTGGACTTCCTGACTGGCCGCCCCCAGGTGGTCAGGGTAGGCAACAACCCATCCGCCACGCTGACCCTCAACACGGGGTCCCCACAGGGGTGCGTGTTTAGTCCCCTTCTGTACCCTGTGTTCACCCACGACTGCGTGGCCGCACACAACTCCAACTCCATTAAGTTTACGACTCTATTCCAGTTTTATTTGTGACTCAATTCCAGTGTATCTGACAATCAAAGGTTAATTATCTACAAGATTATGGTTGAAAACTGTTTTAATATTTCACCAACTTGTGTTTTGGTATTGGTTATTGAGGGTTACTGAGTGTGAGAAATACTTTGTTACACCTTGCTGAATACTGAATGTGGTTTTGGGAAAATATTTTTTTTTTTTAATTCTGATGGTTGGAGAAACCATTCCACTGCTCTTTTATTATTTTCATTGAGTGTTACCAGTGTGGAGCTATATCACAGTGAGTGATAGATAGATAGATAGATAGATAGATAGATAGATAGATAGATAGATAGATAGATAGATAGATAGATAGATAGATAGATAGATAGATAGATAGGTACTTTATTGCTCCCCCGGGGGGGAAATTTCATTGTCAAGCAGCTACAACAAAAACACAGGGCAGGTGCAAAATGCCACAACGAAAGTACACAAAAGACAGATACACGGTACATGATACATAGAGCGGCAGTATGAAAAAGTATAGAAATACAAGATATCTGGAGTGCAAAAAAAAGCTATAAAAGGACATTGCATAGTATGAGTGGTTGGCTGAATATGTACACTATACATTGGTGAATGTTGGATGGTTAACTATACTATACAGGTCGATGGCAGAGAAATACTTCAGTAGCTAAAAATGCGTATGATATGAGCGAGGGTAATAATAGTTTACTTAATAGACAGACTGGGTAAATTAACAGGTAAGTGAAAATTTTGCATGGTTAAATTAGCTGAACAGTTAGGTATACAGTTATATTTACAGATAAGTGAATACTTGCATGTTTACACAAACTGTACAGGTAAATGACAGGAAGAGATACTTTAATAGCTAAATGTGTGTATGATATAATTTGGGGTAATAATAGTAATTCCCTTAAAATACAGTCCTTAGTGCGCAGGGTTTAATTACAGACAACTGCACTTATTGCACATTCGATATACTAAAAGCAATGAGAAAAGGTGCAACTGGCAGGATACTAATATGCATTCCTGAGTGAATGCCTACGTCCAATAATTACTTACAATATTGCATGTGATATAATATAACAACTGTACATGAGTATGTATATACAGACCTGTATGAATAAATAGGTCCTGAGTGGATGAGTGCTGACGGACCAGAGTTACTCACGGATGGATGCATAATTGTTAAACTAGGTCCTAGCACCCCAACAGTTCCAGATCTATGTTGCCGACGGCACGGCACCCCGGTGAGGCATTATATAGTCTCATAGCCGCCGGCAGGAAGGACCTCCTGTAGCGCTCTCTGGCACACCGTGGTGGGATCAGTCTGTGACTGAAAGTGCTCCTCTGCGTCATAACCATAGTGTGCAGAGGGTGGGTGACGTTGTCCATGATGGCCAGCAGTTTGGCCAGGATCCGTCTCTCCGCCACCTCCTCTAGAGTGTCAAGGCTCATCCCCAGGACAGAGCTAGCCTTCCTGATCAGCTTATTTACCCGAGAAGCATCACCGGCTTTGATGTTTGCTCCCCAGCACACCACTGCAAAAAAGATGGCACTGGCCACCACAGACTGGTAGAAGGTATGCAGTAGTTTACTGCACACGTTGAAGGACCTGAGCCTCCTCAGAAAGTAGAGTCGGCTCTGGCCCTTTTTGTACAGGGCCCCGGTGTTACCAGCCCATTCCAGTCTGTTGTCCATATGGACACCCAGGAACTTGTATGACTCAACCATTTCCACATCCGTCCCCTTTATAGGGACTGCAGTCAGTTGTGCCTTGGTTCTCCTGAAGTCCACCACCATCTCCTTAGTTTTGCTGATGTTGATTGTATACATTGATTATTAAAGACACCATACGGTTGCTCTTGTTTTGGTGTGTTGACGATCAAGACTCAACACTATACCACTGCTCCTAGTGGATGAACATTGTTCAACGTTCTTTAATTCTTACACTTCATACGAATGGATGGAATTAAACCAAACAATTTTAAACTACTTTCATCAATTTCCACTGAAAATTATACAAAAACACATTTACTTAAAGAACATTGCAGATACAAAGTTTGGTAACAGAATGACAGTTTGTGCCGTTTGCTGTCATTGTTATCAAACTTTGTAGAATGTTCAGTGGAAATTGTTAAAAGTAGTCCTTGTGCATTCATCCAAACTTTGCATTCATTGGTTTGGCATTTTAAAGTGACAACTCTGTCTCCAAATTACTCTATAGGTGAATGTTAGAATAGGCTGCTGAGGATGGGGTCGTCATTTCAATCACTGAGTGTATCAGATATTAGTTATATGAACTGAATATGCTTGTACTCAACAGCCAGTGTGTTTAAAAAAACAAAACGTATAGCCTTATTTGACTGGCTGTTGCCTTCAATCTTATTATGTTTTTGCTGGACGGGATGTGTGGTTAGTTAGTTTAGATACATGTTGTTGTCTTTTCTAGAGCAATACCATGATCTGGGTTTGTGAAAATCACCCTGAACTCTTTGTGTCTCCTCTTTCAGATCCACCTCTAGCCTACCATGTCTGAACCAGGTTCTGGCTGCAGTGTTCCAGCCCAGAGAAGCTCACAGCGGGGTCCAGAGCTGTCAGTGAAGCTGGTGGACTGCAGTCAAACAGTGGAACTCAATGTGATCGTCAAAGAGGAGGAGGAGGAGAGAGAAATCGATGAGGGGGAGGAGGAAGAGAGAGAGGAGGACAGGGACTCAGTTGACTCAGGTAAATTCAGGCTAACTTCCTCTTTGGTTCAGAGAGGTAAACAGCCCAAAATAACAATAGATTTCTGGTTCTTGAAGAAATGTAAACATAGATATGTTTTTACAGAATAAAACTATTTTCTACGGAACTTACGGTACAGCTGTTTTTGTAACTGCATTACCACGTGTTCTTCCAACTTCTCCCAAACTGCTGTTTTGACCACTAATGCAACAAGTTAGAAATCTTTCCCTACTTCTCTGCTTGTCAAATCCACAATCTGATTCAAAATGGTGTCTACCAATCTGTAACTAGAGCCGTTTCAGTAACCCATCACCTGTCTCTTTCTAGCTAATTAATATTCATTTTTTAACAAACAAATACAATTTTGACCACTAACCAAACAAGTTAGACAAAAATATTGGAGTGAAATATTCCCTGAGTACTAGGATACTCACTGACACTGACTCTGTAGGCCACAGAGTGGCTAAAACTACTGACCACAACCACACAACTTCTGACCACAACCACACAACTTCTGACCACAGCTACTGACTTCGATGGGAATTTAAAAATATTTCAATATTTGAAAAGATATTCAAAGTACACATTTTTACAATTCTTTCACTACTACCAAAAAAAACATTTAAAGAGCTTTAGCAAGACCCACAACTTTACTTGTAAAGTTACCATCTTATATTTCTAAAAAAATAAAACATTATTTCTTAATGTTTCTGGCTGGCTAACTCAATGATTGTGCTTTGTATTATACCCCTCAGGCTTCTGTATGTGTAAGAGGTGAGTCGAGTGCCAAGACTAAAATGGCTACCGACCATTTGGAAATGCATTGTAATTTGACAATGGCATTATCTATGTGCGATGCAATACAACAAGCCCCTTGCAAAGTCTTTCTTTCAATACTCTGTCAATCCAAATGAATGTTGAATCCTGCATTGTTAAGCTTAAAGCCTTTGTTCCTCTGTCTGTTTCTTACCCTATATCTGTTCATATTCTTACAGGACAGAGCCCCAACCCAGACTCAGACAACGAGCCCAGTTCCACAGCATCAAGACTACCTGGTCGTGGGAGTTACCCCTGTCCTCAATGTGATAAGAGTTTCAGGTCCTCAGGTAGTCTGAAGAATCATCAAAGAGTACACACTGGAGAGAAACCTTTCCACTGCTCTCTTTGTGGGAAGTGTTTCAGTCAAGCAGAAGACCTGAAGACTCATCAGAGATCACACAGTGGAGAGAAGCCTGCCTGTACTTTAAATGTGGTTGTCAAAGAGGAGGATAGTGACTGTACTCTCAAAGTGATTGTCAAAGAGGAGGAGATCGATGAGGAAGAAAAGAGAAAATTTGAGGAAGAGGAGGAAACTAGTGGTGTAGTTGATCCAGGTACATCAAAACTACCTGGTCGTGGTCGTTACCCCTGTCCTCAATGTGGGAAGAGTTTCAGTCAAAAATTCAACCTCACGAGACATGAGAAGGTACATAGTGGAGAAAAGCCTTACCACTGTGGGAAGAGATTTGATCGTTCTGGAATTCTTAAGGAACACCAAAGAGTACATACAGGGGAGAAACCTCACCACTGCTCTCTTTGTGGTAAACGTTTCAGGCAGTCAGGAAACCTTAAGAAACATCAGAGAATACATTCAGGGGAAAAGCCTTACCACTGCTCTCTGTGCGGAAGTAGTTTTTCTTTCGCAGGAAACCTAACGAAACATCTGAGATCACACAGTGGAGCGAAGCCTTACCACTGCTCTCAATGTGGGGAGGGATTCACTCAGCAAAGAAGCCTTAAAAATCATCAGAGAATACACATTGGAGGGAAGCCTGTCTGTGATTTGAATGTGATTGTCAAAGAAGAGGAGGTTGAGAGGGACATCAAAGTGGAGGAAAAAGAGTGAAGTTGAGGAAGAGGAGGACATCAAGACTACCGGGTCGTGGTTGTTACCCCTGCGATAAGTGTGGAAAGATTTTCCGTTCCTCAAGTAATCGAAAGAATCATCAAAGAGTCCACACTGGAGATAAACCTTTCCACTGCTCCCAATGTGGGAGGGGTTTCAATGAGAAAGTGAACATTAAGAGACACGAGAGAGTACATAGTGGAGAGAAGCCTTACCCCTGCACCGTGTGTGGGAAGAGGTTCAATCATTCAGGAAGCCTTAAAGATCATCAGAGAATTCATACAGGGGAGAAATCTTACCACTGCTCTCAGTGTGGAGAGGGCTTCACTCATCTAAGAGGTCTAAAAAGTCATGAGAGAGTACACATTGGAGGGAAACCTTCCTGTGGTTTCAACGTGATTGTCCAGGAAGAGAAGGAGGAGGGAGAAGAGAAAGAAGTTGAGAGAGGAGAGTGAAGTAAAATAAGGATACATAAGCTAACTCTATAGGTATGGAAATTCACACCTATCTTCTGTGACAACATGGCCCTCAATGGTGCTGCTTCTTTTACTTCTATGAGTGTATTGCAAGTTCACAAATGAACTCAACTTGAATCCCACCTAATGTGCTGGAGTGTGTAGTTATTGAACCTTTATTTTGTCAGAGAGTCAGTGCTGAGACCAAGGTCTCTTTTCCGGATGAGCCAGGGATAGCACCACAATACACATTAAACTACACATTCATATACAGATTTATATACAATAAACCCATTAAACTACACATTCATATACACATTAATATACAATAAACCCATTAAACTACACATTCATATACACATGAATATACAATAAACCCATTAAACTACACATTCATATACACATGAATATACAATAAACCCATTAAACTACACATTCATATACACATTAATATACAATAAACCCATTAAACTACACATTCATATACACAATAATATACAATAAACACATTAAACTACACATTCATATACACATGAATATACAATAAACCCATTAAACTACACATTCATATACACGTTATTATACACAACAATAAACGAAAAGCAAAGCACAATTATAAAAAACAAACACATTCAGTAAAAAGGTCCGCTAACAACCGTATAAAAAGCCTAGTTCCTCCCATTGTAAAGTGCATTGTAGGTCATTTGACACACCAAGGCACAAGGAAACCAAAGCCTGATCTTCCTAACTATAGACACCAATAGAGTCTCCAGAGTTACCAACCCTGTGAACAAGTTTGATAAGTCATCATTTAGAGGCAGCTGCTCTTTTATTAATAGTATCAACATAATGGAGAACAGGTAGAAAGGTTGACTGGACAATCTGCTTCCTGCTGACTAGAGAGAAGCCCACTTTAATTCTGAGTTTCTTAACAAGCTCAGTCCTATGTTTTATAAACCATAAATCATACCAAGGTATTTGTATGCAGGGACTCGTTGGATTATAGAACCATCCAATGAGTGAAGATATAATCCATTTAACAGCATGATCAATATGCCTCTGTTGGTCACAAGGGGCTTGGATCAGAAAACCAGTCAGTATCTGGTGTGACCACCATCATGCAGCAACACATCTCCTTCACATAGAGTTGATCAGGCTGTTGATTGTAGCCTGTGGAATGTTGTCCCCCTCCTCTTCAATGGCTGTGTGAAGTTGCCGTGCATGATCATGTTGAAACATGAGGTGATGACGGCGGATGAATGGCACGGAAATGGGCCTCAGGATCTTGTCATGGTATATCTGCATCCAAATTGTCATCGATAAAATGCAATTGTGTTTGTTGTCTGTAGCTTATGCCTGCCCATACCATAACCCCTCTGTACACAACGTTGACATCAGCAAACCGCTCGCCCAGGTTGTGAGGCCGGTTGGACGTACTGCAAAACTCTCAAAACGATGTTGGAGACGGCTTATGGTACAGAAATGAACATTAAATTCTCTGGCAACAGCTCTGGTGGACATTCCTGCAGTCATCTTGCCAATTGCACACTCCCTCAAAACTTGAGACATCTGTGGCATTGTGTTGTGTGATAAAACTGAACATTTTACAGTAGCCTTTTATTGTCCCCAGCACAAGGTGCACCTGTGTAATGATCATGCTGTTTAATCAGCTTCTTGATATGCCACACCTGTCAGGGGGATGGATTATCTTGGTAAAGGAGAAATGCTCACTAACAGGGATGTAAACAAATACAAACATTTTTTATAACTTTTTGTGTGTATGGAACATTTCTGTGATCTTTTATTTCAGCTCATGAAACATGGTACCAACTCTTTACATGTTGCGTTTCTATTTTTGTTCAGTGTATGTTGGCTAGGCCTTCTATGAGTCAGTCACTTCATATTATTAGCGTAAAATAAATATGCTACAGGCCAGGCCTGGCCAACCCGCGGCTCCCGAGCCGCATGTGGCTCTTTGCCTGGTTTCATGCGGCCCTTACGTTCATATCAAAGTGTGTTTGCGTTTGTCAACAAACTGAAGCTGTTCAAGACACATATTTAAAGGGGAGATTTAGCGCATTTTCCCGCTCTGCTAAAAGCCAGCGGGCAAGTCACTAGAGCCGCCCTGAATAAGCAAACAGCCAGATATGCAACACTGGTTGAAAACCTACACGAAGCTTTGTGACCCGGTTTCGTGATCAACCCTTTTAATGCAGACTGTTTGAAATCTCCGCTAGTCACAGATGAAGCTACGGCTGAGTTGGAGATGATGGATCTTTGTGAGGAGGACCAACTGAAACCTGCTTTAAGGGAAGGGACCATTGAGTTCTGGAAAAGTGTGCCAATGGAAAAATACCCCAATGTCAAACGGGCTGCGCTCAAGATACTGTCAATGTTTGGTTCAACATATGTCTGCGAGTCTCTTTTTTCTACCCTGAAACATGTGAAATCAAAGCATCGATCTGTTCTGACTGACATACATGTAAAATAATTGCTTTGAGTGGCAACAACGGAATACAAGCCAGATTTGAAGAGGATTGTTCAAGGCAAGGAATGCCAGAAGTCCCACTAAGCAAAATGAATAGTAAGAGAAAAACGCTATTATAAATTGTTATGTTTTTGTTAGTGGACTTGGTTGAACTGAGAGTTTGTGTGTGTGAAACATTGCACACAATGTTCATTGTTGAAAATGACTGGCCTATGGTCATTTCTGTCATTATAGATAGATAGATAGATAGATAGATAGATAGATAGATAGATAGATAGATAGATAGATAGATAGATAGATAGATAGATAGATAGGTACTTTATTGATCCCCCGGGGGGGAAATTTCATTGCCAAGCAGCTACAACAAAACACAGGGCAGGTGCAAAATGCCACAACGAAAGTACACAAAAGACAGATACACGGTACATGATACATAGAGCGGCAGTATGAAAAAGTATAGAAATACAAGATATATAAAAGCCATAATCCTGAACTAATCCTGAACTATTATAGTTCAACTGTAGCAAAATAAAAAATAAAAATAAAGAAAAGAGACGAAAGAAAACTAACTAAAACAACAATTTATGCAGAACAACGGGAGCTGCTTAACAGGCGACCAGCAGGGCGGCGCCAAACACAGATGTTGGTGTGTGACATTTACAGTAAATCTGGCTGAACAGAGGTGTGTGTGAGAGAGAGAGAGGAAGGGATGGGGGATGTTCATGTGTCGACGTATGTATGATGTGGCTCTTTGCAGTAACATAGTAAAAAATGTGTCTCATAGTCTCTGACTGGTAGGCCACGCCTGCTATAGGCTATGCAGAGCCGTGGTCAGGTCCATTCGGGTCTATCAGCTGTAGTTACATAGACCTGAGATCTGATGACAATCAAACAGGACCCACCCTGACCCGAGGGGAAAGTTAGAAATTCAGACCTGAAACGGGCCGGGTCTCAGGTATATTGTGTCCACCTGGACAAGAAGACCTCTAATTGACATCCAAAGTTAACAATATGAGTGTAATGTTTTGTCATGATCTGCTTGTAAATGGTGTAAAATATTGTCAACTATCCTTCAACTGAACTATAAATACAAACAGTTCAAACTGTCTGTGTAACGCCTCTTCTTCATTGAAGGTGTATTATGTTGGTAGATTGTCTGTATTGATGACAAGTCAGTATAGTAACATGGTGATAATACATTATAAGGATAACAGATGCTATACACTGTACTGTTGGAATAATATAACATCCCACTGCAGATAGAAATGGACTGTAATGATAGCTGTCTTGTTTTGGTTGAAACATCTATTGACATGTGTTTTGCCTGACTTCTTTCTGTCAGAGAGGCCAGAAAAAATGCACAAAGACTAAACTGATACGACGCTCACCAACATTTCCTGCCCGTCTCATAATCCAGACCAAGTGGACACATTTTTCCTCTTGCTCTACGAGACCTCACCATTTCCTCAAGTTATTTTCAGCCAACCAATTATCTACAGGAAATCAGTTTCAGGTAATGTATTGCTGATTTGTAACATTGTAAATGTTTGTCTGACGGTCTGTAAACCAACGCATTCCATGATGAAACAGCAGTGGTCGCCGCGGCCTGGCTTTGTTGTTTTCCCAGCCTGCCGTTAGCCGTTAGCTAGCTAGCTACACATCTCCCGTCCAACACGTTAGTGGAGCTAGCTAGCTAACATGCTAACTGGACTTTAGGCTCATGGTTGAAGTGGGACTTTTATTTCATAGTTAGCCAGCTGTTGTTTCATCGTGAGTAAAATTATTGTAGCGAGGAAGTAGCTAGCTAGCTGACCGGCTGCTAATTGTTTAGCCACAGATAGGTTAGTTATAAAACATATTTGTTTTAGCTATCTAGGTAACGCTAGCTCGCTAACATAATTAGCTGGACTAACAGTTACTAAACTACCCGACTACCGGTTTATGCAAACAGCTCATCAAAACGCCTCGAACACACCTACAGTGATTTGCCCACAACGGTACACTGCATCATCTGGATATGTGTGCTACAAAAGTTAAACCTTTAGCTACCATTTCTGTCAAGCCGTCCACCCATACACTTTTATGCATAACGCCTTGATCACACCAATAGTGTCATTGCGCAAAATAAAACGCAGCATAATCTGAATATGTGTGCAACAAAAGTTCAACATTCAACTTGAGCTACCATTTCTGTCAAGCCGTCCACACTTACAGTTTGACTCTTATGTTCGATAAATCCAATTTATGCACCACACGAACAAGGTGCAACTGTCTCTGCAACGCAATACTGCAAAGCAAACGCAACTTTCCATTGGAAATGAATGTACTTCTGGTGTACCATGATGCTGTCGGTGTGATCGATCCGTAAATTCAATGAATGAAACGCAATGCTGTAACGCAAACTCAACTTTCCATTGGAAACCCTTAATGATGTCTCACCTAGCTGTATAGGGCCACAAGTAAACAAGAAAATGCTCACCCAGAGGCGGCGCTCCTAGTGGTCAGTGATATTAATGCAGGAAAACTGAAATCCATTTTACTCTATCCTCCTGATTCCTGCTCACAAGCAACAACTCAAACAGGAAGTAACAGTGACAAGCTCAATATGGAAGAGGTCCGATGAAGCAGATGCTAAACTACAGGACTGCTTCTCTAGCACAGACTTGAATATGTTGCTGGATTCATCTGATGGCATTGAGGAGTTTACCACCATGTTTGACATGTATCAAACATTAAAAAAACGAAATACCTGTTGTGGAAATTCTTACACAGGGACACTCAAAGTCAATCTTAAATTAATTATTGTATATTATCAGCATGCTGGAGAGTTTCCAACCACCTCAATGCACCATATGTACACATGTCTATCAGGAGCTCCCACGGGGCATTCCTGTTAGTTCTCTTATATACTGCAGACAAGTCATATTTGCATGATTGAGCTTATTCATCGTTAACGTTTGATCCTTGATGAACACCTGCTCCAGAGTGTTCAGGACCTCCGACTGGGGAGAAGGTTCACCTTCCAACAGGGCAACAACCCTAAGCACATGGCCAAGACAGCTCACGTTGGGCTTTGGGACAAGTCTCTGAATGTCCTTGAGTGGCCCGGACTTGAACCCGATCGAACATCTCTGGAGAGACCTGAAAATAGCTGTGCAGTGACGCTCCCCATCCAACCTGACAGAGCTTGAGAGGATCTGCAGAGAAGAATGGGAGAAACTCCCCAAATACAGGTGTGCCAAGCTTGTAGCGTGATACCCAAGAAGACTCGAGGCTGTAATCCCTGCCAAAGGTGCTTCAACAAAGTACTGAGTTTATTTTTTTATTTTTTTTATTTCACCTTTATTTAACCAGGTAGGTCAGTTGAGAACAAGTTCTCATTTGCAACTGCGACCTGGCCAAGACAAAGCAAAGCAGTGTGACAAATAACAACACAGAGTTACACATTAAACAAACAGTCAAAAACACAATAGAAAAATCTATATGCAGAGTGCAAAATGTAGTGCAAAAATGCAGTAAGGTTAAGAGGTAGAACAATAAATAGACTATAGTGGTGACATAAATTACAGAATTATCATTATTAACACAGGAATTAAAAATGTGCAAATTATGATGTGCAAATAGAGATACTGGAGTGCAAGATTAGTGAAAATAAACAAAAAATAAATATGGGGAAGAGGTAGTAGTGTGGGCTATTTACAGAAGGGCTATATACAGGTGCAGTGATCGATAAGCAGCTTTGACAACTGATGCTTAAAGTTATTGAGGGAGATAGGAACCTCTAGCTTCAATGATTTTTGCAATTCGTTCCAGTCATTGGCAGCAGCAAACTGGAGTAAAGGGTTTGAATAGTTATGTAAATGTGATTTTTCAGTTTTATATTTAATAAATGTGCAACATTTTCTAAAACCCTTTTTCTGTTTTGTCATGGGGTATTGTGTGTAGATTGACAATAATTTTTTTTGGGAAAAAGTAAAGTGGTCTGAATATTTTCCTAATGCATTTACTATTAAAGACACCATACGGTTGCTCTTGTTTTGGTGTGTTGACGACCAAGACTCTCAACACTATACCACTGCTCCTACTGGATGAACATTGTTCAACATGCTATAGTCCTTACACTTCATACGAATGGAAGGAATTAAACCAAACAATTCTAAACTACTTTTAACAATTTCCACTGAAAATTATACAAAAACATATTTAGTTGAAGAACAGTACAGATAGAAAGTTTGGGAACAGAATGACAGTTTGTAGAATGACGGTTTGTACCGTTTGCTGCCATTGTTACCAAACTATGTAGAATGTTCAGTGGAAATTGTTAAAAGTAGTCCTTGTGCATGGAGTTGGAGGGTTTGTTTAACTTTGCTTTCATTGGTTTTTCATACATTTTAAAGTGACAACTCTGTCTCAGCATCACACTGTTACCTTGGAGTTGCCCCTAATTTATTCATCATGAATAGCCAGGCGATTTCCAGGTAAGAAAATGCTCATGTTGCTTAATACCCTATAGGTGAATGTTAGGGATTTGTGGTTAGTTAGTTTAGATACATGTTGTTGTCTTTTCTAGAGCAATACCATGATCTGGGTTTGTGAAAATCACCCTGAACTCTTTGTGTCTCCTCTTTCAGATCTTACCATGTCTGAACCAGGTTCTGGCTGCAGTGTTCCAGCCCAGAGAAGCTCACAGCGGGGTCCAGAGATGCTGTCAGTGAAGCTGGTGGACTGCAATCGAACAGTGGAACTCAATGTGATTGTCAAAGAGGAGGAGGAGGAGAGAGAAATCGATGAGGGGGAGGAGGAAGAGAGAGAGGAGGACAGGGACTCAGTTGACTCAGGTAAATTCAGGCTAACTTCCTCTTTGGTTCAGAGAAGTAAACTACGAAGCAGTATCAATGAGTTAGCTTGCTGACTTAGTTCCTAATGTAAACTTGGATATGTTTTTGGTTGTTGAGTCAATTAGACCATGCCAATTTCAAGCTTATATTTCAGAAAAATAAAAATATATTTCAGAATATTTAGTCAAGTTAGCTGGCTAACTCAATGATTGTGCTTTGTATTATACCCCTCAGGCTTCTGTATGTGTAAGAGGTGAGGCTAGTGCCACAACTAAAATGGCTACCGACCATTTGGAAATGCATTGTAATTTGACAATGGCATTATCTATGTGCAATGCAACACAACAAGCCCCTTGCAAAGTCTTTCTTTCAATACTCAGTTAATCCAAATGAATGTTGAATCCTGCATTGTTAAGCTTAAAGCCTTTGTTCCTCTGTCTGTTTCTTACCCTATATCTGTTCATATTCTTACAGGACAGAGCCCCAACCCAGACTCAGACAACGAGCCCAGTTCCACAGCATCAAGACTACCTGGTCGTGGGAGTTACCCCTGTCCTCAATGTGAGAAGAGTTTCAGTTCCTCAGGTAGTCTAAAGAATCATCAAAGAGTACACACTGGAGAGAAACCTTTCCACTGCTCCGCATGTGGGAAGAGTTTCAGTGAGAAAGTAAACCTTAAGAGACACGAGAGAGTACATAGTGGAGAGAAGCCTTACCACTGCACCACATGTGGGAAGAGCTTCAATCATTCTGGAAGCCTTAAGGAACACCAAAGAATACATACTGGGGAGAAACCTTACCACTGCTCTCTTTGTAAGAAGTGTTTCAGTCAGCCAGGAAGCCTCAAGAAACATCAGAGAATACATACAGGGGAGAAACCTTACCACTGCTCACAGTGTGGAAAGAATTTCCGTTTTGCAGGAGACCTAAAGAATCACCAGAGATCACACAGTGGAGAGAAGCCTTACCACTGCTCTCAGTGTGGGGAGGGATTCACTCAGCTAAGACGCCTTAAAAGTCATCAGAGAATACACATTGGAGGGAAGCCTGTCTGTGATTTGAATGTGATTGTCAAAGAAGAGGAGGTTGAGAGGGAAATCAAAGCTGAGGAAAAGAGTGAAGTTAAGGAAGAGGAGGACAATAGTGGTGTAGTTGACCCAGATACATCAAGACTACCAGGTCGTGGTTATTACCCCTGCCATCAATGTGGGAAGAGTTTCCATTCCTCAAGTAATTTAAAGAAACATGAAAGAGTACATAGTGGAGAGAAGGCTTACCAGTGCTCTCGGTGTGGGGAGGGATTCACTCAGCTAAAAAGTCTTAACAGTCATCAGAGAATACACATTGGAGGGAAGCCTGTCTGTGATTTGAATGTGATTGTCAAAGAAGAGGAGGTTGAGAGGGAAATCAAAGCTGAGGAAAAGAGTGAAGTTAAGGAAGAGGAGGACAATAGTGGTGTTGTTGACCCAGATACATCAAGACTACCGGGTCGTGGTCGTTACCCCTGCGATCAGTGTGGGAAGAGTTTCCGTTCTTCAAGTAATTTAAAGAACCATCAAAGAGTACACACGGGAGAGAAACCTTTCCACTGCTTCCAATGTGGGAGAGGTTTCAGTGAGATGGTAAATCTTAAGAGACATGGCAAAGTACATAGTGGAAAGAAGCCGTACCACTGCTCCCAATGTGAGAAAAGCTTCAATTATTCAGGAAGCCTTAAGGAACATCAGAGAATACATACAGGGGAGAAGCCTTACCACTGCTCTTTGTGTGGGAAGAGTTTCAGTCAGCCAGGAAACCTTAAAAAACACCAGAGAATACATACAGGGGAGAAGCCTTACCACTGCTCTGTGTGCGGGAAGAGTTTCAGTCAGCCAGGAAACCTTAAGAAACATCAGAGAATACATACAGTGGAGAAACCTTACCTCTGTTCTCAGTGCGGGGAAGGATTCACTCAGCTAAGAAGTCTTAAAAGTCATGAGAGAATACACATTGTAGGGAAGCCTGCCTGTGCTTTCAATGTGATTGTCAAGGAGGAGGAGGAGGAGGGAGAAGAGGAAGAAGTTGAGGGAGAGGAGATTAACGTGAAATAAGGATACATAAGCTAACTCTATAGGTATGGAAGTTCACACCTATCCTTGCAATGGCGTCATCTGTGACAACATGGACAGGGGCAGCACCATTGAGGGCTATCTTCATCTTCTTTTACTTCTATGAGTGTATTGGAAGTTCACAAATTAACTCAACTTGAATTCCACCACCTAATGTAGTGTTTATTTATCAAACCTTTATTTTGACAGGGACCAAGGTCTCTTTCCAAGATGAGCCCTGTATAGCATCACAATACACATTAAACTACCTATTCATATACTCATTAGTATACAATAAACACATTAAACTACCCATTAATATACAATAAACACATTAAACTACCCATTAATATACCCATTAATATACAATAAACACATTAAACTACCCATTAATATACACATTAATATACAATAAACACATTAAACTACCCATTAATATACACATTAATATACAATAAACACATTAAACTACCCATTAATATACCCATTAATATACAATAAACACATTAAACTACCCATTAATATACCCATTAATATACAATAAACACATTAAACTACCCATTAATATACACATTAATATACAATAAACACATTAAACTAGACATTCACTATAATGGAGAACAAGTAGGAAGGTTGACTGGACAATCTGCTTCCTGCTGACTAGAGAGAAGCACACTTTAATTCTGAGTTTCTTAACAAGCTCAGTCCTATGTTTTATAAACCATAAATCATACCAAGGTATTTGTATGCAGGGACTCGTTGGATTATAGAACCATCCAATGAGTGAAGATATAATCCATCTGAGACAATCTGACCAGAACTTGAAAACAACATGTATTCTGTTTGAACTGTTTTAAGTGTGAGTTTTAAATCAGTAAGGGCTTCCTGCACAACTGAAAAATCTGACTATAACCTTATCAGTGCAACTAAAGTGATTGGTTTACGTTCCAAATACATGCTGTAATAGTGCTATGCCCAGACCTAAACCCTGATTGGTTTACGTTCCAAATACATGCTGTAATAGTGCTATGCCCAGACCTAAACCCTGATTGGTTTACGTTCCAAATACATGCTGTAATAGTGCTATGCCCAGACCTAAACCCTGATTGGTTTACGTTCCAAATACATGCTGTAATAGTGCTATGCCCAGACCTAAACCCTGATTGGTTTACGTTCCAAATACATGCTGTAATAGTGCTATGCCCAGACCTAAACCCTGATTGGTTTACGTTCCAAATACATGCTGTAATAGTGCTATGCCCAGACCTAAACCCTGATTGGTTTACGTTCCAAATACATGCTGTAATAGTGCTATGCCCAGACCTAAACCCTGATTGGTTTACGTTCCAAATACATGCTGTAATAGTGCTATGCCCAGACCTAAACCCTGATTGGTTTACGTTCCAAATACATGCTGTAATAGTGCTATGCCCAGACCTAAACCCTGATTGGTTTACGTTCCAAATACATGCTGTAATAGTGCTATGCCCAGACCTAAACCCTGATTGGTTTACGTTCCAAATACATGCTGTAATAGTGCTATGCCCAGACCTAAACCCTGATTGGTTTACGTTCCAAATACATGCTGTAATAGTGCTATGCCCAGACCTAAACCCTGATTGGTTTACGTTCCAAATACATGCTGTAATAGTGCTATGGCCAGACCTAAACCCTGATTGGTTTACGTTCCAAATACATGCTGTAATAGTGCTATGGCCAGACCTAAACCCTGATTGGTTTACGTTCCAAATACATGCTGTAATAGTGCTATGAACAGGATACCACCTAATGTGTTGTAGTGTGTATAGTCTGACCAGGATACCACCTAATGTGTTGTAGTGTGTATAGTCTGAACAGGATACCACCTAATGTGTTGTAGTGTGTATAGTCTGAACAGGTACAAAGCCAAGGCTGATGGTTTACTGCTACCTGCAGTTATGGAATGTTAGCTCAGGAGTATAATTCATTGGTTGCCGCCTCCTGCTTATGGAAGCTTATGGGTAGCAATATTCAATTTGAAATGTAATATGCAAAATGACAATGCAATATGTAAAATGGCAATGCATTCTGTATTTCAATTGACATTTTCCATTACATTTGAGCAACGTTTGGTGCAAAATGAAAATGAAATTACATAATTTACATTTGCCATTTCATACACTAGTGTTAATATGTAAATTTAATACATATTTTAACGCTTTATAAGTTGCAAAATTAAAATGAAAATGTATTACAGAAATGATTAGATGTGTGTAACATGTTCATTCAAAAACTGTGGCAAAATGATCATTCAAATGTTATTTTTCTTAATTGCATTTACACTCACAGTCAAACACTTGAGATTGCATTTTCAATAAATGTCCCGCCCAATGAATGTAGCAAAATTCAAAGTGCAAATTGAAAATGCATTCCGAGCCGATCACGTCTCCGCCCCCTCCCGCCCTGTCAATCACTGCATCAAGGCGGGGCTCGGCAACAGGTGAACATAACATGTTATAGCTATGTTACGTGTTTTGGTTTGGAGGTGTTGGAAACACGGCGGCGGCAGAGCTAATACGACTGTTACATTCATTAGCAGATGAAGTGGAGCGTAAACAGAGAAACGATAGTATTTCCGAAGATTATTACACGTATGTAGTACGTTGTTGGAACGTCTGGGAGAATCTTCTGCATTATCAAGAGCCGACACCCGTTTGGCTGCTGACCTCTTAAAGGTGGTGGAAGAACGATTGTCTTCGGATAGGTCTAGGCGAGTGGAGATCCCTGGCGAGGCCATAGAGGGGTATGTTATGTATGGGTTAAAAGTTAAAGATATCGCGGCCTTGTATGGAGTTAGTCGATGGACGGTACATCGACGAATGCAGCAGTGTGGACTGAAGTAAACAACAACTTACATATATTTTAATGATTTTATACGCTTCAAGGCCATAATCTCTGTGTTTACGCTCCACTTCATCTGCTAATGAATGTAACAGTCGTATTAGCTCTGCCGCCGCCGTGTTTCCAACACCTCCAAACCAAAACACGTAACATAGCTATAATATGTTATGTTTACCTGTTGCCGAGCCCCGCCTTGATGCAGTGATTGACAGGGCGGGAGGGGGCGGAGACGTGATCGGCTCGGAATGCATTTTCAATTTGCACTTTGAATTTTGCTACATTCATTGCGGGACATTTAATGAAAATGCAATCTCAAGTGTTTGACTGTGAGTGTAAATGCAATTAAGAAAAATAACATTTGAATGATCATTTTGCCACAGTTTTTGAATGAACATGTTACACACATCTAATCATTTCTGTAATACATTTTCATTTTCATTTTGCAACTTATAAAGCGTTAAAATATGTATTCAATTTACATATTAAAACTAGTGTATGAAATGGCAAATGTAAATTATGTAATTTCATTTTCATTTTGCACCAAACGTTGCTCAAATGTAATGGAAAATGTCAATTGAAATACAGAATGCATTGCCATTTTACATATTGCATTGTCATTTTGCATATTACATTTCAAATTGAATATTGCTACCCATAAGCTTCCATACCTGCTGACCTGGATGGAATAATGCAATCCTTCTTTAACACATAGTAAGTCCCAACCAGTTGACTTCTTAAAAATGGTGAAAACCCTCAATGGTGCTGCCCATGCTAAAACAAGCTTTGGTCCAGGAGGAGCTTCAGTCAGGTAGGAGAGGCACATCAGAAAATACAGTGGAGAACCCTCACATGTTCTGTCATGGGAAATATCTTGTTCAATAAAGCATGGGATATACAGTATATCTGTATCTGGGCTGTTCTGGTTGTATGCTACATCTTCGACTGCACTCCAACTACTCCAGGTTGCTCACAGATTCAGGCCAGTATTCAATCAGATTGAGGATGGTCTTACAGCATGCAATGACATTCTAGACAATTCTGTGCTTCCAACTTTGTGGCAACAGAGTTGGAGAAGGCCCTTTCCTGTTTTAGCTTCACAATGTCCCTGTGCTCAAAGCTAGGTCCATACAGAAACGGTTTGTCGAGATCGGTGTGGAAGAACTTGACTGGCCTGCACAGAGCCCTGACCTCAACCCAATCAAACACCTTTGGGACCATATTAATGCCCTTGATTTTGGAATTAGCTTTTTAACAAGCAGGTGTCCACATACATTTGGCCATGTAGTGTATCTTCCTCAATATTTTTTACTGCAAAATATAGAAACGCGCCATTTTCACAAATGTTGATGTTTTGGTGGTGCTTGAGATGATGAATATGTAGTAGAATGTTTTAGAAATATCCCTTTAAAGTAACATATGTACATGACTAACATGTAGTGGAATGTTTTAAAAATGTCCCTTTAAAGTAACATATGTACATGACTAAAATGTTTATGTAAAACAGTTCATATATACAGTCGTATGCAAACGTTTGGGCCCCCTGACAATTTCCATGATTTCCATTTATAAATAATTGGGTGTTTGGATCAGCAATTTCATTTTGATCTATCAAATAACTGATGGACACAGTAATATTTCAGTAGTGAAATTAGGTTTATTGGATTAACAGAAAATGTGCAATATGCATCAAAATGAAATTAGACAGGTGCATAAATTTGGGCATCCCAACAGAAAAATCACATCAATATTTAGTAGAGCCTCCTTTTGCTAAAATAACAGCCTCTAGACGCTTCCTATAGCCTCTAATGAGTGTCTGGATTCTGGATCAAGGTATTTTGGACCATTCCTCCTTACAAAACATCTCCAGTTCAGTTAGGTTTGATGGTTGCCGAGCATGGACAGCCCGCTTCAAATCATCCCACAGATTCTCAATGATATTCAGGTCTGGGGACTGGGATGGCCATTCCAGAACATTGTACTTGTTCCTCTGCATAAATGCCCGGGTAGATTTTGAGCAGTGTTTTGGGTCGTTGTCTTGTTGAAATATCCAGCCCCGGCGTAACTTCAACTTTGTGACTGATTCTTCAACATTATTCCCAAGAATCTGCTGATATTGAGTGGAATCCATGCGACCCTCAACTTTAACAAGATTCCCAGTACCGGCACTGGCCACACAGCCCCACAGCATAATGGAACCCCCACCAAATTTTACTGTGGGTAGCAAGTGTTTTTCTTGGAACGCTGTGTTCTTTTGCCGCCATGCATAACGCCCCTTGTTATGACCAAATAACTCAATCTTTGTTTCATCAGTCCACAGCACCTTATTCCAAAATGAAGCTGGCTTGTCCAAATGTGCGTTTGTGGCGTGTGTGCAGAAAAGGCTTCTTCCGCATCACTCTCCCGTACAGCTTCTCCTTGTGCAAAGTGCGCTGAATTGTTGAACGATGCACAGTGACACCATCTGCAGCAAGATGATGTTGTAGGTCTTTGGAGGTGGTCTGTGGGCAGTTTTTGACCGTTCTCACCATCCTTCGCCTTTGCCTCCGATATTTTACTTGGCCTGCCACTTCTGGCCTTAACAAGAACTGTGCCTGTGGTCTTCCATTTCCTCACTATGTTCCTCACAGTGGACACTGACAGCTTAGATCTCTGCGATTAGCTTTTTGTAGCCTTCCCCTAAACCATAATGTTGAACAATCTTTGTTTTCAGGTCATTTGAGAGTTGTTTTGAGGCCCCCAAGTTGCCACTCTTCAGAGGAGAGTCAAAGAGAACAACAACTTGCAATTGGCCACCTTAAATACCTTTTCTCATGATTGGATGCACTTGTCTATGAAGTTCAAGGCTTAATGAGCTCACCAAACCAATTGTGTGTTCCAATTAATCAGTGCTAAGTAGTTACAGGTATTCAAATCAACAGAATGACAAGGGTGCCCAAATTTTAGCATAGCCTATTTTTCACATCTGATTTAATTTCATACAACTTAATATTGCTACACTAAAAATCTTTGTCTGGACAATACCCCAGTACTCAGCTTTTATTAGAAAATGAATGGCATGCCACTGTGATCATTTTCTGTGACTACAGAGTAAATTATTATGCAGCCTCAGAGGGGTGCCCAAACTTTTGCATACAACTGTATATATATATATATATATATATATATACCTTGAGCTGAATACTTGGGCTGAGTCCCAAATGGCAGCCTATTCCCTCTATAGTGCACTACGTTTGACTATTCTATTGAATACAAAACAAGTCCATAGAATCAGTAGAATTCAGTTGAGAATATTTTTTTATATATGCGCTTACACTCAGTAGAAGGGATGGTTTGTATTGACATAAAGTGTATTGTTATGTCATGATCTGGATGGAACCTGTGTTTAAAACAGGGGTTGGAACCAAACATGTTTTCCAATCGTTTCGTTCTGAACAGAACCATTATTGTTTTTTGTTCCATTCCAGCAAAATAAAGTTCTGAACCGGTTCGATCCATGAAGCGCTGGGCATCTTGTTGTTATGACATGCATTATCTGAATTGGGCCACAGAAATATACCTATGGAGGAGCGGCTTCTATGAAGAAACTTTCAATGTCTTTGAACTTCAGAAATTTGGCTTAACTAACGTTGGACCAGAGCTAGCCCTTGATCATGACTCTCAGTTCCATTAAAGTACAGATAATGCCTCCTAGAGTTTCGGAAAGCTAGACCAGAGCTAGCTAACAAGCTAGCTAACAAGCTTGTGTGTGCAGAGCAGCACCAGAATACAAATAAAAACATGTCTTACCTTTTTGTAGTTAATAAATCCAATGTGAAACGTGCTAACTAAAGTCAATCCATGTTCTTTAATTAAACCTCTCTCTCTGTAATTTCTGAATCACGCCTGTAATCTCAGTAGCTACAGTAGACTATGCATGCCTGTAATCTCAGTAGCTACAGTAGACTATGCATGTCTGTAATCTCAGTAGCTACAGTAGACTATGCATGCTTCGGTGGGAGGGGAGGGAGAAGGTAGCCTACACACACACTAGCAAGGATTTTCAGCAGTCAGACAGACACAGGAATACGTTTCTGAGTGCATAGGCGCTTTGTTGCTTTTTGTGCGACCGTAACGTGAAATAACATTATTTACCGGTTACTTTGCTTTTAAAATAACAGTTCTGTTCCGGACCAGTTTGGATCCATTTCATTGTCATTTCTGGTTCTGTTCCTCAAAATTCAGGTTCCAACCCCTGGTTTAAAATATTGTAAACTATCCAATAATTCTGTAATATTTAATGCAAACAAACTGTAATCTTCTTCTTCATTGAAGTGTATGATGTTGGGAGATTGTCTGTATCTATGAAAAGTCAGTATTGTATCTTGGTAATGAATCATAAGAATAAAATATGCTTTCGCTCACTGCATTGTTGGAATAATATAACATCACACTTCAGATAGCTGAAGATAGAAATGGGATAAAAGCTGCTGTTCTGGATTTTCTGGGACCCGTATTTTCCGGACTAAAGATACAGAGCATTCTGCGCATGTGCAAGATGATCTACTAAACACACAGTGTCTGCTCTACTTGTTCAGCTGCCCAGAGAAGAGGCTACTCTGGAGAATGTTTGTGATGGATGGAGAGTGGTGCTCGTTCAATACATTTAGATCAAAGCTAAATCAATGTAGGATCGTAGGCTGAGTTTACACAGGCAGCCAAGATGTGATGTGAGAAGATCTAATGTGATTGGTCAAAAGCTCAGAATGGGGCTGCCTGTGTAAACGCAGTCATAATGATAGTATTCTATTCACCCTCCTTCCACATTTATCAACATGAATGGTAAAAGATCATTCTTCAAGTCTTAGATCTTCTTCAGTTATGTACAGTGTTATTTCCAAGTAGTGAACGACTTTTAGAGCATGTTGTGTTAACAAACTAGCCTACAGTTGCTCGTATTAGCCTACATAGCCTCTAGTTGCTTGTATTAGCCTACATAGCCTATAGCCTCTAGTTGCTCGTATTAGCCTACATAGCCTATTGCCTCTAGTTGCTTGTATTAGCCTACATAGCCTCTAGTTGCTCGTATTAGCCTACATAGCCTATAGTTGCTCGTATTAGCCTACATAGCCTATAGTTGTTCGTATTAGCCTACATAGCCTATAGTTGTTCGTATTAGCCTACATAGCCTATAGCCTATAGTTGCTTGTATTAGCCTACATAGCCTCTAGTTGCTCGTATTAGCCTACATAGCCTATTTTCTCTAGTTGCTTGTATTAGCCTACATAGCCTATTGCCTCTAGTTGCTTGTATTAGCCTACATAGCCTATTGCCTATAGTTGCTCGTATTAGCCTACATAGCCTATAGTTGCTTGTATTAGCCTACATAGTCTATAGCCTCTAGTTGCTCGTATTAGCCTACATAGCCTATAGTTGCTTGTATTAGCCTACATAGCCTATAGCCTATTGTTGCTCGTATTAGCCTACATAGCCTATAGCCTCTAGTTGCTCGTATTAGCCTACATAGCCTATAGCCTCTAGTTGCTCGTATTAGCCTACATAGCCTCTAGTTGCTCGTATTAGCCTACATAGCCTATTTTCTCTAGTTGCTTGTATTAGCCTACATAGCCTATTGCCTCTAGTTGCTTGTATTAGCCTACATAGCCTATTGCCTATAGTTGCTTGTATTAGCCTACATAGCCTATTGCCTCTAGTTGATCACTGGGCAGCAGAATGAGTAGAGCTCATGGTATTCTTACATTATTAGAGGCTTCTGGAGGGCGGGTGGGGGTGTGGTAGTCTTACATTATTAGAGGCTTCTGGAGGGGCGGGTGGGGGTGTAGTAGTCTTACATTATTAGAGGCTTCTGGAGGGGCGGGTGGGGGTGTGGTAGTCTTACATTATTAGAGGCTTCTGGAGGGGCGGGTGGGGGTGTGGTAGTCTTACATTATTAGAGACTTCTGGAGGGGCGGGTGGGGGTGTGGTAGTCTTACATTATTAGAGGCTTCTGGAGGGGCGGGTGGGGGTGTGGTAGTCTTACATTATTAGAGGCTTCTGGAGGGGCGGGTGGGGGTGTGGTAGTCTTACATTATTAGAGGCTTCTGGAGGGGCGGGTGGGGGTGTGGTAGTTTTACATTATTAGAGGCTTCTGGAGGGGCGGGTGGGGGTGTGGTAGTCTTACATTATTAGAGGCTTCTGGAGGGGCGGGTGGGGGTGTGGTAGTCTTACATTATTAGAGGCTTCTGGAGGGGCGGGTGGGGGTGTGGTAGTCTTACATTATTAGAGGCTTCTGGAGGGGCGGGTGGGGGTGTGGTAGTCTTACATTATTAGAGGCTTCTGGAGGGGCGGGTGGGGGTGTGGTAGTCTTACATTATTAGAGGCTTCTGGAGGGGCGGGTGGGGGTGTGGTAGTCTTACATTATTAGAGGCTTCTGGAGGGGCGGGTGGGGGTGTGGTAGTCTTACATTATTAGAGGCTTCTGGAGGGGCGGGTGGGGGCGTGGTAGTCTTACATTATTAGAGGCTTCTGGAGGGGCGGGTGGGGGTGTGGTAGTCTTACATTATTAGAGGCTTCTGGAGGGGCGGGTGGGGGTGTGGTAGTCTTACATTATTAGAGGCTTCTTGAGGGGCGGGTGGGGGTGTGGTAGTCTTACATTATTAGAGGCTTCTGGAGGGGCGGGTGGGGGTGTGGTAGTCTTACATTATTAGAGGCTTCTGGAGGGGTGGTTGGGGGTGTGGTAGTCTTACATTATTAGAGGCTTCTGGAGGGGCGGGTGGGGGTGTGGTAGTCGTGGGGTGACTGCAAGATGGCGCCGACAGACATGCCAGCTCTGCTTCTAGCTCCTAAGCAACTTTGCATTATTTAGTTTTTTTGTGTTATTTCTTACATTATTAGCCCAGAGCTGGAAATAACTTTTGGATATCAGAGCGGTGGTAACTCACCAGCATTACAACCAGGAGTACGACTCCCCAAAGCAGATCCTTTGTTTGTACCCCCAGGGAAATTGTTGTGGAATATTCTATTAAAGTGAGAGAGACTTTGTAATTTCTTCAAAAAATAATCTTTATTCAATATTGATTCATTATTGCAATAATGAAGCCGTCGACCGCTCACTCTAAGTTGTGTTGCCCAGAGCTTAAACTCATACAGAGAATACAGGTATTTTATAGTAGACTTAAAAATGCTGGTTCCACCCCTCTCATGCAGACCAAGATGTACAATAAACCACTTTGTATTAATCCTGTCGTTATCTGTACCTGGCGTTATTTTAACCCCCAACCATGGCTTAATTTCCCAGATGCCAGGATGTCTAAGAACCCCCTTGAGGCCTTCGTTATCTTTATTTATCTCTATCCCAGTTACAACCACCCCACATTCTGTCTATGGAATGCCAGCTGTAGGTTTTATCACTGAGTCAACTGTCAGCTCAAGCCCCAGGCCCAACTTAACCACAGACACAGATGAGAAAACCTCATCAAACCTTATTTGATGCAGTAACAGTATTATGATATAATCTTGTAATTTTCCTACTATAGGCTGCTCCAAGACGCCGCCGGCAGAGAAGAGGTATTCAGAGTGGACTTCTAGTCCGAATCAGGATGCGTGCACACCATCCACCGCTTCTGAGTATATTACTGGCTAATGTTCAGTCTCTGGACAATAAAGTAGAGCTCAGGGTGAGGATCTCCTTCCAGAGAGACATCGGGGACTGTAACATACTCTGTTTCACAGAAACATGGCTGTCTCGGGATATACTGTCCCCGTCCATACAGCCAGCTGGGTTCTCAGTACATCACGCAGACAGGAATAAAGAACTCTCCGGGAAGAAGAAAGGTGGGGGTGTATGTTTCATGATTAACTACTCATGGTGTGATTGTGATAACGTACAGAAACTCAAGTCCTTTTGTTCACCCGACCTAGAATACCTCACAATCAAATGCTGACCATATAACCTCCCAAGAGAAATGTCTTTGGTTATAGTCACAGCCGTGTATATTCCCCCTCAAGCCGATAACCAGGTTCCCTTGGAGAGTTCATCAATGAGCTTGACGCCTTGATAAGTTAATATCCTGATGATGGCTCACCCCTCACAACCTCCCGACGTCTGCCTTTGACTCATTTTTCTCTGCCTCCTTCTTTCCACTCCTTTCCTTTTTTGACCTCACCCTCTCACCGTCCCCCCCTACTCACAAGGCAGGCAATACGCTTGACCTCATCTTTACTAGATGCTGTTCTTCTACTAATCTCACTGCCCATATGGAGGAAAACTAAACTTTTTCTTCCTCTGTTTCTTTTGCTAAAGCCACTTTCTACCACTCAAAATGTCAAGCCTCAGCCTCTAACCCTAGGAAGCTCTTTGCCACCTTCTCCTCCCTGCTGAATCCTCCTCCTCCTCCTCCTCCCCCTCCTCCCTCTCTGTGGATGACTTTGTCAACCATATTGAAAAGAAGGTTGACGACATCCGATCCTCATTTACTAAGCCTATTTACACCACTGGTCCTGCTCACAATGCCCTACCCTATGCTTTGACTTTTTGCGACTTGTGAGGGCTGGCCGCCCAACAACCTGCCCCCTTGATCCTATCCTCTCTTCTTACCTCACCTCGCTTATCAACTTATCCTTGACCGCTGGCTGTGTCCCTTCCATCTTCAAGAGGGCGAGAGTTGCACCCCTCCTCAAAAAACCTACACTTGATCCCTCCGATGTCAACAACTACAGACCAGTATCCCTTCTTTCCATTCTCTCCAAAACTCTTGAGCGTTGCATCTCTAACCAACTCTCCTGCTATCTCTCTCAGAATGACCTTCTTGATCCTAACCAGTCAGGTTTCAAGACTGGTCATTCAACTGAGACCGCTCTTCTCTGTGTCACGGAGGCTCTCCGTACTGACAAATCTAACTCTCCCTCCTCTGCTCTTATCCTTCTAGACCTACAGTATCTGTTGCCTCCTCTCCACCCTCTCCGAGTTGGGCATCTCCGGCGCTGCACACTCTTGGATTACGTCCTACCAGTGGTGAGAGCACTGGTAGCTCTAGGCCCTCTCCTATCAGGTGGAGCAACCTGTCTCCGCACCACGTGCTCTCACCACTGGTGTCCCTCAGGGCTCAGCTCTAGGCCCTCTCCTATCAGGTGGAGCAACCTGTCTCCGCACCATGTGCTCTCACCACTGGTGTCCCTCAGGGCTCAGCTCTAGGCCCTCTCCTATCAGGTGGAGCAACCTGTCTCCGCACCATGTGCTCTCACCACTGGTGTCCCTCAGGGCTCAGCTCTAGGCCCTCTCCTATTCCCTCTATACACCAAGTCACTTGGCTCTGTCATATCCTCACATGGTCTCTCCTATCACTGCTACGCAGACGACACTCAATTCATTTAGTCCTTTCCCCCTTCTGATAACCAGGTGGCGAATCACATCTCTCCATGTCTGGCAGACATATCAGTTTGGATGTCAGATCACCACCTCAAGCTGAACCTCGGCAAGACTGAGCTGCTCTTCCTCCCGGGGAAGGACTGCCCGCTCCATGATCTCTGCTATGTAAACATTAAACTAACCTGCTGTGCACCGGGCTGTGGCCAGTTAACCAATAACGGAGCGCTGATGTCACACCCATCACAGTTGATCCTCCAGCTTAATGACCTCACCAGATGTGTTCCCCTGAAATGATTCCCCTCCAGACACAGAATAACGCTGCGTTCATAACCAAGTAGTAGTGGGAATTTACCAGTTGTAAATACCAGTTGGATGCATTCATGTTCTTTGAACTTGTTGAGAAACACCAGTTGGATGCATTCATGTGCTTTGAACTTGTTGAGAAACACCAGTTGGATGCATTCATGTGCTTTGAACTTGTTGAGAAACACCAGTTGGATGCATTCATGTGCTTTGAACTTGTTGAGAAACACCAGTTGGATGCATTCATGTGCTTTGAACTTGTTGAGCTGCGTAAACCATAAACTAAAAGTACAACTATCATTCTTGTTAACAAATGATTATAATTATAATTATAGTGTTTAAAAAATATATTAATAGATTGGTTTTTATAAATAGTATTTTGTTGTTACATTTTCTTCTGTTATTGGGGTCATTTACGTAGTATGTGATGTCAAAGTTCAGCATGAGGGAGGAGTCGGAGCTCAGAGGCAGGATTAGCGTCAAGACTGCAACACTAGCTGTATCCTATCCACATTAAAACTTCCGGTTTTCGGATTTTGTCTTCAAAATAAAAGTCTGTGGTTAACCTTTTTTGCAGCTTTACATGCATACTGTTAAAATTATATATATAAAACAAGGCCAGCAACACTACATATTATTCAGTTCCCCATGAAATGACACCAAATATACACTCAGTGGACAAAACATTGATCTGCACCCCCTTTTGCCCTTAGAACAGCCGGAAACTGGAAACTGTTGAGCGTGAAAAACCCAGCAGTGTTGCAGTTCTTGACACAAACTGGCGCCTGGCACATACTATCATACCCCCGTTCAAAGGCACTTAAATCTTCTGTCTAGCTCTCTGAATGGCACACATACGCAATGCCTCAATTGTACAATTGTCTCACGGCATCAAATTCCTTCTTTAACCTGTCTCCTCCCCTTCATCTACACTGATTGAAGTGGATTTAACAAGTTATATTAATAAGGGATCATAGCTTTCACCTGGATTCACATGGTCAGTCTGTCATGGAAAGTTCCTAATGTTTTGTACTAATGGTTTGCATTGTGACCAGTGGATTGGGTGGGTAGTAAAAGGCCAGCAACACGCCATATAATTTGGTGCCCCATGAAATGGTACCATATATACATTCTACAGACCCTACTGACTATTCCATACTGCAGCACATAAAGTCGTTTTTTCTCTACAAGCCAATATGTATTTCATATACAGTGATATGCATTGGAGGCATTTATTTGACCTTGTGTTAAAACACAAATGTAATGCAAATGTCACTTAAATATTAACAAATATGAACAATTGTTCATCTTTAGACAAATGTTTAGTATATATCATGAAAAAATACAGTTTATTGAACATTTTCTGCTCTTAAATGGGGGACTTTTTATTTTGAAAGTTTCCGAACTTCCGTGACCCGGAAGTACTTTTTAATGTCGCCGGCGAGACGCTGATGTCGGCGGGTGGATTAGTGATTCTGCTTGCGCTCTCACTGGATCTCATCACGTTCTCTGCTAACATTATAAATGTGAGCTTGTAGTTGGGTCTGTAAACGAACGTATTCCATGAATCGTTAGTGGTTACCGCGGCCTGGCTTTGTTCTTATCCAAGCTAGCTAGGACAACACTCCAATCCAACACGTTTGTTTAGCTAGCTGACTAAATTCAGGAAGAGTTGAAGTGTGTCTTTATTTTATACTTAGCCAGCTATCGTTGCATTGTGAGTAAAATGTATAGCGAGGAATAAACTAGCTGAGCTGGCGGCTAGCTACCGGTTTGTGCTGCTCCCTGTTGGACGGGATGTGTTAGCTATTTTAGCTACATATATTTTGTTATCTTTTTGTAACTATCCCATGATTTAAGGTTTGAGGAAATCACTTTGGGTCTTCTCTTTCAGATCCACCTCTAGCCTACCATGTCTGAACCGGGTTCTGGCTGCAGTGTTCCAGCCCAGAGAAGCTCACAGCGGGGTCCAGAGATGCTGTCAGTGAAGCTGGTGGACTGCAGTCAAACAGTGGAACTCAATGTGATTGTCAAAGAGGAGGAGGAGGAGAGAGAAATCAAGTTAGAGGAGGAAGAAAGCGAGGACGGAAACAGTGACTCCTTTGACTCAGGTAAATTCAGGCTAACACCCTCTTTGGTTTAGAGGGGTATACAAATCAGTTAACCAGCTAGCTTTGATAAACAACCCCAAATTACAGTTGATTTTCTGGTTCATTAAGAAATCTTAAGTTAGATGTGTGTTTTGGGTTGTTGAGTCAATTAGACCATGCCAATATCAAGCTTCAAGTTGTTTTCAAGTTAGCTGGCTAACTCATTGATCTTGCTTTGTAGTGTTACCCATCAGGCTTCTGAATCTGGGATTGAGGGCGAGTGCCAAAACAGAAGTCTTCCCATTGCTCACCATTGTGCAATGCAATATCTCTTTATGATGCAACGCAACAGACCCCTTGTAAAGTCTTCCAATGCTCTGTTAATGTACCAGTCCTCTGGCTCACATCCCACCAATGCTCTGTTATTGTACCAGTCCTCCGGCTCACATCCCACCAATGCTCTGTTAATGTACCAGTCCTCCGGCTCACATCCCACCAATGCTCTGTTAATGTACCAGTCCTCTGGCTCACATCCCACCAATGCTCTGTTAATGTACCAGTCCTCCGGCTCACATCCCACCAATGCTCTGTTAATGTACCAGTCCTCCGGCTCACATCCCACCAATGCTCTGTTAATGTACCAGTCCTCCGGCTCACATCCCACCAATGCTCTGTTATTGTACCAGTCCTCCGTCTCACATCCCACCAATGCTCTGTTAATGTACCAGTCCTCCGGCTCACATCCCACCAATGCTCTGTTAATGTACCAGTCCTCCGGCTCACATCCCACCAATGCTCTGTTAATGTACCAGTCCTCCGGCTCACATCCCACCAAATTCATGATGAATCCTGCATTTTTAAACCCAAAAGCCTTTGTTCCGCTCTGTCTGTTTCTTACCCCATATGTGTTCATATTCTTACAGGAGAGAGCTCCAACCCATGCTCAGACAGCAAGCCCAGTTCCACAGTATCAGGAAACCGCAGACATAAGGCCCACCCCTGCTGTAGCGACAGCTGCATTTATCCAACTCACCACAAATCGCACAAACAAACTCCCAAAAGAAAGAAGACTTTCCTTTGCCCACAATGTGGGAAGAGTTTTCAGACACCAAGCAAACTAAAGTCTCACCAGAGAATACACAGTGGAGAGAGTCCTTACCCCTGCTCCCAGTGTGAGAAGAGCTTCAATCATTCAGGAAGACTTAAGGACCATCAAAGAGTACATACTGGAGAGAAGCCTTACCACTGCTATCTTTGTGGGAAGCGTTTCAGTCAGCTAGGAAACCTAAAGACTCATCAGAAAAATCACAAGCCTTACCACTGCTCCCAATGTGGGAAAAGTTTCAGTGAGAAAGTTAAACTTAAGGGACATGAGAGAGTACATAGTGGAGAGAAACCTTACAACTGCACCCAATGTGGGAAAAGCTTTAATTATTATTCAGTACTTAAGGAACATCAAAGAGTACACACAGGGGAGAAGCCTTACCACTGCACACTTTGTGGGAAGAGTTTCAGTTGGGCAACAAACATAAGGAATCATCAGTTAAGACACATTGAAGAGAAACCTACATGTTCTCTCAATGTGATTGTCAAAGAGGAGGGAGAACAGAGACACATTAAGGAAGAAGAAGGAGAAGTTGAGGTAGAGGAGAGAGAAGTGAAGGAAGAGGCGAAATCAGAATGTAAAGGCACACCTCCTATCCTTGCAATGCGGTGTTCTGGGACAGGGCATGGGCAGCACCATTGAGGGCCAGCTCCATGTTAAAGTAGTTCATATCTTCTACTTCTGACTGTATTGGAAGGTAGTAAATAAACTGAAAAGGTACAAACCACCATCTACTTTGATAGTGTACAAAGCCAAGGTTGGTGATTTACTGCCACCTGCAGTTATGGAACATTAACTCAGGAGTATAATTCATTGGTTGATCTCTCCTGCTGACCTGGATGGAATTCTGTGATCCTTAACTCGTAAGGGACCACGTTAGAAACAAGTGTGTTATCCCCTGGGTTGTACTCTGTGCTTGTTTTTTCCCCCAGTAAATAAATCAACCAATAGGAAGTTCCACCCAGTTGACTACTTCAGAAATTTAGAAAACCCTCAATGGCGCTACCTGTGAGTCCTCTATTTTTTTTATTTATTTAACCTTTATTTTACTATGCAAGTCAGTTAAGAACAAATTCTTATTTACAATGACGGCCTAGGAACAGTGGGTTAACTGTCTTGTTCAGAGGCAGAACGACAGATTTTTACCTCGTCAGCTCGGGGATTCGATCTGGCAACCTTTCAGTTACAGGCCGAACACTCTAACCACTAGGCTACCTGCCGCTCTATCCACCTCCATGGTGGAGAATGAAGTGCTACTGGATATGTATGACACAGCCCCCTTTAAAAACATAGTGGTGTTTTCCACCCCAGTTTACCTGAGACAGGTAGTAACGTTTTTTGTTTGTCTCTACTGGTATTCCATATAAATTGTATTGCATGGGGAACTAATGGAGGGGACGGAGTACAAAGTGTATGTATTTGTTTTTATAAATAACTTATTGCATTTTCTTATTAGCATAATAAAGGTGGCCATTGATTCAAATTGAATTTATTTTGAATCAGTTATTGATATTGTAATTTGTTGAAATGCAGGCTTTTATGTCAAAGGTTTCCTCATTTTTTGCCAGGCTGTCATTGTGAATAAGGTGTTCAGAATGTCTATTTAATTTACCTGCCTGATCAAATAAAGGTAAATACATGCATTACAGGAAAGTGATGTCGTTTGTGCTGCTGGCAGAACAAAGGTCAAACTCTGTGGTTGAATGGTTCTGTCAACTTGTAAATCAAATAGCCAAAAGGGTGCTTAAACATGAAACAATAGATGTCCATGTTCCACTGGGTAGAGCTGAGGCTAAACGTAAGAGCAGATACATTTTGGTAGTGTGGTAAAAGGGTTTGGATTCAGAGCCCGTATTTATATGCCCTCCAAAGGTTGGTGGTCCAAGGTTCCAAGGTCAGACTAGGAAAGAAGAGGTGACTCCCCACCAAATCTTCCCCTAAGCCCTGCACACAGGGCCGGCCCTGACCAATTTGCTGCCCTAGGCAAGACTTTAGCTGGTGCCACTTGCATCGCAGCCAATTCCACCACCCATCATTGTGTTCATACACTCACACAGAAACTGCATAGCTTTGTCTTTGAGATTTTCTTTATTTTAGAAACAAAAAAACCCCCACAAAATAAAAACAGTATTAAAGAAACAAGTGACATAAAATGAATTATAAATACAATATAAATAAGAGTACTGCACGAAAAAACTATATTACAGAGACCTTTTTACAGCCTTACTTGCCTTTCTTGCAGCAAACGAGACATAAAACAGATTTATAAGAGTATTGCACAAACAACTACATTACAGAAACCTCAGTGCAATATGCATAATGTAGCATTGTTCTACAGCCTTACTCGCCTTTCTTGCAGCAAAGTCATCTATGATATCATAAGACAGCTGTTGTGAGACCACATGATTTATACTAATGATGGAAAGTCCACTGAGACGTTCTTGCACCGTAGTAGATCTCAGGTAGGTTTTAATCAGTTTGAGCTTAGAGAAGCTACTTACAGCAGCAGCCACTGTAACAGGGAAAGTGGTGGTGATTCTCAGAGCTACCCATATTGGGGTACATTTCTGTCTGCTTCTTCTCGTGCAGGAAGGTCTAGATTTCCATGTTTGTCATGTTTTTTGATGGCAAATGTGTGTATTGTGCTCCTGGCTATCGTCATGGGCCTTGAGCAAGTGGCTTGCATTTTTCCAATCCCTTAGTCCTTCTCTATTCAATTTAAAATCTCTCTGAGAAAACATTATGCAGCAGAAGCAGTACAAACTATCATTCTTTTTTGAGTACATTAGCCAGCTTCTTTTGATTATTTTTTTCTCCATTGACTAAGACTATTGAAATGGTCATTTGGCTGACCCTATGGATGGACGGCGCCCCTAGCATTTGTCTATTCCGCCTATGCCACAGGCCGGCCCTGTACTTGTATGTCGTAGTGGGGCGCATATCTTGCGTTATTATATAAAACAATGATTGTGTACGGCTAAATTTCACATACATGTTTGTACATTTGAACAGCAATAAGACCAATGTACCTTGCTTTGTTAGGGCTCTAAAGCAATACTAGTTGTGTCCCACCCCATGGATTTAAAATGCCCACTCAGGCATGTCATCCTGGAGCCGGGACATGTTGCACCTCTACCTTGCTACCTTTCAGATGAGCCAAGGAGGAGCTAGCCACAGCAGTCAACTAGCTAGCTAGGTAGCTATTTTATTTATTTACCATTCATTTAACTAGGCAAGTCAGTTAAGAACAAATTCTTATTTACAATGACGGCCTACCCTGGCCCAACCTGGACAACGCTGGGCCAATTGTGCGCCCTATGGGACTCCCAATCACATCCGGATGTGATACAGCCTGGATTTAGCTTTATAGCACATTCACTAATTTGTTTGTAAACAATTAACAAGCTAGTTAGCTACCACATGTTATTGTCAAACTGTCAATAGAGAAGATAGCAAGCAATAACAGAAGACGACAGACAAAGGAGACAGTAACAAACATGAACCTGAGACAGCAACAGACAAGACACAGAGAAAGCGACAGAAGAGGGCAGATGGAGAGAGAACAGAGGTGGGTTGAGCACACACTAGAATCCCTAGACTGTATTACTTCAAGCTGCTCTATAGACTCTAATTACACTGAACAAAAATATTATGTCTGCATATTAAGCATTTTCTATTAAGGTATCTTTACTTTTACTTTAAGTATGACAATTGAATACTTTTTCCACCATAGTTTTTTAATGAGTGTAGGGTTAGATGGTCGGGTATTTGCTCATTTATTATTTTTTCCCAAAGCAAAGTAAAAGGGAGTTATCCTCCAGTCTAGTTGGTGGCGGTAATGCAACTTGGATGCCAACAGCCGTTAAACCTCATCGAAGAAGAAGAAGACCATAAAATAATACATTGAACGATTCTGCTTTCTCTCACTGGATCGCAGCATTTGCACTTGCAGCCAAACAACTACAGAAAATACATTTCTCTGATATTTTTTTGTAACGTTAGTTGGGTATGTAACTAACGAAATCCATGAATCTGCAGTGTTTTCCGCGGCTGTTGTTGTTTTCCCAGCTAGTTAGCCATTAGCCAGTTAGCTGGTTACATCCTCCAACCCGTTTGTATAGCTAACTTCAGTTCAGGGTAAAGGTTGACGTGGGACTTGTGTTTGGTAGACAGATATCGTATCATTGTGAGCTAAATGATTATCGAGAAATTAGCTAACTAGCTCAAGTAGCGGGACCAACCGTTTGCTGAAGAGCAACTGGCTACCGGTTTATGCTCATCCCTGTTGGGCGGGATGTGTGTGGTTAGCTCGTTTAGCTACATATGTGTTGTCTTTTCTGGAGCAATCCCACGAAAACTCAATTTGTGAAAACCACCCTCAAGTATTTGGGTCTCCTCTTTCAGATCCACCTCTAGCCTACCAGGTCAGAACCGGGTTCTGGCTGTGCTGTTCCAGCCCAGAGAAGCTCACAGCGGGGTCCAGAGATGCTGTCAGTGAAGCTGGAGGACTGCGGTCAAACACTGGAGCTCAATGTGGTTGTGAAGGAGGAGGAGGAGAGAGAGATCAAGGAAGAGCACGAAGAAACCAGTGACTCAGGTTTGTCTGGCTGTATTTTCTCACTAGCACAGACTTTGCTGATAGCTACTTTATTGAGGAAAAATGTACTTACTATGATTGAGATATGTGGTTGTCTCACTTACTTACAATGGATGCACTAACTGCAAGTCAATCTGGTTAAGCGTGCCTCAGACCGACATCCTCTTTGACTTCAGGCTGTGGTTGGGAGGAAGGATGAATTGCTTTATCACCAAACATTATAAAAGGTTGTATATTTAATCTGTTACCACTGTGTAATGCAAAGCAACACGCCCCTAGTAAAGTATTTATTTCAATGCTCTGTTGATGTAACATCCCTCTGGCTCACATCCATACATATTAAAGAGCAACTGAATGCAAAAAAACAACTTCTCTGGTTGAAAATGGCTTCATGTGGCATCTATTAGTCAAACATTTATTCCTCTTTCAAAATGGACTAAAGTGTAAGTAGGATAATTTTGGTGATAAAGTATATTCCAAAACAGAGTTGTGAGCTTTGTGTAACTGAGGTCCTAACAACTTACATGAGGGTTGTGTTTGGATTATAATCGTGCCCGCTAACACAGCTGCGCTGATTGCACTCTATCCAATGGTAGCCTCCAGACAGACAGACAGACCTGGCCAGTACGCAGCGCCTCGCATTTGGACTTGTTACATAAGACAACACGTGGCCAATGTTATGTGGAAAGAACCCTTGGCCCCAAAGGCCTTTATGGAGTGGCCACTTGCTGATGTGTTTAGTAGTGATCACCAGGCATCACATTTCCTGGCGGCCCCCTTGTGTGGCCGTAATGCCCCCTGAAAAAATCCATGCACTGCAGCCAAAGTGTCCGTTGTGCCCTTGGGCTGAATTGAATAATTATGATTCCCTGCTGCCAATCACCTGCTCCGAAGCACTTGTCTCTCTCAGATATCTCAATTCTTATTAGCCATTATTATTATTAGACCGGGTCCTTCTCACAGGCGTCGCAGTGCTGGGGAAGGCTACTAGTGAAGACCGACACGTCGGGGGATGCAACGGCGCGCCTCCTTCTTATCGAATTCCAAGACTCATATTGAAGCTGTTAGAAGGAATGTCCACGTTTACCTTTGGTCAGCCAACAAGATGAGTAACGAACAGACCACTGCTTTAGCGATGTCCATGTACTATATCCCCCATAGTGCATCAGTTCACCTATTCTATTCCAAACACACTCTGAGAATGTGTTCTTAACTGACTTGCCTAGTTAAATAAAGGTTACATTTAAAAAAAAAAATATATATATACAGTTGAAGTCGAAGTTTACACATACTTAGGTTGAAGTCATTAAAACTCATTTTTCAACCACTCCACAGATTTCATGTTTACAAACTATAGTTTAAGCAAGTCGGTTAGGACATCTACTTTGTGCATGACACAAGTAATTCTTCCAACAATTGTTTACAGACATTATTTCACTTATAATTCACTATATCACAATTTTAGTGGGTCAGAAGTTTACATACACTAAGTTGACTGTGCCTTTAAACAGCTTGGATAATTAATTTGAGTCAATTGGAGGTGTGCCTCTTTGCTCGACGACATGGGAAAATCAAAAGAAATCAGCCAATACCTCAGAAAAACGCAAGTATAAACACCATGGGACCATGCAGCCGTCATACCGCTCAGGAAGGAGACACGTTCTGTCTCCTAGAGATGAACGCACTTTGGTGCGAAAAGTGCAAATGAATCCCAGAACAACAGCAAAGGTCCTTGTGAAGATGTTGGAGGAAACAGGTACAAAAGTATCTATATCCATAGTAAAACAAGTCCTATATCGACATAACCTGAAAGGCTGCTCAGCAAGGAAGAAGCCACTGCTCCAAAACCGCCATAAAAAACCCAGACTACGTTTTGCAACTGCACACATACCTTTTGGAGAAATGTCCTCTGCTCTGATGAAACAAAAATAGAACTGTTTGGCCATAATGACCATCGTTATGTTTGGAGGAAAAGGGGGAGCCTTGCAAGCCGAAGAACACCATCCCAACCGTTAAGCATGGGGGTGGCAGCATCATGTTGTGGGGGTGCTTTGCTGCAGGAGGGACTGGTGCACTTCACAAAATAGATGGCATCATGAGGAAGGAAAATTATGTGGATATATTGAAGCATCTCAAGACATCAGTCAGTAAGTTAAAGCTTGGTCTCAAATGGGTCTTCCAAATGGACAATGACCCCAAGCATACTTCCAAAGTTGTGGCAAAATGGCTTAAGGACAACAAAGTCAAGGTATTGGAGTGGCCATCACAAAGCCCTGACCTCAATCCTATAGAACGTTTGTGGGCAGAACTGAAAAAGCGTGTGGGAGCAAGGAGGCCTACAAACCTGACTCAGTTACACCAGTTCTGGCTACCTGAAACGTTTGACCCAAGTTAAACAATTTAAAGGCAGTGCTACCAAATACTGAGTGTATGTAAACTTCTGACCCACTGGGAATGTGATGAAAGAAATAAAAGCTGAAATAAATCACTCTCTACTATTATTCTGACATTTCACATTCTGAAAATAAAGTGCTGATCCTAACTGACCTAAGACACGGGATTTGTACTAGGGTTAAATGTCAGGAATTGTGAAAAACTGAGTTTAAATGTATTTGGCTGAGGTGTATGTAAACCTCCGACTTCAACTGTGTATATATGTGTGTATATATATATATATATATATATATATATATTTTTTTTTTTAAAAAGAGCACTTTTTAACGTTAGTTGGCCAACATCTCTGTTGACGAGTCTCGATATGTAAACACTAAACAAGAATGGTGTTCATGGGAGGACACCACGGAAGAAGCCCCTGCTGTCCAAAAAAAACAGTTCGCAAAAGATCACCTGGATGTTCCATAACGCTACTGGCAAAATATTCTGTGGACAGATTAAACTACATCTGTTTGGAAAGAACACACAACACTATGTGTGTAGAAAAAAATGCACAGCACACCAACATCAAAACCTCATCCCAACTGTAAAGTATGTTGGAGGGAGCATCATGGTTTGGGGCTGCTTTGCTGCCTCTGGGCCTGGACAGCTTGCTATCATAGACAGAAAAATGAATTCCCAAGTGTATCAAGACATTTTGCAGGAGAATGTAAGGCTTTCTGTCCGCCAATTGAAGCTCAACAGAAGTTGGGTGATGCAACAGGACAACGACCCAAAACACAGAAGTAAATCAACAACAGAAGAAAATACCCGTTCTGGAGTGGCCCAGTCAGAGTCCTGACCTCAACCCGATTGAGATGCTGTGGCATGACCTCAAGAGAGCGGTTCACACCAGACATCCCAAGAATATTGCTGAACTGAAACAGTTTTGTAAAGAGGAATGGTACAAAATTCCTCCTGACCGTTGTGCAGGTCTGATCCACAACTACAGAAAACATTTGGCTGAGGTTATGGCTGCCAAAGGAGGGTCAACCAGTTATTAAATCCAAGGGTTCACATACTTTTTCCACATACTTTTCCAACCCTGCACTGTGAATGTTTACACGATGTGTTGAATAAAGACATGAAAATGTATAATTGTTTGTGTGTTATTAGTTTAAGCAGACTGTGTTTGTCTACTGTTGTGACGTTTGATGACCTATTTATGCAGAAATACAGATAATTCCAAAGGGTTCACATACTTTTTCTTGCCACTGTACACTTTGACATGTAGGATAATTATTTATGTACATTGACATACACTATGTTTTTCTTAACAGAAGAGCTAGTGTTTTTCACTTTTCAAATCAATTGAATTGGCTATATTGAAGGTCAAATGGTCTTGCCCCCAAAATCACTAAATCACAGGCCTGGTGATCACTCCCGTCTGACACTCCCGTCTGACACTCCCGTCTGACACTCCCGTCTGACACTCCCGTCTGACACTCCCGTCTGACACTCCCGTCTGACACTATTTTGGGTAAAAGGAGAATTGAGACGATGCGCACTTGCATTCCAACTGCCACTTTTCAAAATGCCCATCCTGCCGCGACCTGTTTTGTAACATTATTCACTATGATACCCTACCAGACGTACACATACTCTGGTAATAGATATTTAGAAAGGTGTAAGAAACAAAACGTCACCGAAGCACTACCGTGGCCTGCCTGCTCAACGTACCTGCTTCATTGACAAACACAGAGATGGAACTTGGCTAGCTAGCTAGCGATTTTAGGAACTAATAAACAGCATGTAGCTTGTGCCTTATTTACTACAGTTTGACGTCCTGCTGATGATGAAGTTGTAGACATGTTCTCAGAAGTCAGTTCTGAGCGTAGCCAGCAGCAGCAGCTCACTCAATACTGTATGCAGTGACATTTGAATGCACATTTAACTTGAGAAAAACTGCACCAAACACTTTAGTTTGATGTAATATGTGCGACTAACAACTCCTTGACAAAAACGACAACATGAATTACATTTTTATATAGATATTTGTTTTGTGTTTTCACTTTATTTAGAAAGTAAGGAAATCAGAGTGGGAGACAGGAAGTAGGAGAGAAACAGTGGGAAGGGTGTTGTGTGTATATATACCCTGGTCTCTGGTGGAGAGTCTTATAGGGAACCCTGGTTTCTGGTGGGGAGTCTTATAGGGAACCCTGGTTTCTGGTGGGGAGTCTTATAGGGAACCCTGGTCTCTGGTGGGGAGTCTTCTAGGGAACCCTGGTCTCTGGTGGGGAGTCTTACCACTGGACTAATTACAGATTTCTTGATTTATCTGATATAAATTCTGACTTTTGAGGAAGTGGTAGGCTGTTGTTTCTACCGTGACTCAAGAGGGACAAACAACAGTAATTGCAAGAGTATGATATGCAAACATAACACACCCACATCAAACCACGCCCTGAAAACCCAAATCTAATTTTTTCAGCCCCCGTTTAAGGTTCAATCCTGCATTTCTAAACCTTTGTTCCTCTTTTCTGGTTCTTACAGGAGAGACCGCCAACCCAGGCTTAGAAAACAAGCCCAGTCCCACAGCATCAGGAAATCATAAACAATGCAGACAGAAGCCCCAACCTTGCTGTAGCGACAGTTCTATTTGTCCAACTCACCTCAAATCACACAAACAGACTCCCAGAAAAAGAAAGAGATACCCCTGCTCCCAATGTGGGAAGAGTTTCAATCAGACTGGAGACCTAAAGAGTCATCAGAGATCACACAGTAAAAATAAGCCTTATCAGTGTGCTCTATGTGGGGAGGGATTCACTCAGCTGGGAAGTCTAAAAAGTCATCAGAGAATACATACAGGGGAGAAGCCTTATCACTGCTCCCAGTGTGGGAAGAGCTTTAATCGTTCAGGAAACCTTACAGAACATCAAAGAATACATACAGGGGAGAAGCCTCACCACTGCACCCAATGTGGGAAGAGTTTCAGTCGGGCAGGAATTCTAAAGATTCATAAGAGAACTCACACAGGAGAGAAACCTTTCCACTGCTCTGCTTGTGGAAAGAGTTTTACAAGAGAAGTAAGCCTAAAGAATCATCAAAGAGTGCACACTGGAGAGAAACCTTTCCACTGTTCCACATGTGGGAGGGGTTTCAGTGAGAAAGTAAACCTTAATAGACATGAGAGAGTACATAGTGAAGAGAAGCCTTACCACTGCACCACATGTGGGAAGAGCTTCAATCATTCAGGAAGCCTCAAGGAACATCAGAGAATACATACAGGGGAGAAACCTTACCACTGCACTCAGTGTGGAAAGAATTTCCGTTTTGCTGGAGATCTAAAGAATCATCAGAGATCACACAGTAAGGAGAAGCCTTACCACTGCTCTCTTTGCGGGAAGAGTTTCAATCAACCAGGAAACCTAAAGAGTCATCAGCGAATACACATAGAAGAGAAGCCTACCTGTGCTCTCAATGTGATTATCAAAGAGGAGGAGGGTGAGGGGGAAATCAATGAGAAGGTAAAGAGAGAAATTGAGGAAAATAATGGTGTAGATGACCCAAGCCTTACCACTGCATCAAGACTACCTGGTCGTGGGAGTTACCCCTGTCCTCAATGTGGAAAGAATTTTAGTTCCTCAAGTAATCTAAAGAATCATCAAAGAGTACACACTGGAGAGAAACCTTTCCACTGCTCAGCATGTGGGAAGTGTTTCCGTGAGAAAGCACACCTTAAGAGACATGAGAGGGTACATAGTGGAGAGAAGCCTTACCACTGCTTTGAATGTGGGAAGCATTTCCGTGTGGCAGATACCCTACAGAAACACCAGAGAATCCACACAGGAGATAAGCCTCACCACTGCTCTCTTTGTGAAAAGAGCTTTAATCATTCAGGAAGCCTTAAGGAACATCAACGAATACATAGTGGAGAGAAGCCTTACCACTGCACCCAATGTGGGAAGAGCTTCAATCATTCAGGAACCTTTAAGAAACATCAGCAAAGACACATTGGAAAGAAACCTACCTGTAATCTCAATGTGATTGTCAAAGAGGAGGATGATGACTGTACTCTCAATGTTATTGTCAAAGAGGAGGATGGTGACTGTACTCTCAATGTGATTGTCAAAGAGGAGGAGGGTGAGAGGGAAATCAACGAGAAGGAAAGGAGAGAAGTTGAGGAAGAAGAGGAAACTAGTGGTGTAGTTTACCCACATGCATCAAGGCTACCTGGTCGTGGGAGTTACCCCTGTCCTCAATGTGGGAAGAGTTTTAGTTCCTCAAGTAATCTGAAGAATCATCAAAGAGTACACACTGGAGAGAAACCTTTCCACTGCTCAGTATGTGGGAAGAGTTTCAGTGAAAAAGCAAACCTTAAGAGACATGAGATAGTACATGAGAAGGAAAAGAGAGAATTTGAGGAAGAGGGGGAAAATAAGGGTGTAGTTGACCCAGGTACATCAAGGATACCTGGTTGTGGGAGTTACCCCTGTCCTCAATGTGGGAAGAATTTTAGTTCCCCAAGTAATCTAAAGAATCATCAAAAAGTACACACAGGAGAGAAACCTTACCACTGCTCCCAATGTGGGAAGAGTTTCAGTGAGAAAGCAAATCTTAAGAGACATGAGATAGTACATAGTGGAGAGAAGCCTTACCAGTGCACTCAATGTGGGAAGAATTTCCGTGTGGCAGATACCCTACAGAAACACCAGAGAATCCACACAGGAGAGAAGCCTAACCACTGCTATTTTTGTGGGAAGAGCTTTGATAATTTAGGAAGTCTTAAAGAACATCAAAGAATACATAGTGGAGAGAAGCCTTACCACTGCACCCAATGTGGGAAGGGCTTCAATTATTCAGGAAATTTTAAGAAACATCAGAAAATACATATTGGAGAGAATCCTACCTTCCTACCTCTCAATGTGATTGTCAAAGAGGAGGAGGAAGAAGGAAAAGAGCGAGAAGTTGAGGAGAGAGAAGTGAAGGAAGAGGCTACATAGGCTAACTAGGAAAGGAGAGGTATACCTCCTATCCTTGCAATGCTGTCTTCTGTTTCAGTATGGGCATGGGCAGCACCATTGAGGGTGATCTCCAGTTTAAAATAATCCATATCTTCTTCTACTTCTATGAGTGTATTGGAAGGTAGCAAATAAACTGAAAGGTACATACGACCACCTACTTTTGTGGAGTGTATATAGTCTGAACATGTACAAAGCCAAGGTTGGTGATTTACTGCTACCTGCAGTTATGAAACGTTAGCTCAGGAGTATAATTCATTGGTTGACTCCTTCTGCTGACCTGGATGGAATTATGCGATCCTTCCTTAACCCACAGGAAGTCCTACCCAGTTGACTACTTCAAAATGGTGAAAGTCCTCAATGGTGCTGCCCATGCTAAAACAGGCTTTGGCCCCCTCTATCCACCTCTATGGCTAATGCAGACAGGACGCTCCCAAGTGTGGGAGGGGCTTCTGTCACATTAGACAATACGGCGGAGAAGCCTCACCATTGCTCTCATTATAGAACATCTCTTATTCACTAAAGCATGTGATATATATATCTGTATATAGGCTGCGTTCCAGGACACAGATTCATGCTGGGAGTTACCGTGGGTTGTCGACAATGCTGCTTTTAAAGGCAATTTCCGGCTGAGCGAACATATGCAGCATTTACCATGAATAAGATCTGCGCAAATGTGGGAACATTGCCTTTAAAAGTCGGATTGAATCCCGGCTTCAGTCTAGTTATGCTAAAAATATTATATTTCCATTTAGCAGATACACATTAAAGGGCCAATCAGAGAAGTTGAACCAATAACAAAGCGAGCACCCTTGTTTTGGGATAAAACGTAGGAATGGACCTGGAGAAATGTAACCATTCTCACATTAATAGACAGAGCTATGGACTGACAATCAATGATCTCAAAATTCTAATTTTAACCATGTTTTGGGCTATACAGTGGTTGTTTACATTTACAATTTTTTCAAACATTGGAGGGAAACAACCATTTTGGTTTCTGATGGGGTTGACAATTGAAATAATCTCATCAAGCATTATGAATCAAGTCTTCAAGAATCAATAGGGATATACAGTATCATTGATTTATAAGTCCAAAAATGTATGTTGCAGCTGCAGACTGACCCTTTAAACAGCACAGTATCACAAAATAGCATGGAGACATTTACATTGTACCATTAAAACAGTTCACAGTAACATTAGTCTAGAGCTTACTTTGTTGTTAAACAAGGTCTTTGCTTTTTAACCTGATGAGTGAGATGTGTTTGGAGCACTATTACATGTTGTACAAGGTCATTGATAAATGTATCCACAATACAACCTTACTTTAAATACCTTTTTCCAAATCCAATCAGTTTTCCACGTTGATTTAATATCATCGCATTTAAGTTTTTGGTTGAAATGACGTGGAAACAACTTTTTGCCCAGTGGGATTATGACGGAATTCAGACATTCTTTTTTAAACAGGAGAAGGGCTGGTTTGGGTTGACATCAAAAGTAAACAATATGAGTGTATTGTTATATCATGATCTTGATGTAACCTGTGTGTAAAATATCAAGTATCCTTGAATTTAATTATAAATGCAAACGGAACAAACTGTCTGTGTAATGCCTCTTCTTCATTGACAGTGTTATGTTGGTTTGCATGGCACCCACAACAATGCCTTTTTGTACACTTTCAGGAAGGTCAGGAAAATGGCGTCCCTTTGAGAGGGCAAGAACGAGATGCATGTTAGGAGAAGTGCAATATTATCACAAGGCAGGGCTCCTCAACTGGCGGCCCGCGGGCTGAATTTGTCCCGAGGATGGTTTTCTGAGCAATATTTGTAATTCATTTTTATTGTTGGACATAGATTAAAAACACTAGGAAATCAGCTCCAAGAAATCTGTTCCAAAGTATTCCCACGCCTAATGGAGAGAAACGTAATCATATACAAATGTAAGCAAGGTTTGAAATTATTGTTTTAGTCAAACATCTGTTTGGGATTCTTGCGGCCAATTTGCAGTCTACAAATGATTTGTAATTATGTTCCGTCCCCAACCATTCACTCAATGTTTGGGGACGGAACATCCTGTCAATTCATATCTGGCATTACAGTTTTATCAGGTCATACAGAGTCATGTCATCCTGTCAATTCATATCTGGCATTACAGTTTTATCAGGTCATACAGAGTCATGTCATCCTGTCAATTCATATCTGGCATTACAGTTTTATCAGGTCATACAGAGTCATGTCATCCTGTCAATTCATATCTGGCATTACAGTTTTATCAGGTCATACAGAGTCATGTCATCCTGTCAATTCATATCTGGCATTACAGTTTTATCAGGTCATACAGAGTCATGTCATCCTGTCAATTCATATCTGGCATTACAGTTTTATCAGGTCATAGAGAATCCTGTCAATTCATATCTGGCATTACAGTTTTTCTTGATTGCTTAAAACACAAACTGGTTCCTGTAGAACGACAACCCGTACCTTTATGTCCCAAAAACACACATAAATGTTGTAACTGTCCTAAACGTAAACACTATTCACCGGTTTCCACTGGTTTCAATATTCAAAACTCTTTCTGCAAAACCTTACACACAAGTGGCCAAATAAATCATTAATTGCATATATTAATTCAGCAAACACATGCTCTCAATATAATTAACTCAAGTCATCACAAACTAAACTCAGGTGCAAACACTAAGCCTCAACATTGTTAACGCACCAATCAGAACTGCAGGATCAATAAATAGGGCCTAGAGGCGTGTCCATGTGCTTTGGAACAACGGATCCTAACAACGCCCAAGTTGCAAGACAACAGAGAGGAAGAGGACGACAACAAAGACAAGTCATCTCAGATGAAATCCGTGCCACCCTAGTTCATCATGTGCTCATACATGGGAGGACTATGAGAGAAGCTGGACAGATAGTGCAGCCCAACCTAAGCCGTTACACGGTTGCATCCATTGTCCGTACTTTCAGAAGGGATAACAGGTCGTAGTGCATATAGACTGAATCTCCACTTTGTTTTCAGTGTAGTTTTTACCACAGTAATGGATGACCATAGGTCAGTAATGGTCAAATTTCATTTTAGCAGAACTGAGAGGCGGCCATCTATTGGAGTTACAGTTGAAGTCGGAAGTACATACACCTTAGCCAAATACATTTAAACTCAATTCCTGACATTTAATCTGAGTAAAAATTCCCTGTTTTAGGTCAGTTAGGATCACCACTTTTATTTTAAGAATGTGAAATGTCAGAATAATAGTAGAGAGAATTATTTATTTCAGCTTTTATTTCTTTCATCACATTCCCAGTGGGTCAGAAGTTTACATACACTCAATTAGTATTTGGTAGCAGTGCCTTTAAATTGTTTAACTTGGCTCAAACGTTTTGGGTAGCCTTCCACAAGCTTCCCACAATAAGTTGAGTAAATGTTGGCCCATTCCTCCTGACAGAACTGGTGTAACTGAGTCAGGTTTGTAGGCCTCCTTGCTCGCACACGCTTTATCAGTTCTGCCCACAAATGTTCTATAGGATTGAGGTCAGGGCTTTGTGATGGCCACTCCAATACCTTGACTTTGTTGTCCTTAAGCCATTTTGACAACTTTGGAAGTATGCTTGGGGTCATTGTCCATTTGGAAGACCCATTTGAGACCAAGCTTTAACTTCCTGACTGATGTCTTGAGATGTTGCTTCAATATATCCACATAATTTTCCTTCCTCATGATGCCATCTATTTTGTGAAGTGCACCAGTCCCTCCTGCAGCAAAGCACCCCCACAACATGATGCTGCCACCCCCGTGCTTCACGGTTGGGATGGTGTTCTTTGGATTGCAAGCCTCCTCCTTTTTCCTCCAAACATAAAGATGATAATTATGGCTAAACAGTTCTATTTTTTTTTTCATCAGACCAGAGGACATTTCTCCAAAAAGTTTGTCTCCATGTGCAGCTGCAAACCGTAGTCTGGGTTTTTTATGGCGGTTTTGGAGCAGTGGCTTCTTCCTTGCTGATATAGGACTCGTTTTACTGTGGATATAGATACTTTTGTACCTGTTTCCTCCAGCATCTTCAAAAGGTCTTTTGCTGTTGTTCTGGGATTTATTTGCACTTTTCGCACCAAAGTACATTCATCTCTAAGAGACAGAACGCGTCTCCTTCCTGAGCGGTATGATGGCTGCGTGGTCCCATGGTGTTTATACTTGCGTACTATTGTTTGTACAGATGATCGTGGTACCTACAGGCGTTTGGAAATTGCTCCCAAGGATGAACCAGACTTGTGTGATTTTCCCATGGATGTCGAGCAAAGACGCACTGAGTTTGAAGGTAGGCCTTGAAATACATCCACAGGTACACCTCCAATTGACTCAAATTATTTTCTGTAATTTTCCAAGTGCATGTAAACTTCTGACGCACTGGAATTGTGATATAGTGAATTATAAGTGAAATAATCTGTCTGTAAACAATTGTTGGAATAATTACTTGTGTCATGCACAAAGTAGATGTCTTAACCGACTTGCCAAAACTATAGTTTGTTAACATGAAATCTGTGGAGTGGTTGAACAATGAGTTTTAATAAACTTCCGACTACAACTGTAGGTGGAGACTTCTCACAGCTGAGCAGGAGACTGCCCTGGTGAATATGGTGATCGCCAATAATGCCATCCGTTTGAGGGAAATTCAAACCCAAATAGTTGAAGACCAGGTAGTCTTCCAAGGAATTGACAGCATCAGCATTTCCACCATTGACCGGATCGTTCAGAAGAACCCCATAAGGACAAAGCAGCTGTACTGTGTGCCTTTTGAAAGGAATACAAACAGAGTTAAGGGCCAATGATTCCAATATGTGCAGGTAATTGCTATACTGTACAGAATGTTGACAGTATGTAGAGTATGGTCCATCTCTCCAGCATATCAATACAGTACTGTATAGTAATGTGTTACAGTAACTGCAGTACACAATCTTTCATTCCATTGGTCACCGTGCCATCATACAAGTTCCTGGCCAGAGGGGAAGCAACGACATGGCAAAGTGGGTCCATACAACACGGCACAACTCCTTACATTTCTAGATCAGCTGCACAATAACATTCTTCAACAGGAAGGGGAGCCAGGGCAACCAGAGCAAGCCCAATATGTTGTCATTTGGGATAATGTGAGTTTCCATCAGGCTGCTCTGGTTCGCGCCTGGTTCAATGACCACCCCAGGTTCACCGTTCTTTTTTTGCCAGCATATTCCCCATTTCTGAATCCGATTGAGGAATTCCTCTCAGCATGGCGGTGGAGTGTATGCCGCAACCGCAAGCCCTATGCACAGCAAAACCTCCTGGAGGCAATGGTGGACTCCTGTGGTGATGTGTCTGTGGTGATGTGCCTGTGGAGTCTAGCCAGGGTTTTCTAAGGCACACAAGGGCATTTTTCCCACGCTGCCTGGCAAAAGCAAATATAATGTGTGACGTTGATGAGATATTATGGCCTGACCCAGACCTGTGACCAGATGATGAGAACCCTGATACTGATGAACCTGTACATTTTGCTGCATTTGGAAATAAAGCTTTTTTTAAATGGGGTATTTTACTGTGCATGGACTCTTCCTTACATGTTTTGTCAGTGTGACGTTTCAAAGGTCAGGTTTTTGACCAAAACAGCATATACAGTAGTATTCCCTTATCCACTAATGTAAGAGGTATGTATTACAGTACTGTTTCTAGTAATTCCTCTAGCCAGGATGTTCCTGAAAAGGTTATCTGGATTTTACAAAGTTCTTAAAGATTTCTTTGAAAAGCTATTCTAAACATTTTGGCAGCAGTGTTTGCTTTAGTGAATCCCTCCAGTGTGAAACAAACAGTCATGTAGTCTGTGTTTTTGACAGCTTGTGTGTGTGGTATAGAGGGCAAAGTTTGAATTGGGACCCAGAAGATGTTTGTACCTTTGGGTGTGAGTTAAAATTGTGTGAGAAGATTTGAGAAAATGGTGAGTTGTTCCAGGAATTGTGTCTAAGCAATTGAGAAAAACTGTAAGATACTATAAAGAAGCTTTTTTGAGGTTGTATCACTAAATAACCACCAGCTATTCCGTCATGATGAGTGTGAAGTCTAATGGCACATTTAGAGCACAATTACATGGATGCAGGTGGGGGACGTTTATTTTGAAAAACCCATATCCTCAATGGTAGCAGCAGGAAACCAGCACCAGTCCTTTGGCCGCTGAGGCCTGGACTCTTTCTCAAGTCAGTATTCCCTGATTCCTCACATTCTCTCTCTCTTAGCCTCCTTCTCAAAATGCAATGGAGAAGAAAGTCAGAGAGGAGGGACCTTGGATCTTCTCCTCCATTACAGTTGAGAGGAGAGTGGAGCGAGGAATCACAGAAAGACAAATCAGTCTTTTCCTATCTCACATAGAACTAGACGGTAGTCTCTTTCATATGTTTCTGTTGGTGTGTCTTTAGTGCTTTGGGTACAATGAACCCTTTCCCACACAGGTTACAGACATACGGCTTCTCCCCTGTATGAAACCTCCTCATGTGCACCTTCAGACTCCCCGAGGTGGTGAACCCCTTATCACAGACAGTACAAGGGTACGGTCTCTCTTTAGTGTGCTTGATCTGATGCACTCTCAAGTTCCCCGACTGGGCAAAACTTTTCCCGCATATGGCGCAGACGAAGGGTTTCTCTCCGGTGTGTGTTCTCTGGTGACTCTTTAGATCCCCGTCCCGTAGGAATGTTCTCCCGCAGTACGAGCAGCAGTACTTCTTTTCCAGGCTCTTGTAGTGCATTCTCGCGTGCACCTCCAGCCTTTTCATGTCCGGGAAACTCTTCCCACACTCGCACATGTGGTGGCGGACCTCTTCCATGTGTATCCTCTTGTGTTTTTTCAGGCTTTCGCTTCTGGCAAAACGTTGGCCACACACAGAGCACTGGTGTGGTTTTTCCTTGGTGTGGGTCAGTATGTGGGTCGCCAAGGACGTTTTCTGAGTGAAGCCCCTCCCGCAGTAGGAGCAGTGGAGGAGGTTCTCCCCTGTGTGGATCGACCGGTGGGTCTTCAAGGTGTAGAAGTGGGTGAACGTCTGGCCGCATTGGTCACAGAGGTACGGTTTCTTGTTGTTGTGTGTCTGCTTGTGCTCCCTGTACTCCAACAGGTTGCCAAAGCTCTCCGGGCACTTGGAGCAGTGGTACGGTTTCTCTCCTGTATGGATGCGCTGGTGAGTCTTCAGGTCTTGCAGCAGAGTAAAGGTCTTCCCACATGGTTGGCAGATGTGCTTGGTCTTCTCTCCTGTGTGGATCGTCACATGAATGTTCAAGTCGTCGAGCTTCAAGAAACGCTCCTCACAGACAGAGCACTTGTGGGGTTTCTCTGTGTTGGCGCCCTCTCCTGTTTTAACGACAACATTACAAGGGTTAAAACACTGCAAGACAAGAGGATAAATTAATTGGTTCACAGCATAGCAGAAACAAAGTGTTTCTTATTGGAAAAGATCTGGTAGTCCCGTTTGCTTCAGTGTGGTTCCCTAGTGAACACGACCCAGGTGTGTGGGTCTCTTACCTTTGTGGATCACCTGGTGTCTCTTCAGGTCCTGGAATCGCAGGAAACACTTCCCACAGACGGAGCACTGGTGGGGTTTCTTTCCGCTGTGCGTCATCGTGTGTGTCTTCAGGCTGCTGGCTGCAGTGAACCTCTTACCGCACTGGGAGCAGAAATACGGCTTCAGCCCCTGGTCCCCTGGGCTGTCAGGGTCAGAGCTGGTGCCCTCTCCTGTTTCAATGACAACATTATAAGGGTTAAACGGCAGGAGAAAAATTATGACGATAGTGCACGACTCCAACCTGGTGTTCTTCTCACCTTTATGGGTCACCAGGTGTCTTTTAAGGTCGTAAGGTCGAAGGAAGGCCTTGCCACAGACTGAACACTGGTGGGGTTTCTCTCCGCTGTGGATCTTCATGTGTGCCTTAAGCCTGAAAGCTGCGGTGAACCTCTTTCCACACACAGAGCAGGGGAACAGTCTCTCCAGATCTGGTTCCCCTGGGCTATCTGCATCAGATTTGCCGCCCCCTTCAATGACAACATTACAGGGGTTAAAATGATGCATTGTCAATAAAATACAGTTTTCCAGATTAATACACATATAATAGGCAGGTAATTTAGGGAAAGAGGCACTATTGTGGATATGTTGATGTTTCTTCAAGTCACCTGTCTTCATGCAGAGATCTCAGGGTCCTGTTCATTACTGCACACCATAGCAAAATGTTTGGGTCCTGTTCATTACTGCACACCGTAACAAAATGTTTCGCAAACGGAAAAAGAAAACAAACGCTTTGTTATTGGATAGTCCCTCCCACTTCGGCCCATTTGTTTCTGTTTGGTTCCTAATGAATATGACCCAGGTGTGTGAGCAGAGACAAAATTTAAGCGGGACCTACCTGAATTTGTCCAATAGAATTCTGGCACAAAATGTTTTCTGTTCGGAGTTAACGGTTTCTGTTGCAAAACATTTGCTACAGTGTGCAACTCATGTGAGGGTGTCTCTCTCACCTTTGTGGATCTCCTGGTGTCTCTTGAGGTCCTGGAATCGCAGGAAACACTTCCCGCAGACGGAGCACTGGTGGTGTATCTCTCCACTGTGCGTCTTTATGTGTGACTTCAATAAAGGTGCTGTGGTGAACCTCTTGCCACACTCTGAGCAGAGGTACAGTCTTTCAGGGTTAGGGTACGGCTTCTGCCCTTGTTCAGGATCCCCTGGGCTGTCTGGGTCAGAGTTGGTGCTCTCTCCTGCTTCAATGACAACATCACAGAGTTTAAACCACAGCAAGACAGAAGAGAGAACAGCAAGTACACATACAGTAGATCTACACCCTGTGGTAACTGTCCTCTGAGAAGCCATAATCACACCTTATGGTAACAGTCCTCTGAGCCACCATAATCACACCCTGTGGTAACTGTCCTCTGAGAAGCCATAATCACACCCTGTGGTAACTGTCCTCTGAGAAGCCATAATCACACCCTATGGTAACTGTCCTCTGAGCCACCATAATCACACCCTATGGTAACTGTCCTCTGAGAAGCCATAATCACACCCTGTGGTAACTGTCCTCTGAGAAGCCATAATCACACCCTATGGTAACGGTCCTCTGAGCCACCATAATCACACCCTATGGTAACTGTCCTCTGAGAAGCCATAATCACACCCTATGGTAACTGTCCTCTGAGCCACCATAATCACACCCTATGGTAACTGTCCTCTGAGAAGCCATAATCACACCCTATGGTAACTGTCCTCTGAGAAGCCATAATCACACCCTATGGTAACTGTCCTCTGAGAAGCCATAATCACACCCTATGGTAACTGTCCTCTGAGAAGCCATAATCACACCCTATGGTAACTGTCCTCTGAGAAGCCATAATCACACCCTATGGTAACTGTCCTCTGAGAAGCCATAATCACACCCTATGGTAATTGTCCTCTGAGAAGCCATAACCGCAACTGGTCGTACAGTACTGTTTCCGTCTAATTCAAAGTTGCACACGTTCTGTCATTCTGAACGCAATCCTGGGCTTGCAAAGGTCATGTTCTACCAACGAGCCACACAGGACAGTCTTCCAGCAGAGACTTCAGGCGTTTCTCTCACCTTTGTGTACCACCTGGTGTCTCTTCAGAACACATAACCACAGGAAGCGCTTCCCACAGACGGAACACAGGTGGGGTTTGTCTTCACTGTGACTCTTCATGTGGATCCTCAGGCTGGTCGGCGAGGTGAACGTCTTGCCACACTCAGAACAGATGTACGGTCTGTCTGAGGTGACTGCTTTAATGACAACATCACAGGGGTTAAAACGCTGCAGGACACAGAGGAGAGAACAGCACACCTACAGTACACATACAATATTATGCACCTATGGGCAATTCCATGTTAACGGAATTAAGACTGATTCCACGTCAAATGTATGCTAAACAAAAACAATTGATTTCAAAGTTTAACAAACCATACAACTCTATTCACAATGACTACTTTGAACAATTTACAAAAGACCATTTTACAAAAATACGTTTACTGGAAGAATTGTGCAGATGCAAAGTTTGGTAACAGAATTTCGGTATTATCTCCCTCAGTTTGTTGTGTCAGTAATTACATGACACCTTGAGTTTGAAAGAAGTGAGTGAAGTGGATTTACACCCGGTAACAGAACTGCAGTAAATGAATTTCATCATGGGTTCCTGGTCTGTACTGCACAGAAACGCTGGATTATGGATACGAATGTCATTCACTTCATGGTGATTTGTCCTCAATAGGAACACAAAAGGTATAAATGTGTAATATCCTTTGCATGAGGGTATTATTCTAAACACTGGCTGTTATTCTAATAAGCTCTGCAACAAAACAAGACCAAATGTGGTTGATGCGAACAGGACCACATCTGCTGTCTGCGTCAGAGTCGGTACAGCAGAGTTCAGTAGAGTAAAGTAGAGTTCAGTAGAATAGAGTAGAGTTCAGTACAGTACAGTAGAGTAGAGTTCAGTACAGTAGAGTTCAGTACAGTACAGTAGAGTTCAGTACAGTAGAGTTCAGTAGAATAGAGTAGAGTTCAGTACAGTAGAGTAGAGTTCAGTAGAGTTCAGTACAGTACAGTAGAGTAGAGTTCAGTACAGTAGAGTAGAGTTCAGTACAGTACAGTAGAGTTCAGTAGAATAGAGTAGAGTTCAGTACAGTACAGTAGAGTTCAGTAGAATAGAGTAGAGTTCAGTAGAGTTCAGTACAGTAGAGTACAGTAGAGTTCAGTACAGTAGAGTTCAGTACAGTAGAGTTCAGTAGAGTTCAGTTCAGTACAGTAGAGTACAGTAGAGTACAGTAGAGTACAGTAGAGTACAGTAGAGTTCAGTAGAGTAGAGTTCAGTAGAGTAGAGTTCAGTAGAGTAGAGTTCAGTAGAGTAGAGTTCAGTACAGTAGAGTAGAGTTCTGTAGAGAACAGTACAGTAGAGTTCAGTAGAGTACAGTAGAGTTCAGTACAGTAAAGTTCAGTAGAGTACAGTAGAGTTCAGTAGAGTAGAGTTCAGTACAGTACAGTAGAGTTCAGTACAGTAGAGTTCAGTAGAGTACAGTAGAGTTCAGTAGAGTACAGTAGAGTTCAGTACAGTATAGTTCAGTAGAGTACAGTAGAGTTCAGTACAGTAGAGTTCAGTACAGTTCAGTACAGTAGAGTTCAGTAGAGTAGAGTTCAGTAGAGTACAGTAGAGTTCAGTAGAGTAGAGTTCAGTACAGTAGAGTTCAGTAGAGTTCAGTAGAGTACAGAAGAGTTCAGTACAGTAGAGTTCAGTACAGTAGAGTTCAGTACAGTACAGTAGAGTTCAGTACAGTAGAGTTCAGTACAGTAGAGTTCAGTTCAGTACAGTAGAGTTCAGTAGAGTAGAGTTCAGTACAGTAGAGTTCAGTACAGTACAGTAGAGTTCAGTTCAGTACAGTAGAGTTCAGTTCAGTACAGTAGAGTTCAGTACAGTAGAGTTCAGTACAGTAGAGTTCAGTACAGTAGAGTTCAGTACAGTAGAGTTCAGTACAGTAGAGTTCAGTACAGTAGAGTTCAGTTCAGTACAGTAGAATTCAGTACAGTACAGTAGAGTTCAGTTCAGTACAGTAGAGTTCAGTACAGTACAGTAGAGTTCAGTTCAGTACAGTAGAGTTCAGTTCAGTACAGTAGAGTTCAGTTCAGTACAGTAGAGTTCAGTTCAGTACAGTTCAGTAGAGTTCAGTTCAGTACAGTAGAGTTCAGTAGAGTTCAGTTCAGTACAGTAGAGTTCAGTAGAGTTCAGTTCAGTACAGTAGAGTTCAGTAGAGTTCAGTAGAGTACAGTAGAGTTCAGTACAGTACAGTAGAGTTCAGTACAGTACAGTAGAGTTCAGTAGAGTAGAGTTCAGTACAGTACAGTAGAGTTCAGTACAGTACAGTAGAGTTCAGTACAGTAGAGTTCAGTACAGTAGAGTTCAGTTCAGTACAGTAGAGTTCAGTACAGTAGAGTTCAGTACAGTACAGTAGAGTTCAGTACAGTAGAGTTCAGTAGAGTTCAGTACAGTAGAGTTCAGTAGAGTTCAGTTCAGTACAGTAGAGTTCAGTACAGTAGAGTTCAGTACAGTAGAGTTCAGTACAGTACAGTAGAGTTCAGTACAGTAGAGTTCAGTACAGTAGAGTTCAGTACAGTAGAGTTCAGTACAGTACAGTAGAGTTCAGTACAGTAGAGTTCAGTACAGTAGAGTTCAGTAGAGTTCAGTACAGTAGAGTTCAGTAGAGTTCAGTTCAGTACAGTAGAGTTCAGTAGAGTTCAGTTCAGTACAGTAGAGTTCAGTAGAGTTCAGTAGAGTTCAGTAGAGTACAGTAGAGTTCAGTTCAGTAGAGTTCAGTTCAGTACAGTAGAGTACAGTAGAGTAGAGTACAGTAGAGTTCAGTAGAGTAGAGTTCAGTACAGTAGAGTACAGTACAGTAGAGTTCAGTAGAGTAGAGTTCAGTAGAGAACAGTACATTATAGTTTATAGTGCAAAGCTGTCATCAAGGCAAAGAGTGGCTACTTTGAAGAATCTCAAATATATTTTGATTTGTTTAATTAACACTTTGTTGGTTACTACATTGTCACATATGTATGATTTCATAGCTTTAATGTCTTCACTATTATTCTACAATGTAGAAAATAGTAAAAATAAAGAAAAACCCTGGAATGAGTAAGTCTGTGGACTTTCAAATCAAGGCCAGGGCGGACTGACCAAATGTCAACTACTTTTCAACGTCCGGTGTTGACCGGCGCTCAGTGGTGAGGATGCTGGGTACAGTAGATGGAAAGAGGGGGCTCATGGGTAGTTGTCAGTAAGAACCATGACAAGTGACATTAACTGGAGAGAGAGGGAGGGGTTGTCCAGACTTTGTCCAAACTTTTCACACTCTTGCTTTAACCACCAGACGACAGAAAGAGAAAGAAAACAGTTATCAGCTGTGTAACGACCCACTGTTTAAATTGCTTATGTTTTTAACGACTGAGGTCGGGGCGTTCGTATACTTTAAATTTACTCAGAAGTATGCTGGCATTACATGGTTCACATGGCATGTCACTCCCACTGTCTGGCTACTGTGAAACGTGGAACTGGAATCTCATTTTTCTCCCTCAATCTCTGAAACACAGCTTTGAGACTTGCGTTGTGTTCATCTTGAGATCTACCGCAGACTGGGATGTCATCGCTCATGTTTCTCACGTTGGGAATGCCCTGCCCTGCACTTGCTGTATTGCATTTTGAAACGCCTCAGCAGCTGAATTTATGCCAACGTTCAGTCTGGTGTATCTCCAGAGGCCAGTATGTGTAGTGAAGGTTGTGATATACCTTGAGTCTGGATGTAACTCAAGCTGGTGGTATCCAGCATTAAGATCTAGCTTGGAGAACACCACTGCTCCATTCAGATCATGGATGACCGTTGGTGTGATGTGTCGTTCGTTGTATTGCTGTGTTCGGAAGGCACATGTCGACACAGACTTTATCAGGCGTCTTGGGTTTTGGTGTATTTTAGTATTGTCTGTGACTTGATTTCTTTATCAACATTTGCAAGTTCGCATGTGGATGCTAATTACTTCAATCTTTTGTGGTAAGCATCCAAGGTTTCATTAGAATTTTGTTTTTGCTTGTCTGAAAACCTAGGTTTCATATTCAGTATTGACTTGTGGACATAAATATGCATTGAGCTTGGCTACAACCGTATCCTAGTCATCAGCAGCTCCGGTATCTTGCAGTGTGTCAAATATATTGTATGCATCCGACCTTACTTAGTGTAACAGTAGTGCCCTTTTCTGTGTGTTATCCGCAATGTCTAATGCCACTAGACATTTGTTGAATCTGTAGATCCGATTGAGCTGGGTTCATCAAACATCGGAAAGTTTGGTAAACTAGCCATCGTGGTATTGTACCGTAATGTACGACGTTAGCTAGCTGATTCCGACGTTAGTTAGGCTGTTGTTGCTGTCTGCGTTTACTCACATAGATACGTAGTTTGTCTTGTAAATTGCATTCTTCTCTTGTGCGTTTCACTCGTCGCCAATTGTAATGTCCCACTGTTTATAGATTGCTTATGTTTATAAGAACTGAGGTCGTATTTTTTAGTTTAACTTTACTCAGAAGTATGCTGGTATTACATAGTTCACATGGCATATCACTCCCACTGTCTGGCTACTGTGAGACGTGGAGCTGGGATCCCACAGTACGAATACACGGACTGGATTATGGCATAATAATCCGAACATAACAGTATGCCAGTGGAAGGGAAACCCAACTGTGGTTTCTGACTACTTTTATTTCCCAGATATGTGGGTTTTTGGTAACAGAATAACAAGACACTAAGCAATATTTCTTAAACAGACAGAAGGCAGACATTTGTTTCCTAAACTAAAGAGAAGGGTTGATATTAGTTGCCAGAGTTTTTACTTAAACATTGTGTTTTGATGTATTTCTGAGACCCCTTTTCCATCTGTTTGACAAGAAATCAAAGCCTTTGCTTATTCCACATTTTATGGGATGGAAAATGGTTATAAATGCCTTAATTTCTCAAAAATATAGACTCTTTGCTTGCATTTGACACCCAATTTGACAAGCTCCTATGAACGTCACATGTTGGTGCTCATGGGTCCTTTTACATGGAAATGCACCATATAGATCAACTTATTTAACTGAAACAGATATTAAAAGGTGCACTGGTGTGGATACGTAGATTTCTCTTCAAGACACCCATGTCAGTGTTCCAGCAGGTGTTAGGATGACGCCAGGTGTGTAAGTGTCTCTCGTACCTTTGTGGATCATCTGGTGTCTCTTCAGGTCTGTGGATCGCAGGAAGCGCTTCCCACAGACGGAGCACTGGTGGGGTTTCTCTCCGCTGTGTCTCTGTATGTGTGTCTTCAGGCTGCTTGGTGCAGTGAACCTCTTACCACACTGGGAGCAGAGGAACGGTCTGTCTCTGTCTGAGCTGGCACCCTCTCCTGTTTCCATGACAACATTACAGGAGGGAAATGATGATGTACAACTCGTCATCTATTTTATATACTTTACTTAAGCAATAAGGCCTGAGGGGGTGTGGTATATGGCCAATATACCACAGCTAAGGGCTGTTCTTATGCACAATAAGGCCTGAGGGGGTGTGGTATATGGCCAATATACCACGGCTAAGGGCTGTTCTTATGCACAATAAGGCCTGAGGGGACGTGGTATATGGCCAATATACCACGGCTAACTAAGGGCTGTTCTTATGCACAATAAGGCATGAGGGGACGTGGTATATGGCCAATATACCACGGCTAAGGGCTGTTCTTATGCACAATAAGGCCTGAGGGGACGTGGTATATGGCCAATATACCACGGCTAAGGGCTGTTCTTATGCACAATAAGGCCTGAGGGATGTGGTATATGGCCAATATACCACGGCTAACTAAGGGCTGTTCTTATGCACAATAAGGCATGAGGGGACGTGGTATATGGCCAATATACCATGGCTAAGGGCTGTTCTTATGCACAATAAGGCCTGAGGGGACGTGGTATATGGCCAATATACCAGGGCTAAGGGCTGTTCTTATGCACAATAAGGCCTGAGGGGACGTGGTATGTCCCTGTAGGTATGACGTCATTGTAAATAAGATTTTTGTTCTTAACTGACTTGCCTAGTTAAATAAAGTTTAAAAAATAATAATATACCACAAACCCCTGAGGAGCCTTATTGCTATTATAAACTGGTTACCAACGTAATTAGAACAGTAAAAATAAATGTTTTGTCATACCCATGGTATACGGTCTAATATACCACGGCTGTCAGCCAAATCAGCATTCAGGACTTAAACCACCCAGTTTATAATACTGTATATAACACTATGCATTGGTATGTAGGAAGGTAGAAATTGACTCCTCTAAGACCCCTATTGAACTGAAACTGGTCAGGAGATATTTAGTGCTCTATAGAGGGAACTGGGAGCCATTTGGGATGCAGACTTAGTCATCTGAAACGGGTCTCAATATACTGGAACTCCCTCTGGATATTCTGATCAGTGATTACCTGGGTTGGTCCTATCTCCAACCTCATCCTCCTCTCCATCCTCCTCCTCCTCCTCCTCATCTTCTCTTTTAACAGTAACAAGTCCTGTAAAACATCAAACCAAAAGATGGAAAACACTTTATAATATAAATGCACTCCATCAGTAGTCCACCAGAGGGAGCTCTATTAACTTGGTTCCCTGTAGAGTTGAGCGCTCCTCTGGAAAACGAATGATTGTACTCTGCTGCAGTTCTGTGGAACTGAACCTTTAAAGTGTCACTTAAAAACGATATGAAAAGTAACGTAATGGTGTGATTAGGGGTAGGCTATTCTTTCAAGAGGTGACTCAAACAGGAACCTCTGTGCTGTTGACATTGTTCTAAATTATTGTGTGTTTGTAATTGACTACTGTTGTTTCAAATTGCATTGATAATAATGTGTAAATCATGCCCACCTGCCTGCCATCTCACCGTCTCTTGGGCTCTGTGTTTTTCTACTGAATAATTGTTCATGTATGTAACGTTGTCTCCGACTGGTGCAGACTAACACTTGTAATGACCTAATCAATTCAAACCAATCAATGTTCAAATGATGAGGTCTAGGGATAACAAAAACATATATTCTATTCCCTGGCTAGTGCACTTCATTACCTGGGTTAGCCACATCTAGTTCATTTCATTACCTGGGTTAGCCACATCTAGTGCCCTTATCTTTCATCAGCGAGAAAGAATCATTCAAATAGAATATATGTACACTTACTGTAGCAGTTACAGATCCATACAGTTATGGGTGCCTCCATCCGACCAAACTACACTTCTGCTACTCTTCCCCAGTTACTTACACACAGGTGTTTGGAGCATGCTAGATAGCACAGGACCAAACTACACTTCTGATACTCTTCCCCAGTTACTTACACACAGGTGTTTGGAGCATGCTAGATAGCACAGGACCAAACTACACTTCTGATACTCTTCCCCAGTTACTTACACACAGGTGTTTGGAGCATGCTAGATAGCACAGGACCAAACCACACTTCTGCTGCTCTTCCCCAGTTACTTACACACAGGTGTTTGGAGCATGCTAGATAGTACAGGATCAAACTACACTTCTGATACTCTTCCCCAGTTACTTACACACAGGTGTTTGGAGCATGCTAGATAGCACAGGACCAAACTACACTTCTGCTGCTCTTCCCCAGTTACTTACACACAGGTGTTTGGAGCATGCTAGCACAGGTGGTCGCCTCTTGTATCTTCCGTCTTGTTTCCATCAACAAGCGCTGTAACATGGAGATATGGCCGTATGGGAACACTAACCCTATAAAGGTGTGTATCAATTTAACATTTTGTTTTTTGAAAATGATAAGGTCTTTATGCTTCCAAAACCATACCGCAAGCGACTCGTGCTAATGTTCAGATTGGGCGTCGGGGCTCTTAACAAAACTCCCCCATAATGTAAAGGAACTGAGTCATGATCAAGGGCTAGATGTAACCCAGTGGCAGGTGTAGACAACTTAGACTCACCTGAATTAATGTTACTATCTTCCTCCTCTTCAGCTTCCTCCTGTTCTACCCTCCCTTTCCTTTTCTCTTCCTCCTCGATTCTTTGCTCATCCTCCTCCTCCTCCTCCTCTTTGACAATCACATTGAGCTCCAGTGTTTGACTGCAGTCCTCCAGCTTCACTGACGCCATCTCTTGACCTGGCTGTGAGTTTCTCTGGGCTGGACCCGGTTCAGACATGGTAGGCTAGAGGTGGGTACTTTAAGAAGAATACATGTAAAACCTCAAATCTAGATACGTTTGGAAATTAAATATATAATATATAAACAACATATATAAATCACAGTGGGAGGAGACAGCTATCTTACTAGTGAAAGCGCTGCAACTAAACAATCATCTAAGGGCCATTTCACTAATCACCATGTTTCTAGAGGCTAAATAGTAATGGAATGGACGACCGCGCGAAAGAAGGTAAGCTTTTTACGTACAGTATTTTCACGTCGAAATAATTAATTCATATGGAGTTCCTCCCCTAAACTGTAATGGCTTTGATCGATAACGTTACCGGCCACAACAACAACCGTGACACCCAACGGATGTTAACCGTGGCTGCCTGGCACCACACTATTCAACATCAACCACATCGCCGACCGACAATAAATGTGAACTGTACATTTCAGCGTCTGGTTATAGTTTAAATTATTATCGCCAAAACGAGACAGATTACCTGAAATCGCTGGTCTTTTATCGCTTGATTAGAGTCGGAGCGTAGAGGATCGGTCGAACCGACGAGGCAGTGCTGTAAACTTCCGCCTGCGCGCTAGATTGATGGGAAAGGGCGTCATGTTCACGGGCGTCATGTGAGCGCAGCCGTCGGCCATCACAGTTTATCAATAAAAGACCAGCGATTTCAGGTAATGAGACATGTTTTCATGATAATTTGAACTATAGCCAACCGTTGAACATTACAGTAAACGTTTATTGTCGATCGGACATGTGGTAGATTGTTGAATAGTGTCAGTTTGTCGGGCTGTTGCGGTTTCCGTCAGTCATGTTTTCTTACCCAGGGACGTTATCGATAAAAGCCATTACAGTTTAGGTGAGGACCTCTGAATTAATTTATTTCGGGGTAAGAGTAAGAAGCTGTTTAAAAAGTGCTGATTAGCTAAATACCTCTTCTTGTTTAGATGTAGCGCGTCTTGCACAAGCAAGAGACCCGTCTCCTCACACTGTGACAAATATAAGGGGATACTAGTCAGTTGTACAACTGAATGTAACCAAAATATGTCTTCCTCATTTAACCAACCCCTCTTTTGTTTATATATAAAACATATTATATATGTTGTTCTGTACGTTCATTTCATTTCTGAACACACTTAGATTTTAGTGTTTTGCATTTATTGATTCAGAACCTTTTTGAAATAGAAATAAGCATCTAGTCCATGTCTTAACAGGGTTCTGGCTGCAGTGTTCCAGCCCAGAGAAACTCATCTAGTCCATGTCTTAACAGGGTTCTGGCTGCAGTGTTCCAGCCCAGAGAAACTCATCTAGTCCATGTCTTAACAGGGTTCTGGCTGCAGTGTTCCAGCCCAGAGAAACTCATCTAGTCCATGTCTTAACGGGGTTCTGGCTGCAGTGTTCCAGCCCAGAGAAACTCATCTAGTCCATGTCTTAACAGGGTTCTGGCTGCAGTGTTCCAGCCCAGAGAAACTCATCTAGTCCATGTCTTAACAGGGTTCTGGCTGCAGTGTTCCAGCCCAGAGAAACTCATCTAGTCCATGTCTTAACAGGGTTCTGGCTGCAGTGTTCCAGCCCAGAGAAACTCATCTAGTCCATGTCTTAACAGGGTTCTGGCTGCAGTGTTCCAGCCCAGAGAAACTCATCTAGTCCATGTCTTAACAGGGTTCTGGCTGCAGTGTTCCAGCCCAGAGAAACTCATCTAGTCCATGTCTTAACGGAGTTCTGGCTGCAGTGTTCCAGCCCAGAGAAACTCATCTAGTCCATGTCTTAACAGGGTTCTGGCTGCAGTGTTCCAGCCCAGAGAAACTCATCTAGTCCATGTCTTAACAGGGTTCTGGCTGCAGTGTTCCAGCCCAGAGAAACTCATCTAGTCCATGTCTTAACGGGGTTCTGGCTGCAGTGTTCCAGCCCAGAGAAACTCATCTAGTCCATGTCTTAATGGGGTTCTGGCTGCAGTGTTCCAGCCCAGAGAAACTCACAGTGGGGTCCAGAGATGGCGTCAGTGAAGCAGGTGGACTGCAGTCAAACACTGGAACTCAATGTGATTGTCAAAGAGGAGGAGGAGGAGAGAGAAATCGATGAGGAGGAGGAGGAAGAAGGGGGAGAAGAAGAAGAGGAGGAAAGAGAAATCGAGGAGGAAGGGGGAGAAGAAGAAGAGGAGGAGGAAGGGGGAGAAGAAGAAGAGGAAAGAGAAATCGAGGAGGAGGAGGAGGAAGGGGGAGAAGAAGAAGAGGAGGAGGAGGAAGGGGGAGAAGAAGTGGCTGACTCTGGTGAGTTGAGGTTGCCTACGCCAGCCACTGGGTTACATCATAGCCCTTACAGTCCAGATCTAGGTTCAAATAGGATTTTAAAAAGTTCAAATACTTTCAGTGTTTGCACATTCAACTACACATTCATATACACAATAAACTACCCATTCATATGCACAATAAACTACCCATTCATATGCACAATAAACTACCCATTCATATACACATTAATATACGATAAACACATTAAACTACCCATTCATATACACATTAATATACGATAAACACATTAAACTACCCATTAATATACACATTAATATACAATAAACACATTAAACTACCCATTCATATACACATTAATATACGATAAACACATTAAACTACCCATTAATATACACATTAATATACAATAAACACATTAAACTACCCATTCATATACACATTAATATACAATAAACACATTAAACTACCCATTAATATACACATTAATATACGATAAACACATTAAACTACCCATTCATATACACATTAATATACAATAAACACATTAAACTACCAATTCATATACTCATTAATATACAATAAACTACCCATTAATATACAGTAGTGGTCAAAAGTTTTGAGAATGACACAAGTATTGGTCTCCACAAAGTATGCTGCTTCAGTGTTCTTAGATCTTTATGTCAGTAGTTACTATGGTAACACTGAAGTATAATTACAAGTATTCCATAAGTGTCAAAGGCTTTCATTGACAGTGACATTCAGTTTATGCAAAGAGTCAATATTTGCAGTGTTGACCCTTCTTTTTTCAAGACCTCTGCAATCCACCCTGGCATGCTGTCAATTAACTTCTGGGCCACATCCTGACTGATGGCAGGCCATTCTTGTGGGTTTTTGTTTGTCCACCCGCCTCTTGAGGATCGACCACAAATACTCAATGGAATTAAGGTCTGGGGAGTTTCCTGGCCATGGACCCAAAATGTCGATGTTTTGTTCCCCCAGCCACTTAGTTATCACTTTTGCCTTATGGCAAGGTGCTCCATCATGCTGGAAAAGGCATTGGTTGTCACCAAACTGTTCTTGGATGGTTGGGAGAAGTTGCTCTCTGAGGATGGGTTGGTACCATTCTTTATTCATGGCTGTGTTGTTAGGCAAAATTGTGAGTGAGCCCACTCCCTTGGCTGAGAAGCAACCCCACACATGAATGGTCTGAGGATGCTTTACTGTTGGCATGACACAGGACAAGTAGACACATGAACATTCAATAAACTATATATCTTTTTTTAATTTAACCTTTTATTTAACTAGGCAAGTCAATTAAGAACAAATTCTTATCTACACCGGCCAAACTCGGACGACGCTGGGCCAATTGTGCGCCACCCTATGGCACTCCCAATCACGGCCAGTTGTGATACAGTCTGGATCACGGCCGGTTGTGATACAAACTACACATGACTATACAATAAACCCATTAAACTACCCATTCATATACACATGAATATCCAATCAACCCATTAAATTACACATGAATATACAATAAACCCATTAAACTACCCATTCATATACACATGAATATACAATAAACCCATTAAACTACCCATTCATATACACATGAATATCCAATCAATTCTAACCAGCTACATGCAGCCTGGTCCAGGCCAATTGATGTAAGCCTCTGTAATGTGTAGTATTTATTGGTATCCACAATTAGCCCCTCTTCCTGGGTCCAAACAGGAAACAAAATGTAACAAATCAAATACATGATATACATAACACTACATCATCTTCTGCCTCTGCCTCTGCCTCACGCTTCAGAAAACAGGAGATGGCTCCTGCCCTATGAGCCGTTCCAGCTTGCACAAGCCAAGGATCATGGAAGGCTACTTACCTACATACAGTGCATTTGGAAAGTATTCAGATCCCTTGACTTTTTCCACATTTATGTTACGTTAGTTTTATTCTAAAATGGATTAAATAAATACACATCCTCATCAATCAAAAGATCAAAAGATGTTTCTACAACTTGATTGGAAATGATTTGGATAGGCACACACCTGTCTATAAGGTCCCACAGTTGTCAGAGAAAAACAACAAGCCATCAGGTCGAAGGAATTGTCCATAGAGCTCCGGGACAGGATTGAATAATAGTATGATCCTTGTAGAATAATAGTGAAGACATCAAAACTATGAAATAACACATATGGAATCATGTAGTAACCAAAAAAGTGTTAAACAAATCAAAATATATTTTATCTTTGAGATTCTTAAATGTAGCTACCCTTTGCCTTGATGACAGCTTTGCACACTCTTGGCATTCTCTCAACCAGCTTCATGAAGTAGTCACCTGGAATGCATTTAAATTAATAGGTGTCGAATTACTTTCCTTAATGCATTTGAGCCAATCAGTTGTGTTGTGACAAGGTAGGGGTGGTATGCAGAAGATAGTCCTATTTGGTGAAAGACCAAGTCCATATTATGGCAAGAACAGCTCAAATAAGCAAAGAGAAACGACAGTCCATCATTACTTTAAGACATGAAGGTCAGTCAATCTGGTACATTTCAAGAACTTTAAAGGTTTCTTCAAGTGCCATCAAGCGCTATGATGTAACTGACTCTCATGAGGACCGTCACAGGAAAGAAATGTTACCTCTGCTGCAGAGGATAAGTTCATCAGAGTTACCAGCCTCAGATTGCAACCCAAATAAATGCTTCACAGAGTTCATGTAACAGACACATGTCAACAACAACTGTTCAGAGGAGACTGTGTGAATCAGACCTTCATGGTTGAATTGCTGCAAAGAAACCACTACTAAAGGACACCAATAAGAAGTAGAGACTTGCTTGGGCCAAGAAACACGAGCAAATGGCATTAGACCGGTGGAAATCTGTCCTCTGGTCTGATGATTTGAGATTTTTGGTTCCAACCGCCGTGTTTTTGTGAGACGCAGAGTAGGTGAACGGATGATCTCCGCATGTGTGGTTCCCACCGTGAAGCATGGAGGAGGAGGTGTGATGGTGCTTTACTGGTGACACTGTCAGTGATTTATTTACAATTCAAGGCACCACAGCATTCTGCAGCGATACACCATCCCATCCGATTTGCGCTTAGTGGGACTATCATTTGTTTTTCAACAGGACAATGACCCAACACACCTCCAGGCTGTGTGAGGGCTATTTGACCAAGAAGGAGAGTGATGACCTGACCTCCACAATCACCCGACCTCAACCCAAATGAGATGGTTTGGGATGAGTTGAGTGAAGGCAAAGTAGCCAACAAGTGCTCAGCATATGTGGGAGCTCCTTCAAGACTGTAGGAAAAGCATTCCAGGTAAAGCTGGTTGAGAGAATCCCAAAAGTGTGCAAAGCTGTCATCAAGGCAAAGGGTGGATACTTTGAAGAATCTCAAATTTAAAATTTGTTTAACACTTTTTTCCATATGTAAAAATAAAGAAAAACCCTTGAATGAGTAGTTGTGTCCAAACTTTTGACTGGTACTGAACATCTAAGAGGAGTCAACTTCCCTTTCAGATACCAATGCATAGTATAGCATATAAAATAGAAAACAAGTGTAATGTCATTGAAACAGGAGAGGGCGCCAGCTCTGACCCAGACAGCCCAGGGGACCCTGACCCGGAGAGACCGTACCTCTGCTCCCAGTGCGGCAAGCGGTTCACTGCAGCCAGCAGCTTGAAGATACACATGATGACCCACAGCGGAGAGAAACCCCATCGGTGCTCCATTTGCAGGAAGGCCTTCCTGCGATCCTACGACCTGAGACGACACCAAGGGGTTCACAAAGGTGAGAGAAACACTCATACCCTGAGGTTAAACTCTTTTATTGACTATGGTACACTACATAGAATTAGGAATTAGAATACTCTTATGATGGTATAATAGGTCAGCCATTTTGGTAAGGGAGTTGCTGTGATAAGTAAAATATTGTGTAAAACAATGAATTTGAAGATGATCTCCAAATGCATTACCTATGCCTCTACTGCCGTTCATTCCAATTAGACTGGTTTGGATTTCTTCCTGACCAAGATGGCTGCCATTTTCTGACCATTCTGGAACGTTGAGGGTTTACGACATAGCCCCTTTAGTCATAGAGTAGGATCTCTATGGGTACAGGTACATAGTATTGTAGCAATTCTGGCAGGTATCCCTGACCAGGACTCAAACCGGGTCCAGGAGACTGTGAACCCAACAGTGATCTTAACCTCTTGACAAGGTCGCTAGGTGTTGGGTTAAAGGTCGCTACAGTATTTTACTGTATGTTGAGCATTCAGGTGATGCTATTCTCTCTTCTCTGTCTTGCAGCGTCTCTAACCCCTATAATGTTGTCATTGAAACAGGAGAGGGTGCCAGTTCTGACACGGACAGCTCTGAGAAGCTGCATCGCTGCTCCGAGTGCGGCAAGAGGTTCCTCACAAAGACGCGGCTGAACAGACACGTGCTGATTCACAGCGGAGAGAAACCACATCAGTGCTCTGTCTGCGGGAAGTGTTTCTTACGACCTGACGACCTGAGGAGACACATGACCATCCACACCGGAGAGAAAACCAAGCACGTCTGCCATCCATGTGGGAAGACCTTCACCTTGCTACGGCACCTCAAGATCCACCAGCGCATCCATACAGGAGAGAAACCTTACCACTGCTCAAAATGCCCGGAGAGCTTCGCCCACCTGTTGGAATATAGGAAGCACAGACAGTCCCACCGTAAGGAGAAACCATACCACTGCGATGACTGTGGCAAGACATTCTCCCACTTCAGAACCCTCAAGGTTCACCGTCTGATCCACACAGGAGAGAACCTCCACCACTGCTCCTACTGCGGAAAGGGCTTCACGATCAGAGGGAACCTCAACACCCACCTACTGACCCACACCAAGGAGAAACCTCACCAGTGCTCCATCTGCGGACAACGCTTCGCTAGATCCCAGTGCCTGAAAAAACACAAGCTCAAGAAGTTACACATGGAAGAGGTCCGCTACCACATCTGCCAGTGCGGTAAGAGCTTCACGGATGTAGAGAAGCTGCAGACGCACGCTAGGACGCACTTGAAGAACCTTGAGAAGAGGTTCTGCTGCTCGTACTGCGGCCGGACTTTTGTTCGGGCTGGTGACCTTCAAAGCCACCAGAGAACACACACTGGAGAGAAACCATACGTCTGCACTATATGCGGGACCCGTTTCGCCCAGTCTGGGAACCTGAGAGTGCACCAGATCACGCACACTAAAGAGAGGCCATACCCTTGTACTGTCTGTGATAAGGGGTTCACCACACCGGGGAGTCTGAAGGTGCACATGAGGCTCCATACGGGGGAGAAACCATACGTCTGTACTCTGTGTGGGAAAGGGTTCCATGTACCCAAATTGCTGAAGAAACACCAGGAGAATCACACAAGTGACATGATAGCCTCCTTGGACATGACATAGAAAAGCCTACAATTTGACTGGAAAATACATGTCCTCAATGGGACCAGTGACCAGTACTTTAGTCATTGAGGCCTAGACTTTCTCAATTAATATTTCCTCGATTACTTTACATCCTCTCTCCTCAACTGTATTGGAGGAGAATGTCTAAAGTCCCTCCCCTCAGACCATCTTCTCAAATGCGTTTTGAGAAGAAGCTGAGGAGAGAGGATGCAAGGAATCAAGGAAAGATTAATTAATTTCAATGGCCAAAGGACTGCTGGTGGTTTCTCTATTGCACTCATCAACACTAGCATCGCTGGGCCTTAGCACGTACCAGTGGAATGCCTTTGTAACGGCTACATTTTAAACAGCCTATAAATCCATTTAATGAGATGGTTTTCAAAATAAAAGTAATCAGAAATTGTGCTCCAAATGTGCTATTCGACATCTCACTAATCATGACTGAATATTTTGTGCCAAATGTAGTGAAACAGCCTTTATAAAGCTTCTCTAGGTTATCTTAATGCCAAATATGAAGACTGTATGATATATGATTATGTGTTACATCATGTATTGCGCCTCTATAGCCGTCATGGTTATTATTTGACCCTGTTGGTCATCTAGGAACGTTTTGAACGTCTTGAAAAACGATCTGGCCTTAATGGCCACATGTACTGTTAAATCTCTACCCGGCACAGCCAGAAGAGGACTGGCCACCCATCGGAGCCTGCTTCTAGGTTTCTTCCTAGGTTCCTGCCTTTCTAGCCGCATTGCTCGCTCTTTGGGGTTTTAGGCTGGGATGATTTGATATGACACGATGTGAACATGTCAGTATATGTTATGACAATAAATGCTAACTGTGTGACGTGTTGTTCTTTGTTGGGGGTTTCCCAGACGCAGGTTAAGCCTAGTCCTGGTCTAACAGCATTCTCAATGGAGAATTTATAGTGAAAGTACTTTTTAGTCCAGCACTGGCTTAATCTGTGTCTGGGAAACCTCCCCAGATACTTTTAGCATGTGGTGTATAGATGCTAAAATAAAGGAATGAATACCTATTTTGGTGGGAATTTGGGGGATTATTTCAGTTGTTCAGGAGGAAGGCCTATCCAACAGTACAAGTAGTTTAGACACATTTATTTTCTACAAGTGTTAGATTTAAATAGATGATGAATTTAGTGTAATAATACTAATTCCCTTAAAGTACAGTCTTTAGTGCAGGGTTTAATTACACATAAATGCACGTATTGCACATTCGATAAACCAAATGCAATGAGAAAAGATACTACTGACAGGATACTAATATGCAGTCCTGAGTGAATGATGTAAGTTCAGCTCAAGAATTACTTACAATATTGCACGTGATATGATATAACAACTGTACATGAATATGTATATACAGTCCTGAATGAATAAGTTCTGAGTGAATGAGTGATTACAGACCAGAGAGTTACTCACGGATGGATGCCTAATTGTTAAACTAGGTCCTAGCACCCCATCAGTTGGCCAGGTCGCAGTTGCAAATGAGAACTTGTTCTCAACTGACCTACCTGGTTAAATAAAGGTGAAATAAAAAAAAAAAACAGTTCCAGGTCTATGTTGCCGACGGCACCCCGGTGAGGCATGAAATAGTCTAATAGCCGCCGGCAGGAAGGACCTCCTGTAGCGCTCTCTGGCACACCATGGTGGGATCAGTCTGTGACTGAAGGTGCTCCTCTGCGTCATAACCATGGTATGCAGAGGGTGGGTGACGTTGTTCATGATGGCCAGCAGTTTGGCCAGGATCCGTCTCTCCGCCACCTCCTCTAGAGTGTCATGGTTAATCCCCAGAACAGAGCTAGCCTACCACATCAGTTTATTTACCCGAGAAGCATCACCAGCCTTTATGTTGGCGCCCCAGCACACCACTGCAAAAAAGATGGCACAGACTGGTAGAAGGCATGCAGTAGTTTACTGCACACATTGAAGGACTTGAGCCTCCTCAGAAAGTAGAGTCGGCTCTGGCCCTTTTTGTACAGGGCCCCGGTGTTACCAGCCCATTCCATCCTGTTGTCCATATGGACTCCCAGGAACTTGTATGACCCAACCATTTCCACATGTATTCCCTGTATAGGGACTGCAGTCGGTTGGGCCTCGGAGAAGTCCTGTATAATTGCGCCTGTAGGTCGTTCTGGATAAGAGCATCTGCTAAATGACCTAAATGTCAATGTATATCCTATTTACACCAATACTACGCCGAATAGTAAATTACTCTACCGATCCAAATAGAGAGTGAGAGAAGCGAAGTGACTGCGCATAGGTGATGCTCGTGAACAAACCTTTTTTCCGCATACAGGCGGAAGTTTACGGTTGGATTCCCCGACCCTCTTCCCTGTCAAATAATTGAAGAAACCCTATCCCAGGTAATCTTTATAACGTTTTGAATATGTTTCCAACATGCTCTATCTGTGTTTAAGCTACAACCAGACGTAGAAACATAACCGTTGCCCATCCATGGTCGATCATCGGCAATGGTAGCCGCTGTAGGACTAACGTTACCAGCCAGGGAAGCGTCAAGTCGAGCTAGTTTGCGTCTATGGCTCTTTTCGTGTCATCCACCTCGCCAGTAGCCACAGCCGATGTATAGGCGACATAATGTGGGGGCTATTCCCGTCTCAGTAACTAGCTGACGTTAGCTAGATCACTGACCGTTAATGTTTTGCTCTAACGTTAGCTAGCTAGCCTAACGTGTGATACACAAACGATGTTAGATAGCTAGACATCCGTATGTTTTCTGAATAGATGAATCGATCACATATCTCCAATGTCCTCTTCATATTTAAGACCGAGGCACCATGTCTGAGCCGGAGTCTCCGGATTCTAGTGTTCCAGACCAGAGGAGCTCACAGCGGAGTCCAGAGATGGCGTCTGGGAAGCTGGTGGACTGCAGTCAAACACTGCAACTCAGTGTGGTTGTCAAAGATGATGGTGGTAATGACGTGGAGGAGGAGGAGGAGGCTGATGAAGAGGAAGAGGATAGCAATGATGTAGACTCTGGTAAGTTCAGGTGTTGAATCAGTCAGTATTGGACTACGATAAACTCGACTGTAACCTATTAGCCTGACTGCCAATTCCTTATGGAATGGGATTTGGCAAGAGAGCAGAAACAGACTGGCAGTCAGGCTAGCCTCTTCATAGTGGTGGTACTTTCATCAGCACTACTGTCTGTTTTCAGTCAGGCTAGCCTATTCATAGTGGTGGTACTTTCATCAGCACTACTGTCTGTTTTCAGTCAGGCTAGCCTATTCATAGTGGTGGTACTTTCATCAGCACTACTGTCTGTTTTCAGTCAGGCTAGCCTATTCATAGTGGTGGTACTTTCATCAGCACTACTGTCTGTTTTCAGTCAGGCTAGCCTATTCATAGTGATGGTACTTTCATCAGCACTACTGTCTGTTTTCAGTCAGGCTAGCCTCTTCATAGTGGTGGTACTTTCATCAGCACTACTGTCTGTTTTCAGTCAGGCTAGCCTATTCATAGTGGTGGTACTTTCATCAGCACTACTGTCTGTTTTCAGTCAGGCTAGCCTATTCATAGTGGTGGTACTTTCATCAGCACTACTGTCTGTTTTCAGTCAGGCTAGCCTATTCATAGTACTGATGGTGGGGGTGAGAGAGAGTCCTCTGGTAGTAGCAGGACAGTAGCTAGCTAGAATGGGTTGGGAGAGAGTCCTCTGTTAGTAGCAGGACAGTAGCTAGCTAGAATGGGGTGAGAGAGAGTCCTCTGGTAGTAGCAGGACAGTAGCTAGCTAGAATGGGTTGGGAGAGAGTCCTCTGGTAGTAGCAGGACAGTAGCTAGCTAGAATGGGGTGGGAGAGAGTCCTCTGGTAGTAGCAGGACAGTAGCTAGCTAGAATGGGGTGGGAGAGAGTCATCTGGTAGTAGCAGGACAGTAGCTAGCTAGAATGGGGTGGGAGAGAGTCATCTGGTAGTAGCAGGACAGTAGCTAGCTAGAATGGGGTGGGAGAGAGTCCTCTGGTAGTAGCAGGACAGTAGCTAGCTAGAATGGGGTGGGAGAGAGTCATCTGGTAGTAGCAGGACAGTAGCTAGCTAGAATGGGGTGGGAGAGAGTCCTCTGGTAGTAGCAGGACAGTAGCTAGCTAGAATGGGGTGGGAGAGAGTCCTCTGATAGTAGCAGGACAGTAGCTAGCTAGAATGGGTTGGGAGAGAGTCCTCTGGTAGTAGCAGGACAGTAGCTAGCTAGAATGGGGTGGGAGAGAGTCCTCTGATAGTAGCAGGACAGTAGCTAGCTAGAATGGGGTGGGAGAGAGTCCTCTGGTAGTAGCAGGACAGTAGCTAGCTATAATGGGGTGGGAGAGAGTCCTCTGGTAGTAGCAGGACAGTAGCTAGCTAGAATGGGGTGGGAGAGAGTCCTCTGGTAGTAGCAGGACAGTAGCTAGCTAGAATGGGGTGTGAGAGAGTCCTCTGGGGTTCTGTCTGTGGTAATTATTGATCACTCCTGGTTACCATGTCTATATCAAACACTGATGGAAATAAATAAACATCAACAGGCTCCTGGTTGCCTGGTTACCTTGTTGCCTGTGCTGGACTGTTGTAGAGGTTCTGATGGATATTATCTGTTCTAGTCATGTGAATCTGTACTTTAACAGGGCTTTCTATCGTTAAAAGAGATGCAGAGGATGGGGATGGGACCAACTCAGGTAATCACAGACCAGAATAACCATTAATGGGGACAATACAATCTTTGGTTTTATCCACTTTGATAGTTTATGGTGTTACATGAGAGAACATTAATCATAAGAGATACAAACTCTCTTATAGTATTTAACCTGTAGTGTTGCCATTGAAACAGGAGGGGGCGCCAACTCTGACACAGACAGCGCAGATGGGGAAAATGAACAGAGTTCGAACATCCTGAGTGCAGTGGAGAAGCCACACCCCTGCTCCCATTGTGGCAAGACCTTTGTCACCGTGGGGAGCCTGAAGAGGCACACACAGACCCACAGCGGAGAGAAACCCCATCAGTGCTCCGTCTGCGGGAAATGTTTCTCTCGGTCAGACGACATGAAAAGACACCTCACAATCCACACAGGTAAACGATTAATGATCTGTTTTTTTTTCTTCAGTATTTGGCATAGACAATTACAATATACAATATAGCTGCAAGGAGCCATGGTGGTGCTCAAGCCTTATGGCACCACAGCGCCACCATAAGGACAACTTGGACTCATTGTCCTTAGATGAGCTACTTCAGTACACCTGATCATGCCTGCCAATTATCAGAACTCAACATCCACCTGACCATGCCTGCCATAACATCAGAACTCAACATCCACCTGACCATTCCTGCCATAACATCAGAACTCAACATCCACCTGATCATGCCTGCCAATTATCAGAACTCAACATCCACCTGACCATTCCTGCCATATCAGAACTCAACATCCACCTGACCATTCCTGCCATATCAGAACTCAACATCCACCTGACCATTCCTGCCATATCAGAACTCAACATCCACCTGACCATGCCTGCCATAACATCAGAACTCAACATCCACCTGACCATGCCTGCCATAACATCAGAACTCAACATCCACCTGACCATGCCTGCCATAACATCAGAACTCAACATCCACCTGACCATGCCTGCCGTAACATCAGAACTCAACATCCACCAGATCAGAAAAATGTCTAGCAATGGCAAATATCACTTCAATTAGTTATTTTAGATTCCAAAATGTTCTAATCGATATGGATGCTCTTGATCGACTTATCAATAAATCTAACTCATCCCTAGGAGAGAGGGTGAGCCACATCTGTCACCAGTGTGGGAAGACATTCACCAGTGTGGGTGGACTCAAGAAACATCAGATGACACACACAGGTGTAGTGTTCTTTCTTCCAGATGTGTAGATGATGGTGTGATAGGATGTTGTTGTTGATAGTATGATGTAACGTATTATAACTCATATTGATATTATTATTGCCTACAAAAGTCATCAGTGTCTCAACCCTCTGAGTGGTCCTCAATGTGGTTTTTAAATCTGTTATTTGTGACATTAAAATGTTCTATCTATCTATCTATCTATCTATCTATCTATCTATCTATCTATCTATCTATCTATCTATCTATCTATCTATCAGGAGAGAAGCCATTCCGGTGTTCAGAGTGTGGGAAAGGTTTCACTGCGCAGGGTAACCTCAAGATACACCAGCGCATCCACACAGGTCAATTATAGAATGTTTAATATAATATATGCCATTTTACCTATCAGGTCTATATCTCTCAAACACACTAAAGGTTTTATACCGGCTTCACTACGGCTTTTAAATGAAAATGTATTCACGTTCATCTTGTTTATATCTTGCATATCATTTCTATGTGTTCTGTGTAGACAGGCAGCGCATCTCAGTATAAGGAGAAGCCCATATTCCATATCAGGAGAAGCCCATATTCCATATCAGGAGAAGCCCATATTCCAATGGTATCTGTTAACACCAATAAATCCTTACATAATACACCCTGTGGCTGTCCTGCTAATGAGCCTTGCTGGACCTGGTAAACTATCGAAAGCAGACACATGCATTGAAAACACAGGGCTTTTATACAAAATAAAATGCTTGATTGTATTTAAAGGCATGAATCACTTGTATGCTGTGCAATGACATGCATGAATGATAGATTATTATAGATTATATTGTAGTTACGTTAAAACAGATAAAACAGGATGTACTTGCACAGCTCCATAGTGGATAGATTATACAGCTCCATAGTGGATAGATTATACAGCTCCATAGTGGATAGATTATACAGCTCCATAGTGGATAGATTACACATCTCCATAGTGGATAGATTACACATCTCCATAGTGGATAGATTATACAGCTCCATAGTGGATAGATTATACAGCTCCATAGTGGATAGATTATACAGCTCCATAATGGATAGATTACACAGCTCCATAGTGGATAGATTACACAGCTCCATAGTGGATAGATTATACATATTAGACTACTACGTGAGTCAAATTTGATTAAATTGATTTATTTTCTCGCCCATCTACAAACAATGCCACATAATGACAAAGTGAAAACATGTTTTTAGATATTGTTGCAAATGTATTGAAAATGAAATACAGAAATATCTAATTAACATAAGTATTCACACCCCTTATTCAATGCATGTTAGAATCACATTTGGCAGCGATTACAGCTGTGTGTCTTTCTGGGTACATTTTTTTAATTTAAATTGTTTAAATTAAACTTTTATTTAACTAGGAAAGTCAATTAAGAACAAATTCTTATTTACAATAATGGCCTACACCGGCCAAACTTGGACGACGCTGGGCAAAAAAAAAAAAAGAAGCAGACTGAACCAGGTTGTCCTCTAGAATGAAAAGCAGACTGAACCAGGTTGTCCTCTAGAATGGAAAGCAGACTGAACCAAGTTGTCCTCTAGAATGGAAAGCAGACTGAACCAAGTTGTCCTCTAGAATGGAAAGCAGACTGAACCAAGTTGTCCTCTAGAATGGAAAGCAGACTGAACCAGGTTGTCCTCTAGAATGGAAAGCAGACTGAACTAGGTTGTCCTCTAGAATGGAAAGCAGACTGAACTAGGTTGTCCTCTAGAATGGAAAGCAGACTGAACTAGGTTGTCCTCTAGAATGGAAAGCAGACTGAACTAGGTTGTCCTCTAGAATGGAAAGCAGACTGAACTAAGTTGTCCTCTAGAATGGAAAGCAGACTGAACTAGGTTGTCCTCTAGAATGGAAAGCAAACTGAACTAGGTTATCCTCTAGAATGGAAAGCAGACTGAACCAGGTTGTCCTCTAGAATGGAAAGCAGACTGAACCAGGTTGTCCTCTAGAATGGAAAGCAGACTGAACCAGGTTGTCCTCTAGGATTCTGCCTGTGCTGAGCTCTATTCTATTTATTTTTATCCTAAATAAAACTCTCCAGTCCCGTGTAGCTCAGCTTGTAGAGCATGGTGCTTGCAACGCCAGGGTTGTGTGTTCGATTCCCACAGGGGACCAGTATGAAAATGTACCCACTCACTACTGTAAGTCGCTCTGGATAAGAGCGTCTGCTAAAGGACGTAAATGCGGATGACAAGCATACCCATAACATGATGCAGCCACCATCATGCTTGAACATAGGAAGAGTGGTACTCAGTGATGTGTTGTTAGATTTGCCGCAAATATAACGCTTTGTATTCAGGACATAAAGTTAATTTCTTTGCCACAGTTTTACTTTAGTGCCTTATTGCAAACAGGATGCATGCTTCCTTCTTTTCACTCTGTCATTTCTCAGTTTTATCCTATCACATCCATTAAACTCTGGAACTGTTTAAAAGTCACCATTGGCCTCATGGTGAAATCCCTGAGTGGTTTCCTTCCACTCTGGCAACTGATTTAGGAAGGGTGCCTGTATCTTTGTAGTGACTGGGTGTATTGATATGCCATCCAAAGTGTAATTAATAACTTCACAATGCTTAAAGGGATATTCCATGTCTGCTTTTTTATTTTGACCCATCTACCAATAGGTGCCCTTCTTTGCAAGGCATTGGAAAACCTCCCTGGTCTTTGTGGTTGAATCTGTGTTTGAAATTCACTGCTCGACTGAAGGACCTTACAGATAATTGTATGTGTGGTGTACAGAGATGAGGTAGTCATTCAAAATTATTTTAAACACTATCCATGCAACTTATTATGTGACTGAACTTATTTAGACTTGCCATAACAAAGGGGTTAAATACTTATTGACTCAAGACATTTCAGCTTGTCATTTTGTATTAATTTGTAATAATGTCTAAAAACATAATTCTACTTTGACATTATGGGATATTGTGTGTAGACCAGTGTGACAAAATCTCAATTTAATCCATTTTAAATACAGGCTGTAAAATGTAGAAAAAGTCAAGGGGTGTGAATACTTTCTGAAGGCACTGTATAGACAGATATTCAGTGAAACAAAATCGTATTGACTGATTATCAGACAAGACAAGCTACTACGCCAGTAAAGAGCAAAATTCACTTGTTTAGTTACATAACATGCTAGCTAAATGTTCTGATCAGTTAATATATGAGCAAACTAGAATAAAGATGATCATTAGCACTCCTCTCAACTTAGCTAACATTATAAAGATGATCATTAGCACTCCTCTCAATTTAGCTAACATTATAAAGATGATCATTAGCACTCCTCAACTTAGCTAACATTATAAAGATGATCATTAGCACTCCTCTCAACTTAGCTAACATTATAAAGATGATCATTAGCACTCCTCTCAACTTAGCTAACATTATAAAGATGATCATTAGCACTCCTCTCAACTTAGCTAACATTATAAAGATGATCATTAGCACTCCTCTCAACTTAGCTAACATTATAAAGATGATCATTAGCACTCAACTTAGCTAACATTATAAAGATGATCATTAGCACTCCCCTCAACTTAGCTAACATTATAAAGATGATCATTAGCACTCCCCTCAATTTAGCTAACATTATAAAGATGATCATTAGCACTCCTCTCAACTTAGCTAACATTATAAAGATGATCATTAGCACTCAACTTAGCTAACATTATAAAGATGATCATTAGCACTCCCCTCAACTTAGCTAACATTATAAAGATGATCATTAGCACTCCCCTCAATTTAGCTAACATTATAAAGATGATCATTAGCACTCCTCTCAACTTAGCTAACATTATAAAGATGATCATTAGCACTCCCCTCAACTTAGCTAACATTATAAAGATGATCATTAGCACTCCTCTCAACTTAGCTAACATTATAAAGATGATCATTAGCACTCCTCTCAACTTAGCTAACATTATAAAGATGATCATTAGCACTCCCCTCAACTTAGCTAACATTATAAAGATGATCATTAGCACTCCCCTCAACTTAGCTAACATTATAAAGATGATCATTAGCACTCCTCTCAACTTAGCTAACATTATAAAGATGATCATTAGCACTCCCCTCAATTTAGCTAACATTATAAAGATGATCATTAGCACTCCCCTCAACTTAGCTAACATTATAAAGATGATCATTAGCACTCCTCTCAACTTAGCTAACATTATAAAGATGATCATTAGCACTCCTCTCAACTTAGCTAACATTATAAAGATGATCATTAGCACTCCTCTCAACTTAGCTAACATTATAAATATGATCATTAGCACTCCTCTCAACTTAGCTAACATTATAAAGATGATCATTAGCACTCCTCTCAACTTAGCTAACATTATAAAGATGATCATTAGCACTCCTTTCAACTTAGCTAACATTATAAAGATGATCATTAGCACTCCCCTCAACTTAGCTAACATTATAAAGATGATCATTAGCACTCCCTTAGCCAACATTTCCCCAGCCTAATTGTTAACAAATACCCAAATGGAGATTCAGTGAATACAAAAAACTGAAATTAGCTTAAAGCAGTGCGATGGCTCTGTCCCAATCAAAACGGTGCTGAAATTATAATCTAGGTGATCACATGCGACTATTAATTTAAATTAGTACAACAGTTGGATATGACATTGGGAGTTTCACTATAAGCAAGTATTTGATATGCCTTAAATTGCATTAGCTTACTTTATTGTAATATTTTTTAAATTAAGTTAGTTATAATTAAGGTGAGTTTTTCTCTCTCTGTGCCGCCTTCTCAACACCAGTTTAACCTTTATAAAAAATTAAGTTATTCTATTCACAGGGGAGAAACCGTACCAGTGTTCCCAGTGTCAGAAGAGCTTCTCCCGTCTGGCCCACTATAAAGACCACCAGCAGACTCACCGGGAGGAGAAACCGTACCACTGCAATGACTGTGGGAAAAGCTTCTCCTACTTCAAGGTCCATTATTGTTTTACTGTCTTAATTTATCTATTTACTCCACGTCTGGAAATGTTTTGTTTTATGTTTCTTAATTTTTTTTAAAATAAATGTATGTATGGGAAACACTTTGCACTGCATTTTGTTGTAGGCAATGTTCTATCTAAATAAAGTTTGATTTGATACAAGTCTCTCAAGTGCCACCAGATGATCCACAAAGGGGAGAACCTCCACCACTGCTCCGTATGCGGTAAAGGGTTCGCCATCCGTGGCAACCTGAAGACCCACCTGCAGACGCACACCAAGGAGAAACCACACCAGTGCTCTGAGTGCGGGAAACGGTTCTCCCGAGCCCACGACCTGAAGAAACACAAGCTGCTCCACACTGGGCAGAAGACCTACCACATTTGCCAGTGTGGTAAGGTGCGTGTCAATTAAAGTTCCATTATGTAACTTTGTGTACGAACCAACATATTTCAGATAGAAATGCGAGTTATAGATCTGCCATTCGCTTTGAAAGCAAGTCTGATTAGCGGTAGATCTGTTCTATGTGTGATATTTCTATGCTTCCCCTCCATTGTTTTTGTGTCTTTTTGTTTATCTGTCTCCAATATAAGAGCTTCACGGAGTTGGGGAACCTGCGGACCCACCAGAGAACCCACACAGGGGATAAACCATTCTGCTGCTCCTTCTGCGGCCGAACCTTCTTGCGGGCCGGAGACCTGAAGAGCCACCAGCGGACACACACCGGCGAGAAACCATTCATATGCGCCATATGTGGGACCAGTTTCGCACAATCTGGCAACCTGAAAGTGCATCAGATCACGCACACTAAAGAGAGGCCGTACCCTTGTACTGTCTGTGACAAGGGGTTCACCACACCGGGGAGTCTGAAGCTGCACATGAGGACACACACTGGGGAGCGGCCGTTCCTGTGTAGCGTGTGTGGGAAAGGGTTCACGGCGTCAGGGCAGCTGAAGAGGCACCAAGATTGTCACCTGAGAGAGACTGGCCAATCAGCTCCTAGTGAAGACACGGGGGTGGCGGAGGCTTCAAAATAAAAGTCCTCTATAAGAGGACTACAAAATAAGAGCGTTCGAAACGTGCCATTGTATGTCTGAACCGTGATCATGATGGAAGGTTTTACTGCTTCATGATGTCACCCCATTCTCTGTCTCTGGTCAAAAGTAGTGCACTATGCAGGGGATAGGGTGCCGTTTTGGGACAGAAGCCTACGTGAATATGAAGATACTGCTGTTAAAAGATATGTAATCTACCCATTAGAATGTACACTATCTGATATTGATCATATAACATGCGTTCCAAATGAAATGGTACCCCTATTACCTATATAGTGCCCTAATGTTGATCAGAGCCTATAGGGGCCTAAAGTAGTGCACTACATATGGAATAGGGTGCCATTTGGGACCCTACTGTATACTATACTACAGTACTTATGAACACATTCTCTGGTAAACACAGGTTACATCTCTGTCTCTTTATTATCTGAGTATTTGGTCTGATTTTAATAAATAGCTCATATATTCTACTAATGCATTTCATCCTGTGAAACTTAGTTAGAAAGAATGTGGTTCCCCTGTTGTCCTGTAGGTGGTGCCAGTGTGTCACATTCACAATGCAGCCAGTGAAGTTGGGTGTGTTTTTAGCCCATAGTGCTATCTATCTATGATCAACAATAGCACACTGTATAGTGTGCCATTTGGAATGCATTATTAATGTGAAACTAAGGGCAGGATCTGTGAAACCCTCAGTGACTGGGTGTGGCTGGGTGTGAGTGTGTGGGTGGGGCTGGGTGTGAGTGTGTGAGTGGGGCTGGGTGTGAGTGTGTGGCTGGGTGTGGGTGAGTGTGTGGGTGTGGCTGGGTGTGAGTGGCTGGGTGTGAGTGGCTGGGTGTGAGTATGTGGGTGGGTGTGTGTGTGGGTGAGTGTGTGGGTGGGTGTGAGTGTGTAGTTGGATGTGAATGTGTGGCTGGGTGTGAGTGTGTGGGTGGGTGTGGCTGGGTGTGGGTGTGAGTGTGAGTGTGTGTGTGGGGCTGGGTGTGAGTGTGTGTAGGTGTGAGTGTGTGTGTGGGGCTGGGTGTGAGTGTGTGGGTGTGAGTGTGAGTGTGAGTGTGTGTGTGGGGCTGGGTGTGAGTGTGTGTAGGTGTGGCTGGGTGTGAGTGTGTGTAGGTGTGGCTGGGTGTGAGTGTGTGGCTGGGTGTGAATGTGTGTGGGTGTGAGTGTGAGTGTGTGTGGGTGGGTGTGAGTGTGTGGGTGTGGCTGGTTGTGAGTGTTTGGGTGTGGCTGGGTGTGAGTGTGGCTGGGTGTGAGTGTGTGGGTGTGGCTGGGTGTGTGTGTGGTGTGGCTGGGTGTGAGTAGGTGTGAATGTGTGAGTGGGTGTGAGTGTGTGGTGTGGCTGGGTGTGAGTGTGTGGTGTGGCTGGGTGTGAGTGTGTGGGTGGGGCTGGTGTGAGTGTGTGGCTGGGTGTGGGTGAGTGTGTGAGTGGCTGGGTTTACCCTTTGACTCATCTGTCCAGAGCCCATTGTTCTAGTAGGTTTGGTCTTTACCCAGGTTTACCCTTTGACTCATCTGTCCAGAGCCCATTGTTCTAGTAGGTTTGGTCTTTACCCAGGTTTACCCTTTGACTCATCTGTCCAGAGCCCATTGTTCTAGTAGGTTTGGTCTTTACCCAGGTTTACCCTTTGACTCATCTGTCCAGAGCCCATTGTTCTAGTAGGTTTGGTCTTTACCCAGGTTTACTCTTTGACTCATCTGTCCAGAGCCCATTGTTCCAGTAGATTTCGTCTTTACCCAGGTTTACCCTTTGACTCATCTGTCCAGAGCCCATTGTTCTAGTAGGTTTGGTCTTTACCCAGGTGTTGTCTGGCAAACGTCAGTTGTGTCTTGATATAATTTTTTGAGAGCAGAGGCTTCTTCCTTCCTGACTTCCCATGTAGGCCAAGTTTGTGCAGTCTCTGTCTGACAGTGTACCCATGCACTTCTACATTTATTTTGGCAAGAGAGGCCTGTAGATCCCTTGATGTAACCCTGAGGTTCTTAGAGACTATGAGCATCTTTCAGTCAGTTCTTGAGCTGACTTTGGTGGGACGACCTGTCCTAGGTAGTTTGCCAGTGGTCTGGAATTTTCGTCGGACAGTGGAATGACGTACTTCGAATTGCTTGGAAATGGATTTGTAACCCCTCCCAGACTCATGGGCATCAATAATCTTTCTTCTGAGGGCCTTGGTAGGTCTTTTGATCTTTGAATGATGTGTTAACACACACCCATATGGTTAAGACCAAACCAGACCAATTTTCTTATCTTTATGGAAGGCTGGACCCTCCTAAGTTTCTCTCTAAGTGTAAATGTTTTCTAATCATTTACACTTGTTTTGGTAAACCTAATTCTAAGTGATGGCAAAGGTAGGGGTGTACTAACTTTTTCCCCATGAGGAAAATGTATTTTTGTTTATTTTAATTGCATAACATTTTCTATATATATATATATATATATATATATATATATATATATATATATAAAATGTTATGCAATTAAAATAAACAAATTGTATATATATATATATATATTTTTTTGTGATTTGTTAAATTGGGTAACCTTTATCTGTCAATAGTGTTGAAGTGAAGATTACATAACCATCTGTCCAAATATGTAAAAAAAAAAAAACCTTTCCAGGGCGTGTACTTACTTTTTCACTTGACTGTATCTGCCCTCCTGCCTCTACCCTCCTGCCTTTACCCTCCTGCCTCTACCCTCTTCCTCTCCACCCCCGCCCTCCATCCACTCATATTGTCACATACAATAATCTATACTCTTATTTATTTTTTGGGGCGACTCCAGTGCAGTTACCCCACGAGGTTGCGACCCGACTTTAAACACCACTGCTCTAGAGAATAAAATACTGTGTGAGAGAGAGGAGGGGTCGTTGGGGTGTTTCCAGGAAAAGAATACTTTCACTTTCAACGGTCTTCTGAAAAGCAGAAGTGCGAGCGCATTTATTTTTCAGCTCTTTTAACAGATTAACGGAATACTTCACCGAGGGATGTTCATTGATTGTTAGGGGAAATGGAGATTGTAATTGGTCTATTTCTTTCATCATTGTCTCTGTATGGTGACTTCACCGGTAAGTAAGACAGGTGCTTGCCACAGGCAGCAGCTTGAATTAAGTTGAGTTTAATAGTATATTTTAGTACTGTGCATTTGATATTAAGCATAAGTATTTTCGAAAACTAATGCCTGACAGTGAATGTTTGAATTCTTTAGGAATGTATCCTCCCTCCCATGTCTTAATGATTCCGTGTGTGTGTACTAGTGGTCCGTGGGTCCGCTGTTTGTTCACTGGCACCCGCTCGCCATTGATAATAACCCATCCGCAACCTCCTATTAAAAGTGAAAACATGAGGCCGCACCAAAATCTAACCCGCAAATATAGAACATAGGCTACAGTCAGACTGCACAACGATTTTTTTTTACAGGGGGAGCGGGATTTTTTTCGCCTGATTTATATATTGTAGCGATCTGGCCGGCATATGCTAGCCACACGTTGCGTGGTAACTGAAGGGAACAAGGGGATTGTGGGTAGCTCATGTTTTGGTTTTAAAATGGTTGTGTTATGTCTTTATGTTTTAGTAGTTAAGCTAATCTTATGTGTTTATGTTTCTTTAAGTTGTCTTGGTTCAGGTTATGGGGGTAGGGGGGAATGTTAAAATGCCTACCGTGACCGAGCCTTGCGTGGCCGGAGGATGTGTTCATTGTTGATAGTTGAAGGAGGAAGAGAAATAAAGGGTGACGTTCCTGGAGTCGTGCGGTGTATGGGGCACGGGAACTCTCCGGTAAAATCAATCTCTGTCTCTTGCCATCTTCTTCTGGCTGAGCTCGCCACAATATGTTTCTGCTTATAATTTCCGATATTTTGGTAGACTCTTTTTTAGTCAACTTGTCTATAATTAGATACATGCAGCTTCTCTTCTGTCATTACTTGTTGCCCTAGAATACTAAATAAACCCTTGCTCACCAGAATAATGTAATAGATAAATAGAATGAATGTTTCAATCTAGTTGACAACGGTAAAGTTCTCTCTCTATTTCGCAGAGCGAAGACGTTTAGGGACTGGGGAGAAAGTACAATAACACACAGAAAAACGGGAAAGATTTTCTTTGCAAAATGTCCAGAAGAAAATGACCCGATGTGTTTCTGATAAGATTGCAGTTCGGCTTCGATGCATATTTTATGTGGTTTAAATACTATCAGCTTTTATGATGCTTTATGATAAAGACAGCACCTCTACAGATGGTATCTGAGCATTGCATTCTCTCAAGATGTTGAAATAAATCAATCATATTTCTCCACTCCTGTTCCTGAGTAAGAATTTAGCCTACATTTGGTGTATAATTTTACTCCAAGAAATGCTTAATTCTGCCGGAGTTAATATTAAGGCTATGTGAGAGGTTCTAGACCTATAGTCAGTGTCCAGATTTAACCCATCTGAACAGAAGGCTACAGTTCCCTTGATGTTGCCATGACACTATTTGAAGTCCTGTGTTGTGACTGGTGAATTTGTTTAGCATCTCACAATCATCACAACCTTTTCCACTTTACCAAAGCTTTTACAAACATTACTTTTCTGGTCCTCCCTTCTCTTTATTTTCAACTTGCCTTTCGCAGCTTTTGTCTTATTGATGTAAACTTCAACATTGTCCTTTTTGCTTCTTTTTTGGCCAGTTCTGTCACAGTTTGAAGTTAAGGGACGGTGCACTGAGCGCTGGTGAAGTGTCATCCTTTTTATTTTGGAGATGGTCTCACAAGGCACAAAATAATAAAGGAGAGTTTAAACAAAACACAGTGACTTACTTGCTATTGACTCACAAGGCAGAATAGCAGGAACAATGATCCACACACAGGTGGATGTGTGGAGTCTAAATACCATCCCTAATCAGAGGCAACCCTGTACAGCTGTCTCTGATTGAGGATGTTCAACTCCCCTAGTTAGGGTGTGAGGACTGGATTGTGGCTCCTCCACTCCCGCTGGTGGGAGTCAGCGGCCTAACCACAATCCAGCCCTTACAAGTTCCCAATAGTATTATTTGGCGATTGTCTGTGCAGGCTATCTGGTGCGTGTACAGTTAAACCCTGAAGTTTAGGCTTATGCACGAATACCAGATAGCTTAAAATAATGACAAAAACTAAATGTAGCACAATAATTATTTCATTTATTGATTTGTTAAGCTATTGTTTCTCTTTATTCAACCCACACGCCACCCACCCCCTTTAGAAACACAATATTTAATGACCCACACGCCACCCACCCCCTTTAGAAACACAATATTTAATGACCCACACGCTACCCACCCCCTTTAGAAACACAATATTTAATGACCCACCCCCTTTAGAAACACAATATTTAATGACCCAAACGCCACCCACCCCCTTTAGAAACACAATATTTAATGACCCACACGCCACCCACCCCCTTTAGAAACACAATATTTAATGACCCACCCCCTTTAGAAACACAATATTTAAAGACCCACCCCCTTTAGAAACACAATATTTAATGACCCACACGCCACCCACCCCCCTTTAGAAACACAATATTTAAAGACCCACCCCCTTTAGAAACACAATATTTAAAGACCCACCCCCTTTAGAAACACAATATTTAAAGACCCACACGCCACCCACCCCCTTTAGAAACACAATATTTAAAGACCCACACGCCACCCACCCCCTTTAGAAACACAATATTTAATGACCCACCCCCTTTAGAAACACAATATTTAATGACCCACCCCCTTTAGAAACACAATATTTAATGACCCACCCCCTTTAGAAACACAATATTTAATGACCCACCCCCTTTAGAAACACAATATTTAATGACCCACCCCCTTTAGAAACACAATATTTAATGACCCACACGCCACCCACCCCCTTTAGAAACAAAATATTTAATGACCCACATGCCACCCACCCCCTTTAGAAACACAATATTTAATGACCCACACGCCACCCATCCCCTTTAGAAACACAATATTTAATGACCCACCCCCTTTAGAAACACAATATTTAATGACCCACCCCCTTTAGAAACACAATATTTAATGACCCACACGCCACCCACCCCCTTTAGAAACACAATATTTAATGACCCACACGCCACCCACCCCCCTTTAGAAACACAATATTTAAAGACCCACACGCCACCCACCCCCTTTAGAAACACAATATTTAATGACCCACACGCCACCCACCCCCTTTAGAAACACAATATTTAATGACCCACCCCCTTTAGAAACACAATATTTAATGACCCACCCCCTTTAGAAACACAATATTTAATGACCCACACGCCACCCACCCCCTTTAGAAACACAATATTTAATGACCCACACGCCACCCACCCCCTTTAGAAACACAATATTTAATGACCCACACGCCACCCACCCCCTTTAGAAACACAATATTTAATGACCCACACGCCACCCACCCACCTTTAGAAACACAATATTTAATGACCCACACGCCACCCACCCCCTTTAGAAACCCAATATTTAATGACCCACACGCCACCCACCCACCTTTAGAAACACAATATTTAATGACCCACACGCCATCCACCCCCTTTAGAAACACAATATTTAATGACCCACACGCCACCCACCCCCTTTAGAAACACAATATTTAATGACCCACACGCCACCCACCCCCTTTAGAAACACAATATCTAATCACCCACACGCCACCCACCCCCTTTAGAAACACAATATTTAATGACCCACCCACCTTTAGAAACACAATATTTAATGACCCACCCACCTTTAGAAACACAATATCTAATCACCCACACGCCACCCACCCCCTTTAGAAACACAATATTTAATGACCCACCCACCTTTAGAAACACAATATTTAATGACCCACACGCCACCCACCCCCTTTAGAAACCCAATATTTAATGACCCACACGCCACCCACCCACCTTTAGAAACACAATATTTAATGACCCACACGCCATCCACCCCCTTTAGAAACACAATATTTAATGACCCACACGCCACCCACCCCCTTTAGAAACACAATATTTAATGACCCACACGCCACCCACCCCCTTTAGAAACACAATATCTAATCACCCACACGCCACCCACCCCCTTTAGAAACACAATATTTAATGACCCACCCACCTTTAGAAACACAATATTTAATGACCCACCCACCTTTAGAAACACAATATCTAATCACCCACACGCCACCCACCCCCTTTAGAAACACAATATTTAATGACCCACCCACCTTTAGAAACACAATATTTAATGACCCACACGCCACCCACCCCCTTTAGAAACACAATATTTAATGACCCACACGCCACCCACCCCCTTTAGAAACACAATATTTAATGACCCACACGCCACCCACCCCCTTTAGAAACACAATATTTAATGACCCACATGCCACCCATCCCCTTTAGAAACACAATATTTAATGACCCACATGCCACCCACCCCCTTTAGAAACACAATATTTAATGACCCACACGCCACCCACCCCCTTTAGAAACACAATATTTAATGACCCACATGCCACCCACCCCCTTTAGAAACACAATATTTAATGACCCACACGCCACCCACCCCCTTTAGAAACACAATATTTAATGACCCACACGCCACCCACCCCCTTTAGAAACACAATATTTAATGACCCACACGCCACCCACCCCCCTTTAGAAACACAATATTTAATGACCCACACGCCACCCACCCCCTTTAGAAACACAATATTTAATGACCCACACGCCACCCATCCCCTTTAGAAACACAATATTTAATGACCCACACGCCACCCACCCCCTTTAGAAACACAATATTTAATGACCCACACGCCACCCACCCCCTTTAGAAACACAATATTTAATGACCCACACGCCACCCACCCCCTTTAGAAACACAATATTTAATGACCCACACGCCACCCATCCCCTTTAGAAACACAATATTTAATTACCCACACGCCACCCACCCCCTTTAGAAACACAATATTTAATGACCCACACCCCACCCACCCCCCTTTAGAAACACAATATTTAATGACCCACACGCCACCCACCCCCTTTAGAAACACAATATTTAATGACCCACACGCCACCCACCCCCTTTAGAAACACAATATTTAATGACCCACACGCCACCCATCCCCTTTAGAAACACAATATTTAATTACCCACACGCCACCCACCCCCTTTAGAAACACAATATTTAATGACCCACACGCCACCCACCCCCTTTAGAAACACAATATCTAATCACTCACCCCCTTTAGAAACACAATAGTTAATGACCCACACGCCACCCATCCCCTTTAGAAACACAATATTTAATGACCCACACGCCACCCACCCCCTTTAGAAACACAATATTTAATGACCCACACGCCACCCACCCCCTTTAGAAACACAATATTTAATGACCCACACGCCACCCATCCCCTTTAGAAACACAATATTTAATGACCCACACCCCACCCACCCCCCTTTAGAAACACAATATTTAATGACCCACACGCCACCCACCCCCCTATAGAAACACAATATTTAATGACCCACACGCCACCCACCCCCTTTAGAAACACAATATTTAATGACCCACACGCCACCCATCCCCTTTAGAAACACAATATTTAATGACCCACACGCCACCCATCCCCTTTAGAAACACAATATTTAATGACCCACACGCCACCCATCCCCTTTAGAAACACAATATTTAATGACCCACACGCCACCCATCCCCTTTAGAAACACAATATTTAATGACCCACACGCCACCCACCCCCTTTAGAAACACAATATTTAATGACCCACACGCCACCCACCCCCTTTAGAAACACAACATTTAATGACCCACACGCCACCCACCCCCTTTAGAAACACAATATTTAATGACCCTAAAGCCGTCCGCCCCACGGTGCGGGTTATGAGTCAACCCACGCATCGCTAGTGTGTGCATATGCATTTGTGTGTGTGTTGTATGTGCGTGTGGTACGTGTGTATGCGTGTGCATGTTCTTCATCCTGTGTGTGTGGCATCACAGAGCACAATGGCAGGAAGAGGAGGGTCCAGATGTTGTCTGTGTTGCCATAATGATAACTAGGGGTCTGTTAGATGAGGAGGGTCCAGATGTTGTCTGTGTTGCCATAATGATAACTAGGGGTCTGTTAGATGAGGAGGGTCCAGATGTTGTCTGTGTGGCCATAATGATAACTAGGGGTCTGTTAGATGAGGAGGGTCCAGATGTTGTCTGTGTGGCCATAATGATAACTAGGGGTCTGTTAGATGAGGAGGGTCCAGATGTTGTCTGTGTTGCCATAATGATAACTAGGGGTCTGTTAGATGAGGAGGGTCCAGATGTTGTCTGTGTTGCCATAATGATAACTAGGGGTCTGTTAGATAAGGAGGGTCCAGATGTTGTCTGTGTGGCCATAATGATAACTAGGGGTCAGTTAGAAGAGGAGGGTCCAGATGTTGTCTGTGTTGCCATAATGATAACTAGGGGTCTGTTAGATGAGGAGGGTCCAGATGTTGTCTGTGTTGCCATAATGATAACTAGGGGTCTGTTAGATGAGGAGGGTCTAGATGTTGTCTGTGTTGCCATAATGATAACTAGGGGTCTGTTAGATAAGGAGGGTCCAGATGTTGTCTGTGTTGCCATAATGATAACTAGGGGTCTGTTAGATGAGGAGGGTCCAGATGTTGTCTGTGTTGCCATAATGATAACTAGGGGTCTGTTAGATGAGGAGGGTCCAGATGTTGTCTGTGTTGCCATAATGATAACTAGGGGTCTGTTAGAAGAGGAGGGTCCAGATGTTGTCTGTGTTGCCATAATGATAACTAGGGGTCTGTTAGAAGAGGAGGGTCCAGGTGTTGTCTGTGTTGCCATAATGATAACTAGGGGTCTGTTAGTATGGGAGATCTTGTGTGTGTGGCTATTTCTGGGTTATGGAGTGGAACACGTGGTTGATTAACATGCAGATACATAAACATTAGACAATAATATTGTCCTGTTTGGTTTGAACAATAAAATCAACAATAACAGAACAATAATAAAGTTTGAACTTAACCTTGGTCTTCCAGATGCTGAGTGCCTGGTGGTCAGTCCTGCCAGGGTGGTGGTGAAGTATGGAGACCCAGCCTCCTCTAACTGCACCTCAGATACCCCTGTACAGATGGGCTGGGAGGTGACCCAGGGAGGGGTGGCTCTAACAGAGGAGAAGGTGACGTTCCTACTCTGGATGGAGGACAGGTAAGAGGGGCAGACACAGCTGAGATGTTTAAAACTTGTTAAAAAATACCACCTTTTAACTTGGCTTGGTTCTACTGTTATTTAGCTTCAATGGTCTTTAATTAATGGTTCTACTGTTATTTATCTTCAATGATCTTTAATTAATGGTTCTACTGTTATTTAGCTTCAATGGTCTTTAATTAATGGTTCTACTGTTATTTAGCTTCAATGGTCTTTAATTAATGGTTCTACTGTTATTTAGCTTCAATGGTCTTTAATTAATGGTTCTACTGTTATTTAGCTTCAATGGTCTTTAATTAATGGTTCTACTGTTCTTTAGCTTCAATGGTCTTTAATGAATGGTTCTACTGTTATTTAGCTTCAATGGTCTTTAATTAATGGTTCTACTGTTATTTAGCTTCAATGGTCTTCAAGTAATGGTTCTACTGTTGTTTAGCTTCAATGGTCTTTAATTAATGGTTCTACTGTTATTTATCTTCAATGGTCTTTAATTAATGGTTCTACTGTTGTTTAGCTTCAATGGTCCTTAAGTAATGGTTCTACTGTTATTTATCTTCAATGGTCTTTAATTAATGGTTCTACTGTTATTTAGCTTCAATGGTCTTTAATTAACGGTTCTACTGTTATTTAGCTTCAATGGTCTTTAATGAATGGTTCTACTGTTATTTATCTTCAATGGTCTTTAATTAATGGTTCTACTGTTGTTTAGCTTCAATGATCTTTAAATAATGGTTCTACTGTTATTTATCTTCAATGGTCTTTAATTATTGGTTCTACTGTTATTTATCTTCAATGGTCTTTAATTAATGTTTTACTGTTCTTTAACTTCAATGGTTTTAATTTGTATTTATTAATTCTAAATGCACTTTAAATCAAGTTTGTTATTGTTTCAACTAAGGACTGTCACTTTAAATAAAATGTGATTTGATTTGACAGTGTGACTGACTGGGGGATCAAACCTATGTGCTTCACAGAGGGAGGCCAGTGTGATAAACGTCTGGACATCACAGTTTATAGTGAGTGACATCTCTCTCTTATCTTCTCTGGTGTTTCTGAATGTTTCCTGCAGTACGACACTGTTAGAACACTGTGTGTTTCCATTCCTCCACAGAGCTTCCAGACGTTGTGTCCATCAGCTATAGTAGTCATCCTGATCCGATGTGTGAGCAGCATCAGTACCTGCTACAGTGTCTCGTCCAGAACATCGCTCCTACTGACAGACTCAGGGTGACCTTCTACAAAGTCAATACCAATGGTGAACAGACAGAATTAGACACAAAAAATAAATCCAATGACAACATCAAGACACCAGTGAATAGGACCTTTACCCTGGACTTCACCCCTAGTAGAGATGATGATGGGGCCCAGTTGTGGTGTTCAGCCATGTTGGATCTGGGACCAGAGGGACCCCAACCTCCTCCTGTAATGAAATCAGACCTCCTCAACATCTCTGTGCACTGTGAGTCCATCTGGTTCTCTGTCTCCACACATTTTGTACAACCATTAGTTGGATACCAGACGAGTCATGACGTTGACTGATGTTTTCACTTCATATTCCCTCATTAATCAACTTGTTTCTAATCTCTTTCTCTACGTCTCTCTCTCTCTCTTTCTCTACGTCTCTCTCTCTCTACGCCTCTCTCTCTTTCTATACATCTCTCTCTCTCTGTTTCTCTTCCTCTCTCTCTCTACGTCTCTCTCTCTCCCTCTATGTCTCCTATTTCTCTCTCTCTCCGTCTCTCGCTCCCTATCTCTCACCTCTCTCTCTCCCTCCTCTTTCTCTCTCTCTCTGTCTCTCTCTTCGTCTCTCTCTTCGTCTCTCTCTCTCCCTATCTCTCTCCTTTTTGTCTCTCTCTACGTCTCTCTCTCTATGTCTCCTATTTCTCTCTCTCTCTCTGTCTCTCTATGTCTCTCTCTTCGTCTCTCTCTCTCTCTCGCTCCGTATCTCTCCCCTCTCTCTCTCTCCTTTTTCTCTCCCTCCCTCCTCTCTCTCTTCTAGACAAACCTCAGATCACTATGAATCCTTTCTCTGTGAGCATCACAGAGGGCTACACCCTATCACTTAACTGTAGTGCAAAGGGTAACCCCGCCCCCTCGTATGATTGGTTGCTCCCTCAAGCTGACCCCGTTCCCAACACCACAGAAGAGAGATTCGTATTGACCATCACCAACATGGCCATGTCTCACTCTGGAGAGTACACCTGCATCGCTATCAATCCCCTGGGAAAGAGCACCTGGACTGTTAACGTGGAGGTCACAGGTGAGATGGATGGATAGATGGATGGATGGTTGATTGGTAGGTAGGTTGATAGATTCGTCGGTTGGTCGGTCAGTTGGTCAAGAAATCGAAATAATGAAAAGCTCTCCCGTGTGACCATGCTCTCCAGTAGGCTTTCAATCCAACCCTGCTCCTGGAGCACCACCCTCCAGTAGGCTTTCACTCCAACCCTGCTCCTGGAGCACCACCCTCCAGTAGGCGTTCACTCCAACCCTGCTCCTGGAGCACCTCCCTCCAGTAGGCTTTCACTCCAACCCTGCTCCTGGAGCACCACCCTCCAGTAGGCTTTCACTCCAACCCTGCTCCTGGAGCACCACCCTCCAGTAGGCTTTCACTCCAACCCTGCTCCTGGAGCACCACCCTCCAGTAGGCTTTCACTCCAACCCTGCTCCTGGAGCACCACCCTCCAGTAGGCTTTCACTCCAACCCTGCTCCTGGAGAGCTCCAAACCCAGTTGTAACTAACCTGATTCATCTTATCAACTAGCTAATTATTAGAATCAGGTGCTAGATTAGAGTTAGAGTGAAAACCTACAGGAGGGTAGCTCTCCAGGAACAGGGTTGGAGTGAAAACCTACAGGAGGGTAGCTCTCCAGGAACAGGGTTGGAGTGAAAACCTACAGGAGGGTAGCTCTCCAGGAACAGGGTTGGAGTGAAAACCTACAGGAGGGTAGCTCTCCAGGAACAGGGTTGGAGTGAAAACCTACAGGAGGGTAGCTCTCCAGGAACAGGGTTGGAGTGAAAACCTACAGGACGGTAGCTCTCCAGGAACAGGGTTGGAGTGAAAACCTACAGGACGGTAGCTCTCCAGGAACAGGGTTGGAGTGAAAACCTACAGGATGGTAGTTCTCCAGGAACAGAGGGAAAATAGAGAATGTCCTGTTAACCTAGAGTTCTGTTCAGTAGACATGAAAAAAGTTAGGTAGGTAGGTTGATATATAGTTAGGTAGGTAGGTTGATTGGTTGATATATAGTTATGTTGATTGGTTGATATATAGTTATGTAGGTAGGTTGATATATAGTTAGGTAGGTAGGTTGATATATAGGTAGCTAGGTTGATTGGTTGGTTGATACAGTGGGGAGAACAAGTATTTGATACACTGCCGATTTTGCAGGTTTTCCTACTTACAAAGCATGTAGAGGTCTGTAATTTTTATCATAGGTACTCTTCAACTGTGAGAGACGGAATCTAAAACAAAAATCCATAAAATCACATTGTATGATTTTTTAATAATTTATTTGCAAAAAATTGGATTTGAGTGTACTTGCATATGGAGGATGGGACTTGTATCAGGATTGAGATCCACATATGAATGTGGTTTAAATCAAAACTAAAAAGATAAACTTATTTTTTGCTGTTTACACATTGGGGGAAAGATCAAATATGTATCAGATATGCCAAATAATTGGCAAAAGATCAGAATTGTGTAAACGCAGCCTAAACTTATTTTCTTTCCCTCCTCAGGAGCTTCCTGTCAGGCTGCTGGGAGTGCCATGGTGGCTGTGCTCCTCCTCCAGCTCATTCATTGGCTGTAAGACCACTGAATCCACTGATTGGCTGAATACATGTGCTTTTCCTTCATTTCAGATTATCAATGCTCTAAGTTGATTGGATAAAAATTTTTTGCTAGATGTAAGAAGAATACACCTTTTTGTATCACCATCTCCCTGGATCTCATTGAATGTTTTTGCCGTTTGGAAACTTCAAATGTGGACTGTATGCGTCCGAAACAAACCCGCTTCAGGCTTGGGCAGTGGCTATGGTCAATAGGAAAGGAAGCCACTACAGGCAGAGTTAACAGGATGTAACAACAGAAACTGTCTCTGTGTGTAATGAGAGGGGTGGAGTTCACAGGATGTAACAACATAAACTGTGTGTTTGTGTTAGATGAGGAACAGTGACAAAGGAAATCAGAAGTAACAGTTAGGTCATACTTACCAGAATAGTACTTACACAGCTACTGCACTGTTGGAGCTACTACACCCACAATAACATCTGCTAAATATGTGTATGTGACCAATAACATCTGCTAAATATGTGTATGTGACCAATAACATCTGCTAAATATGTGTATGTGACCAATTACATGTGATTTGATTTGCTATAATAAATCACCTCAATGAAAGGAGTCGTATTTGGAACAGAAACAAACCTGATTGTTGTTTAACATGGTTATTAAGCCCATATATATGGTTTTACTAATAGGCTGTCAACTCAGTCTCATGGTTAATGATTAGCCTATGTAATGATATACTATTAAACATAGAACTGCATATAACTGCAGTGTCATTATGACGATCAGCTAGCTGTGGCTTATTTTAGCTGGTCGCTCCTAGCATCCCTGCTCTGCACACTTTGCTGTTGAACTGGTTCTGTTTAGGCTGAATAGAACTACCTGCTAACACTGACTGATACCTGAGAGAATTCAATTCACCTGTTACATTTAAATCCCGTCGTCACTACTCTCTCTCTCTCAGAGAACAGAGCTTGATGGAGGGAGCCTAGCTGCCTGACTGTACTGCTTTATGTACTGCAGAGCTTGATGGAGGGAGCCTAGCTGCCTGACTGTACTGCTTTATGTACTGCAGAGCTTGATGGAGGGAGCCTAGCTGCCTGACTGTACTGCTTTATGTACTGCAGAGCTTGATGGAGGGAGCCTAGCTGCCTGACTGTACTGCTTTATGTGCTGCAGAGCTTGATGGAGGGAGCCTAGCTGCCTGACTGTACTGCTTTATGTACTGCAGAGCTTGATGGAGGGAGCCTTCACCATTTAATGCTGGCCCATATCTTTACGAGCTGCATTAAAACCCTGAAGCATCACCAATAAACACTGCAGCGAGGGAGAGAGAAATATATTTCCATCCCTCCGTCAGCCATTTAATCTGGTGGAGGAGAGATAGAGAGAGAGAGAGAGAGGAGAAATGGATAGCTTCTGTTAGGCGGAGCGACTCTGGGGAACCCAAGTGCAGACTCAGATGAGGAAACAGGGATGAACAAAACAAAATATTTATTTTGTGCAGATCCGGGGAAGCTTGGAGGGGTTGTGGAAAAACCAAAGGTGGAGACTGAGGTTGGAGTAGCTGAGTAGAACAGGGTGATGGTCCGGAGGGGAATCCAAGGTGGTGGTGAGTGAAATGCAGAGCAAGGTAGTTGGGTGGTGAGATTTGGAACAGGGACCAGAGACAGAGCGGTCATAAGCAGAGATTACGATCTGGCAGAGTGGAAGTGGCAGGACCAAGTATTTGTAGAGGTCTTGATTATGGAATGAGTTGCAGCTGGTGGGGATCTGCTCTGACTCCAGCACACCTGTCTCCAACCACACAATAAAAGAGAGAGAGAGAGAGAGAGAGAGAGTACAGGGGGAGGAACTGCAGGTCAAGAAGACACCGGATGAATGAGAGAGAGAGAGAGAGAGAGAGAGAGAGAGAGAGAGAGAGTACAGGGGGAGGAACTGCAGGTCAAGAAGACACTGGATGAATGAGAGAGAGAGAGAGAGAGAGAGAGAGAGAGAGAGAGAGAGAGTACAGGGGGAGGAACTGCAGGTCACCGGATGAGCACCAGAGGGCGTAGAAGGAACAGATGTGACAGCTTCCCTCCCTCCTTCCCTCACAATCCATATCACATCTCAATGCTTAATTAAACTAACCAAAACGGACATAGCAACGTTTTTCACATGGTACTGCCAGCAGAACACAAGATGTATTGATGTGTTTTGTCTTTAGTTTTTCCATCAGTAGTCTAATGTGGGAAGCTGAGTTGAACCAATGATGTGGTTGGATAGCAGGCCCATTACCCCAGATCAGTAGTCTAATGTGGGGAGCTGAGTTGAACCAATGATGTGGGTGGATAGCAGGTCCATTACCCCAGATCAGTAGTCTAATGTGGGGAGCTGAGTTGAACCAATGATGTGGTTGGATAGCAGGTCCATTACCCCAGATCAGTAGTCTAATGTGGGGAGCTGAGTTGAACCAATGATGTGGTTGGATAGCAGGTCCATTACCCCAGATCAGTAGTCTAATGTGGGGAGCTGAGTTGAACCAATGATGTGGTTGGATAGCAGGTCCATTACCCCAGATCAGTAGTCTAATGTGGGGAGCTGAGTTGAACCAATGATGTGGTTGGATAGCAGGCCCATTACCCCAGATCAGTAGTCTAATGTGGGGAGCTGAGTTGAACTGTGAGTTGATTTGGCCACAAATATTGAACTTTGTCTAATTGGCCCCGTCACTCCCATAGATTTTTTTGTAAGCTATCTGACTATAAGGGTAGTCAGTACCAAGGGTAGTCAGTACCAAGGCCAAGGGTAGTCAGTATCAAGGTTAGTCAGTACCAAGGCCAAGGATAGTCAGTACCAAGGTTAGTCAGTACCAAGGGTAGTCAGTACCAAGGCCAAGGGTAGTCAGTATCAAGGTTAGTCAGTACCAAGGCCAAGGGTAGTCAGTACCAAGGTTAGTCAGTACCAAGGCCAAGGATAGTCAGTACCAAGGCCAAGGGTAGTCAGTATCAAGGTTAGTCAGTACCAAGGCCAAGGGTAGTCAGTACCAAGGGTAGTCAGTACCAAGGGTAGTCAGTACCAGGGCTAAGGGTAGTCAGTACCAAGGCCAAGGGTAGTCAGTACCAAGGCCAAGGGTAGTCAGTACCAAGGCCAAGGGTAGTCAGTACCAAGGGTAGTCAGTACCAAGGCCAAGGGTAGTCAGTACCAAGGGTAGTCAGTACCAAGGGTAGTCAGTACCAAGGGTAGTCAGTACCAAGGGTAGTCAGTACCAAGGGTAGTCAGTACCAAGGGTAGTCAGTACCAAGGGTAGTCAGTACCAAGGGTAGTCAGTACCAAGGGTAGTCAGTACTCGGTACTATAATGGCACCCTATTCCTTACATACTACTTTTAACCAGAGCCCTAACTTTGTCTGTTTCATGCCTCTGACTCTCCATTACCAGCAGCAGTAGTCCTATTGTTTCTGCTGGATGGAAACTGTGTGTGTGTGTGTGTGTGTGGTTGGTCTGTGTGTGTGTGTGTGTGTGTCTGTGTGTCTGTATTTCCCTTCTGATAAGAAACTCTCCCTTCCTCTGAGTAAACACATACCACTCAGAGAGGGAGGGAGAGAGGGCAGAGGGAGAGTTTCCTGTGTGTATCAAGAATGGTCCACCAACCGAAGGACATCCACCTGGACACCTACAAATACCTAGGCGTCTATATAGACTGTAAACTTCCAACCTTCCAGACTCACATCAACCATCTCCAATCCAAAATGAAATCTAGAATCGGCTTCCTATTTCGCAACAAAGCCTCCTTCACTCATGCTGCCAAACATGCCCTCGTAAAACTGACCATCCTACCAATCCTTGACTTCGGCGATGTCATTTACAAAATAGCCTCCAACACTCTACTCAGCAAATTGGATGTAATCTATCACAGTGCCATCCATTTTGTTACCAAAGCCCCATATACTACCCACCACTATGCTCTCGTTGGCTGGCCCTCACTACATATTCGTCGCCAAACCCACTGGCTCCAGGTCATCTATAAGTCTTTACTAGGTAAATCCCCGCCTTATCTCAGCTCGCTGGTCACCATAGCAACACCCACCCGTAGCATGTGCTCCAGCAGGTATATTTCACTGGTCACCCCCAAAGCCAACACCTCCTTTGGCCGCCATTCCTTCCAGTTCTCTGCTGCCAATGACTGGAACGAATTGCAAAAACTCTTGAAGCTAGAAGTTCCTATCTCCCTCACTAACTTTAAGCATCAGCTGTCAGAGCAGCTTATCGATCACTGCACCTGTATACAGCCCTTCTGTAAATAGCCCACACTACTACCTCATCAACATATTGTTATTTTTGCTCATTTACACTCCAGTATCTCTATTTGCACATCATCATTTGCACATCTATCAGTCCAGTGTTAATGCTAATTTGTCCTTTATTTCACCACTATGGTCTATTTATTGTCCTACCTTCCTATTCTTACTACATTTTCACACACTGTACATGCTACGGGTGGGTGTTGCTATGGTGACCAGAGAGCTGAGATAAGGCGGGGATTTACCTAGTAAAGACTTATAGATGACCTGGAGCCAGTGGGTTTGGTGACGAATATGTAGTGAGGGCCAGCCAACGAGAGCATAGTGGTGGGTAGTGTATGGGGCTTTGGTAACAAAACGGATGGCACTGTGATAGACTACATCCAATTTGCTGAGCAGAGGGTTGGAGGCTATTAAGTTGAATGACCATTCAACATTTATTTTCCCAGTTTGAGCTGTTTATTCCCGACTTCCCAGTTGCAATGCTTTCGGTTTGCCACTGTCACGATTCCTTCCAAACAACTCATTGTTGAATTTGCCATTTCCAACTTGTTGTGTAATGTTTATGTCCAACGGCCGATGAGCACTGATACGTTTTATCTATTATTTATCTTCATTATTTCTCTTCATATGACAAGGATTAAAAGGATTGCTTGTAGATTGTCTACTTGGATTATGATGATGACTGCTAGCTAAGATGTTGAAAGTAAGATGTTGACATGATCAGTGTGTAGTGGTTAAAAACACACAATCTAAAGCAATTTGGGAGCATCTGCTACATCCAATAGAATGTGCTCACCAGAGAGACAGTGTGTTTGGGAGCACCTGCTACATCCAATAGAATGTGCTCACCAGAGAGACAGTGTGTTTGGGAGCACCTGCTACATCCAATAGAATGTGCTCACCAGAGAGACAGTGTGTTTGGGAGCACCTGCTACATCCAATAGAATGTGCTCACCAGAGAGACAGTGTGTTTGGGAGCACCTGCTACATCCAATAGAATGTGCTCACCAGAGAGACAGTGTGTTTGGGAGCACCTGCTACATCCAATAGAATGTGCTCACCAGAGAGACAGTGTGTTTGGGAGCACCTGCTACATCCAATAGAATGTGCTGACCAGAGAGACAGTGTGTTTGGGAGCACCTGCTACATCCAATAGAATGTGCTCACCAGAGAGACAGTGTGTTTGGGAGCACCTGCTACATCCAATAGAATGTGCTCACCAGAGAGACAGTGTGTTTGGGAGCACCTGCTACATCCAATAGAATGTGCTCACCAGAGAGACAGTGTGTTTGGGAGCACCTGCTACATCCAATAGAATGTGCTCACCAGAGAGACAGTGTGTTTGGGAGCACCTGCTACATCCAATAGAATGTGCTCACCAGAGAGACAGTGTGTTTGGGAGCACCTGCTACATCCAATAGAATGTGCTCACCAGAGAGACAGTGTGTTTGGGAGCACCTGCTACATCCAATAGAATGTGCTGACCAGAGAGACAGTGTGTTTGGGAGCACCTGCTACATCCAATAGAATGTGCTCACCAGAGAGACAGTGTGTTTGGGAGCACCTGCTACATCCAATAGAATGTGCTCACCAGAGAGACAGTGTGTTTGGGAGCACCTGCTACATCCAATAGAATGTGCTCACCAGAGAGACAGTGTGTTTGTGTGAGAGTGAAAGACCCTGGTAGCACTAATAATAATCTGACACTTCTCTATTTCTGACACTACATTATAGACTACTGTCCTTATCTGGGTCTCTCTCCCTTGCTCTCTCTCTCTCTTTCTCTCTTCCCATCTCCCTCTCCCCCCTCATCTCCCTCTCTCTCTCTCCCTCCCCATCTCCCTCTCCCCCCCATCTCCATCTCTCCCCCCCCCCATCTCCCTCTCCCCCCCCCCATCTCCCTCTCCCCCCCCCCCATCTCCCTCTCTCTCTCTCTCTCCCTCCCCATCTCCCTCTCTCTCCCTCCCCATCTCCCTCTCTCTCCCTCCCCATCTCCCTCTCTCTCCCTCCCCATCTCCCTCTCTCTCCCTCCCCATCTCCCTCTCTACGTCTCTCCCTCTCTCTCTCCCCCATCTCCCTTTCTCTCTCCCCCATCTCCCTTTCTCTCTCTGTCTCTCCCTCACTCTCTCTCTCTTCAGCCTGTTCTGTCACACAGAACTATTATTATCTTTCCTGTCTCTGGGAGTAACAGAACAACTTTCTTTTCTAGCTGTTTGGGAAATTCCAAACCCATGACACCAACAGGAACCCACTACACCCCCATCCTCTCCCCCTCACTTCCCTTAGAGAAGGAGTAGAGAGAGTGGAGGAGGAGGGGTCGTTGGGGAGTTTCCAGTAAAGATTATTCAACACGCCTAACAGAATACAGTATACTTCACTGAGGGACGCTCAATGATTATTAGAGGGAATGGAGATTGTAATAATTGTTTCATTATTGTCTCTGTATTGTGACTTCACCGGTAAGTTAGACTTCTGTTCTGGTACAACGTTGTGATACAGGTGCTTGGTAAGTTAGACTTCTGTTCTGGTACAACGTTGTGATACAGGTGCTTGGTAAGTTAGACTTCTGTTCTGGTACAACGTTGTGATACAGGTGCTCGGTAAGTTAGACTTCTGTTCTGGTACAACGTTGTGATACAGGTGCTTGGTAAGTTAGACTTCTGTTCTGGTACAACGTTGTGATACAGGTGCTTGGTAAGTTAGACTTCTGTTCTGGTACAACGTTGTGATACAGGTGCTTGGTAAGTTAGACTTCTGTTCTGGTACAACGTTGTGATACAGGTGCTAGGTAAGTTAGACTTCTGTTCTGGTACAACGTTGTGATACAGGTGCTTGGTAAGTTAGACTTCTGTTCTGGTACAACGTTGTGATACAGGTGCTTGGTAAGTTAGACTTCTGTTCTGGTACAACGTTGTGATACAGGTGCTTGGTAAGTTAGACTTCTGTTCTGGTACAACGTTGTGATACAGGTGCTTGGTAAGTTAGACTTCTGTTCTGGTACAACGTTGTGATACAGGTGCTTGGCTTGGGCAGCGACCCGACTGAGATTAGCTGAAAAAGTCTGTCTTTGGGTGGGGGGGGTTTATACTAAGTTATCATATCAAATTGTTTTAAGATGGTCATACCATGGATCATTTAGCTATTTGATTTGAGGATTTCTGTAAGTATCCCCAGAAAATATTTAAAAGGAAATATATATTTATTTATTTTAAAAAATTGCCACCAAACTTACCTTCAGTTATTATTATTTTTTTTAGAATCTCCCCTTTCCATAGTGGGGTCATATTAGTGTGTAGCCCAAACGGTTTGGACAGACAGAAGTTAGCGACTTCAGACGAGTCCCGTGGGCCTTGTGGAGGTCGCAGAGCAAAACGTAGAACACTGATGTATTCGTGAGAGTCTCAACTTTCCACTGTAGCTCTGCCACTTTCCACCGCAGATGCAGAATGCCGACATAGACAGATGCGGTAGACTGAGACACAGCCAATGCAAAAAAAGCTTAAACAGATGGGGATTGTATTACTAAATTAATTAGATTGACGCCATCGACTCCTAATAGCTTCAGTGTTTTTCTGTTTCGTGTCGATATTTTAGTGCTTTATGTATTTAATATGAAGTATTTTTAAATGAATCAATCAAAGCCTGTGTGTTACGTGACACTTATTAGGGCAGAGTGAAATAGAATAGAATTTGGAGTCCGAAGGTTCTAAGTGGATCTACGTTCAAATTCTTTAGGAATGTTTCCTCCCTCTGTTCCTCCCTAGGTGTCGGCCAATCACGAGATTGACATGGTTTGATTGGTGAATACTAGGCAGAGGTTGCTTCAACAGGTTCTCTGTGTGTGTGTGTGTGGGGAGGACAGGCGTGGAATGGTATCAAGTACATTAAACACATGGTTTCCACGTGTTTGATGCCATTCCATTTGCTCCGTTCTCCCCTCATCAGCCTCCACTGGTGTGTGTCTGGCATCACAGAGCACAATGGCAGGAGGAGGAGGGTCCAGATGTTGTCTGTGTTGCCATAATGATAACTAGGGGTCTGTTAGATAAGGAGGGTCCAGATGTTGTCTGTGTTGCCATAATGATAACTAGGGGTCTGTTAGATGAGGAGGGTCCAGATGTTGTCTGTGTTGCCATAATGATAACTAGGGGTCTGTTAGAAGAGGAGGGTCCAGATGTTGTCTGTGTTGCCATAATGATAACTAGAGGTCTGTTAGATGAGGAGGGTCCAGATGTTGTCTGTGTTGCCATAATGATAACTAGGGGTCTGTTAGATGAGGTGGGTCCAGATGTTGTCTGTGTTGCCATAATGATAACTAGGGGTCTGTTAGATGAGGAGGGTCCAGATGTTGTCTGTGTTGCCATAATGATAACTAGGGGTCTGTTAGATGAGGAGGGTCCAGATGTTGTCTGTGTTGCCATAATGATAACTAGGGGTCTGTTAGATAAGGAGGGTCCAGATGTTGTCTGTGTTGCCATAATGATAACTAGGGGTCAGTTAGAAGAGGAGGGTCCAGATGTTGTCTGTGTTGCCATAATGATAACTAGGGGTCTGTTAGATGAGGAGGGTCCAGATGTTGTCTGTGTTGCCATAATGATAACTAGGGGTCTGTTAGATGAGGAGGGTCCAGATGTTGTCTGTGTTGCCATAATGATAACTAGGGGTCTGTTAGATGAGGAGGGTCCAGATGTTGTCTGTGTTGCCATAATGATAACTAGGGGTCTGTTAGATGGGAGATCTTGTGTGTGTGGCTATTTCTGGGTTATGGATGGAACACGTGGTTGATTAACATGCAGATACATAAACATTAGACAATAATATTGTCCTGTTTGGTTTGAACAATAAAATCAACAATAACAGAACAATAATAAAGTTTGAACTTAACCTTGGTCTTCCAGATGCTGAGTGCCTGGTGGTCAGTCCTGCCAGGCTGATGGTGAAGTATGGAGACCCAGCCTCCTCTAACTGCACCTCAGATACCCCTGTACAGATGGGCTGGGAGGCGAGCCAGGGAGCGGTGGCTCTAACAGAGAATAATGTGACGTTCCTACTCTGGAGGGAGAACAAGTAAGAGGGGCAGACACAGCTGAGATGTTTAAAACTCGTTAAAAATACCACCTTTTAACTTGGCTTGGTTCTACGGTTATTTATCTTCAATGGTCTTTAATTAATGGTTCTACTGTTATTTATCTTCAATGGTCTTTAATGAATGGTTCTACTGTTATTTATCTTCAATGGTCTTTAATTAATGGTTCTACTGTTCTTTAGCTTCAATGGTCTTTAATGAATGGTTCTACTGTTATTTATCTTCAATGGTCTTTAAGTAATGGTTCTACTGTTATTTATCTTCAATGGTCTTTAATGAATGGTTCTACTGTTCTTTAGCTTCAATGGTCTTTAATGAATGGTTCTCCTGTTATTTAGCTTCAATGGTCTTTAATGAATGGTTCTACTGTTATTTATCTTCAATGGTCTTTAATGAATGGTTCTACTGTTATTTAGCTTCAATGGTCTTTAAGTAATGGTTCTACTGTTATTTATCTTCAATGGTCTTTAATGAATGGTTCTACTGTTATTTATCTTCAATGGTCTTTAATGAATGGTTCTACTGTTATTTATCTTCAATGGTCTTTAATTAATGGTTCTACTGTTGTTTAGCTTCAATGGTCTTTAATGGTTCTACTGTTATTTAGCTTCAATGGTCTTTAATTAATGTTCTAATGTTCTTTAGCTTCAATGGTTTTAATTTGTATTAATTCTAAATACACTTTAAATCAAGTTTGTTATTGTTTCAACTAAGGACTGTCACTTTAAATAAAATGTGATTTGATTTGACAGTGTGACTGACTGGGGGATCAAACCTATGTGCTTCACAGAGGGAGGCCAGTGTGATAAACATCTGGACATCACAGTTTATAGTGAGTGACATCTCTCTCTTATCTTCTCTGGTGTTTCTGAATGTTTCCTGCAGTACGACACTGTTAGAACACTGTGTGTTTCCATTCCTCCACAGAGCTTCCAGACGTTGTGTCCATCAGCTATAGTAGTCATCCTGATCCGATGTGTGAGCAGCATCAGTACCTGCTACAGTGTCTCGTCCAGAACATCGCTCCTAATGACAGACTCAATGTGACCTTCTACAAAGTCAATACCAATGGTGAACAGACAGAATTAGACACACAACAGAAATCCAATGGCAACATCAAGACACCAGTGAATAGGACCTTTACCCTGGACTTCACCCCTAGTAGAGATGATGATGGGGCCCAGTTGTGGTGTTCAGCCATGTTGGATCTGGGACCAGAGGGACCCCAAACTCCTTCTGTAATGAAATCAGACCGCCTCAACATCGCTGTGCACTGTGAGTCCATCTGGTTCTCTGTCTCCACACATTTTGTACAACCGTTAGTTAGATACCAGACGAGTCATGACGTTGACTGATGTTTTCACTTCATATTCCCTCATTAATCAACTTGTTTCTCATCTCTCTCTCTTTCTCTACGTCTCTCTCTCTTCCTCTCTCTCTCCCCCTCTCTCTTCCTCTCTCTCTCAGACAAACCTCAGATCACTATGACTCCTGGGTTTCTCTCCATGAGCATCACAGAGGGCGACACCCTATCACTTAACTGTAGTGCAAAGGGTAACCCCGCCCCCTCGTACAATTGGTCTTTCCCCCAAGCTGCCCCCACCCCCAAAACCACAGAAGAGAGTCTCGTATTGATCATCACCAACATGGCCATGTCTCACTCTGGAGAGTACACCTGCATCGCTATCAACCCCCTGGGAAACAGCACCTGTACTGTTAAAGTGGAGGTCACAGGTGAGATGGATGATTGGTTGGTTGATTTATATACAGTGCATTTGTTACATTACAGCCTTATTCTAAAATTTATTAAATGTTTTTTTTTCCCCTCATCAATCTACACACAACACCCCATAATGACAAAGCAAAAACAGGTTTCGATTTTTTGCAAATGTATTAAAAATACAATACTAAAAAATTACATTTACATATTCACATCCTTTACTCAGTACTTTGTTGAAGCACCGTTGGCAGCGATTACAGCCTTGAGTCTTCTTGGGTTTTACGCTATAAGTTTGGCACACCTGTATTTGGGGAGTTTCTCCCATTCTTCTCTGCAGATCCTCTCAAACTCTGTCAGGTTGGATGGGGAGCGTGGCTGCACAACTATTTTCAGGTCTCTCCAGAGATGTTAGATCGGGTTCAAGTCCTGCTCTGGCTGGGCCACGCAAGGACATTCAGAGACTTGTTCCGAAGCCACTCCTGCGTTGTCCTGGCTGTGTGCTTAGGGTCGTTGTCCTGTAGGAAGGTGAACCTTCGCCGCAGTCTTAGGTCCTGAGCGCTCTGGAGCAGGTTTTCATCAAGGATCTCTCTGTACTTTGCTCCGTTCATCTTTCCCTCGATCCTTACTAGTCTCCCAGTCCCTGGCGTTGAATAATATCCCCACAGCATGATGCTGCCACCACGCTTCACCTTAGGGATTGTGCCAGGTTTCCTCTACACATGACGCTTGGCATTCAGGCCAAAATGTTCAATCTTGGTTTCATCAGACCAGAGAATCTTGTTTCTCATGGTCTGAGAGTCCTTTAGGTGCCTTTTGGAAAACTGAGGAGTGGCTTTCATCTGGCCACTCTACCATAAAGGCCTGATTGGTGGAGTGCTGCAGAGATGGTTGTCCTTCTGTAAGGTTCTCCCATCTCCACAGCGGAACTCTGGAGCTCTATCAGAGTGACCATTGAGTTCTTCACCTCCCTGACCAAGGCCCTTCTCCCCCGATTGCTTGGTTTGGCCGGGCGGCCAGCTCTAGGAACAGTCTTGGCCACTGTGTTCTTGGGGACCTTCAATGCTGCAGAAATGTTTTGGTACCCTTTCCCAGATCTGTGCCTCAACACAATCCTGTCTCTGAGCTCTATGGACAATTCTTTCAACCCCATGGATTGGTTTTTGCTCTGACATGCACTGTCAACTCTGGGACCTTATAGAGACAGGTGTGTGCCTTTCCAAATCATGTCCAATCAATTGAATTTACCACAGGTGGACTTCAATCAAGTTGTAGAAACATCTCAAGGATGATTAATGGAAACAGGAAGCACCTGAACTCAATTTCGAGTCTCATAGCAAAGGGTCTGAATACTGATGTAAATACGGTATTTGTTTTTTATTTTTAATACATTTGCCCAAAATGTTTTTACCTGTTTTCACTTTGTCATTATGGGGTTTTGTGTGTAGATTGATGAGGGGAAACTATTTAATACATTTTAGAATAAGGCTGTAAAGTAACAAAATGTAGAAAAAGTCTGGGGTCTGAATACTTTCTGAATGTATTGTATCTCCCCCCTCCCTCACCCTCTCCTCCTCCCTCACCCTCTCCTCCTCTCTGCCTCCCCTCCTCTCTGCCTCCCCTCCTCTCCCCCCTCCCTCTCCCTCTCCCTCTCTCTCCTCCTCTCTGCCTCCCCTCCTCTCCCCTCTCCCCCCTCCCTCTCCCGTAGTGGACTACCTGCCCATCTTAGCAGGGCTGGCTGCTGCTGCGGTGGTGTTCCTCTTGGTGATTTCCTGTTTCATCTACTCCTCTTACTATAAACACACCCTCATGGGCCACTACCAGCTGAAAGACATGTTGCCACGACGACACAAGAACAAACACGTGGCGCACCACAACGGAATGGACCAGTCTATCATGTAGAGGAGACGGGACTTATGTGACCCTTTCACCACAGACTCAGATTAAATATGGTGAAACGGCACACCCAGTAATAATACATTTGTATGATGCTTTCGCTAGAGTACCCGGAGGTACTACAGATAGAATGTATTAAAATAAATGATACACAGTATACATTATACAATCACAGTACATGACATTACATTCAAACAATAAATCCTAAGAGTGCACTCTAGTTTAACTAAATTGGCGCGCTTCGTTGGAGCTCAACACCTCCCCAAAATAAATCCACTTTGACGTGTTCCTCGGGCAGTGAAATGTTGACTTCGCTAACTAACTAATCATTAAATAATAAACACCTTTATATAGAAAACCAACTAGCAATTTCGCCTGCAATCTTCCGTGCAGCTCCTCTCTTTCTAAAGTCGGCGAGATCTTGCCAGAACCCGCACCAATCACTTTTACCAGTTATCGACGAACACATAAGTTGTAAAATAAAACATTGTCTTGAAATATATTTATCTGAACTACTATTTATCTGGCCGTCCTTCTTCTCCTCACTTCTTCCCCATTTTCCCGCGACTCCCCAAACCTCTCAACACATCTGATTGGCTACACGAATAGTTCACAACGTGATCATGGTCTTCACAAAGACAGAACATTGATAATCAAACCCCTGTCTTATCTTGAAACTTGTTCAAATGTAATTAAAATGAAGTGTACATTGCAATAATAATATTTGTAATCAATTATCAAAATGCATGTTCTAATAGGGTATTACACGTACATAGAAAAACACACCAGGGTTGGTTAGGGTCAGAGCATGTGAGCAGTTGAGTGGTTGGAGATCCGGATGAGAGGTGCAGCGCTCCATGTCCTTCCCGACCACAGCTAAATTCACTCCATTCATTAGAATCACAGTTTAACCAACACCCATCTATTGTTGTGACTACCTGGACCTACCAATTATTTTTTAAGTATTGAAACCAAACCATATGGATTTGAATGAAAAGTATTTGAATAAACAAAAACAGGTGACTGTGAGAAGCCAACATCATATCAAAGAGGCTACATTTCAGCTGGAACGGAGCAGAGCGAGCCCAATTTGACTGGAGTATGGAGCGAGATTCCCAAAGGCTGGAGCGTCGCCTTCTCGCCCGCTCCAATTTCTCCAGTAGCCCGCCCTAGCATGCATGCATCTAGTCTACTTGTGTGCTGCTAATAGCCCCTTGCTTTAGCTACTGTCATGGAGGTTGTGTTGAAAAAAGTGTTATAGCGATCATCCCTAGTGATCAAATTAACCCGGACAAACGTGATCACAATAAGCAGACTCTGTATCAGAAATGGTACCTTTTCCAATATTTTCTCGTACTTTATGTTGTTGGGTCGCGTCAATTCAAATCTGGTATTGGAACAAAAGGATTACTACACCGTTTAAATAATCTATGTATTTTATTCTAGCAACCCCTTAAATGGTAAATATGAAGTTCGTATATACAGGCTCACTGTGACACCACGCAGGGCAAACAGCAAGCAGGGCCAGAGAAGCGAGAGAAAGAGAGAGCGCGAGAGAGCGCGAGAGAGAGTCAGCGAGCAGCGCTATAGAAGAGCGCCTAGAGAAGAGCTAGTCCTATCCTTTGTTCTTCCTTAAATACTCCGACAGAATCGTTTCCGCTCCTTGCTGACCTGTCGGAGTAGAGGCTGAGTGTGGTTTAAACTTATGCAGCCTATCGTTGGCGTGCAGGCTGGTCCCAGCCTCGTGACGCAATCCAGTTGACGGAAGTAGTGGTCTTCTCAGTAGATGTCCAAGCTTCATATTACAAGACACAGTTCTATCGTAAAACCCCCAGCTAGCACATTCCTTCCACATAGCTCCCCCCTACCCAAACCTACAGCAGTTCTAAAGATCTATGATCACACAATACATTCACTTAATAACTCTTGTTGTAGATTAACATATTCATTAGCTAAACATATATCAGCCCTTACAATGTGCAGAAATAACAACTTAGCTGGCTGGCTACAACTCAGACAAAAGGTTTCCATTAGAAACCCATTTAAAATTAACCCCTGGAGTAACTATTTATGCCATCCTAAAAATAAGGTGAAGCAAAGTAAATTGACCACTAATACAACACAACACATAACCCTACATGTTTCTATAATAGTCCCTATTGACATTGACATTGTATCTACACTACTGGGCCATTTAGATATCTAGCTACATTGGCTACCTATTACTAGCTAGCTGAAGTTAACTAGCCTAACTAGCCTAACTAGCCTAACTAGACTCAATGTGCTTGCGAAGGTTGGAGGATTCATTTTTAAAAGCCGAGATTTCCACGTTTTTGTTGAGGCAAAGGCAACATTTCATGATGATATTATTGCCTCTTTTACGTTTGAAAATAAAAATGTCCTGCAATTGTGGCCAAGGGTCGTCAGGATTCGCCACATGTTGATCCTCTACTGGGCTGTTGATGTTCTGATGATGATGAGGAGAGTAGTGGTGAGAACGGGTTACATTTGTCAAACTACATGATGAGCGCGAGTGAGTACGAATTGTCTTACAAAAATACCTGAAGATAACCTTTAACGATTTTTTTTTACCGTTAAACGAAATGTAGCTGAGTAAAGAGTACTTTACTTGCTGAAAAAAATACTTGAGTAAGAGTTGAAATTACAGCCCACAGAAAGTAACGCGGAAAAGTATTCGTTACTACAAATGCGTACTCATTTGCGTTACTTGTAACGCGTTACTACCCACCCCTGCTGACAGGTGTATAAAATTGAGCACAGAGCCATGCAATCTCTATAGACAAACATTGGCGGTAGAAAGGTCTTACTGAAGAGCTCAGTGACTTTCAATGTGTCACTGTAATAGGATGCCACCTTTCCAACAAGTCAGTGTGTCAAATTTCAGCCCTGCTAGAACTTCCCGCAAAAATTGTCTGTCCTCTGTTTCAACACTTACAACTCTGGAAGCAACGTCAGCACAAGAAAGGTTTGTTGGGAGCTTCATGAAATGGGTTTCCATGGCCGAGCAGCCGCACACAAGCCATGCGTCGGCTGGAGTAGTGTAAAGCTCGCCGACATTGGAATCACGCTTCACCATCTTGCAGTCGGACAAACAAATCTGGGTTTGGCGGATGACAGGAGAACCTATCTGCCCCAATACATAGTGCCAACTGTAAGGTTTGAAGGAGGAGGAATAATGGTCTGGGGCTGTTTTTCATGGTTCCGGCTAGGCCCCTTAGGTCCATTGAAGGGAAATCTTAGTACACAGCATACAATGACATTCTAGAAGATTTGATACTTCCAACTTTGTGGCAACAGTTTGGGGAATGCCCTTTCCTGTTTCAGCATTACAATGCTCTTGTGCACAAAGCGAGGTCCATACAGAAACTCATAATAATGGCTGGAACAGAGCAAATGGAATGGCATCAAACCATGTGTTTGATGTGTTTGATAACATTCCACTGATTCCGCTCCAGCCATTACCACGAGCCTGTCCTCCCCAATTAAGGTGCTACCAATTTTCTGTGGTGTGGAAGAACTTGTCCTGCCTGCACAGAACACTGACCTCAACCCCATTGAACACCTTTGGGATGAATTGGAACGCCGACAGCGAGCCAGCCCTAATCGTCCAACATCAGTGCCCGACCTCACTAACGCTCTTGTGGCTGAATGGAAGCAAGTCCCCTCAGCAATGTTTCAACATCTAGTGGAAAGCCTTCACAGAAGAGTGGAGGCTGTTATAGCAGCAAGGGGGGGTGTTCAAAATGAGATGTTCAAAAGGACATTCAAAATCAAATGCTACACTTTTCAATTTGAGATCATGTTAATTTCAGTGTTTATTAACTTCCATTACGTTGTCTAATTCACTCAGTCATCATAAAATACCAAATAACAGGATGTGTGCAAATCAAGCAATATTATATGTATGCATATGTGTGTGTAGATACATGCATTTATTTTGTATAAGAAGCTATACATTCAATTTGTGATTATAAACAGAATGTACCTTAACGTTTTGCTCTAGAAATAAAATAAAAAACATTCCACAGATATTAAAATGAGCTAAGTCTAAAATAATTACTTTTACAGTGAATTATTAGCTCAAACCTCTGCTTCTCGAAGACTCCAAACCCATCTCTGTCGCATGATTTCTACGTCACACTGCATCGCAGCTCGCTTTCCAGAAAATACTTCTGAGCTGAAGCAGCGAGTAGAGGGCGGCGGGTTTTCTGCAAGCTTAGCTCGCATTTTCTCCCTTTCAACAGGACCAAAGTCGACATTTTCCTTCCATTTAGTGTGTTGCTATTGCGTGGACTTCCCACGGAAAGAGACGGAGGAGAGAGAGCTGGAAGATGACGTCTAGGACTATTGATTACAGTGTGTGGGACCACATCGAAGTATCGGATGATGAGGATGAGACTCACCCCAATATCGACACCCCGAGCCTCTTCCGATGGAGGCATCAGGTAGCTACGAGAACAGGCGATGTCTTCACTAAAATAATAATAATACATAAATAGCTACATGACTAGTCAGGCAGCTAGCGACAGTAGGTAACCATGTCAGAAACCCCTAGCTAGCTATCTCCTTAGACCCAGCCGGCTAATCTAGTTAACTGGTCAGATAAAGTGACGTTAATCCAACTGGCTACAGTGCTAACGTTAGCTAGCTAGGTTTAGCACTGGTCCAGGGCGTTATCTAGGCTAGTCATTCAATATTTGGGCTGTACAGTAGTAGCCTAGTTGCTCAGTTTGTCCACAGCTCTAGCGCTGTCGTTCTGTCTCTCTTCCTGTCTCTCTTGCTCTATAAGAGTTTGTCCACACAGCCTGTGATGCATCTTAACCATGCAAGTACATCATCAACTAATCCAGCAGAATTGTGCTAGGTACAATATCTTGCCTTGGACACAACGTTTGTTTATCTTATTTTTCTTTGGGATTGGGTTGGCGGATTGTATCTAACTTTTAAGTTGCATACACCGCCACCTACTGTACTGGAGAGTGAGTACAGTCACGGCCTAACTACATTCAAGTATCTTCATTAGTCCTGTTTCTCTAAGACGTTTGGTTAGCTAGCTAATAGGCTAACTTTTAAACAACAATGTTACAATCTCCCACCCCCTTTCTCCTCCCTCCACCCTTCCATGTCCCTTCCATCTTTCATCTCTCCTCCACCCTCTCTCCACTTTTCTAATCTTCCACTACACCTCCCTCCATCCCTCCCTTCACTTTCCTCTCCTCCCCTTTTCTCTCCCTCCTAGGCACGTGTGGAGAAACAGGTGGCCTTCGAGGAGAGAGGAGAGGAGCTGGAGAGGAACATGGCAGAGTGTAAGAGACGTCTGGAGGAGGTGCAGTACAGAGTGAAGGAGTTAGAGGGGGTAGGAGAGAAGGAGGGAGAGGAGGAGAGGAATAGAGATCTGAGCAAAGCCCAGGCAGAGGAGAAGAAATACAGAAAGGATCAACGCTTGTGGGAGAAGAAGATGGAAGAACATCGGAGAGAGGAGAAAAAGATGCCTTGGAATGTTGACACCCTCAGCAAAGAAGGCTTCAGCAAGGTGAATGTTAGCATGTCGCTACACCCGCAATAACATCTGCTAAATATGGGTATGTGACCAATAACATGTGATTTTAGATTCACCACACCCTCAACAGAGGGCTTCAGCCAGGTGAGATAGAGATACAATACATGACTTTGTTGATGGATAAATCATGAAGATATGGGCTTTCATCACTACCATGGATGTCACATGTTATTCCTCTATTAGACTACTATCCACAGACAATATATCTTTCTCTCTCCCCTCCTCCTCTCCATCCCTTCTTTCCCCCAGAGTGTGTTGAACATCAAGCCGGAAGCGACAGAAGAGACGGAGGAACAGAAGGAGGAGGAACACCAGACCTTTGTGAAGAAACACGAGAAACAGATCAAACACTTTGGTGAGTTTCAACACAACTACACTATTTAATGTCTGTATCTCTGTCTGTCTCGACACAACACACAACTACACTATTTAATGTCTGTATCTCTGTCTGTTTCGACGCAACACACAACTACACTATTTAATGTCTGTATCCCTGTCTGTCTCGACACAACACACACAACTACACTATTTAATGTCTGTATCTCTGTCTGTTTCAACACAACTACACTATTTAATGTCTGTATCTCTGTCTGTCTCGACACAACACACACAACTACACTATTTAATGTCTGTATCTCTGTCTGTCTCGACACAACACACAACTACACTATTTAATGTCTGTATCTCTGTCTGTTTCAACACAACTACACAATTTAATGTCTGTATCTCTGTCTGTCTCAACACAACACACACAACTACACTATTTAATGTCTGTATCTCTGTCTCAACACAACACACAACTACACAATTTATTGTCTGTATCTCTGTCTGTCTCGACACAACACACACAACTACACTATTTAATGTCTGTATCTCTGTCTGTCTCGACACAACACACACAACTACACTATTTAATGTCTGTATCTCTGTCTGTCTCGACACAACACACAACTACACTATTTAATGTCTGTATCTCTGTCTGTTTCAACACAACTACACAATTTAATGTCTGTATCTCTGTCTGTCTCAACACAACACACAACTACACAATTTAATTTCTGTATCTCTGTCTGTCTCAACACAACACACACAACTACACTATTTAATGTCTGTATCTCTGTCTGTCTCGACACAACACACACAACTACACTATTTAATGTCTGTATCTCTGTCTGTCTCGACACAACACACAACTACACTATTTAATGTCTGTATCTCTGTCTGTTTCAACACAACTACACAATTTAATGTCTGTATCTCTGTCTGTCTCAACACAACACACAACTACACAATTTAATGTCTGTATCTCTGTCTGTCTCGACACAACACACACAACTACACTATTTAATGTCTGTATCTCTGTCTGTCTCGACACAACTACACTATTTAATGTCTGTATCTCTGTCTGTCTCAACACAACACACACAACTACACTATTTAATGTCTGTATCTCTGTCTGTTTCAACACAACACACACAACTACACTATTTAATGTCTGTATCTCTGTCTGTTTCAACACAACTACACTATTTAATGTCTGTATCTCTGTCTGTTTCAACACAACTACACTATTTAATGTCTGTATTTCTGTCTGTTTCAACACAACTACACTATTTAATGTCTGTATCTCTGTCTGTTTCGACACAACTACACTATTTAATGTCTGTATCTCTGTCTGTTTCGACACAACTACACTATTTAATGTCTGTATCTCTGTCTGTTTCGACACAACTACACTATTTAATGTCTGTATCTCTGTCTGTTTCGACACAACTACACTATTTAATGTCTGTATCTCTGTCTGTTTCGACACAACTACACTATTTAATGTCTGTATCTCTGTCTGTTTCGACACAACTACACTATCTAATGTCTGTATCTCTGTCTGTTTCGACACAACTACACTATTTAATGTCTGTATCTCTGTCTGTTTCGACACAACTACACTATTTAATGTCTGTATCTCTGTCTGTTTCGACACAACTACACTATTTAATGTCTGTATCTCTGTCTGTTTCAACACAACTACACTATTTAATGTCTGTATCTCTGTCTGTTTCAACACAACTACACTATTTAATGTCTGTATCTCTGTCTGTTTCAACACAACTACACTATTTAATGTCTGTATCTCTGTCTGTTTCAACACAACTACACTATTTAATGTCTGTATCTCTGTCTGTTTCAACACAACTACACTATTTAATATATTTATCTCCCGCTCTTCCCCCTCCTTCTCTCTCTCCCTCCCTCTCTTTCTAACCTGTGTGTGTGTGTGTGTGTGTAGGGATGCTGCGGCGTTGGGAGGACAGTCAGAAGTACCTGTCTGACCACCCTTACCTGGTGTGTGAAGGGACTGCTAACTACCTGGTCATCATGTGTATAGACCTGGAGGTGGAGGAGGTGAGGGGGTGTGTGTGTATGAGTGTGTGTGTTTGAGAGTTATTGTGTGTATCACTGTGTCGTTGTGTATGTTAACCTGTGTGTGTGTGTGTGTGTATAGAAACATGGTTTAATGGGTCAGGTAGCCCATCAGACCATAGTGATGCAGTTTATCTTGGAGCTGGCTAAGAGTCTGAAGATCGACCCTCGAGGATGCTTCAGACAGTTCTTCCAAAAGATCAAGGTAGGTGTGTGTTGCTTTTCTTCATTTTAAGGCCGGGATTCAATCATAGGGGCGTTTGTTGAATACAGACCAGAACGCTGCAGATGCAAAGCGCTGTTCTCTGTCGATTTTAAAGCCCCTTTGATTGAATCCCAGTTTAAGGGATTTTATGAGTTGCTGTTTAACTTCACGTGTGTATCCGTATATGTACTGTGTACAGGTGTATATGTACTGTGTACAGGTGTATCTGTATATGTACTGTGTACAGGTGTATCTGTATATGTACTGTGTACAGGTGTATCTGTATGTCACCTCTCTCTCTCTCTCTCTCTCTCTCTCTCTGTCTCTCTGTCTCTCTGTCTCTCTGTCTCTCTGTCTCTCTGTCTCTCTGTCTCTCTGTCTGTGTGTGTGTCAGACTGCTGACCAGCCCTACCAGGAGGCCTTTACTGATGAGCTGGAGTCATTTAAAGAGAGAGTTCGAGGCAGGGCTAAGATCAGGATACAAAAGGTCATTTTCCCTCAAGAAAAATGTTTCTGGCTTCAGCTGTTTAAAAGTATTTATATTGTAGTGGGAGAAGTTCAAATGGCTATTTTACTCCAAAAACATTCAGACATACACACTTTTCTGGGACTATCAAAACAGAATACTAAAATACGAGACATTCGTCAGGTTCAAATTAATATGAAATGATTTTGTTAAAGGCTATGGAGGAGTATGAGGAGGAAGAGAGACAGAACAGACTGGGGCCTGGTGGACTGGACCCTGTGGAAGTCTACGAGACTCTGCCAGAGGTAACACACAGAGAGACATCATCATCATCGTCATCATCATAATAGTCAGCAACCTATGACCACATATTCAGAGGAAGTGGTCGCCAACCCCAGTCTCCTTTTTTGACCTCTGACTTGTGATGTCACATCCTGTTTCACAGGAAATGAAGAAGTGTTTTGATGATAAAGACATCTCAATGCTGCAGGAAGCTATCGGCAAGATGGAGCCCATGGTGAGTGTCTCCTGTCTCTTCCTTCTCTCTCTCTCTCTCTCTCTCTCTCTCTCTCTAACCTGTATGTGTCAACATTTGCACAGCCTTGTGTGGTCGCCTGTTAAGCAGCTCCCATTTAACACACTCAGCGCTGCTGCCCCCCAGGAAAAAGTTCGATATTCTGGACGAGTTGAAAAGGCGACGGCGTGGATGCAGGGCAGGTCGGAAGTGTAAGGCAAAGCTGAGGAAGTACAAGCCGGCTATACCGTCTATCATTATGGGCAACGTGAGATCGCTACATTACAAGATGGACGAACTTGAGGGTCTGGTCCATGGCTCCTCTAACCTAAACAACACTCCCTTATAGAATACTGTCCTGATCTGGGTCACTGTTACTGTTTGATGAATGACTCCTCTAACCTAAACAACACTCCCTTATAGAATACTGTCCTGACCCCCTGGAAAGTTCTCTTTTTTAGGACAGATGGATATGTAATTCACTTCAACAATATTGACAGATAAAGGTTACCCAATTTAACAAATCACACACAGAAAAACAACTTTGAAATAAACAAAAATGCATTTTCCTTATAGGGAAAAAGTTAGTACACCCCTACCTTTACCGACACATAAAATGGCTAAAATTAGAATCAGCTGCACCACAACAAGTGAAATTGATTAGAAAGAATATCAAGACAACTGACTTTACCCAGGTTTACCCTTTGACTCATCTGTCCAGAGCCCATTGTTCTAGTAGGTTTGGTCTTTACCCAGGTTTACCCTTTGACTCATCTGTCCAGAGCCCATTGTTCTAGTAGGTTTGGTCTTTACCCAGGTTTACCCTTTGACTCATCTGTCCAGAGCCCATTGTTCCAGTAGGTTTGGTCTTTACCCAGGTTTACCCTTTGACTCATCTGTCCAGAGCCCATTGTTCCAGTAGGTTTGGTCTTTACCCAGGTGTTGTCTGGCAAAAGTCAGTTGTCTTGATATAATTTTTTGAGAGCAGAGGCTTCTTCCTTCCTGACTTCCCATGTAGGCCAAGTTTGTGCTGTCTCTGTCTGACAGCGTACCCATGCACTTCGACATTTATTTTGGCAAGAGAGGCCTGTAGATCCCTTGATGTTACCCTGGGGTTCTTAGAGACTTCTATGAGCATCTTTCAGTCAGCACTTGGACTGACTTTGGTGGGACGACCTGTCCTAGGTAGTTTGCCAGTGGTCTGGAATTTTCGTCGGACAGTGGAATGATGTACTTTGAATTGCTTGGAAATGGATTTGTAACTCCTCCCAGACTCATGGCCATCAATAATCTTTCTTCTGAGGGCCTTGGTAGGTATTTTGATCTTTGAATGATGTGTTACCACACACCCATATGGTTAAGACCAAACCAGACCAATTTTCTTATCTTTATGGAAGGCTGGACCCTCCTAAGTTTCTCTCTAATGTTTTCTAATCATTTACACTTGTTTTGGTAAACCTAATTCTAAGTGATGGCAAAGGTAGGGGTGTACTAACTTTTTCCCCATGAGGAAAATGTATTTTTGTTTATTTTAATTGCATAACATTTTCTATATATATATATAAATGTTATGCAATTAAAATAAACAAAAATTGTGTATATATATATTTTTTTTTTGTGATTTGTTAAATTGGGTAACCTTTATCTGTCAATAGTGTTGAAGTGAAGATTACATAACCATCTGTCCAAATATTTCCAGGGCGTGTACTTACTATCTGCCCTCCTGCCTCTACCCTCCTGCCTCTACCCTCCTGCCTCTACCCTCTTCCTCTCCACCCCCCATCCACTCATATTGTCACATACAATAATCTATACTCTTATTTATTTTTTGGGGCGACTCCAGTGCAGTTACCCCACGAGGTTGCGACCCGACTTTAAACACCACTGCTCTAGAGAATAAAATACTGTGTGAGAGAGAGGAGGGGTCGTTGGGGTGTTTCCAGGAAAATAATACTTTCTCTTTCAACGGTCTTCTGAAAAGCAGAAGTGCGAGCGCATTTATTTTTCAGCTCTTCTAACAGATTAACGGAATACTTCACCGAGGGACGTTCATTGATTGTTAGGGGAAATGGAGATTGTAATTGGTCTATTTCTTTCATCATTGTCTCTGTATGGTGACTTCACCGGTAAGTAAGACAGGTGTTTGCCACAGGCAGCAGCTTGACTTAAGTTGAGTTTAATAGTATATTTTAGTACTGTGCATTTGATAGCTTCTCTTCTGTCATTACTTGTTGCCCTAGAATACTAAATAAACCCTCGCTCACCAGAATAATGTCATAGATAAATAGAATGAATGTTTCAATCTAGTTGACAACGGTAAAGTTCTCTCTCTCATATTTCGCAGAGCGAAGACGTTTAGGGACTGGGGAGAAAGTACAATAACACACAGAAAAACGGGAAAGATTTTCTTAGCAAAATGTCCAAAAGAAAATGACCCAATGTGTTTCTGATAAGATTGCAGTTCGGCTTCGATGCATATTTTATGTGGTTTAAACACTATCAGCTTTTATGATGCTTTATGATAAAGACAGCACCTCTACAGATGGTATCTGAGCATTGCATTCTCTCAAGATGTTGAAATAAATAAATCATATTTCTCCACTCCTGTTCCTGAGTAAGAATTTAGCCTACATTTGGTGTATAATTTTACTCCAAGAAATGCTTAATTCTGCCGGAGTTAATATTACGGCTATGTGAGAGGTTCTAGACCTATAGTCAGTGTCCATATTGAACCTATCTGAACAGAAGGCTATAGTTCCCTTGTTGTTGCCATGGTCCTATTAATATTAAGGCTATGTGAGAGGTTCTAGACCTATAGTCAGTGTCCAGATTGAACCCATCTGAACAGAAGGCTATAGTTCCCTTGTTGTTGCCATGGTCCTATTAATATTAAGGCTATGTGAGAGGTTCTAGACCTATAGTCAGTGTCCATATTGAACCCATCTGAACAGAAGGCTATAGTTCCCTTGTTGTTGCCATGGTCCTATTAATATTAAGGCTATGTGAGAGGTTCTAGACCTATAGTCAGTGTCCAGATTGAACCCATCTGAACAGAAGGCTATAGTTCCCTTGTTGTTGCCATGGTCCTATTAATATTAAGGCTATGTGAGAGGTTCTAGACCTATAGTCAGTGTCCAGATTGAACCCATCTGAACAGAAGGCTACAGTTCCCTTGATGTTGCCATGACACTATTTGAAGTCCTGTGTTGTGACTGTTGAATTTGTTTAGCGTCTCACAATCATCACAACCTTTTCCACTTTACCAAAGCTTTTACAAACATTACTTTTCTGGTCCTCCCTTCTCTTTATTTTCAAATGTAGCACAATAATTATACATTTATTGATTTGTTAAGCTATTGTTTCTCTTTATTCAACCCACACGCCACCCACCCCCTTTAGAAACCCAATATTTAATGACCCACACGCCACCCACCCCCTTTAGAAACACAATATTTAAAGACCCACACGCCACCCACCCCCTTTAGAAACACAATATTTAAAGACCCAAACGCCACCCACCCCCTTTAGAAACACAATATTTAATGACCCACCCCCTTTAGAAACACAATATTTAATGACCCACACCCTTTAGAAACACAATATTTAATGACCCACACGCCACCCACCCCCTTTAGAAACACAATATTTAATGACCCACACGCCACCCACCCCCTTTAGAAACACAATATTTAATGACCCACCCCCTTTAGAAACACAATATTTAATTACCCACACGCCACCCACCCCCTTTAGAAACACAATATTTAATGACCCACACGCCACCCACCCCCTTTAGAAACACAATATTTAATGACCCACCCCCTTTAGAAACACAATATTTAATGACCCACACGCCACCCATCCCCTTTAGAAACACAATATTTAATGACCCACACGCCACCCATCCCCTTTAGAAACACAATATTTAATGACCCACACGCCACCCACCCCCTTTAGAAACACAATATTTAATGACCCACCCCCTTTAGAAACACAATATTTAATGACCCACACGCCACCCACCCCCTTTAGAAACACAATATTTAATGACCCACCCCCTTTAGAAACACAATATTTAATGACCCACCCCCTTTAGAAACACAATATTTAATGACCCACCCCCTTTAGAAACACAATATTTAATGACCCACCCCCTTTAGAAACACAATATTTAATGACCCACCCCCTTTAGAAACACAATATTTAATGACCCACACACCACTCACCCCCTTTAGAAACACAATATTTAATGACCCACACGCCACCCACCCCCTTTAGAAACACAATATTTAATGACCCACCCCCTTTAGAAACACAATATTTAATGACCCACACACCACTCACCCCCTTTAGAAACACAATATTTAATGACCCACACGCCACCCACCCCCTTTAGAAACACAATATTTAATGACCCACACGCCACCCACCCCCTTTAGAAACACAATATTTAATGACCCACACACCACTCACCCCCTTTAGAAACACAATATTTAATGACCCACACGCCACCCACCCCCTTTAGAAACACAATATTTAATGACCCACATGCCACCCACCCCCTTTAGAAACACAATATTTAAAGACCCACACGCCACTCACCCCCTTTAGAAACACAATATTTAATGACCCACACGCCACCCATCCCCTTTAGAAACACAATATTTAATGACCCACACGCTACCCACCCCCTTTAGAAACACAATATTTAATGACCCACACGCCACCAACCCCCCTTTAGAAACACAATATTTAATGACCCACATGCCACCCACCCCCTTTAGAAACACAATATTTAAAGACCCACACGCCACTCACCCCCTTTAGAAACACAATATTTAATGACCCACACGCCACCCATCCCCTTTAGAAACACAATATTTAATGACCCACATGCCACCCACCCCCTTTAGAAACACAATATTTAAAGACCCACACGCCACTCACCCCCTTTAGAAACACAATATTTAATGACCCACACGCCACCCATCCCCTTTAGAAACACAATATTTAATGACCCACACGCTACCCACCCCCTTTAGAAACACAATATTTAATGACCCACACGCCACCAACCCCCCTTTAGAAACACAATATTTAATGACCCACACGCTACCCACCCCCTTTAGAAACACAATATTTAATGACCCACACGCCACCCACCCCCTTTAGAAACACAATATTTAATGACCCACACGCCACCCACCCCCTTTAGAAACACAATATTTAATGACCCACACGCCACCCACCCCCTTTAGAAACACAATATTTAATGACCCACACGCCACCCACCCCCTTTAGAAACACAATATTTAATGACCCACCCCCTTTAGAAACACAATATTTAATGACCCACCCCCTTTAGAAACACAATATTTAATGACCCACACGCCACCCACCCCCTTTAGAAACACAATATTTAAAGACCCACACGCCACCCACCCCCTTTAGAAACACAATATTTAATGACCCACACGCCACCCACCCCCTTTAGAAACACAATATTTAATGACCCACACGCCACCCACCCCCTTTAGAAACACAATATTTAATGACCCACACGCTACCCACCCCCTTTAGAAACACAATATTTAATGACCCACATGCTACCCACCCCCTTTAGAAACACAATATTTAATGACCCACACGCCACCCACCCCCTTTAGAAACACAATATTTAATGACCCACACGCCACCCACCCCCTTTAGAAACACAATATTTAATGACCCACATGCTACCCACCCCCTTTAGAAACACAATATTTAATGACCCACACGCCACCCACCCCCTTTAGAAACACAATATTTAATGACCCACACGCCACCCACCCCCTTTAGAAACACAATATTTAATGACCCACACGCCACCCACCCCCTTTAGAAACACAATATTTAATGACCCACACGCCACCCACCCCCTTTAGAAACACAATATTTAAAGACCCACACGCCACCCACCCCCTTTAGAAACACAATATTTAATGACCCACACGCCACCCACCCCCTTTAGAAACACAATATTTAATAACCCACACGCCACCCACCCCCTTTAGAAACACAATATTTAATGACCCACCCCCTTTAGAAACACAATATTTAAAGACCCACACGCCACCCACCCCCTTTAGAAACACAATATTTAATGACCCACACGCCACCCACCCCCTTTAGAAACACAATATTTAATGACCCACACGCCACCCACCCCCTTTAGAAACACAATATTTAATAACCCACACGCCACCCACCCCCTTTAGAAACACAATATTTAATGACCCACACGCCACCCACCCCCTTTAGAAACACAATATTTAATGACCCACCCCCTTTAGAAACACAATATTTAATGACCCACCCCCTTTAGAAACACAATATTTAATGACCCACCCCCTTTAGAAACACAATATTTAATGACCCACACGCCACCCACCCCCTTTAGAGGATCCAGTATATAACAGCTGAAACTCTGTGTGTAATGAGGGACAGAGGATCCAGTATATAACAGCTGAAACTCTGTGTGTAATGAGGGACAGCGGATCCAGTATATAACAGCTGAAACTCTGTGTGTAATGAGGGACAGCGGATCCAGTATATAACAGCTGAAACTCTGTGTGTAATGAGGGACAGAGGATCCAGTATATAACAGCTGAAACTCTGTGTGTAATGAGGGACAGCGGATCCAGTATATAACAGCTGAAACTCTGTGTGTAATGAGGGACAGCGGATCCAGTATATAACAGCTGAAACTCTGTGTGTAATGAGGGACAGAGGATCCAGTATATAACAGCTGAAACTCTGTGTGTAATGAGGGACAGCGGATCCAGTATATAACAGCTGAAACTCTGTGTGTAATGAGGGACAGAGGATCCAGTATATAACAGCTGAAACTCTGTGTGTAATGAGGGACAGCGGATCCAGTATATAACAGCTGAAACTCTGTGTGTAATGAGGGACAGCGGATCCAGTATATAACAGCTGAAACTCTGTGTGTAATGAGGGACAGAGGATCCAGTATATAACAGCTGAAACTCTGTGTGTAATGAGGGACAGCGGATCCAGTATATAACAGCTGAAACTCTGTGTGTAATGAGGGACAGCGGATCCAGTATATAACAGCTGAAACTCTGTGTGTAATGAGGGACAGAGGATCCAGTATATAACAGCTGAAACTCTGTGTGTAATGAGGGACAGAGGATCCAGTATATAACAGCTGAAACTCTGTGTTGTGTTACGTTTGCCTGCATGGCTGTCCAGTGCTGTCGCTTGTGTTAGTCAGTCTCACTGTTGTTCATAGGCTCCGTCTTAACTGGGGAGGAGAGGGAAAAGATATGGGTCAGAGTTAGAACTGATTTAGACATGCTTGTATAAAATAGAGAACATAAAGAGCGTGTAAATATATGAATGTATGTGATGAAATATTAGGGACGTACCTTTAGGATTTATATTGACCTGATTCAGATACATTCCTTTGTTATTAGTGGAACTTAGATTTTGGCTCCGCCTCTTGCCCAATCATTGTACTGTGGTAAATGTGTTAGGGATGGATAAAGGCAGGAAGTTGGGCCTTCGAGGGGGGAAAGGGAGTCCTAGCTAGACGCGGGAGCGGTATAGTCTTTTGACCATACAGACTATGTACTTTTCATTTCAGATTATCAATGCTCTAAGTTGATTGGATAATATTTTTTTGCTAGATGTAAGAAGAATACACCTTTTTGTAGCACCATCTCCCTGGATCTCATTGAATGTTTTTGCCATTTGGAAACTTCAAATGTGGACTGTATGCGTCCGAAACAAACCCGCTTGGGCAGTGGCTATGGTCAATAGGAAAGGAAGCCACTACAGGCAGAGTTCACAGGATGTAACAACAGAAACTGTCTCTGTGTGTAATGAGAGGGGCGGAGTTCACAGGATGTAACAACATAAACTGTGTTTGTGTTAGATGAGGAACAGTGACAAAGGAAATCAGAAGTAACAGTTAGGTCATACTTACCAGAATAGTACTTACACAGCTACTGCACTGTTGGAGCTCAGAACACAAGCATTTCACTACACCCACAATAACATCTGCTAAATATGTGTATGTGACCAATAACATCTGCTAAATATGTGTATGTGACCAATAACATCTGCTAAATATGTGTATGTGACCAATAACATCTGCTAAATATGTGTATGTGACCAATAACATCTGCTAAATATGAGAGAGAGAGAGTACAGGGGGAGACCTGCAGGTCAAGAAGACACCGGATGAGCACCAGAGGGCGTAGAAGGAACAGATGTGACAGCTTCCCTCCCTCCCCTCACAATCCATATCACATCTCAATGCTTAATTAAACTAACCAAAACGGACATAGCAACGTTTTTCACATGGTACTGCCAGCAGAACACAAGATGTATTGATGTGTTTTGTCTTTAGTTTTTCCATCAGTAGTCTAATGTGGGGAGCTGAGTTGAACCAATGATGTGGTTGGATAGCAGGCCCATTACCCCAGATCAGTAGTCTAATGTGGGGAGCTGAGTTGAACCAATGATGTGGTGTGATAGCAGGCCCATTACCCCAGATCAGTAGTCTAATGTGGGGAGCTGAGTTGAACCAATGATGTGGTTGGATAGCAGGCCCATTACCCCAGATCAGTAGTCTAATGTGGGGAGCTGAGTTGAACCAATGATGTGGTTGGATAGCAGGCCCATTACCCCAGATCAGTAGTCTAATGTGGGGAGCTGAGTTGAACCAATGATGTGGTTGAATAATTTAGGCTCCAACCCCTGGTACTACTGTGAGTTGATTTGGCCACAAATATTGAACTTTGTCTAATTGGCCCCGTCACTCCCATAGATTTATTTGTAAGCTATCTGACTATAAGGGTAGTCAGTACCAAGGGTAGTCAGTCCCAAGGCCAAGGGTAGTCAGTATCAAGGTTAGTCAGTACCAAGGCCAAGGGTAGTCAGTATCAAGGTTAGTCAGTACCAAGGGTAGTCAGTACCAAGGCCAAGGGTAGTCAGTATCAAGGTTAATCAGTACCAAGGCCAAGGATAGTCAGTACCAAGGCCAAGGGTAGTCAGTATCAAGGTTAGTCAGTACCAAGGCCAAGGGTAGTCAGTACCAAGGCCAAGGGTAGTCAGTACCAAGGGTAGTCAGTACCAAGGCCAAGGGTAGTCAGTACCAAGGCTAAGGGTAGTCAGTACCAAGGCTAAGAGTAGTCAGTACCAAGGGTAGTCAGTACCAAGGGTAATCAGTACCAAGGGTAATCAGTACTCGGTACTATGATGGCACCCTATTCCCTACATACTACTTTTAACCAGAGCCCTAACTTTGTCTGTTTCATGCCTCTGACTCTCCATTACCAGCAGCAGTAGTCCTACTGTTTCTGCTGGATGGAAACTGTGTGTGTGTGTGTGTGTGTGTGTGTATTTCCCTTCTGATAAGAAACTCTCCCTTCCTCTGAGTAAACACATACCACTCAGAGAGGGAGGGAGAGAGGGCAGAGGGAGAGCTTCCTGTGTGTATCAAGAATGGTCCACCAACCGAAGGACATCCACGTGGACACCTACAAATACCTAGGCGTCTATATAGACTGTAAACTTCCAACCTTCCAGACTCACATTAACCATCTCCAATCCAAAATGAAATCTAGAATCGGCTTCCTACTACGCAAGAAAGCCTCCTTCACTCATGCTGCCAAACATGCCCTCGTAAAACTGACCATCCTACCAATCCTTGACTTCGGCGATGTCATTTACAAAATAGCCTCCAACACTCTACTCAGCAAATTGGATGTAGTCTATCACAGTGCCATCCGTTTTGTTACCAAAGCCCCATACACTACCCACCACTGTGACCTGTATGCTCTCGTTGGCTGGCCCTCACTACATATTCATCGCCAAACCCACTGGCTCCAGGTCATCTATAAGTCTTTACTAGGTAAATCCCCGCCTTATCTCAGCTCGCTGGTCACCATAGCAACACCCACCCGTAGCATGTGCTCCAGCAGGTATATTTCACTGGTCATCCCCAAAGCCAACACCTCCTTTGGCCGCCATTCCTTCCAGTTCTCTGCTGCCAATGACTGGAACAAGGATTAAAAGGATTGCTTGTAGATTGTCTACTTGGATTATGATGATGACTGCTAGCTAAGATGTTGAAAGTAAGATGTTGACATGATCAGTGTGTAGTGGTTAAAAACACACAATCTAAAGCAATTTGGGAGCACCTGCTACATCCAATAGAATGTGCTCACCAGAGAGACAGTGTGTTTGGGAGCACCTGCTACATCCAATAGAATGTGCTGACCAGAGAGACAGTGTGTTTGGGAGCACCTGCTACATCCAATAGAATGTGCTCACCAGAGAGACAGTGTGTTTGGGAGCACCTGCTACATCCAATAGAATGTGCTCACCAGAGAGACAGTGTGTTTGTGTGAGAGTGAAAGACCCTGGTAGCACTAATAATAATCTGACACTTCTCTATTTCTGACACTACATTATAGACTACTGTCCTTATTTGGGTCTCTCTCCCTTGCTCTCTCTCTCTCTTTCCCATCTCCCTCTCCCTCTCACCATCTCCCTTGCTCTCTCTCTCTCTTTCTCCCTCCCCATCTCCCTCTCCCCCCTCATCTCCCTCTCTCTCCCTCCCCATCTCCCTCTCCCCCCCATCTCCCTCTCTCTCCCTCCCCATCTCCCTCTCTCTCCCCCCCATCTCCCTCTCTCTCCCCCCCATCTCCCTCTCTCCCCCCCATCTCCCTCTCTCCCCCCCATCTCCCTCTCTCTCCCTCCCCATCTCCCTCTCTCTCTCCCCCATCTCCCTCTCTCTCTCTCCATCCCCATCTCCCTCTCTCTCCCCCCATCTCCCTCTCTCTCTCCCCCCCATCTCCCTCTCTCTCTCTCCCTCCCCATCTCCCTCTCTCTCCCTCCCCATCTCCCTCTCTCTCTCCCCCCATCTCCCTCTCTCTCTCTCTCTCTCCCTCCCCCTCTCTCTCTCTCTCTCCCTCCCCATCTCCCTCTCTCTCTCTCCCTCCCCATCTCCCTCTCTCTCCCTCCCCATCTCCCTCTCTCTCTCCCCCCCATCTCCCTCTCTCTCTCTCCCTCCCCATCTCCCTCTCTCTCTCCCCCTCCCCATCTCCCTCTCTCTCCCTCCCCATCTCCCTCTCTCTCTCCCCCTCCCCATCTCCCTCTCTCTCTCCCCCTCCCCATCTCCCTCTCTCTCTCTCCCTCCCCATCTCCCTCTCTCTCCCTCCCCATCTCCCTCTCTCTCTCCCCCCCATCTCCCTCTCTCTCTCTCCCTCCCCATCTCCCCCTCGCTCTCTCTCTCCCTCCCCATCTCCCTCTCTACGTCTCTCCCTCTCTCTCTCCCCCATCTCCCTTTCTCTCTCTGTCTCTCCCTCACTCTCTCTCTCTTCAGCCTGTTCTGTCACACAGAACTATTATTATCTTTCCTGTCTCTGGGAGTAACAGAACAACTTTCTTTTCTAGCTGTTTGGGAAATTCCAAACCCATGACACCAACAGGAACCCACTACACCCCCATCCTCTCCCCCTCACTTCCCTTAGAGGAGTAGAGAGAGTGGAGGAGGAGGAGGAGGGGTCGTTGGGGAGTTTCCAGTAAAGATTATTCAACACGCCTAACAGAATACAGTATACTTCACTGAGGGACGCTCAATGATTATTAGAGGGAATGGAGATTGTAATAATTGTTTCATTATTGTCTCTGTATTGTGACTTCACCGGTAAGTTAGACTTCTGTTCTGGTACAACGTTGTGATACAGGTGCTTGGTAAGTTAGACTTCTGTTCTCGTACAACGTTGTGATACAGGTGCTTGGTAAGTTAGACTTCTGTTCTGGTACAACGTTGTGATACAGGTGCTTGGTAAGTTAGACTTCTGTTCTGGTACAACGTTGTGATACAGGTGCTTGGTAAGTTAGACTTCTGTTCTGGTACAACGTTGTGATACAGGTGCTTGGTAAGTTAGACTTCTGTTCTGGTACAACGTTGTGATACAGGTGCTTGGTAAGTTAGACTTCTGTTCTGGTACAACGTTGTGATACAGGTGCTTGGCTTGGGCAGCGACCCGACTGAGATTAGCTGAAAAAGTCTGTCTTTGGGTGGGTGGGGGTTTATACTAAGTTATCATATCAAATTGTTTTAAGATGGTCATACCATGGATCATTTAGCTATTTGATTTGAGGATTTCTGTAAGTATCCCCAGAAAATATTTAAAAGGAAATATATATTTATTTATTTTAAAAAATTGCCACCAAACTTACCTTCAGTTTTATTTATTTTTTTAGAATCTCCCCTTTCCATAGTGGGGTCATATTAGTGTGTAGCCCAAACGGTTTGGACAGACAGAAGTTAGCGACTTCAGACGAGTCCCGTGGGCCTTGTGGAGGTCGTAGAGCAAAACGTAGAACACTGATGTATTCGTGAGAGTCTCAACTTTCCACTGTAGCTCTGCCACTTTCCACCGCAGATGCAGAATGCCGACATAGACAGATGCGGTAGACTGAGACACGGCCAATGCAAAAAAAGCTTAAACAGATGGGGATTGTATTACTAAATTAATTAGATTGACGCCATTGACTCCTAATAGCTTCAGTGTTTTTCTGTTTCGTGTCGATATTTTAGTGCTTTATGTATTTAATATGAAGTATTTTTTAAATGAATCAATCAAAGCCTGTGTGTTACGTGACACTTATTAGGGCAGAGTGGAATAGAATAGAATTTGGAGTCCGAAGGTTCTGAGTGGATCTACGTTCAAATTCTTTAGGAATGTTTCCTCCCTCTGTTCCTCCCTAGGTGTCGGCCAATCACGAGTTTGACATGGTTTGATTGGTGAATACTAGGCAGAGGTTGCTTCAACAGGTTCTCTGTGTGTGTGTGTGTGTGTGGGGAGGACAGGCGTGGAATGGTATCAAGTACATTAAACACATGGTTTCCACGTGTTTGATGCCATTCCATTTGCTCCGTTCTCCCCTCATCACCTCCACTGGTGTGTGTCTGGCATCACAGAGCACAATGGCAGGAAGAGGAGGGTCCAGATGTTGTCTGTGTTGCCATAATGATAACTAGGGGTCTGTTAGAAGAGGAGGGTCCAGATGTTGTCTGTGTTGCCATAATGATAACTAGGGGTCTGTTAGAAGAGGAGGGTCCAGATGTTGTCTGTGTTGCCATAATGATAACTAGGGGTCTGTTAGAAGAGGAGGGTCCAGGTGTTGTCTGTGTTGCCATAATGATAACTAGGGGTCTGTTAGTATGGGAGATCTTGTGTGTGTGGCTATTTCTGGGTTATGGATGGAACACGTGGTTGATTAACATGCAGATACATAAACATTAGACAATAATATTGTCCTGTTTGGTTTGAACAATAAAATCAACAATAACAGAACAATAATAAAGTTTGAACTTAACCTTGGTCTTCCAGATGCTGAGTGCCTGGTGGTCAGTCCTGCCAGGCTGGTGGTGAAGTATGGAGATCCAGCCTCCTCTAACTGCACCTCAGATACCCCTGTAGAGATGGGCTGGGAGGCGACCCAGGGAGGGGTGGCTCTAACAAAGAATAATGTGACGTTCCTACTCTGGAGGGAGGACAAGTAAGAGGGGCAGACACAGCTGAGACTTTTAAAACTCGTTAAAAATACCACCTTTTAACTTGGCTTGGTTCTACTGTTATTTATCTTCAATGGTCTTTAATTAATGGTTCTACTGTTGTTTAGCTTCAATGGTCTTTAATTAATGGTTCTACTGTTCTTTATCTTCAATTGTCTTTAATTAATGGTTCTACTGTTATTTATCTTCAATGGTCTTTAATTAATGGTTCTACTGTTATTTATCTTCAATGGTCTTTAATTAATGGTTCTACTGTTATTTATCTTCAATGGTCTTTAATGGTTCTACTGTTATTTATCTTCAATGGTCTTTAATTAATGGTTCTACTGTTATTTATCTTCAATGGTTTTAATTTGTATTTATTCTAAATGCAATTTAAATCAAGTTTGTTATTGTTTCAACTAAGGACTGTCACTTTAAATAAAATGTGATTTGATTTGACAGTGTGACTGACTGGGGGATCAAACCTATGTGCTTCACAGAGGGAGGCCAGTGTGATAAACATCTGGACATCACAGTTTATAGTGAGTGACATCTCTCTCTTATCTTCTCTGGTGTTTCTGAATGTTTCCTGCAGTACGACGCTGTTAGAACACTGTGTGTTTCCATTCCTCCACAGAGCTTCCAGACGTTGTGTCCATCAGCTATAGTAGTCATCCTGATCCGATGTGTGAGCAGCATCAGTACCTGCTACAGTGTCTCGTCCAGAACATCGCTCCTACTGACAGACTCAGGGTGACCTTCTACAAAGTCAATACCAATGGTGAACTGACAGAATTAGACACACAACAGAAATCCAATGGCAACATCAAGACACCAGTGAATAGGACCTTTACCCTGGACTTCACCCCTAGTAGAGATGATGATGGGGCCCAGTTGTGGTGTTCAGCCATGTTGGATCTGGGACCAGAGGGACCCCAACCTCCTCCTGCAAGGAAATCAGACCGCCTCAACATCGCTGTGCACTGTGAGTCCATCTGGTTCTCTGTCTCCACACATTTTGTACAACCATTAGTTAGATACCAGACGAGTCATGACGTTGACTGATGTTGTTTTCACTTCATATTCCCTCATTAATCAACTTGTTTCTCATCTCTCTCTCTTTCTCTACGTCTCTCTCTCTTCCTCTCTCTCTCCCCCTCTCTCTTCCTCTCTCTCTCCCCCTCTCTCTTCCTCTCTCTCTCAGACAAACCTCAGATCACTATGACTCCTGGGTGTCTCTCCATGAGCATCACAGAGGGCGACACCCTATCACTTAACTGTAGTGCAAAGGGTAACCCCGCCCCCTCGTACAATTGGTCTTTCCCCCAAGCTGCCCCCACCCCCGAAACCACAGAAGAGAGTCTCGTATTGACCATCACCAACATGGCCATGTCTCACTCTGGAGAGTACACCTGCATCGCTATCAACCCCCTGGGAAAGAGCACCTGTACTGTTAAAGTGGAGGTCACAGGTTAGATGGATGATTGGTTGGTTGATTTATATACAGTGCATTAGTTACATTACAGCCTTATTCTAAAATGTATTAAATGTTTTTTTTCCCCCTCATCAATCTACAAACAACACACCGTAATGACAAAGCAAAAACAGGTTTCGATTTTTTGCAAATGTATTAAAAATACAATGTCCTGGCTGTGTGCTTAGGGTCGTTGTCCTGTAGGAAGGTGAACCTTCGCCCCAGTCTTAGGTCCTGAGCGCTCTGGAGCAGGTTTTCATCAAGGATCTCTCTGTACTTTGCTCCGTTCATCTTTCCCTCGATCCTTACTAGTCTCCCAGTCCCTGGCGTTGAATAATATCCCCACAGCATGATGCTGCCACCACGCTTCACCTTAGGGATTGTGCCAGGTTTCCTCTACACATGACGCTTGGCATTCAGGCCAAAATGTTCAATCTTGGTTTCATCAGACCAGAGAATCTTGTTTCTCATGGTCTGAGAGTCCTTTAGGTGCCTTTTGGAAAACTCCATGTGCCTTTTACTGAGGAGTGGCTTTCATCTGGCCACTCTACCATAAAGGCCTGATTGGTGGAGTGCTGCAGAGATGGTTGTCCTTCTGTAAGGTTCTCCCATCTCCACAGCGGAACTCTGGAGCTCTATCAGAGTGACCATTGAGTTCTTCACCTCCCTGACCGAGGCCCTTCTCCCCCGATTGCTTGGTTTGGCCGGGCGGCCAGCTCTAGGAACAGTCTTGGCCACTGTGTTCTTGGGGACCTTCAATGCTGCAGAAATGTTTTGGTACCCTTTCCCAGATCTGTGCCTCAACACAATCCTGTCTCTGAGCTCTATGGACAATTATTTCAACCCCATGGATTGGTTTTTGCTCTGACATGCACTGTCAACTCTGGGACCTTATATAGACAGGTGTGTGCCTTTCCAAATCATGTCCAATCAATTGAATTTACCACAGGTGGACTTCAATCAAGTTGTAGAAACATCTCAAGGATGATTAATGGAAAAAGGAAGCACCTGAGATCAATTTCGAGTCTCATAGCAAAGGGTCTGAATACTGATGTAAATACAGTATTTTTGTTTTTTATTTTTAATACATTTGCCCAAAATGTTTTTACCTGTTTTCGCTTTGTCATTATGGGGTTTTGTGTGTAGATTGATGAGGGGAAACTATTTAATACATTTTATAATAAGGCTGTAAAGTAACAAAATGTAGAAAAAGTCTGGGGTCTGAATACTTTCTGAATGTATTGTATCTCCCCCCTCCCTCACCTCTCCTCCTCTCCCCCCTCCCTCACCCTCTCCTCCTCTCTGCCTCCCCTCCTCTCCTCCTCTGCCCCCTCCCTCACCCTCTCCTCCTCCCCCCCCTCCCTCACCCTCTCCTCCTCTCTGCCTCTCCTCCTCTCCCCCCTCCCTCACCCTCTCCTCCTCCTCCTCTCTGCCTCCCCTCCCCTCCCCCCTCCCTCCCCCTCTCCTCCTCTCTGCCTCCCCTCCTCTCCCTCACCCTCGCCTCCTCTCCTCCTCTCCCCCCTCCCTCACCCTCTCCTCCTCCTCCTCTCTGCCTCCCCTCCCCCTCTCCTCCTCCTCCTCCTCTCTGCCTCCCCTCCTCTCCCTCACCCTCTCCTCCTCTCTGCCTCCCCTCCTCTCCCTCTCTCCCTCCTCCCCCTCTCCTCTCCCCTATCCAGCTCTCCTCTACTGTCCTGTAGTGGACTACCTGCCCATTTTAGCAGGGCTGGCTGCGGTGGTGATCCTCTTGGTGATTTCCTGTTTCATCTACTCCTCTTACCATAAACACACCCGCATGGGCCACTACCAGCTGAAAGACATGTTGCCACGACGACACAAGAACAAACACGTGGCGCACCACAACGGAATGGACCAGTCTATCATGTAGAGGAGACGGGACTTATGTGACCCTTTCACCACAGACTCAGATTAAATATGGTGAAACGGCACACCCAGTAATAATACATTTGTATGATGCTTTCGCTAGAGTACCCGGAGGTACTGCAGATAGAATGTATTAAAATAAATGATACACAGTATACATTATACAATCACAGTACATGACATTACATTCAAACAATAAATCCTAAGAGTGCACTCTCGTTTAACTAAATTGGCGCGCTTCGTTGTATCTCAACCCCTCCCCAAAATAAATCCACTTTGACTCACAGTCTCGAAATCAACCAACCCGTTGGTTTGGTCATAATCCAACGTGTTCCTCGGGCAGTGAAATGTTGACTTCGCTAACTAACTAATCATGAAATAATAAACAACTGTATATAGAAAACCAACTAGCAATTTCGCCTGCAATCTTCCGTGCAGCTCCTCTCTTTCTAAAGTCGGCGAGATCTTGACAGAACCCGCACCAATCACTTTTACCAGTTATCGACGAACACATAAGTTGTAAAATAAAACATTGTCTTGAAATATATTTATCTGAACTACTATTTATCTGGCCGTCCTTCTTCTCCTCACTTCTTCCCCATTTTCCCGCGACTCCCCAAACCTCTCAACACATCTGATTGGCTACACGAATAGTTCACAACGTGATCATGGTCTTCACAAATGCACAAAAATAAAACTATACAAAGACAGAACATTGATAATCAAACCCCTGTCTTATCTTGAAACTTGTTCAAATGTAATTAAAATGAAGTGTACATTGCAATAATAATATTTGTAATCAATTATCAAAATGCATGTTCTAATAGGGTATTACACGTACATAGAAAAACACACCAGGGTTGGTTAGGGTCAGAGCATGTGAGCAGTTGAGTGGTTGGAGATCCGGATGAGAGGTGCAGCGCTCCATGTCCTTCCCGACCACAGCTAAATTCACTCCATTCATTAGAATCACAGTTTAACCAACACCCATCTATTGTTGTGACTACCTGGACCTACCAATTATTTTTTAAGTATTGAAACCAAACCATATGGATTTGAATGAAAAGTATTTGAATAAACAAAAACAGGTGACTGTGAGAAGCCAACATCATATCAAAGAGGCTACATTTCAGCTGGAACGGAGCAGAGCGAGCCCAATTTGACTGGAGTATGGAGCGAGATTCCCAAAGGCTGGAGCGTCGCCTTCTCGCCCGCTCCAATTTCTCCAGTAGCCCGCCCTAGCATGCATGCATCTAGTCTACTTGTGTGCTGCTAATAGCCCCTTGCTTTAGCTACTGTCATGGAGGTTGTGTTGAAAAAAGTGTTATAGCGATCATCCCTAGTGATCAAATTAACCCGGACAAACGTGATCACAATAAGCAGACTCTGTATCAGAAATGGTACCTTTTCCAATATTTTCTCGTACTTTATGTTGTTGGGTCGCGTCAATTCAAATCTGGTATTGGAACAAAAGGATTACTACACCGTTTAAATCATCTATGTATTTTATTCTAGCAACCCCTTAAATGGTAAATATGAAGTTCGTATATACAGGCTCACTGTGACACCACGCAGGGCAAACAGCAAGCAGCGCCAGAGAAGCGAGAGAAAGAGAGAGCGCGAGAGAGAGAGTCAGCGAGCAGCGCTATAGAAGAGCGCCTAGAGAAGTGCATAGCCTAGAGAAGAGAAGCGCCCCTATCCTTTGTTCTTCCTTAAATACTCCGACAGAATCGTTTCCGCTCCTTGCTGACCTGTCGGAGTAGAGGCTGAGTGTGGTTTAAACTTACTCAGCCTATCGTTGGCGTGCAGGCTGGTCCCAGCCTCGTGACGCAATCCAGTTGACGGAAGTAGTGGTCTTCTCAGTAGATGTCCAAGCTTCATATTACAAGACACAGTTCTATCGTAAAACCCCCAGCTAGCACATTCCTTCCACATAGCTCCCCCCTACCCAAACCTACAGCAGTTCTAAAGATCTATGATCACACAATACATTCACTTAATAACTCTTGTTGTAGATTAACATATTCATTAGCTAAACATATATCAGCCCTTACAATGTGCAGAAATAACAACTTAGCTGGCTGGCTACAACTCAGACAAAAGGTTTCCATTAGAAACCCATTTAAAATTAACCCCTGGAGTAACTATTTATGCCATCCTAAAAATAAGGTGAAGCAAAGTAAATTGACCACTAATACAACACAACACATAACCCTACATGTTTCTATAATAGTCCCTATTGACATTGACATTGTATCTACACTACTGGGCCATTTAGATATCTAGCTACGTTGGCTACCTATTACTAGCTAGCTGAAGTTAACTAGCTAACTAGCCTAACTAGCCTAACTAGACTCAATGTGCTTGCGAAGGTTGGAGGATTCATTTTTAAAAGCCGAGATTTCCGCGTTTTTGTTGAGGCAAAGGCAACATTTCATGATGATATTATTGCCTCTTTTACGTTTGAAAATAAAAATGTCCTGCAATTGTGGCCAAGGGTCGTCAGGATTCGCCACATGTTGATCCTCTACTGGGCTGTTGATGTTCTGATGATGATGAGGAGAGTAGTGGTGAGAACGGGTTACATTTGTCAAACTACATGATGAGCGCGAGTGAGTACGAATTGTCTTACAAAAATACCTGAAGATAACCTTTAACGATTTTTTTTACCGTTAAACGAAATGTAGCTGAGTAAAGAGTACTTTACTTGCTGAAAAAAATACTTGAGTAAGAGTTGAAATTACAGCCCACAGAAAGTAACGCGGAAAAGTATTCGTTACTACAAATGCGTACTCATTTGCGTTACTTGTAACGCGTTACTACCCACCCCTGCTGACAGGTGTATAAAATTGAGCACAGAGCCATGCAATCTCTATAGACAAACATTGGCGGTAGAAAGGTCTTACTGAAGAGCTCAGTGACTTTCAATGTGGCACTGTAATAGGATGCCACCTTTCCAACAAGTCAGTGTGTCAAATTTCGGCCCTGCTAGAACTTCCCGCAAAAATTGTCTGTCCTCTGTTTCAACACTTACAACTCTGGAAGCAACGTCAGCACAAGAAAGGTTTGTTGGGAGCTTCATGAAATGGGTTTCCATGGCCGAGCAGCCGCACACAAGCCATGCGTCGGCTGGAGTAGTGTAAAGCTCGCCGATATTGGAATCACGCTTCACCATCTTGCAGTCGGACAAACAAATCTGGGTTTGGCGGATGACAGGAGAACCTACCTGCCCCAATACATAGTGCCAACTGTAAGGTTTGAAGGAGGAGGAATAATGGTCTGGGGCTGTTTTTCATGGTTCCGGCTAGGCCCCTTAGGTCCATTGAAGGGAAATCTTAGTACACAGCATACAATGACATTCTAGAAGATTTGATACTTCCAACTTTGTGGCAACAGTTTGGGGAATGCCCTTTCCTGTTTCAGCATTACAATGCTCTTGTGCACAAAGCGAGGTCCATACAGAAACTCATAATAATGGCTGGAACAGAGCAAATGGAATGGCATCAAACCATGTGTTTGATGTGTTTGATAACATTCCACTGATTCCGCTCCAGCCATTACCACGAGCCTGTCCTCCCCAATTAAGGTGCCACCAATTTTCTGTGGTGTGGAAGAACTTGTCCTGCCTGCACAGAACACTGACCTCAACCCCATTGAACACCTTTGGGATGAATTGGAACGCCGACAGCGAGCCAGCCCTAATCGTCCAACATCAGTGCCCGACCTCACTAACGCTCTTGTGGCTGAATGGAAGCAAGTCCCCTCAGCAATGTTTCAACATCTAGTGGAAAGCCTTCACAGAAGAGTGGAGGCTGTTATAGCAGCAAGTAGGGGTGTTCAAAATGAGATGTTCAAAAGGACATTCAAAATCAAATGCTACACTTTTCAATTTGAGATCATGTTAATTTCAGTGTTTATTAACTTCCATTACGTTGTCTAATTCACTCAGTCATCATAAAATACCAAATAACAGGATGTGTGCAAATCAAGCAATATTATATGTATGCATATGTGTGTGTAGATACATGCATTTATTTTGTATAAGAAGCTATACATTCAATTTGTGATTATAAACAGAATGTACCTTAACGTTTTGCTCTAGAAATAAAATAAAAAACATTCCACAGATATTAAAATGAGCTAAGTCTAAAATAATTACTTTTACAGTGAATTATTAGCTCAAACCTCTGCTTCTCGAAGACTCCAAACCCATCTCTGTCGCATGATTTCTACGTCACACTGCATCGCAGCTCGCTTTCCAGAAAATACTTCTGAGCTGAAGCAGCGAGTAGAGGGCGGCGGGTTCTCTGCAAGCTTAGCTCGCATTTTCTCCCTTTCAACAGGACCAAAGTCGACATTTTCCTTCCATTTAGTGTGTTGCTATTGCGTGGACTTCCCACGGAAAGAGACGGAGGACAGAGAGCTGGAAGATGACGTCTAGGACTATTGATTACAGTGTGTGGGACCACATCGAAGTATCGGATGATGAGGATGAGACTCACCCCAATATCGACACCCCGAGCCTCTTCCGATGGAGGCATCAGGTAGCTACGAGAACAGGCGATGTCTTCACTAAAATAATAATAATAATACATAAATAGCTACATGACTAGTCAGGCAGCTAGCGACAGTAGGTAACCATGTCAGAAACCCCTAGCTAGCTATCTCCTTAGACCCAGCCAGCTAATCGGCTAATCTAGTTAACTGGTCAGATAAAGTGACGTTAATCCAACTGGCTACAGTGCTAACGTTAGCTAGCTAGGTTTAGCACTGGTCCAGGGCGTTATCTAGGCTAGTCATTCAATATTTGGGCTGTACAGTAGTAGCCTAGTTGCTCAGTTTGTCCACAGCTCTAGCGCTGTCGTTCTGTCTCTCTTCCTGTCTCTCTTGCTCAATAAGAGTTTGTCCGCACAGCCTGTGATGCATCTTAACCATGCAAGTACATCATCAACTAATCCAGCAGAATTGTGCTAGGTACAATATCTTGCCTTGGACACAACGTTTGTTTATCTTATTTTTCTTTGGGATTGGGTTGGCGGATTGTATCTAACTTTTAAGTTGCATACACCGCCACCTACTGTACTGGAGGGTGAGTACAGTCACGGCCTAACTACATTCAAGTATCTTCATTAGTCCTGTTTCTCTAAGACGTTTGGTTAGCTAGCTAACAGGCTAACTTTTAAACAACAATGTTACAATCTCCCACCCCCTTTCTCCTCCCTCCACCCTTCCATGTCCATTCCATCTTTCATCTCTCCTCCACCCTCTCTCCACTTTTCTAATCTTCCACTACACCTCCCTCCATCCCTCCCTTCACTTTCCTCTCCTCCCCTTTTCTCTCCCTCCTAGGCACGTGTGGAGAAACAGGTGGCCTTCGAGGAGAGAGGAGAGGAGCTGGAGAGGAACATGGCAGAGTGTAAGAGACGTCTGGAGGAGGTGCAGTACAGAGTGAAGGAGTTAGAGGGGGTAGGAGAGAAGGAGGGAGAGGAGGAGAGGAATAGAGATCTGAGCAAAGCCCAGGCAGAGGAGAAGAAATACAGAAAGGATCAACGCTTGTGGGAGAAGAAGATGGAAGAACATCGGAGAGAGGAGAAAAAGATGCCTTGGAATGTTGACACCCTCAGCAAAGAAGGCTTCAGCAAGGTGAATGTTAGCATGTCGCTACACCCGCAATAACATCTGCTAAATATGGGTATGTGACCAATAACATGTGATTTTAGATTCACCACACCCTCAACAGAGGGCTTCAGCCAGGTGAGATAGAGATACAATACATTACTTTGTTGATGGATAAATCATGTCTTTCATCACTACCATGGATGTCACATGTTGTTCCTCTATTAGACTACTATCCACAGACAATATATCTTTCTCTCTTTCCTCCTCCTCTCCATCCCTTCTTTCCCCCAGAGTGTGTTGAACATCAAGCCGGAAGCGACAGAAGAGACGGAGGAACAGAAGGAGGAGGAACACCAGACCTTTGTGAAGAAACACGAGAAACAGATCAAACACTTTGGTGAGTTTCAACACAACTACACAATTTAATGTCTGTATCTCTGTCTGTCTCGACACAACACACAACTACACTATTTAATGTCTGTATCTCTGTCTGTTTCGACACAACACACACAACCACACTATTTAATGTCTGTATCTCTGTCTGTCTCGACACAACACACACAACCACACTATTTAATGTCTGTATCTCTGTCTGTCTCAACACAACACACACAACTACACTATTTAATGTCTGTATCTCTGTCTGTCTCGACACAACACACAACTACACTATTTAATGTCTGTATCTCTGTCTGTTTCAACACAACTACACAATTTAATGTCTGTATCTCTGTCTGTCTCAACACAACACACAACTACACAATTTAATGTCTGTATCTCTGTCTGTCTCAACACAACACACACAACTACACTATTTAATGTCTGTATCTCTGTCTGTCTCAACACAACACACAACTACACAATTTAATGTCTGTATCTCTGTCTGTCTCGACACAACACACTCAACTACACTATTTAATGTCTGTATCTCTGTCTGTCTCGACACAACACACAACTACACTATTTAATGTCTGTATCTCTGTCTGTCTCAACACAACTACACTATTTAATGTCTGTATCTCTGTCTGTCTCAACACAACACACACAACTACACTATTTAATGTCTGTATCTCTGTCTGTTTCAACACAACACACACAACTACACTATTTAATGTCTGTATCTCTGTCTGTCTCGACACAACACACAACTACACTATTTAATGTCTGTATCTCTGTCTGTCTCGACACAACACACTATTTAATGTCTGTATCTCTGTCTGTCTCAACACAACACACACAACTACACTATTTAATGTCTGTATCTCTGTCTGTCTCGACACAACACACAACTACACTATTTAATGTCTGTATCTCTGTCTGTTTCAACACAACACACACAACACACTATTTAATGTCTGTATCTCTGTCTGTCTCAACACAACACACACAACTACACTATTTAATGTCTGTATCTCTGTCTGTCTCAACACAACACACAACTACACAATTTAATGTCTGTATCTCTGTCTGTCTCAACACAACACACAACTACACAATTTAATGTCTGTATCTCTGTCTGTCTCAACACAACACACACAACTACACTATTTAATGTCTGTATCTCTGTCTCAACACAACACACAACTACACAATTTAATGTCTGTATCTCTGTCTGTCTCGACACAACACACTCAACTACACTATTTAATGTCTGTATCTCTGTCTGTATCGACACAACACACACAACTACACTATTTAATGTCTGTATCTCTGTCTGTCTCGACACAACACACACAACTACACTATTTAATGTCTGTATCTCTGTCTGTCTCGACACAACACACAACTACACTATTTAATGTCTGTATCTCTGTCTGTTTCAACACAACTACACAATTTAATGTCTGTATCTCTGTCTGTCTCAACACAACACACAACTACACAATTTAATGTCTGTATCTCTGTCTGTCTCAACACAACACACACAACTACACTATTTAATGTCTGTATCTCTGTCTGTCTCAACACAACACACAACTACACAATTTAATGTCTGTATCTCTGTCTGTCTCGACACAACACACTCAACTACACTATTTAATGTCTGTATCTCTGTCTGTCTCGACACAAAACACACAACTACACTATTTAATGTCTGTATCTCTGTCTGTCTCAACACAACACACACAACTACACTATTTAATGTCTGTATCTCTGTCTGTTTCAACACAACACACACAACTACACTATTTAATGTCTGTATCTCTGTCTGTCTCAACACAACACACACAACTACACTATTTAATGTCTGTATCTCTGTCTGTCTCGACACAACACACAACTACACTATTTAATGTCTGTATCTCTGTCTGTCTCGACACAACACACTATTTAATGTCTGTATCTCTGTCTGTTTCAACACAACACACACAACACACTATTTAATGTCTGTATCTCTGTCTGTCTCAACACAACACACACAACTACACTATTTAATGTCTGTATCTCTGTCTGTTTCGACACAACTACACTATTTAATGTCTGTATCTCTGTCTGTTTCGACACAACTACACTATTTAATGTCTGTATCTCTGTCTGTTTCAACACAACACACACAACTACACTATTTAATGTCTGTATCTCTGTCTGTTTCAACACAACACACACAACTACACTATTTAATGTCTGTATCTCTGTCTGTCTCAACACAACACACACAACTACACTATTTAATGTCTGTATCTCTGTCTGTCTCGACACAACACACAACTACACTATTTAATGTCTGTATCTCTGTCTGTCTCGACACAACACACTATTTAATGTCTGTATCTCTGTCTGTTTCAACACAACACACACAACACACTATTTAATGTCTGTATCTCTGTCTGTCTCAACACAACACACACAACTACACTATTTAATGTCTGTATCTCTGTCTGTTTCGACACAACTACACTATTTAATGTCTGTATCTCTGTCTGTTTCGACACAACTACACTATTTAATGTCTGTATCTCTGTCTGTTTCAACACAACACACACAACTACACTATTTAATGTCTGTATCTCTGTCTGTTTCAACACAACACACACAACTACACTATTTAATGTCTGTATCTCTGTCTGTCTCGACACAACACACAACTACACTATTTAATGTCTGTATCTCTGTCTGTTTCGACACAACTACACTATTTAATGTCTGTATCTCTGTCTGTTTCGACACAACTACACTATTTAATGTCTGTATCTCTGTCTGTTTCAACACAACTACACTATTTAATGTCTATCTCTGTCTGTTTCAACACAACTACACTATTTAATGTCTGTATCTCTGTCTGTTTCAACACAACTACACTATTTAATGTCTGTATCTCTGTCTGTTTCAACACAACTACACTATTTAATGTCTGTATCTCTGTCTGTTTCAACACAACTACACTATTTAATGTCTGTATCTCCCGCTCTTCCCCCTCCTTCTCTCTCTCCCTCCCTCTCTTTCTAACCTGTGTGTGTGTGTGTGTGTGTAGGGATGCTGCGGCGTTGGGAGGACAGTCAGAAGTACCTGTCTGACCACCCTTACCTGGTGTGTGAAGGGACTGCTAACTACCTGGTCATCATGTGTATAGACCTGGAGGTGGAGGAGGTGAGGGGGTGTGTGCGTATGAGTGTGTGTGTTTGAGAGTTATTGTGTGTATCACTGTGTCGTTGTGTATGTTAACCTGTGTGTGTGTGTGTGTGTGTGTGTGTGTGTGTGTGTGTATAGAAACATGGTTTGATGGGTCAGGTAGCCCATCAGACCATAGTGATGCAGTTTATCTTGGAGCTGGCTAAGAGTCTGAAGATCGACCCTCGAGGATGCTTCAGACAGTTCTTCCAAAAGATCAAGGTAGGTGTGTGTTGCTTTTCTTCATTTTAAGGCCGGGATTCAATCATAGGCGCGTTTGTTGAATACAGACCAGAACGCTGCAGATGCAAAGCGCTGTTCTCTGTCGATTTTAAAGCCCCTTTGATTGAATCCCAGTTTAAGGGATTTTATGAGTTGCTGTTTAACTTCACGTGTGTATCCGTATATGTACTGTGTACAGGTGTATATGTACTGTGTACAGGTGTATCTGTATATGTACTGTGTACAGGTGTATATGTACTGTGTACAGGTGTATCTGTATATGTACTGTGTACAGGTGTATCTGTATATGTACTGTGTACAGGTGTATCTGTATATGTACTGTGTACAGGTGTATCTGTATGTCACACCTCTCTTTATCTCTCTCTCTCTCTCTCTCTCTCTCTCTGTGTCAGACTGCTGACCAGCCCTACCAGGAGGCCTTTACTGATGAGCTGGAGTCATTTAAAGAGAGAGTTTGAGGCAGGGCTAAGATCAGGATACAAAAGGTCATTTTCCCTCAAGAAAAATGTTTCTGGCTTCAGCTGTTTAAAAGTATTTATATTGTAGTGGGAGAAGTTCAAATGGCTATTTTACTCCAAAAACATTCAGACATACACACTTTTCTGGGACTATCAAAACAGAATACTAAAATACGAGACATTCGTCAGGTTCAAATTAATATAAAATGATTTTGTTAAAGGCTATGGAGGAGTATGAGGAGGAAGAGAGACAGAACAGACTGGGGCCTGGTGGACTGGACCCTGTGGAAGTCTACGAGACTCTGCCAGAGGTAACACACAGAGAGACATCATCATCATCGTCATCATCATAATAGTCAGCAACCTATGACCACATATTCAGAGGAAGTGGTCGCCAACCCCAGTCTCCTTTTTTGACCTCTGACTTGTGATGTCACATCCTGTTTCACAGGAAATGAAGAAGTGTTTTGATGATAAAGACATCTCAATGCTGCAGGAAGCTATCGGCAAGATGGAGCCCATGGTGAGTGTCTCCTGTCTCTTCCTTCTCTCTCTCTCTCTAACCTGTATGTGTCAACATTTGCACCGCCTTGTGTGGTCGCCTGTTAAGCAGCTCCCATATAACACACTCAGCGCTGCTGCCCCCCAGGAAAAAGTTCGATATTCTGGACGAGTTGAAAAGGCGACGGCGTGGATGCAGGGCAGGTCGGAAGTGTAAGGCAAAGCTGAGGAAGTACAAGCCGGCTATACCGTCTATCATTATGGGCAACGTGAGATCGCTACATTACAAGATGGACGAACTTGAGGGTCTGGTCCATGGGAAGCTAGCCTGTTGTGTTTTACAGAGACATGGCTGAATGATAACATCCCCATAGAGAACGTCACTATCGGTGGTTTCCAGACCATCAGAGCAGACAGGGATCGCGTCTCTTCCAGGTAAGGGTAAGGGAGGGGTCTGGCTTTATTAGTTAACAACAGATGGTGTAATCCGAGCCATATTACTCTTAAGGAACAGTTGTGTAGCCCGGACATTGCGCTGTTAGCCGTTAGCCTGAGACCCTACTATTTGTCGAGGGAATTCACGGCGACCATTGCTGTTATTGTTTACATCCTGCCCTCCGCTAACGCAAACACAGCGTGTGACGTCATCCACTCTGCTATCGCGAGGTTATAGGGTGCCATTTTATGTCTATCTAGTGCACTACTTTTGACCAGGGTTCTGGCCAAAAGTAGTGCACTATGCAGGGGATAGGGTGCCGTTTGGGACAGAAGCCTACGTGAATATGAAGATACTGCTGTTAAAAGATATGTAATCTACCCATTAGAATGTACACTATCTGATATTGATCATATAACATGCGTTCCAAATGAAATGGTACCCCTATTACCTATATAGTGCCCTAATGTTGATCAGAGCCTATAGGGGCCTAAAGTAGTGCACTACATATGGAATAGGGTGCCATTTGGGACCCTACTGTATACTATACTACAGTACTTATGAACACATTCTCTGGTAAACACAGGTTACATCTCTGTCTCTTTATTATCTGAGTATTTGGTCTGATTTTAATAAATAGCTCATATATTCTACTAATGCATTTCATCCTGTGAAACTTAGTTAGAAAGAATGTGGTTCCCCTGTTGTCCTGTAGGTGGTGCCAGTGTGTCACATTCACAATGCAGCCAGTGAAGTTGGGTGTGTTTTTAGCCCATAGTGCTATCTATCTATGATCAACAATAGCACGCTGTATAGTGTGCCATTTGGAATGCATTATTAATGTGAAACTAAGGGCAGGATCTGTGAAACCCTCAGAGTGACTGGGTGTGGCTGGGTGTGGGTGTGGCTGGGTGCGAGTGTGTGTGAGTGTGTGGGTGTGAGTGAGTGGGTGGGTGTGGGTGTGGCTGGGTGGGTGTGGCTGGGTGTGAGTGTGTGGGTGTGTGTTTATGGCAGTGTTTATTTCCTCATGCATATCCTGTGTCAGTGTGTCTGTGTCAGTATGTCACTGTCCTGATCTGGGTCACTGTTACTGTTTGATGAAAGACTCCTCTAACCTAAACAACACTCCCTTATAGAATACTGTCCTGATCTGGGTCACTGTTACTGTTTGATGAAAGACTCCTCTAACCTAAACAACACTCCCTTATAGAATACTGTCCTGATCTGGGTCACTGTTACTGTTTGATGAAAGACTCCTCTAATCTAAACAACACTCCCTTATAGAATACTGTCCTGATCTGGGTCACTGTTACTGTTTGATGAATGACTCCTCTAACCTAAACAACACTCCCTTATAGAATACTGTCCTGATCTGGGTCACTGTTACTGTTTGATGAAAGACTCCTCTAATCTAAACAACACTCCCTTATAGAATACTGTCCTGATCTGGGTCACTGTTACTGTTTGATGAAAGACTCCTCTAACCTAAACAACACTCCCTTATAGAATACTGTCCTGATCTGGGTCACTGTTACTGTTTGATGAAAGACTCCTCTAACCTAAACAACACTCCCTTATAGAATACTGTCCTGATCTGGGTCACTGTTACTGTTTGATGAAAGACTCCTCTAACCTAAACAACACTCCCTTATAGAATACTGTCCTGATCTGGGTCACTGTTACTGTTTGATGAAAGACTCCTCTAACCTAAACAACACTCCCTTATAGAATACTGTCCTGATCTGGGTCACTGTTACTGTTTGATGAAAGACTCCTCTAATCTAAACAACACTCCCTTATAGAATACTGTCCTGATCTGGGTCACTGTTACTGTTTGATGAAAGACTCCTCTAACCTAAACAACACTCCCTTATAGAATACTGTCCTGATCTGGGTCACTGTTACTGTTTGATGAAAGACTCCTCTAACCTAAACAACACTCCCTTATAGAATACTGTCCTGATCTGGGTCACTGTTACTGTTTGATGAAAGACTCCTCTAATCTAAACAACACTCCCTTATAGAATACTGTCCTGATCTGGGTCACTGTTACTGTTTGATGAAAGACTCCTCTAACCTAAACAACACTCCCTTATAGAATACTGTCCTGATCTGGGTCACTGTTACTGTTTGATGAAAGACTCCTCTAACCTAAACAACACTCCCTTATAGAATACTGTCCTGATCTGGGTCACTGTTACTGTTTGATGAATGACTCCTCTAACCTAAACAACACTCCCTTATAGAATACTGTCCTGATCTGGGTCACTGTTACTGTTTGATGAAAGACTCCTCTAACCTAAACAACACTCCCTTATAGAATACTGTCCTGATCTGGGTCACTGTTACTGTTTGATGAAAGACTCCTCTAACCTAAACTGGCCAAACTGCTGGCCATCATGGACAACGTCACCCACCCTCTGCACACTATGGTTATGACGCAGAGGAGCACTTTCAGTCACAGACTGATCCCACCACGGTGTGCCAGAGAGCGCTACAGGAGGTCCTTCCTGCCGGCGGCTATGAGACTATATAATGCCTCACCAGGGTGCCGTGCCGTCGGCAACATAGATCTGGAACTGTTGGGGTGCTAGGACCTAGTTTAACAATTATGCATCCATCCGTGAGTAACTCTGGTCCGTCAGCACTCATCCACTCAGGACCTATTTATTCATACAGGTCTGTATATACATACTCATGTACAGTTGTTATATTATATCACATGCAATATTGTAAGTAATTATTGGACGTAGGCATTCACTCAGGAATGCATATTAGTATCCTGCCAGTTGCACCTTTTCTCATTGCTTTTAGTATATCGAATGTGCAATAAGTGCAGTTATCTGTAATTAAACCCTGCGCACTAAGGACTGTATTTTAAGGGAATTACTATTATTACCCCAAATGATATCATACACACATTTAGCTATTAAAGTATCTCTTCCTGTCATTTACCTGTACAGTTTGTGTAAACATGCAAGTATTCACTTATCTGTAAATATAACTGTATACCTAACTGTACAGCTAATTTAACCATGCAAAATGTTCACTTACCTGTTCATTTACCCAGTCTGTCTATTAAGTAAACTATTATTACCCTCGCTCATATCATACGCATTTTTAGCTACTGAAGTATTTCTCTGCCATCGACCTGTATAGTATAGTTAACCATCCAACATCCACCAATGTATAGTGTACATATTCAGCCAACCACTCATACTATGCAATGTCCTTTTATAGCTTTTTTTTTGCACTCCAGATATCCTGTATTTCTATACTAACTCTTTCATACTGCCGCTCTATGTATCATGTACCGTGTATCTGTCTTTTGTGTACTTTCGTTGTGGCATTTTGCACCTGCCCTGTGTTTTGTTGTAGCTGCTTGACAATGAAATTTCCCCCCCGGGGGATCAATAAAGTATCTATCTATCTATCTATCTATCTATACTGTCCTGATCTGGGTCACTGTTACTGTTTGATGAAAGACTCCTCTAACCTAAACAACACTCCCTTATAGAATACTGTCCTGACCCCCTGGAAAGTTCTCTTTTTTAGGACAGATGGATATGTAATTCACTTCAACAATATTGACAGATAAAGGTTACCCAATTTAACAAATCACACACAAAAAAACAACTTTGAAATAAACAAAAATGCATTTTCCTTATAGGGAAAAAGTTAGTACACCCCTACCTTTACCGACACATAAAATGGCTAAAATTAGAATCAGCTGCACCACAACAGGTGAAATTGATTAGAAAGAATATCAAGACAACTGACTTTACCCAGGTTTACCCTTTGACTCATCTGTCCAGAGCCCATTGTTCTAGTAGGTTTGGTCTTTACCCAGGTTTACCCTTTGACTCATCTGTCCAGAGCCCATTGTTCTAGTAGGTTTGGTCTTTACCCAGGTTTACCCTTTGACTCATCTGTCCAGAGCCCATTGTTCCAGTAGGTTTGGTCTTTACCCAGGTTTACCCTTTGACTCATCTGTCCAGAGCCCATTGTTCCAGTAGGTTTGGTCTTTACCCAGGTTTACCCTTTGACTCATCTGTCCAGAGCCCATTGTTCTAGTAGGTTTGGTCTTTACCCAGGTTTACCCTTTGACTCATCTGTCCAGAGCCCATTGTTCCAGTAGGTTTGGTCTTTACCCAGGTGTTGTCTGGCAAAAGTCAGTTGTCTTGATATAATTTTTTGAGAGCAGAGGCTTCTTCCTTCCTGACTTCCCATGTAGGCCAAGTTTGTGCAGTCTCTGTCTGACAGTGTACCCATGCACTTCGACATTTATTTTGGCAAGAGAGGCCTGTAGATCCCTTGATGTTACCCTGGGGTTCTTAGAGACTTCTATGAGCATCTTTCGGTCAGCTCTTGGGCTGACTTTGGTGGGACGACCTGTCCTAGGTAGTTTGCCAGTGGTCTGGAATTTTCGTCGGACAGTGGAATGATGTACTTTGAATTGCTTGGAAATGTATTTGTAGCCCCTCCCAGACTCATGGCCATCAATAATATTTCTTCTGAGGGCCTCGGTAGGTCTTTTGATCTTTGAATGATGTGTTACCATACACCCATATGGTTAAGACCAAACCAGACCAATGTTTTTATCTTTATGGAAGGCTGGATCCTCCTAAGTTTCTCTCTAATGTTTTCTAATCATTTACACTTGTTTTGGTAAACCTAATTCTAAGTGATGGCAAAGGTAGGGGTGTACTAACTTTTTCCCCATGAGGAAAATGTATTTTTGTTTATTTTAATTGCATAACATTTTCTATATATATATATATATATATATAGAAAATGTTATGCAATTAAAATAAACAAAAATTGTGTATATATATATATATATATTTTTTTTTTTTTGTGATTTGTTAAATTGGGTAACCTTTATCTGTCAATAGTGTTGAAGTGAAGATTACATAACCATCTGTCCAAATATTTCCAGGGCGTGTACTTACTATCTGCCCTCCTGCCTCTACCCTCCTGCCTCTACCCTCCTGCCTCTACCCTCCTGCCTCTACCCTCTTCCTCTCCACCCCCCATCCACTCATATTGTCACATACAATAATCTATACTCTTATTTATTTTTTGGGGCGACTCCAGTGCAGTTACCCCACGAGGTTGCGACCCGACTTTAAACACCACTGTGTGAGAGAGAGGAGGGGTCGTTGGGGTGTTTCCAGGAAAAGAATACTTTCTCTTTCAACGGTCTTCTGAAAAGCAGAAGTGCGAGCGCATTTATTTTTCAGCTCTTCTAACAGATTAACGGAATACTTCACCGAGGGACGTTCATTGATTGTTAGGGGAAATGGAGATTGTAATTGGTCTATTTCTTTCATCATTGTCTCTGTATGGTGACTTCACCGGTAAGTAAGACAGGTGTTTGCCACAGGCAGCAGCTTGAATTAAGTTGAGTTTAATAGTATATTTTAGTACTGTGCATTTGATATTAAGTATAAGTATTTTCGAAAACTAATGCCTGACAGTGAATGTTTGAATTCTTTAGGAATGTATCCTCCCTCCCATGTCTTAATGATTCCGTGTGTGTGTACTAGTGGTCCGTGGGTCCGCTGTTTGTTCACTGGCACCCGCTCGCCATTGATAATAACCCATCCGCAACCTCCTATTAAAAGTGAAAACATGAGGCCGCACCAAAATCTAACCCGCAAATATAGAACATAGGCTACAGTCAGACTGCACAACGATTTTTTTTTTACAGGGGGAGCGGGATTTTTTTCGCCTGATTTATATATATGTTTCTGCTTATAATTTCCGATATTTTGGTGGGCTATGTTTTAGTCAACTTGTCTATAATTAGATACATGCAGCTTCTCTTCTGTCATTACTTGTTGCCCTAGAATACTAAATAAACCCTCGCTCACCAGAATAATGTCATAGATAAATATAATGAATGTTTCAATCTAGTTGACAACGGTAAAGTTCTCTCTCTCATATTTCGCAGAGCGAAGACGTTTAGGGACTGGGGAGAAAGTACAATAACACACAGAAAAACGGGAAAGATTTTCTTTGCAAAATGTCCAAAAGAAAATGACCCAATGTGTTTCTGATAAGATTGCAGTTCGGCTTCGATGCATATTTTATGTGGTTTAAACACTATCAGCTTTTATGATGCTTTATGATAAAGACAGCACCTCTACAGATGGTATCTGAGCATTGCATTCTCTCAAGATGTTGAAATAAATAAATCATATTTCTCCACTCCTGTTCCTGAGTAAGAATTTAGCCTACATTTGGTATATAATTTTACTCCAAGAAATGCTTTATTCTGCCGGAGTTTATATTAAGGCTATGTGAGAGGTTCTAGACCTATAGTCAGTGTCCATATTGAACCCATCTGAACAGAAGGCTATAGTTCCCTTGTTGTTGCCATGGTCCTATTAATATTAAGGCTATGTGAGAGGTTCTAGACCTATAGTCAGTGTCCATATTGAACCCATCTGAACAGAAGGCTATAGTTCCCTTGATGTTGCCATGACACTATTTGAAGTCCTGTGTTGTGACTGTTGAATTTGTTTAGCATCTCACAATCATCACAACCTTTTCCACTTTACCAAAGCTTTTACAAACATTACTTTTCTGGTCCTCCCTTCTCTTTATTTTCAAATGTAGCACAATAATTATACATTTATTGATTTGTTAAGCTATTGTTTCTCTTTATTCAACCCACACGCCACCCACCCCCTTTAGAAACACAATATTTAAAGACCCACACGCCACCCACCCCCTTTAGAAACACAATATTTAAAGACCCACACGCCACCCACCCCCTTTAGAAACACAATATTTAAAGACCCACACGCCACCCACCCCCTTTAGAAACACAATATTTAATGACCCACCCCCTTTAGAAACACAATATTTAATGACCCACCCCCTTTAGAAACACAATATTTAATGACCCACACGCCACCCACCCCCTTTAGAAACACAATATTTAATGACCCACACGCCACCCACCCCCTTTAGAAACACAATATTTAATGACCCAAACGCCACCCACCCCCTTTAGAAACACAATATTTAAAGACCCACACGCCACCCACACCCTTTAGAAACCCAATATTTAATGACCCACACGCCACCCACCCCCTTTAGAAACCCAATATTTAATGACCCACACGCCACCCACCCCCTTTAGAAACCCAATATTTAATGACCCACCCCCTTTAGAAACACAATATTTAAAGACCCACACGCCACCCACACCCTTTAGAAACCCAATATTTAATGACCCACACCCTTTAGAAACACAATATTTAAAGACCCACACGCCACCCACCCCCTTTAGAAACACAATATTTAATGACCCACCCCCTTTAGAAACACAATATTTAAAGACCCACACGCCACCCACACCCTTTAGAAACCCAATATTTAATGACCCACACGCCACCCACCCCCTTTAGAAACCCAATATTTAATGACCCACACGCCACCCACCCCCTTTAGAAACACAATATTTAATGACCCACACGCCACCCACCCCCTTTAGAAACACAATATTTAATGACCCACCCCCTTTAGAAACACAATATTTAATGACCCACCCCCTTTAGAAACCCAATATTTAATGACCCACACGCCACCCACCCCCTTTAGAAACACAATATTTAAAGACCCACACGCCACCCACCCCCTTTAGAAACACAATATTTAAAGACCCACACGCCACCCCCCCCCTTTAGAAACACAATATTTAAAGACCCACACGCCACCCCCCCCCTTTAGAAACACAATATTTAATGACCCAAACGCCACCCACACCCTTTAGAAACCCAATATTTAATGACCCTAAAGCCGTCCGCCCCACGGTGCGGGTTATGAGTGTTGTATGTGCGTGTGGTACGTGTGTATGTTCTTCTTCCTGTGTGTGTGGCATTACAGAGCACAATGGCAGGAAGAGGAGGGTCCAGATGTTGTCTGTGTTGCCATAATGATAACTAGGGGTCTGTTAGATGAGGAGGGTCCAGATGTTGTCTGTGTTGCCATAATGATAACTAGGGGTCTGTTAGATGAGGAGGGTCCAGATGTTGTCTGTGTTGCCATAATGATAACTAGGGGTCTGTTAGATGAGGAGGGTCCAGATGTTGTCTGTGTTGCCATAATGATAACTAGGGGTCTGTTAGAGGAGGGTCCAGATGTTGTCTGTGTTGCCATAATGATAACTAGGGGTCTGTTAGATGAGGGTCCAGATGTTGTCTGTGTTGCCATAATGATAACTAGGGGTCTGTTAGAAGAGGAGGGTCCAGATGTTGTCTGTGTGGCCATAATGATAACTAGGGGTCTGTTAGATAAGGAGGGTCCAGATGTTGTCTGTGTTGCCATAATGATAACTAGGGGTCTGTTAGAAGAGGAGGGTCCAGATGTTGTCTGTGTTGCCATAATGATAACTAGGGGTCTGTTAGATGAGGAGGGTCCAGATGTTGTCTGTGTTGCCATAATGATAACTAGGGGTCTGTTAGATAAGGAGGGTCCAGATGTTGTCTGTGTTGCCATAATGATAACTAGGGGTCTGTTAGAAGAGGAGGGTCCAGATGTTGTCTGTGTTGCCATAATGATAACTAGGGGTCTGTTAGAAGAGGAGGGTCCAGATGTTGTCTGTGTTGCCATAATGATAACTAGGGGTCTGTTAGATGAGGAGGGTCCAGATGTTGTCTGTGTTGCCATAATGATAACTAGGGGTCTGTTAGATGAGGAGGGTCCAGATGTTGTCTGTGTTGCCATAATGATAACTAGGGGTCTGTTAGAAGAGGAGGGTCCAGATGTTGTCTGTGTTGCCATAATGATAACTAGGGGTCTGTTAGATGAGGAGGGTCCAGATGTTGTCTGTGTTGCCATAATGATAACTAGGGGTCTGTTAGAAGAGGAGGGTCCAGATGTTGTCTGTGTTGCCATAATGATAACTAAGGGTCTGTTAGATGAGGAGGGTCCAGGTGTTGTCTGTGTTGCCATAATGATAACTAGGGGTCTGTTAGATGAGGAGGGTCCAGATGTTGTCTGTGTTGCCATAATGATAACTAGGGGTCTGTTAGATGAGGAGGGTCCAGATGTTGTCTGTGTTGCCATAATGATAACTAGGGGTCTGTTAGATGAGGGTCCAGATGTTGTCTGTGTTGCCATAATGATAACTAGGGGTCTGTTAGATGAGGAGGGTCCAGATGTTGTCTGTGTTGCCATAATGATAACTAGGGGTCTGTTAGAAGAGGAGGGTCCAGATGTTGTCTGTGTTGCCATAATGATAACTAGGGGTCTGTTAGATGAGGAGGGTCCAGGTGTTGTCTGTGTTGCCATAATGATAACTAGGGGTCTGTTAGATGAGGAGGGTCTAGATGTTGTCTGTGTTGCCATAATGAAAACTAGGGGTCTGTTAGAGGAGGGTCCAGATGTTGTCTGTGTTGCCATAATGATAACTAGGGGTCTGTTAGAGGAGGGTCCAGATGTTGTCTGTGTTGCCATAATGATAACTAGGGGTCTGTTAGATGAGGAGGGTCCAGGTGTTGTCTGTGTTGCCATAATGAAAACTAGGGGTCTGTTAGTATGGGAGATCTTGTGTGTGTGGCTATTTCTGGGTTATGGATGGAACACGTGGTTGATTAACATGCAGATACATAAACATTAGACAATAATATTGTCCTGTTTGGTTTGAACAATAAAATCAACAATAACAGAACAATAATAAAGTTTGAACTTAACCTTGGTCTTCCAGATGCTGAGTGCCTGGTGTTCAGTCCTGCCAGGCTGATGGTGAAGTATGGAGATCCAGCCTCCTCTAACTGCACCCCAGATACCCCTGTACAGATGGGCTGGGAGGCGACCCAGGGAGGGGTGGCTCTAACAGAGGAGAAGATGACGTTCCTACTCTGGAGGGAGGACAAGTAAGAGGGGCAGACACAGCTGAGACTTTTAAAACTTGTTAAAAATACCACCTTTTAACTTGGCTTGGTTCTACTGTTATTTATCTTCAATGGTCTTTAATTAATGGTTCTACTGTTATTTATCTTCAATGGTCTTTTAATTAATGGTTCTACTGTTATTTATCTTCAATGGTCTTTAATTAATGGTTCTACTGTTATCTTCAATGGTCTTTAATTAATGGTTCTACTGTTATTTATCTTCAATGGTCTTTAATTAATGGTTCTACTGTTGTTTAGCTTCAATGGTCTTTAATTAATGGTTCTACTGTTGTTTAGCTTCAATGGTCTTTAATTAATGGTTCTACTGTTCTTTATCTTCAATGGTCTTTAATTAATGGTTCTACTGTTATTTATCTTCAACGGTCTTTAATTAATGGTTCTACTGTTGTTTAGCTTCAATGGTCTTTTATTAATGGTTCTACTGTTGTTTAGCTTCAATGGTCTTTAATTAATGGTTCTACTGTTGTTTAGCTTCAATGGTCTTTAATTAATGGTTCTACTGTTGTTTAGCTTCAATGGTCTTTAATTAATGGTTCTACTGTTATTTATCTTCAATGGTCTTTAATTAATGGTTCTACTGTTGTTTAGCTTCAATGGTCTTTAATTAATGGTTATATTGTTGTTTAGCTTCAATGGTCTTTAATTAATGGTTCTACTGTTCTTTATCTTCAATGGTCTTTAATTAATGGTTCTACTGTTATTTATCTTCAATGGTTTTAATTTGTATTTATTAATTCTAAATGCACTTTAAATCAAGTTTGTTATTGTTTCAACTAAGGACTGTCACTTTAAATAAAATGTGATTTGATTTGACAGTGTGACTGACTGGGGGATCAAACCTATGTGCTTCACAGTGGGAGGCCAGTGTGTTAAACATCTGGACATCACAGTTTATAGTGAGTGACATCTCTCTCTTATCTTCTCTGGTGTTTCTGAATGTTTCCTGCAGTACGACACTGTTAGAACACTGTGTGTTTCCATTCCTCCACAGAGCTTCCAGACGTTGTGTCCATCAGCTATAGTAGTCATCCTGATCCGATGTGTGAGCAGCATCAGTACCTGCTACAGTGTCTCGTCCAGAACATCGCTCCTACTGACAGACTCAGGGTGACCTTCTACAAAGTCAATACCAATGGTGAACTGACAGAATTAGACACAATACAGAAATCCAATGGCAACATCAAGACACCAGTGAATAGGACCTTTACCCTGGACTTCACCCCTAGTAGAGATGATGATGGGGCCCAGTTGTGGTGTTCAGCCATGTTGGATCTGGGACCAGAGGGACCCCAACCTCCTCCTGTAAGGAAATCAGACCTCCTCAACATCTCTGTGCACTGTGAGTCCATCTGGTTCTCTGTCTCCACACATTTTGTACAACCATTAGTTAGATACCAGACGAGTCATGACGTTGACTGATGTTGTTTTCACTTCATATTCCCTCATTAATCAACTTGTTTCTCATCTCTCTCTCTTTCTCTACGTCTCTCTCTCTTCCTCTCTCTCCCCCCTCTCTCTTCCTCTCTCTCTCAGACAAACCTCAGATCACTATGACTCCTGGGTGTCTCTCCATGAGCATCACAGAGGGCGACACCCTATCACTTAACTGTAGTGCAAAGGGTAACCCCGCCCCCTCGTACAATTGGTCTTTCCCCCAAGCTGCCCCCACCCCCAAAACCACAGAAGAGAGTCTCGTATTGACCATCACCAACATGGCCATGTCTCACTCTGGAGAGTACACCTGCATCGCTATCAACCGCCTGGGAATCAGCACCTGTACAGTTAAAGTGGAGGTCACAGGTTAGATGGATGATTGGTTGGTTGATTTATATACAGTGCATTTGTTACATTACAGCCTTATTCTAAAATGTATTAAATGTTGTTTTTTTTCCTCATCAATCTACACACAACACCCTGTAATGACAAAGCAAAAACAGGTTTTAATTTTTTGCAAATGTATTAAAAATACAATACTAAAAAATTACATTTACATATTCACATCCTTTACTCAGAACTTTGTTGAAGCACCTTTGGCAGCGATTACAGCCTTGAGTCTTCTTGGGTTTGACGCTACAAGCTTGGCACACCTGTTCAATAAAGTACCTATCTATCTATCTATATCTATTTAGAGAGTTTCTCCCATTCTTCTCTGCAGATCCTCTCAAACTCTGTCAGGTTGGATGGGGAGCGTCGCTGCACAACTATTTTCAGGTCTCTTCAGAGATGTTAGATCGGCTTCAAGTCCTGCTCTGGCTGGGCCACGCAAGGACATTCAGAGACTTGTTCCGAAGCCACTCCTGCGTTGTCCTGGCTGTGTGCTTAGGGTCGTTGTCCTGTAGGAAGGTGAACCTTCGCCCCAGTCTGAGGTCCTGAGCACTCTGGAGCAGGTTTTCATCAAGGATCTCCCTGTACTTTGCTCCGTTCATCTTTCCCTCGATCCTTACTAGTCTCCCAGTCCCTGGCGTTGAATAATATCCCCACAGCATGATGCTGCCACCACGCTTCACCTTAGGGATTGTGCCAGGTTTCCTCTACACATGACGCTTGGCATTCAGGCCAAAATGTTCAATCTTGGTTTCATCAGACCAGAGAATCTTGTTTCTCATGGTCTGAGAGTCCTTTAGGTGCCTTTTGGAAAACTCCAAACGGGCTGTCATGTGCCTTTTACTGAGGAGTGGCTTTCATCTGGCCACTCTACCATAAAGGCCTGATTGGTGGAGTGCTGCAGAGATGGTTGTCCTTCTGTAAGGTTCTCCCATCTCCACAGCGGAACTCTGGAGCTCTATCAGAGTGACCATTGAGTTCTTCACCTCCCTGACCAAGGCCCTTCTCCCCCGATTGCTTGGTTTGGCCGGGCGGCCAGCTCTAGGAACAGTCTTGGCCACTGTGTTCTTGGGGACCTTCAATGCTGCAGAAATGTTTTGGTACCCTTTCCCAGATCTGTGCCTCAACACAATCCTGTCTCTGAGCTCTATGGACAATTATTTCAACCCCATGGATTGGTTTTTGCTCTGACATGCACTGTCAACTCTGGGACCTTATATAGACAGGTGTGTGCCTTTCCAAATCATGTCCAATCATTTGAATTTACCACAGGTGGACTTCAATCAAGTTGTAGAAACATCTCAAGGATGATTAATGGAAACAGGAAGCACCTGAGATCAATTTCGAGTCTCATAGCAAAGGGTCTGAATACTGATGTAAATACGGTATTTTTGTTTTTTATTTTTAATACATTTGCCCAAAATGTTTTTACCTGTTTTCGCTTTGTCATTATGGGGTTTTGTGTGTAGATTGATGAGGGGAAACTATTTAATACATTTTATAATAAGGCTGTAAAGTAACAAAATGTAGAAAAAGTCTGGGGTCTGAATACTTTCTGAATGTATTGTATCTCCCCCCTCCCTCACCCTCTCCTCTCCTCTCCTCCTCTGCCCCCTCCCTCTCCCCCCTCCCTCACCCTCTCCTCCTCTCTGCCTCTCCTCCTCTCCCCCCTCCCTCACCCTCTCCTCCTCTCTGCCTCTCCTCCTCTCCCCCCTCCCTCACCCTCTCCTCCTCCTCCTCTCTGCCTCCCCTCCTCTCCCCCCTCCCTCCCCCTCTCCTCCTCTCTGCCTCCCCTCCTCTCCCTCACCCTCTCCTCCTCTCTGCCTCATCTCCTCCTCTCCCCCCTCCCTCACCCTCTCCTCCTCCTCCTCTCTGCCTCCCCTCCCCCTCTCCTCCTCCTCCTCCTCCTCTCTGCCTCCCCTCCTCTCCCTCACCCTCTCCTCCTCCTCCTCTCTGCCTCCCCTCCTCTCCCTCTCTCCCTCCTCCCCCTCTCCTCTCCCCTCTCCAGCTCTCCTCTACTGTCCTGTAGTGGACTACCTGCCCATTTTAGCAGGGCTGGCTGCGGTGGTGATCCTCTTGGTGATTTCCTGTTTCATCTACTCCTCTTACCATAAACACACCCTCATGGGCCACTACCAGCTGAAAGACATGTTGCCACGACGACACAAGAACAAACACGTGGCGCACCACAACGGAATGGACCAGTCTATCATGTAGAGGAGACGGGACTTATGTGACCCTTTCACCACTGACTCAGATTAAATATGGTGAAACGGCACACCCAGTAATAATACATTTGTATGATGCTTTCGCTAGAGTACCCGGAGGTACTGCAGATAGAATGTATTAAAATAAATGATACACAGTATACATTATACAATCACAGTACATGACATTACATTCAAACAATAAAGAGTGCACTCTAGTTTAACTAAATTGGCGCGCTTCGTTGTATCTCAACCCCTCCCCAAAAGAAATCCACTTTGACTCACAGTCTCGAAATCAACCAACCCGTTGGTTTGGTCATAATCCAACGTGTTCCTCAGGCAGTGAAATGTTGACTTCGCTAACTAACTAATCATGAAATAATAAACAACTGTATATAGAAAACCAACTAGCAATTTCGGCTGAAACCTTCCGTGCAGCTCCTCTCTTTCTAAAGTCGGCGAGATCTTGACAGAACCCGCACCAATCACTTTTACCAGTTATCGACGAACACATAAGTTGTAAAATAAAACATTGTCTTGAAATATATTTATCTGAACTACTATTTATCTGACCGTCCTTCTTCTCCTCACTTCTTCCCCATTTTCCCGCGACTCCCCAAACCTCTCAACACATCTGATTGGCTACACGAATAGTTCACAACGTGATCATGGTCTTCACAAAGACAGAACATTGATAATCAAACCCCTGTCTTATCTTGAAACTTGTTCAAATGTAATTAAAATGAAGTGTACATTGCAATAATAATATTTGTAATCAATTATCAAAATGCATGTTCTAATAGGGTATTACACGTACATAGAAAAACACACCAGGGTTGGTTAGGGTCAGAGCATGTGAGCAGTTGAGTGGTTGGAGATCCGGATGAGAGGTGCAGCGCTCCATGTCCTTTCATACCACAGCTAAATTCACTCCATTCATTAGAATCACAGTTTAACCAACACCCATCTATTGTTGTGACTACCTGGACCTACCAATTATTTTTTAAGTATTGAAACCAAACCATATGGATTTGAATGAAAAGTATTTGAATAAACAAAAACAGGTGACTGTGAGAAGCCAACATCATATCAAAGAGGCTACATTTCAGCTGGAACGGAGCAGAGCGAGCCCAATTTGACTGGAGTATGGAGCGAGATTCCCAAAGGCTGGAGCGTCGCCTTCTCGCCCGCTCCAATTTCTCCAGTAGCCCGCCCTAGCATGCATGCATCTAGTCTACTTGTGTGCTGCTAATAGCCCCTTGCTTTAGCTACTGTCATGGAGGTTGTGTTGAAAAAAGTGTTATAGCGATCATCCCTAGTGATCAAATTAACCCGGACAAACGTGATCACAATAAGCAGACTCTGTATCAGAAATGGTACCTTTTCCAATATTTTCTCATACTTTGTGCAGAAATAACAACTTAGCTGGCTGGCTACAACTCAGACAAAAGGTTTCCATTAGAAACCCATTTAAAATTAACCCCTGGAGTAACTATTTATGCCATCCTAAAAATAAGGTCAAGCAAAGTAAATTGACCACTAATACAACACAACACATAACCCTACATGTTTCTATAATAGTCCCTATTGACATTGACATTGACATTGTATCTACACTACTGGGCCATTTAGATATCTAGCTACGTTGGCTACCTATTACTAGCTAGCTGAAGTTAACTAGCCTAACTAGCCTAACTAGACTCAATGTGCTTGCGAAGGTTGGAGGATTCATTTTTAAAAGCCCAGATCTCCGCGTAGGCTAACTAGGCTAACTAGCCTAACTAGGCTAACTAGCCTAGCTAGCTAACTAGCCTAACTAGCTAACTAGCCTAACTAGCCTAGCTAGTGTGGGGACCTGACCTTTTAGTTAATAACCTATTCATGCTTTGTTAACATAATATCAGGGTGTTGCTGTAGGTGTACTTGGCTGCTCGAAACAACAACTTTGCCCGGAGACAGAGCGCCAAGGGGTTGGGACCAACCCGTGCGCCAACGGATAGGCTGAGTAAGTCTAAACCACACTCAGCCTCTACCCTGACTGGTCTGTTCGGAAACCGGAACTAACTCTGTCTGGGGTATTTGAAGAAGAACACGTGAAACTGTAGTCAGTTCTCTGTTTGCCCTGCGAGGTGTTACAGTGAGCCCGTATACGAACCTTCATACTTATCATCTATACATTTGCATTTAATAAACTTAGTTTAGTTTGAAACAGCTCCTGATGTCTTATCTTATTCCAATACCAGATTTGAATTGACGCGATCTAACAATTGGTGACACCCGACGTGGTCTGGTATCGGGATTTCGCTGGGATTCGGCCAGCCCATTGGACATCACTGTCGTCAAAACGTGTGTTTCACAAAGTGTCCGGACTTCTAAAAACAGGTAAGCAGATACCTATTGTTAATATAACTGAAATTCTGCATATTGGCTTTATCCAAATTAAATTTGTGAAACACCTGTTTGATGTAAGTGGACAATTAAATTGAAATATACAGATAATATGTTAATTTACTAAAAGTGATATGATGCAAATGTTTGATAACTGTGAAGGTTAAAACCATGGTATAACATTTTACCGTGTACAGGTTGTGGCTGGCACGAAGAGAAAAATAGTGTAATAGATTTTACCGTGTACAGGTTGTGGCTGGCACGAAGAGAAATAGTGTAATAGATTTTACCGTGTACAGGTTGTGGCTGGCACGAAGAGAAAAATAGTGTAATAGATTTTACCGTGTACAGGTTGTGGCTGGCACGAAGAGAAAAATAGTGTAATAGATTTTACCGTGTACAGGTTGTGGCTGGCACGAAGAGAAATAGTGTAATAGATTTTACCGTGTACAGGTTGTGGCTGGCACGAAGAGAAAAATAGTGTAATAGATTTTACCGTGTACAGGTTGTGGCTGGCACGAAGAGAAAAATAGTGTAATAAATTATACCGTGTACAGGGCGTGGCTGGCACGAAGAGAAAAATAGAGTTTACCGTGTGAGTATGTAAAAATAGTAACATAAAGCAACATCGTGTGATTATAAACGACGCTGAAGTTGAAGGAAGCTTATAATGGATATTGTTGAATAATATTTAAAAAAGCACACAAGGAATAATAACTATATTCAAAAGTATTGTATGTGTAGAAGGTTATTACTATTAGAAGATTATTGTTATACAGAGAAGGTGTAATTGACTAAAAAATATATAGATATATGTATAAATAACAACAATAATAATATATGTGTATCTGATAATAACAATTAATTAATAAAACTAAAAGTAAACATGACGGATAAAATAGTCAAGGTGTTAAAATCTACTCTAGAAATTAATGGAGGTAAGGAGGGTAAAGAGTGGAAGAAAAGGGGAGAAAAACTATATAAAGAATGGATTGAAGATGGATGAATAATGGCTGAGGATATGTATATTATATGATATGGAACGAAGTGTGAATCTGAGCGAGGAGTTGCGTTCATAGGCTTGAATCAGAGGAGTGGTGAGTGAGCTGGTAATTTAGAGGAATCGCACGTAATGAGGTATTTTAAGGTGTTACATGGGGAAGTTTAAAAAGAGTACTCGGAGAAGGTATGAAAGATTAAGGCCTGTGTTTGTATGTTGGAATGAGAGGACGGTGAACTGACGAGTTTGTCGTGCTGCGATTAAAATTTGGCATCGTTTGTCTCTGATTGTTGTGTGTCTTATAATCGACTGTAAGTAAAAAGTTTGTCTTTGTGTGGGAATAACCCGATTGTGTATAAACGTTGATTAATGGTTGTGTCGCGATAAACTTTGGTAAAATATGATAAAATGTTTATAGGAATTTAGGAGTCTAGGTTGGCTAGCGCACGTAAAACTGTTGAAATATATTTTCTTTCCCCATAATATAAATGTTACTCCTCATTAACCGAGGTTGTGTGTAATATATGGTATTATATATTTACTGACATGATAAATGAATTGGCATTTTAGGTTACAATACATGTAGGACAACCCTGGTGGATGGTGGAGTTATAATTCTGGTGGATCTTAAACGTTTGAAGGAAGGGAGTTTGCCTGAGCTGCGGTTTCAACGTTTGAGCTGGATAAGAAACAAATGTGGGGGATGGGTTGTGTCTGTGGTGAGAATGAGGACGATGGAGAATTCAATGTGTTGAATGACTCATGATAATTTGGAAGGGAATAGTTTTTGGGTAATTGCATACTGAGAGGGTGTGTTGATAGGGAAATAGATGTTAAGTAAAATAATATGGATAATATTAGAACCATGGAGATATTTTATGTGGAATAGCTGATTAGTGCAGTACTTAAAAATGTAAGAGACAGGAGAGGTTAATACTTGGAGGGTTGGAACACCATATGATAGAGAAATAACATGGATGTTATTAGGAGGGACATTTTGAACATTGGACAGAGGGGAGGAGGAGGCAAGCCTATTGAGGCCCCCTCTGTTCTGTAGAGATAAGTTGGGAGTCTATCCATAAACCCTGAATGTTTACTGAAGATTTGACCTGGGGGGAGGTTAGGAACCCTGTCAGACCAAGATAACAACTGGTTCTCCACTATCAGATCAGATGTCTAAAGAACTAGGAGACCTGATGAATGAAGACACAGAATAACAACATAGGGAACAGGCAGAGACAATGAGAAAGAACTAGATAATATAGAAACTAGAAAAGTGTCAATAAAATAGTTTAAAATATGAGATTGACTCAATTGATAGGACAGTATTGATAGAAAATGGTTTACTTTTATTTTGTTTTTTAAGTTGACAGTCTTACTTAATAGGACAATATTGATCAACTTTATTTGTGGTTTATTTCACTTTTGTCTGGACAGGCTAATTACAGGATCTAATTTACTAGGATAGCCCCTCACTGAGGCATGCAAACTAGGTAGTGGTGTACATGTGAACAGATATTCTGATTTAGATTGGTGTTTGGCCACTATGCAAGGCCATCAAGATAACATTAGCTTAAAGTAATAAAGTTGCTGCTGAAAGGTTTCACACCCATGTTGTGTATCTGGTTTTTGCTATGGCCTCGCCTGTTGTTGAGTTGCAACAACAACAGGGGACTGACCATATGTCTCACTCCCTAAGGGAGACCAGAGGTTGCTCCCAGGGCCCTGATGGCCCTCTGTGACAACACCTTTCAGGTAAATTTGTGTTGCTAGAGTAGCTCATTCCGTAGGTTTGCCGAATAGGCTCATGGTTGGTGAGTCATTCATCAAGAGGGAATATGGTACATAAGGTTCTAGGTTTTTTACAAGATTGGTTTGGCCTAAACTTAGCAGAAGTTAAAAGAACATAGGATAGAATGAGACTATTTTTTAATATGCGTTATGTGTATTTAATATAACATTGCCAAGTAGACGCCTCTTAAACTAGTTAATTTTACTTAGTGGTGTATTTACACACATTGCATTAGACTTTATTGATATGATTGAGAGAAAGGAGATAAAGTGCTATTGTCTAGTGATAAGTGACAGAGTCATACGAGGGTTATACCTGCTGTGATGCCAACAGAGTAGCTAACGGTCTGGTAAGGGAAATATTCCCTGGATTCGGAATCCCAGAAACCTTGTTTGTAGACACACGGCACCCATGTTACAGGAGATACCGTGACCCAAATTGTCCTTATAATAGGAATAGATCAGAAATTTGTATGTCTCTATTATCCAAAAAGTAATGGCTAAGGCCTAGATTAACAGGCTGAACCAGAGTAGAATGTATACATCTGGTGCCGAGGAGAATGTGAAGCAGCCCTTATAGGGGTACTGGGTCTAGCCCTCATGTGATGTTAACAGGCCGTCCCATGAATGTTCTGTATTATATGCCGATGACTGACAACCAGACTGACTAGACTGGAAGATGATCTGTTAAATTATATGTAGAAACTAACTTCTACTGTTAGGTTTTTGTATTTCTCGTATCTAGGAAAGCCCAGGAGGTCCCAGCCAGAGAGGACCGAGGAATGCCTATCCTAATCAGAGGGAAACTGAGGGAGCTCAGGGGAGAGAGGGGGATGAGACAGATGTAGAGATAGGTATCACAGAAATTTTAAAGGAACTATTGGTGAGACAGGGAGGCAAGGGAGTTGGAGGAAAGGATGAGGTAACAGGAGGTCTCCCTGCGAACCAGTGCCCATTGATAGCCTAACTAATCCATTAGCAGGCATAGATGGGGCAGTGCTCACATTAGATGTGTATAAACCATGGACAGAGAGCAGTTAAAGATAGTATTCCTCGCTGGAATGAGACCTGTAATGATTAGAAGCTGTTAAGAAAACATTGGTGGGAATATGGGGGACTGCACAACTGGTAGAAGTTAAAAGATATGTGATCCATCACAAGCAGAATGGAAAACAGGATCAAGCTAAGCATAGTGGAATTTTTTAATGATTGGAGAATAGTATTTGATCTCTAGGGAGTGAATCAGAGTGTGATAGAGCTCTAGGTGTAACAGATTTACACACCCTGCATAGTCAAGTGAGAGGGGAAAATATTTAGCTAACTATGATGAATTTGGCTAAATGGTTTTTTAGCATACCTGTACATCCTGTTAGCCAAGGGTGTTTTGGGTTTACCTTTTGGGGGAAGAAATTGCCATATATAAGGGGTTTTAGTAAGGCCGTACGGATTTTTTTACAAGCTATCACTAGTAATCTAGTAAAATTAGAGCCTCAAAGGAAACAGACATTTTGATTTATGTAGATGAAATTCTAGTGGCAAACACTACTGGTGTAGGATATGGATGGGATACACTGTAGTTGTTAAAGTATATGGTAGAACAAGGCCATAAAGTGAGCAAAAGGAAACTACAATTGTAGCAAACTGTGGTTGTGTATTGGAGACATACTATACCTTGAGAAGGGCTTACTCTGAACCCCTCTAGAAAAGAGACGATTTTGGGAGTACCAAGATGTATAAACAGATGATGAGTTTTAATTACTGTAGAGCCTGGGTGCTACATTCTGCTCTTAACACAGAGAGAATTAGAAATATGGAAAAAGGGATGGACAATCTTCTGAGATGATATTTGGCATAAGGGTGATTTGCCTATACTACCCAAGTCTTTGTTTAGATATGCAGCTATTTTGACACATGGGCGGAGTCATGTGTCAACAGGAAGAATGGTAGGAATAATCAGGAAACATTTCATGGTATAACAAGTTATCTAAAACATGTTGTTCCAGATGTGTGATTTGTGCACAGAGTAATCATCAAGGGAGGCAAAGGGCACCAAAAGGAGAGTTTCCTCAGGCAAGGTATCCATTCCAACAGCTGGAGATGGACTTTATAGAACTTACAAAGAGTGAAGGAAAGAAATGGTGATTGACTGTGATAGAAGTTAGATATTACCAGGAAGAAATATTGTTCATGTCATCCGCAATCGGCAGGTTTAATTGAACGCATGAATGGAACAATAAAAAGTAGACTAAGGAAGACCTATATAGGTATTGGGAGAAACTTGGTAAGATGAGTACCTATAGTGTTAATGACCATTAGAGTAACGGCAGACAGAGATGGGTTATCTTCCTCTGAAGAGGGTTTGGGAGACCATATAGAATGTAGAGTTAGGAGGACCAGAGTAGGCAGAGATAGACACTGAGAATACTCTGGCTGAATACATGAGAAGATTGTTTGATAATCGCACCCGTATGTTAAAGATTTTGTGACCTACAGGTGAACTGAAGGAGAGAGTGACCCACTCTATCCAACCAGGTGATGAGGTGCGGGTCCAATGATTGAAAAGGAAAGACTGGAAGCAGCCCGGTTGGGAAGGCCCCTACTAGGTCTTGTTGGAAACTGCCTATTTGCCGTTTAGATATGTTCAGAAAAAGAGCGACCTGGGTCCACGTTGCCCACTGCAAGGAGGTAAGAACGCATACAAACACTGCTGAACACACACAGAGTTAAGGAGCAGAACCGAGTACCAATAGGGTCCGGGGGTTACCTCCTTAATGAAGATTCCCTACCCTGACCTATCATCACTGTGGTGTGTTCCTAGAGGTGTGAGTATGGGGTGGAACTCAGCAGACTAAGGACAGGAGAGGGTTGGCGGTTCTTGGAAATATGGGGGACCCTGAGCTGCATCAGTCTTAATTTTGATACATCCAGATCCACCACTCACCAAAAATAAAAATGAAACTCTACCATGGGAATAATTAAAAGACAGACGACTCAGGATAAGGATTCCACTAGAAGTGAATATTATAACATAGTGGCCAGAGAGGGGCAGGATGTGGTTTTCAAAATAACTGTTCATACTTATGCATTATACCTCTGTACGGGACCTACTCCCAGTTGCCCTTGGGCTACAGTTTAAACATATTTGGGGAAAATATTAAGTAAAGGCGGTGAGCCAAGAGGATATTATACAAGTATTGGGCTTGCACGGATGACTATGGTTAGGATACCTGTATAGACGTAAATAGCACCAAAATTAACTGAGCAAAACAGAGGTGAAAACTGTACAGGGATGGGGTTGGCGAGATTGAAAGAGGCTGCTAACCCACCCCAGTTCACTCTGACTCCAGGGGAGTGTTATAGAATGACACCAGAGATTTGGGTGATTTTAATGGAGTAAGTCAGTAGTTAATGTTACTGATCGGAGTTCAGAGGCACAGGAGAAACTACTAAACCTTACAGCCTGGTAACAGATGTGTGATGGGCGTGTACCAGTAAAGGACGTATAAGGCAGACACTGCAAAAAGGGTGGGTAGGTACCTGCACCCCAGTCCTATTGGTCCAGCCAGTTAGAATTAGACACCAGAAACCAAGGAAAGGTTTAATCAGACGTAGGAGGAGTTTGGACAAGGAGGAGAATAGCCCTATCTGGATTGATGCGATTGGAATTCTTAGGGGAGTCCCTGATGAATATGAAGCTATGAATCAAGTAGGTGAAGGTTTCACGACGACATTCTTTTGGTGGGTGACGTTTAATAAACATGTGGATTGGATCAATTATATCTATTATAATCAGTAACGATTCGTAAATGGGACTAAGAATGCAGAGGAGGGGATCTCAGACCAATTATCCGCCACCTCGCTCATGACCTGGGAAGATAGGTTGGCTCTAGACATGATGTTGGCGAACCAATAGGGAGTGTGTAAAGTGTTTGGAGAACAATGTTGTACGTTTATCCCTACCAATACTAGCCCTGACGGGAGCATCACAAAGGCCCTCGTTGGCTTGGACAAATTGTCAGCAGAAATGAAGAGCATGGCTGGAGTGGAGAAAAGGGGGGTGTTCGCCTGGTTGGGTTACTGGTTCGGCAAGTATTCTTCTATGGTGGTTACGGGGTTTCTGACCCTTGTACTTGTGTTTTTGTTGTTAATGTGTTGTGGTGCCTGCTTCGTCCCTTGTCTCAGGAAGTCAGTGGTAAGAGTGGTGGAGGCGTCAGGTATGATGCCGTTGTTGCCGGTACAGGATAATGCAGATGACTCTGCTACTGACTCTGAGACAAAGTTGGATGATCCATGGTATGCCTAAAAGGGAAAGTACATGTGTGTTCTCTTTACAGATTTTATTCATTTCTTTTTACAGCTTATCCTTTTTACCTTTTGTTTTATTACTCATGTGATTGTTTACTCCTCCTAATGTGAAGGTAAAGGATTCCTGGGTGACTGGTAGTCAACTCAGTACATGTTCGGTGTAGAGGAGGAGTAGCAAGTTTTTATATTTTCATATCTTGTACCAGTTTTTATATTTTCATATCTTGTACCAGTTTTTATATTTTGATATCTTTCTTGTGTTTATGTTCTGTCTAAACTGTCATTTGTAGTGACACCATTGAATGGTGTCAAAAGGGGGAATCCTAAAATTCGCCTGCAATTTTATGGGGGTCCAAATGCATTTTGAAGTCACACCCAGAGGGTGTGAAAAGGGGGATTGTGGGGACCTGACCTTTTAGTTAATAACCTATTCATGCTTTGTTAACATAATATCAGGGTGTTGCTGTAGGTGTACTTGGCTGCTCGAAACAACAACTTTGCCCGGAGACAGAGCGCCAAGGGGTTGGGACCAACCCGTGCGCCAACGGATAGGCTGAGTAAGTCTAAACCACACTCAGCCTCTACCCTGACCGGTCTGTTCGGAAACCGGAACTAACTCTGTCTGGGGTATTTGAAGAAGAACACGTGAAACTGTAGTCAGTTCTCTGTTTGCCCTGCGAGGTGTTACAGTGAGCCCGTATACGAACCTTCATACTTATCATCTATACATTTGCATTTAATAAACTTAGTTTAGTTTGAAACAGCTCCTGATGTCTTATCTTATTCCAATACCAGATTTGAATTGACGCGATCTAACACTAGCCTAACTAGACTCAATGTGCTTGTGAAGGTTGGAGGATTCATTTTTAAAGCCCAGATCTCCGCGTTTCTGTTGAGGCAAAGGCAACATTTCATGATGATATTGTTGCCTGTTTTACGTTTGAAAATAAAAATGTCCTGAAATTGTGGCCAAGAGTCGTCAGGATTCGCCACATGTTGATCCTCTACTGGGCTGTTGATGTTCTGATGATGAGGAGGAGAGTAGTGGTGAGAACGGGTTACATTTGTCAAACTACATGATGAGCGCGAGTGAGTACGAATTGTCTTACAAAAATACCTGAAGATAACCTTTAACGATTTTTTACCGTTAAACGAAATGTAGCCGAGTAAAGAGTACTTTACTTGCTGAAAACAATACTTGAGTAAGAGTTGAAATTACAGCCCACAGAAAGTAACGCGGGAAAGTATTCGTTACTACAAATGCGTACTCATTTGCGTTACTTGTAACGCGTTACTACCCACCCCTGCTGACAGGTGTATAAAATTGAGCACAGAGCCATGCAATCTCTATAGACAAACATTGGCGGTAGAATGGTCTTACTGAAGAGCTCAGTGACTTTCAATGTGGCACTGTAATAGGATGCCACCTTTCCAACAAGTCAGTGTGTCAAATTTCGGCCCTGCTAGAACTTCCCGCAAAAATTGTCTGTCCTCTGTTTCAACACTTACAACTCTGGAAGCAACGTCAGCACAAGAAAGGTTTGTTGGGAGCTTCATGAAATGGGTTTCCATGGCCGAGCAGCCGCACACAAGCCATGCGTCGGCTGGAGTAGTGTAAAGCTCGCCGACATTGGAATCACGCTTCACCATCTTGCAGTCAGACAAACAAATCTGGGTTTGGCGGATGACAGGAGAACCTACCTGCCCCAATACATAGTGCCAACTGTAAGGTTTGAAGGAGGAGGAATAATGGTCTGGGGCTGTTTTTCATGGTTCCGGCTAGGCCCCTTAGGTCCATTGAAGGGAAATCTTAGTACACAGCATACAATGACATTCTAGAAGATTTGATACTTCCAACTTTGTGGCAACAGTTTGGGGAATGCCCTTTCCTGTTTCAGCATTACAATGCTCTTGTGCACAAAGCGAGGTCCATACAGAAACTCATAATAATGGCTGGAACAGAGCAAATGGAATGGCATCAAACCATGTTTGATGTGTTTGATAACATTCCACTGATTCCGCTCCAGCCATTACCACGAGCCTGTCCTCCCCAATTAAGGTGCCACCAATTTTCTGTGGTGTGGAAGAACTTGTCCTGCCTGCACAGAACACTGACCTCAACCCCATTGAACACCTTTGGGATGAATTGGAACGCCGACAGCGAGCCAGCCCTAATCGTCCAACATCAGTGCCCGACCTCACTAACGCTCTTGTGGCTGAATGGAAGCAAGTCCCCTCAGCAATGTTTCAACATCTAGTGGAAAGCCTTCACAGAAGAGTGGAGGCTGTTATAGCAGCAAGTAGGGGTGTTCAAAATGAGATGTTCAAAAGGACATTCAAAATCAAATGCTACACTTTTCAATTTGAGATCATGTTAATTTCAGTGTTTATTAACTTCCATTACGTTGTCTAATTCACTCAGTCATCATAAAATACCAAATAACAGGATGTGTGCAAATCAAGCAATATTATATGTATGCATATGTGTGTGTAGATACATGCATTTATTTTGTATAAGAAGCTATACATTCAATTTGTGATTATAAACAGAATGTACCTTAACGTTTTGCTCTAGAAATAAAATAAAAAACATTCCACAGATATTAAAATGAGCTAAGTCTAAAATAATTACTTTTACAGTGAATTATTAGCTCAAACCTCTGCTTCTCGAAGACTCCAAACCCATCTCTGTCGCATGATTTCTACGTCACACTGCATCGCAGCTCGCTTTCCAGAAAATACTTCTGAGCTGAAGCAGCGAGTAGAGGGCGGCGGGTTCTCTGCAAGCTTAGCTCGCATTTTCTCCCTTTCAACAGGACCAAAGTCGACATTTTCCTTCCATTTAGTGTGTTGCTATTGCGTGGACTTCCCACGGAAAGAGACGGAGGACAGAGAGCTGGAAGATGACGTCTAGGACTATTGATTACAGTGTGTGGGACCACATCGAAGTATCGGATGATGAGGATGAGACTCACCCCAATATCGACACCCCGAGCCTCTTCCGATGGAGGCATCAGGTAGCTACGAGAACAGGCGATGTCTTCACTAAAATAATAATAATACATAAATAGCTACATGACTAGTCAGGCAGCTAGCGACAGTAGGTAACCATGTCAGAAACCCCTAGCTAGCTATCTCCTTAGACCCAGCCGGCTAATCGGCTAATCTAGTTAACTGGTCAGATAAAGTGACGTTAATCCAACTGGCTACAGTGCTAACGTTAGCTAGCTAGGTTTAGCACTGGTCCAGGGCGTTATCTAGGCTAGTCATTCAATATTTGGGCTGTACAGTAGTAGCCTAGTTGCTCAGTTTGTCCACAGCTCTAGCGCTGTCGTTATGTCTCTCTTCCTGTCTCTCTTGCTCTATAAGAGTTTGTCCACACAGCCTGTGATGCATCTTAACCATGCAAGTACATCATCAACTAATCCAGCAGAATTGTGCTAGGTACAATATCTTGCCTTGGACACAACGTTTGTTTATCTTATTTTTCTTTGGGATTGGGTTGGCGGATTGTATCTAACTTTTAAGTTGCATACACCGCCACCTACTGTACTGGAGGGTGAGTACAGTCACGGCCTAACTACATTCAAGTATCTTCATTAGTCCTGTTTCTCTAAGACGTTTGGTTAGCTAGCTAATAGGCTAACTTTTAAACAACAATGTTACAATCTCCCACCCCCTTTCTCCTCCCTCCACCCTTCCATGTCCATTCCATCTTTCATCTCTCCTCCACCCTCTCTCCACTTTTCTAATCTTCCACTACACCTCCCTCCATCCCTCCCTTCACTTTCCTCTCCTCCCCTTTTCTCTCCCTCCTAGGCACGTGTGGAGAAACAGGTGGCCTTCGAGGAGAGAGGAGAGGAGCTGGAGAGGAACATGGCAGAGTGTAAGAGACGTCTGGAGGAGGTGCAGTACAGAGTGAAGGAGTTAGAGGGGGTAGGAGAGAAGGAGGGAGAGGAGGAGAGGAATAGAGATCTGAGCAAAGCCCAGGCAGAGGAGAAGAAATACAGAAAGGATCAACGCTTGTGGGAGAAGAAGATGGAAGAACATCGGAGAGAGGAGAAAAAGATGCCTTGGAATGTTGACACCCTCAGCAAAGAAGGCTTCAGCAAGGTGAATGTTAGCATGTCGCTACACCCGCAATAACATCTGCTAAATATGGGTATGTGACCAATAACATGTGATTTTAGATTCACCACACCCTCAACAGAGGGCTTCAGCCAGGTGAGATAGAGATACAATACATTACTTTGTTGATGGATAAATCATGTCTTTCATCACTACCATGGATGTCACATGTTGTTCCTCTATTAGACTACTATCCACAGACAATATATCTTTCTCTCTTTCCTCCTCCTCTCCATCCCTTCTTTCCCCCAGAGTGTGTTGAACATCAAGCCGGAAGCGACAGAAGAGACGGAGGAACAGAAGGAGGAGGAACACCAGACCTTTGTGAAGAAACACGAGAAACAGATCAAACACTTTGGTGAGTTTCAACACAACTACACAATTTAATGTCTGTATCTCTGTCTGTCTCGACACAACACACAACTACACTATTTAATGTCTGTATCTCTGTCTGTTTCGACACAACACACACAACCACACTATTTAATGTCTGTATCTCTGTCTGTCTCGACACAACACACACAACCACACTATTTAATGTCTGTATCTCTGTCTGTCTCAACACAACACACACAACTACACTATTTAATGTCTGTATCTCTGTCTGTCTCGACACAACACACAACTACACTATTTAATGTCTGTATCTCTGTCTGTTTCAACACAACTACACAATTTAATGTCTGTATCTCTGTCTGTCTCAACACAACACACAACTACACAATTTAATGTCTGTATCTCTGTCTGTCTCAACACAACACACACAACTACACTATTTAATGTCTGTATCTCTGTCTGTCTCAACACAACACACAACTACACAATTTAATGTCTGTATCTCTGTCTGTCTCGACACAACACACTCAACTACACTATTTAATGTCTGTATCTCTGTCTGTCTCGACACAACACACAACTACACTATTTAATGTCTGTATCTCTGTCTGTCTCAACACAACTACACTATTTAATGTCTGTATCTCTGTCTGTCTCAACACAACACACACAACTACACTATTTAATGTCTGTATCTCTGTCTGTTTCAACACAACACACACAACTACACTATTTAATGTCTGTATCTCTGTCTGTCTCGACACAACACACAACTACACTATTTAATGTCTGTATCTCTGTCTGTCTCGACACAACACACTATTTAATGTCTGTATCTCTGTCTGTCTCAACACAACACACACAACTACACTATTTAATGTCTGTATCTCTGTCTGTCTCGACACAACACACAACTACACTATTTAATGTCTGTATCTCTGTCTGTTTCAACACAACACACACAACACACTATTTAATGTCTGTATCTCTGTCTGTCTCAACACAACACACACAACTACACTATTTAATGTCTGTATCTCTGTCTGTCTCAACACAACACACAACTACACAATTTAATGTCTGTATCTCTGTCTGTCTCAACACAACACACAACTACACAATTTAATGTCTGTATCTCTGTCTGTCTCAACACAACACACACAACTACACTATTTAATGTCTGTATCTCTGTCTCAACACAACACACAACTACACAATTTAATGTCTGTATCTCTGTCTGTCTCGACACAACACACTCAACTACACTATTTAATGTCTGTATCTCTGTCTGTATCGACACAACACACACAACTACACTATTTAATGTCTGTATCTCTGTCTGTCTCGACACAACACACACAACTACACTATTTAATGTCTGTATCTCTGTCTGTCTCGACACAACACACAACTACACTATTTAATGTCTGTATCTCTGTCTGTTTCAACACAACTACACAATTTAATGTCTGTATCTCTGTCTGTCTCAACACAACACACAACTACACAATTTAATGTCTGTATCTCTGTCTGTCTCAACACAACACACACAACTACACTATTTAATGTCTGTATCTCTGTCTGTCTCAACACAACACACAACTACACAATTTAATGTCTGTATCTCTGTCTGTCTCGACACAACACACTCAACTACACTATTTAATGTCTGTATCTCTGTCTGTCTCGACACAAAACACACAACTACACTATTTAATGTCTGTATCTCTGTCTGTCTCAACACAACACACACAACTACACTATTTAATGTCTGTATCTCTGTCTGTTTCAACACAACACACACAACTACACTATTTAATGTCTGTATCTCTGTCTGTCTCAACACAACACACACAACTACACTATTTAATGTCTGTATCTCTGTCTGTCTCGACACAACACACAACTACACTATTTAATGTCTGTATCTCTGTCTGTCTCGACACAACACACTATTTAATGTCTGTATCTCTGTCTGTTTCAACACAACACACACAACACACTATTTAATGTCTGTATCTCTGTCTGTCTCAACACAACACACACAACTACACTATTTAATGTCTGTATCTCTGTCTGTTTCGACACAACTACACTATTTAATGTCTGTATCTCTGTCTGTTTCGACACAACTACACTATTTAATGTCTGTATCTCTGTCTGTTTCAACACAACACACACAACTACACTATTTAATGTCTGTATCTCTGTCTGTTTCAACACAACACACACAACTACACTATTTAATGTCTGTATCTCTGTCTGTCTCAACACAACACACACAACTACACTATTTAATGTCTGTATCTCTGTCTGTCTCGACACAACACACAACTACACTATTTAATGTCTGTATCTCTGTCTGTCTCGACACAACACACTATTTAATGTCTGTATCTCTGTCTGTTTCAACACAACACACACAACACACTATTTAATGTCTGTATCTCTGTCTGTCTCAACACAACACACACAACTACACTATTTAATGTCTGTATCTCTGTCTGTTTCGACACAACTACACTATTTAATGTCTGTATCTCTGTCTGTTTCGACACAACTACACTATTTAATGTCTGTATCTCTGTCTGTTTCAACACAACACACACAACTACACTATTTAATGTCTGTATCTCTGTCTGTTTCAACACAACACACACAACTACACTATTTAATGTCTGTATCTCTGTCTGTCTCGACACAACACACAACTACACTATTTAATGTCTGTATCTCTGTCTGTTTCGACACAACTACACTATTTAATGTCTGTATCTCTGTCTGTTTCGACACAACTACACTATTTAATGTCTGTATCTCTGTCTGTTTCAACACAACTACACTATTTAATGTCTATCTCTGTCTGTTTCAACACAACTACACTATTTAATGTCTGTATCTCTGTCTGTTTCAACACAACTACACTATTTAATGTCTGTATCTCTGTCTGTTTCAACACAACTACACTATTTAATGTCTGTATCTCCCGCTCTTCCCCCTCCTTCTCTCTCTCCCTCCCTCTCTTTCTAACCTGTGTGTGTGTAGGGATGCTGCGGCGTTGGGAGGACAGTCAGAAGTACCTGTCTGACCACCCTTACCTGGTGTGTGAAGGGACTGCTAACTACCTGGTCATCATGTGTATAGACCTGGAGGTGGAGGAGGTGAGGGGGTGTGTGCGTATGAGTGTGTGTGTTTGAGAGTTATTGTGTGTATCACTGTGTCGTTGTGTATGTTAACCTGTGTGTGTGTGTGTGTGTGTGTGTGTGTATAGAAACATGGTTTGATGGGTCAGGTAGCCCATCAGACCATAGTGATGCAGTTTATCTTGGAGCTGGCTAAGAGTCTGAAGATCGACCCTCGAGGATGCTTCAGACAGTTCTTCCAAAAGATCAAGGTAGGTGTGTGTTGCTTTTCTTCATTTTAAGGCCGGGATTCAATCATAGGCGCGTTTGTTGAATACAGACCAGAACGCTGCAGATGCAAAGCGCTGTTCTCTGTCGATTTTAAAGCCCCTTTGATTGAATCCCAGTTTAAGGGATTTTATGAGTTGCTGTTTAACTTCACGTGTGTATCCGTATATGTACTGTGTACAGGTGTATATGTACTGTGTACAGGTGTATCTGTATATGTACTGTGTACAGGTGTATATGTACTGTGTACAGGTGTATCTGTATATGTACTGTGTACAGGTGTATCTGTATATGTACTGTGTACAGGTGTATCTGTATATGTACTGTGTACAGGTGTATCTGTATGTCACACCTCTCTTTATCTCTCTCTCTCTCTCTCTCTCTCTCTGTGTCAGACTGCTGACCAGCCCTACCAGGAGGCCTTTACTGATGAGCTGGAGTCATTTAAAGAGAGAGTTCGAGGCAGGGCTAAGATCAGGATACAAAAGGTCATTTTCCCTCAAGAAAAATGTTTCTGGCTTCAGCTGTTTAAAAGTATTTATATTGTAGTGGGAGAAGTTCAAATGGCTATTTTACTCCAAAAACATTCAGACATACACACTTTTCTGGGACTATCAAAACAGAATACTAAAATACGAGACATTCGTCAGGTTCAAATTAATATAAAATGATTTTGTTAAAGGCTATGGAGGAGTATGAGGAGGAAGAGAGACAGAACAGACTGGGGCCTGGTGGACTGGACCCTGTGGAAGTCTACGAGACTCTGCCAGAGGTAACACACAGAGAGACATCATCATCATCGTCATCATCATAATAGTCAGCAACCTATGACCACATATTCAGAGGAAGTGGTCGCCAACCCCAGTCTCCTTTTTTGACCTCTGACTTGTGATGTCACATCCTGTTTCACAGGAAATGAAGAAGTGTTTTGATGATAAAGACATCTCAATGCTGCAGGAAGCTATCGGCAAGATGGAGCCCATGGTGAGTGTCTCCTGTCTCTTCCTTCTCTCTCTCTCTCTAACCTGTATGTGTCAACATTTGCACCGCCTTGTGTGGTCGCCTGTTAAGCAGCTCCCATATAACACACTCAGCGCTGCTGCCCCCCAGGAAAAAGTTCGATATTCTGGACGAGTTGAAAAGGCGACGGCGTGGATGCAGGGCAGGTCGGAAGTGTAAGGCAAAGCTGAGGAAGTACAAGCCGGCTATACCGTCTATCATTATGGGCAACGTGAGATCGCTACATTACAAGATGGACGAACTTGAGGGTCTGGTCCATGGGAAGCTAGCCTGTTGTGTTTTACAGAGACATGGCTGAATGATAACATCCCCATAGAGAACTTCACTATCGGTGGTTTCCGGACCATCAGAGCAGACAGGGATCGCGTCTCTTCCAGGTAAGGGTAAGGGAGGGGTCTGGCTTTATTAGTTAACAACAGATGGTGTAATCCGAGCCATATTACTCTTAAGGAACAGTTGTGTAGCCCGGACATTGCGCTGTTAGCCGTTAGCCTGAGACCCTACTATTTGTCGAGGGAATTCACGGCGACCATTGCTGTTATTGTTTACATCCTGCCCTCCGCTAACGCAAACACAGCGTGTGACGTCATCCACTCTGCTATCGCGAGGTTATAGGGTGCCATTTTATGTCTATCTAGTGCACTACTTTTGACCAGGGTTCTGGCCAAAAGTAGTGCACTATGCAGGGGATAGGGTGCCGTTTGGGACAGAAGCCTACGTGAATATGAAGATACTGCTGTTAAAAGATATGTAATCTACCCATTAGAATGTACACTATCTGATATTGATCATATAACATGCGTTCCAAATGAAATGGTATCCCTATTACCTATATAGTGCCCTAATGTTGATCAGAGCCTATAGGGGCCTAAAGTAGTGCACTACATATGGAATAAGGTGCCATTTGGGACCCTACTGTATACTATACTACAGTACTTATGAACACATTCTCTGGTAAACACAGGTTACATCTCTGTCTCTTTATTATCTGAGTATTTGGTCTGATTTTAATAAATAGCTCATATATTCTACTAATGCATTTCATCCTGTGAAACTTAGTTAGAAAGAATGTGGTTCCCCTGTTGTCCTGTAGGTGGTGCCAGTGTGTCACATTCACAATGCAGCCAGTGAAGTTGGGTGTGTTTTTAGCCCATAGTGCTATCTATCTATGATCAACAATAGCACACTGTATAGTGTGCCATTTGGAATGCATTATTAATGTGAAACTAAGGGCAGGATCTGTGAAACCCTCAGAGTGACTAGGTGTGGCTGGGTGTGGCTGGGTGTGAGTGTGTGGGTGTGAGTGAGTGGGTGGGTGTGGGTGTGGCTGGGTGGGTGTGGCTGGGTGTGAGTGTGTGGGTGTGTGTTTATGGCAGTGTTTATTTCCTCATGCATATCCTGTGTCAGTGTGTCTGTGTCAGTATGTCACTGTCCTGATCTGGGTCACTGTTACTGTTTGATGAAAGACTCCTCTAACCTAAACAACACTCCCTTATAGAATACTGTCCTGATCTGGGTCACTGTTACTGTTTGATGAAAGACTCCTCTAACCTAAACAACACTCCCTTATAGAATACTGTCCTGATCTGGGTCACTGTTACTGTTTGATGAAAGACTCCTCTAATCTAAACAACACTCCCTTATAGAATACTGTCCTGATCTGGGTCACTGTTACTGTTTGATGAAAGACTCCTCTAACCTAAACAACACTCCCTTATAGAATACTGTCCTGATCTGGGTCACTGTTACTGTTTGATGAAAGACTCCTCTAATCTAAACAACACTCCCTTATAGAATACTGTCCTGATCTGGGTCACTGTTACTGTTTGATGAAAGACTCCTCTAATCTAAACAACACTCCCTTATAGAATACTGTCCTGACCCCCTGGAAAGTTCTCTTTTTTAGGACAGATGGATATGTAATTCACTTCAACACTATTGACAGATAAAGGTTACCCAATTTAACAAATCACACACAAAAAAACAACTTTGAAATAAACAAAAATGCATTTTCCTTATGGGGAAAAAGTTAGTACACCCCTACCTTTACCGACACATAAAATGGCTAAAATTAGAATCAGCTGCACCACAACAGGTGAAAATGATTAGAAAGAATATCAAGACAACTGACTTTACCCAGGTTTACCCTTTGACTCATCTGTCCAGAGCCCATTGTTCCAGTAGGTTTGGTCTTTACCCAGGTTTACCCTTTGACTCATCTGTCCAGAGCCCATTGTTCCAGTAGGTTTGGTCTTTACCCAGGTTTACCCTTTGACTCATCTGTCCAGAGCCCATTGTTCCAGTAGGTTTGGTCTTTACCCAGGTGTTGTCTGGCAAAAGTCAGTTGTCTTGATATAATTTTTTGAGAGCAGAGGCTTCTTCCTTCCTGACTTCCCATGTAGGCCAAGTTTGTGCTGTCTCTTTCTGACAGTGTACCCATGCACTTCGACATTTATTTTGGCAAGAGAGGCCTGTAGATCCCTTGATGTTACCCTGGGGTTCTTAGAGACTTCTATGAGCATCTTTCAGTCAGCTCTTGAGCTGACTTTGGTGGGACGACCTGTCCTAGGTAGTTTGCCAGTGGTCTGGAATTTTCGTCGGACAGTGGAATGATGTACTTTGAATTGCTTGGAAATGTATTTGTAACCCCTCCCAGACTCATGGCCATCAATAATCTTTCTTCTGAGGGCCTTGGTAGGTATTTTGATCTTTGAATGATGTGTTACCACACACCCATATGGTTAAGACCAAACCAGACCAATGTTCTTATCTTTATGGAAGGCTGGATCCTCCTAAGTTTCTCTCTAATGTTTTCTAATCATTTACACTTGTTTTGGTAAACCTAATTCTAAGTGATGGCAAAGGTAGGGGTGTACTAACTTTTTCCCCATGAGGAAAATGTATTTTTGTTTATTTTAATTGCATAACATTTTCTATATATATATATATGTATATATAGAAAATGTTATGCAATTAAAATAAACAAAAATTGTGTATATATATTTTTTTTTTTGTGATTTGTTAAATTGGGTAACCTTTATCTGTCAATAGTGTTGAAGTGAAGATTACATAACCATCTGTCCAAATATTTCCAGGGCGTGTACTTACTATCTGCCCTCCTGCCTCTACCCTCCTGCCTCTACCCTCCTGCCTCTACCCTCTTCCTCTCCACCCCCCATCCACTCATATTGTCACATACAATAATCTATACTCTTATTTATTTTTTGGGGCGACTCCAGTGCAGTTACCCCACGAGGTTGCGACCCGACTTTAAACACCACTGCTCTAGAGAATAAAATACTGTGTGAGAGAGAGGAGGGGTCGTTGGGGTGTTTCCAGGAAAAGAATACTTTCACTTTCAACGGTCTTCTGAAAAGCAGAAGTGCGAGCGCATTTATTTTTCAGCTCTTCTAACAGAATAACGGAATACTTCACCGAGGGATGTTCATTGATTGTTAGGGGAAATGGAGATTGTAATTGGTCTATTTCTTTCATCATTGTCTCTGTATGGTGACTTCACCGGTAAGTAAGACAGGTGCTTGCCACAGGCAGCAGCTTGAATTAAGTTGAGTTTAATAGTATATTTTAGTACTGTGCATTTGATATTAAGTATAAGTATTTTCGAAAACTAATGCCTGACAGTGAATGTTTGAATTCTTTAGGAATGTATCCTCCCTCCATGTCTTAATGATTCCGTGTGTGTGTACTAGTGGTGCGTGGGTCCGCTGTTTGTTCACTGGCACCCGCTCGCCATTGATAATAACCCATCCGCAACCTCCTATTAAAAGTGAAAACATGAGGCCGCACCAAAATCTAACCCGCAAATATAGAACATAGGCTACAGTCAGACTGCACAACGATTTTTTTTTACAGGGGGAGCGGGATTTTTTTCGCCTGATTTATATATATGTTTCTGCTTATAATTTCCGATATTTTGGTGGGCTATGTTTTAGTCAACTTGTCTATAATTAGATACATGCAGCTTCTCTTCTGTCATTACTTGTTGCCCTAGAATACTAAATAAACCCTCGCTCACCAGAATAATGTCATAGATAAATAGAATGAATGTTTCAATCTAGTTGACAACGGTAAAGTTCTCTCTCTCATATTTCGCAGAGCGAAGACGTTTAGGGACTGGGGAGAAAGTACAATAACACACAGAAAAACGGGAAAGATTTTCTTTGCAAAATGTCCAAAAGAAAATGACCCAATGTGTTTCTGATAAGATTGCAGTTCGGCTTCGATGCATATTTTATGTGGTTTAAACACTATCAGCTTTTATGATGCTTTATGATAAAGACAGCACCTCTACAGATGGTATCTGAGCATTGCATTCTCTCAAGATGTTGAAATAAATAAATCATATTTCTCCACTCCTGTTCCTGAGTAAGAATTTAGCCTACATTTGGTATATAATTTTACTCCAAGAAATGCTTTATTCTGCCGGAGTTTATATTAAGGCTATGTGAGAGGTTCTAGACCTATAGTCAGTGTCCATATTGAACCCATCTGAACAGAAGGCTATAGTTCCCTTGTTGTTGCCATGGTCCTATTAATATTAAGGCTATGTGAGAGGTTCTAGACCTATAGTCAGTGTCCATATTGAACCCATCTGAACAGAAGGCTATAGTTCCCTTGTTGTTGCCATGGTCCTATTAATATTAAGGCTATGTGAGAGGTTCTAGACCTATAGTCAGTGTCCAGATTGAACCCATCTGAACAGAAGGCTATAGTTCCCTTGATGTTGCCATGACACTATTTGAAGTCCTGTGTTGTGACTGTTGAATTTGTTTAGCGTCTCACAATCATCACAACCTTTTCCACTTTACCAAAGCTTTTACAAACATTACTTTTCTGGTCCTCCCTTCTCTTTATTTTCAAATGTAGCACAATAATTATACATTTATTGATTTGTTAAGCTATTGTTTCTCTTTATTCAACCCACACGCCACCCACCCCCTTTAGAAACACAATATTTAAAGACCCACACGCCACCCACCCCCTTTAGAAACACAATATTTAAAGACCCACACGCCACCCACCCCCTTTAGAAACACAATATTTAATGACCCACCCCCTTTAGAAACACAATATTTAATGACCCACCCCCTTTAGAAACACAATATTTAATGACCCACCCCCTTTAGAAACCCAATATTTAATGACCCACACGCCACCCACTCCCTTTAGAAACACAATATTTAAAGACCCACACGCCACCCACCCCCTTTAGAAACACAATATTTAATGACCCACACGCCACCCACTCCCTTTAGAAACACAATATTTAAAGACCCACACGCCACCCACCCCCTTTAGAAACCCAATATTTAATGACCCACACGCCACCCACCCCCTTTAGAAACACAATATTTAATGACCCACACGCCACCCACCCCCTTTAGAAACACAATATTTAATGACCCACACGCCACCAACCCCCTTTAGAAACACAATATTTAATGACCCACACGCCACCCACCCCCTTTAGAAACACAATATTTAATGACCCACACGCCACCCACCCCCTTTAGAAACACAATATTTAATGACCCACACGCCACCCATCCCCTTTAGAAACACAATATTTAATGACCCACCCCCTTTAGAAACACAATATTTAATGACCCACCCCCTTTAGAAACACAATATTTAATGACCCACCCCCTTTAGAAACACAATATTTAATGACCCATCCCCTTTAGAAACACAATATTTAATGACCCACCCCCTTTAGAAACACAATATTTAATGACCCACACGCCACCCACCCCCTTTAGAAACACAATATTTAATGACCCACACGCCACCCACCCCCTTTAGAAACACAATATTTAAAGACCCACACGCCACCCACCCCCTTTAGAAACACAATATTTAAAGACCCACCCCCTTTAGAAACACAATATTTAATGACCCACCCCCTTTAGAAACACAATATTTAATGACCCACCCCCTTTAGAAACACAATATTTAATGACCCACACGCCACCCACCCCCCTTTAGAAACACAATATTTAATGACCCACACGCCACCCACCCCCTTTAGAAACACAATATTTAATGACCCACACGCCACCCACCCCCTTTAGAAACACAATATTTAATGACCCACCCCCTTTAGAAACACAATATTTAATGACCCACCCCCTTTAGAAACACAATATTTAATGACCCACCCCCTTTAGAAACACAATATTTAATGACCCACACGCCACCCACCCCCCTTTAGAAACACAATATTTAAAGACCCACCCCCTTTAGAAACACAATATTTAATGACCCACACGCCACCCACCCCCTTTAGAAACACAATATTTAAAGACCCACACGCCACCCACCCCCTTTAGAAACACAATATTTAAAGACCCACCCCCTTTAGAAACACAATATTTAAAGACCCACCCCCTTTAGAAACACAATATTTAATGACCCACCCCCTTTAGAAACACAATATTTAATGACCCACCCCCCTTTAGAAACACAATATTTAAAGACCCACCCCCTTTAGAAACACAATATTTAATGACCCACACGCCACCCACCCCCTTTAGAAACACAATATTTAAAGACCCACACGCCACCCACCCCCTTTAGAAACACAATATTTAAAGACCCACCCCCTTTAGAAACACAATATTTAAAGACCCACCCCCTTTAGAAACACAATATTTAATGACCCACCCCCTTTAGAAACACAATATTTAATGACCCACCCCCTTTAGAAACACAATATTTAATGACCCACACGCCACCCACCCCCTTTAGAAACACAATATTTAATGACCCACCCCCTTTAGAAACACAATATTTAATGACCCACCCCCTTTAGAAACACAATATTTAATGACCCACCCCCTTTAGAAACACAATATTTAATGACCCACCCCCTTTAGAAACACAATATTTAATGACCCACCCCCCTTTAGAAACACAATATTTAATGACCCAAACGCCACCCACCCCCTTTAGAAACACAATATTTAATGACCCACACGCCACCCACCCCCTTTAGAAACACAATATTTAATGACCCACCCCCTTTAGAAACACAATATTTAATGACCCACACGCCACCCACCCCCTTTAGAAACACAATATTTAATGACCCACACGCCACCCACCCCCTTTAGAAACACAATATTTAAAGACCCACACGCCACCCACACCCTTTAGAAACACAATATTTAATGACCCACACGCCACCCACCCCCTTTAGAAACACAATATTTAATGACCCACACGCCACCCACCCCCTTTAGAAACACAATATTTAATGACCCACACGCCACCCACCCCCTTTAGAAACACAATATTTAATGACCCACACGCCACCCATCCCCTTTAGAAACAAAATATTTAATGACCCACACGCCACTCACCCCCTTTAGAAACACAATATTTAATGACCCACACGCCACCCACCCCCTTTAGAAACACAATATTTAATGACCCACACGCCACCCATCCCCTTTAGAAACAAAATATTTAATGACCCACACGCCACCCACCCCCTTTAGAAACACAATATTTAATGACCCACACGCTACCCACCCCCTTTAGAAACACAATATTTAAAGACCCACACGCCACCCACCCCCTTTAGAAACACAATATTTAATGACCCACACGCCACCCATCCCCTTTAGAAACACAATATTTAATGACCCACACGCCACCCACCCCCTTTAGAAACAAAATATTTAATGACCCACACGCCACCCACCCCCTTTAGAAACACAATGTTTAATGACCCTAAAGCCGTCCGCCCCACGGTGCGGGTTATGAGTGTTGTATGTGCGTGTGGTACGTGTGTATGTTCTTCTTCCTGTGTGTGTGGCATTACAGAGCACAATGGCAGGAAGAGGAGGGTCCAGATGTTGTCTGTGTTGCCATAATGATAACTAGGGGTCTGTTAGATGAGGAGGGTCCAGATGTTGTCTGTGTTGCCATAATGATAACTAGGGGTCTGTTAGAAGAGGAGGGTCCAGATGTTGTCTGTGTTGCCATAATGATAACTAGGGGTCTGTTAGATAAGGAGGGTCCAGATGTTGTCTGTGTTGCCATAATGATAACTAGGGGTCTGTTAGATGAGGAGGGTCCAGATGTTGTCTGTGTTGCCATAATGATAACTAGGGGTCTGTTAGATGAGGAGGGTCCAGATGTTGTCTGTGTTGCCATAATGATAACTAGGGGTCTGTTAGATGAGGAGGGTCCAGATGTTGTCTGTGTTGCCATAATGATAACTAGGGGTCTGTTAGAGGAGGGTCCAGATGTTGTCTGTGTTGCCATAATGATAACTAGGGGTCTGTTAGATGAGGGTCCAGATGTTGTCTGTGTTGCCATAATGATAACTAGGGGTCTGTTAGAAGAGGAGGGTCCAGATGTTGTCTGTGTGGCCATAATGATAACTAGGGGTCTGTTAGAAGAGGAGGGTCCAGATGTTGTCTGTGTTGCCATAATGATAACTAGGGGTCTGTTAGATGAGGAGGGTCCAGATGTTGTCTGTGTTGCCATAATGATAACTAGGGGTCTGTTAGATAAGGAGGGTCCAGATGTTGTCTGTGTTGCCATAATGATAACTAGGGGTCTGTTAGAAGAGGAGGGTCCAGATGTTGTCTGTGTTGCCATAATGATAACTAGGGGTCTGTTAGAAGAGGAGGGTCCAGATGTTGTCTGTGTTGCCATAATGATAACTAGGGGTCTGTTAGATGAGGAGGGTCCAGATGTTGTCTGTGTTGCCATAATGATAACTAGGGGTCTGTTAGATGAGGAGGGTCCAGATGTTGTCTGTGTTGCCATAATGATAACTAGGGGTCTGTTAGAAGAGGAGGGTCCAGATGTTGTCTGTGTTGCCATAATGATAACTAGGGGTCTGTTAGATGAGGAGGGTCCAGATGTTGTCTGTGTTGCCATAATGATAACTAGGGGTCTGTTAGAAGAGGAGGGTCCAGATGTTGTCTGTGTTGCCATAATGATAACTAGGGGTCTGTTAGATGAGGAGGGTCCAGGTGTTGTCTGTGTTGCCATAATGATAACTAGGGGTCTGTTAGATGAGGAGGGTCCAGATGTTGTCTGTGTTGCCATAATGATAACTAGGGGTCTGTTAGATGAGGAGGGTCCAGATGTTGTCTGTGTTGCCATAATGATAACTAGGGGTCTGTTAGATGAGGGTCCAGATGTTGTCTGTGTTGCCATAATGATAACTAGGGGTCTGTTAGATGAGGAGGGTCCAGATGTTGTCTGTGTTGCCATAATGATAACTAGGGGTCTGTTAGAAGAGGAGGGTCCAGATGTTGTCTGTGTTGCCATAATGATAACTAGGGGTCTGTTAGATGAGGAGGGTCCAGGTGTTGTCTGTGTTGCCATAATGATAACTAGGGGTCTGTTAGATGAGGAGGGTCTAGATGTTGTCTGTGTTGCCATAATGAAAACTAGGGGTCTGTTAGAGGAGGGTCCAGATGTTGTCTGTGTTGCCATAATGATAACTAGGGGTCTGTTAGAGGAGGGTCCAGATGTTGTCTGTGTTGCCATAATGATAACTAGGGGTCTGTTAGATGAGGAGGGTCCAGGTGTTGTCTGTGTTGCCATAATGAAAACTAGGGGTCTGTTAGTATGGGAGATCTTGTGTGTGTGGCTATTTCTGGGTTATGGATGGAACACGTGGTTGATTAACATGCAGATACATAAACATTAGACAATAATATTGTCCTGTTTGGTTTGAACAATAAAATCAACAATAACAGAACAATAATAAAGTTTGAACTTAACCTTGGTCTTCCAGATGCTGAGTGCCTGGTGTTCAGTCCTGCCAGGCTGATGGTGAAGTATGGAGATCCAGCCTCCTCTAACTGCACCCCAGATACCCCTGTACAGATGGGCTGGGAGGCGACCCAGGGAGGGGTGGCTCTAACAGAGGAGAAGATGACGTTCCTACTCTGGAGGGAGGACAAGTAAGAGGGGCAGACACAGCTGAGACTTTTAAAACTTGTTAAAAATACCACCTTTTAACTTGGCTTGGTTCTACTGTTATTTATCTTCAATGGTCTTTAATTAATGGTTCTACTGTTATTTATCTTCAATGGTCTTTTAATTAATGGTTCTACTGTTATTTATCTTCAATGGTCTTTAATTAATGGTTCTACTGTTATCTTCAATGGTCTTTAATTAATGGTTCTACTGTTATTTATCTTCAATGGTCTTTAATTAATGGTTCTACTGTTGTTTAGCTTCAATGGTCTTTAATTAATGGTTCTACTGTTGTTTAGCTTCAATGGTCTTTAATTAATGGTTCTACTGTTCTTTATCTTCAATGGTCTTTAATTAATGGTTCTACTGTTATTTATCTTCAACGGTCTTTAATTAATGGTTCTACTGTTGTTTAGCTTCAATGGTCTTTTATTAATGGTTCTACTGTTGTTTAGCTTCAATGGTCTTTAATTAATGGTTCTACTGTTGTTTAGCTTCAATGGTCTTTAATTAATGGTTCTACTGTTGTTTAGCTTCAATGGTCTTTAATTAATGGTTCTACTGTTATTTATCTTCAATGGTCTTTAATTAATGGTTCTACTGTTGTTTAGCTTCAATGGTCTTTAATTAATGGTTATATTGTTGTTTAGCTTCAATGGTCTTTAATTAATGGTTCTACTGTTCTTTATCTTCAATGGTCTTTAATTAATGGTTCTACTGTTATTTATCTTCAATGGTTTTAATTTGTATTTATTAATTCTAAATGCACTTTAAATCAAGTTTGTTATTGTTTCAACTAAGGACTGTCACTTTAAATAAAATGTGATTTGATTTGACAGTGTGACTGACTGGGGGATCAAACCTATGTGCTTCACAGTGGGAGGCCAGTGTGTTAAACATCTGGACATCACAGTTTATAGTGAGTGACATCTCTCTCTTATCTTCTCTGGTGTTTCTGAATGTTTCCTGCAGTACGACACTGTTAGAACACTGTGTGTTTCCATTCCTCCACAGAGCTTCCAGACGTTGTGTCCATCAGCTATAGTAGTCATCCTGATCCGATGTGTGAGCAGCATCAGTACCTGCTACAGTGTCTCGTCCAGAACATCGCTCCTACTGACAGACTCAGGGTGACCTTCTACAAAGTCAATACCAATGGTGAACTGACAGAATTAGACACACAACAGAAATCCAATGGCAACATCAAGACACCAGTGAATAGGACCTTTACCCTGGACTTCACCCCTAGTAGAGATGATGATGGGGCCCAGTTGTGTTGTTCAGCCATGTTGGATCTGGGACCAGAGGGACCCCAACCTCCTCCTGTAAGGAAATCAGACCTCCTCAACATCTCTGTGCACTGTGAGTCCATCTGGTTCTCTGTCTCCACACATTTTGTACAACCATTAGTTAGATACCAGACGAGTCATGACGTTGACTGATGTTGTTTTCACTTCATATTCCCTCATTAATCAACTTGTTTCTCATCTCTCTCTCTTTCTCTACGTCTCTCTCTCTTCCTCTCTCTCCCCCCTCTCTCTTCCTCTCTCTCTCAGACAAACCTCAGATCACTATGACTCCTGGGTGTCTCTCCATGAGCATCACAGAGGGCGACACCCTATCACTTAACTGTAGTGCAAAGGGTAACCCCGCCCCCTCGTACAATTGGTCTTTCCCCCAAGCTGCCCCCACCCCCAAAACCACAGAAGAGAGTCTCGTATTGACCATCACCAACATGGCCATGTCTCACTCTGGAGAGTACACCTGCATCGCTATCAACCGCCTGGGAAACAGCACCTGTACAGTTAAAGTGGAGGTCACAGGTTAGATGGATGATTGGTTGGTTGATTTATATACAGTGCATTTGTTACATTACAGCCTTATTCTAAAATGTATTAAATGTTGTTTTTTTTCTCATCAATCTACACACAACACCCTGTAATGACAAAGCAAAAACAGGTTTTAATTTTTTGCAAATGTATTAAAAATACAATACTAAAAAATTACATTTACATATTCACATCCTTTACTCAGAACTTTGTTGAAGCACCTTTGGCAGCGATTACAGCCTTGAGTCTTCTTGGGTTTGACGCTACAAGCTTGGCACACCTGTTCAATAAAGTACCTATCTATCTATCTATATCTATTTAGAGAGTTTCTCCCATTCTTCTCTGCAGATCCTCTCAAACTCTGTCAGGTTGGATGGGGAGCGTCGCTGCACAACTATTTTCAGGTCTCTTCAGAGATGTTAGATCGGCTTCAAGTCCTGCTCTGGCTGGGCCACGCAAGGACATTCAGAGACTTGTTCCGAAGCCACTCCTGCGTTGTCCTGGCTGTGTGCTTAGGGTCGTTGTCCTGTAGGAAGGTGAACCTTCGCCCCAGTCTGAGGTCCTGAGCACTCTGGAGCAGGTTTTCATCAAGGATCTCCCTGTACTTTGCTCCGTTCATCTTTCCCTCGATCCTTACTAGTCTCCCAGTCCCTGGCGTTGAATAATATCCCCACAGCATGATGCTGCCACCACGCTTCACCTTAGGGATTGTGCCAGGTTTCCTCTACACATGACGCTTGGCATTCAGGCCAAAATGTTCAATCTTGGTTTCATCAGACCAGAGAATCTTGTTTCTCATGGTCTGAGAGTCCTTTAGGTGCCTTTTGGAAAACTCCAAACGGGCTGTCATGTGCCTTTTACTGAGGAGTGGCTTTCATCTGGCCACTCTACCATAAAGGCCTGATTGGTGGAGTGCTGCAGAGATGGTTGTCCTTCTGTAAGGTTCTCCCATCTCCACAGCGGAACTCTGGAGCTCTATCAGAGTGACCATTGAGTTCTTCACCTCCCTGACCAAGGCCCTTCTCCCCCGATTGCTTGGTTTGGCCGGGCGGCCAGCTCTAGGAACAGTCTTGGCCACTGTGTTCTTGGGGACCTTCAATGCTGCAGAAATGTTTTGGTACCCTTTCCCAGATCTGTGCCTCAACACAATCCTGTCTCTGAGCTCTATGGACAATTATTTCAACCCCATGGATTGGTTTTTGCTCTGACATGCACTGTCAACTCTGGGACCTTATATAGACAGGTGTGTGCCTTTCCAAATCATGTCCAATCATTTGAATTTACCACAGGTGGACTTCAATCAAGTTGTAGAAACATCTCAAGGATGATTAATGGAAACAGGAAGCACCTGAGATCAATTTCGAGTCTCATAGCAAAGGGTCTGAATACTGATGTAAATACGGTATTTTTGTTTTTTATTTTTAATACATTTGCCCAAAATGTTTTTACCTGTTTTCGCTTTGTCATTATGGGGTTTTGTGTGTAGATTGATGAGGGGAAACTATTTAATACATTTTATAATAAGGCTGTAAAGTAACAAAATGTAGAAAAAGTCTGGGGTCTGAATACTTTCTGAATGTATTGTATCTCCCCCCTCCCTCACCCTCTCCTCTCCTCCTCTGCCCCCTCCCTCTCCCCCCTCCCTCACCCTCTCCTCCTCTCTGCCTCTCCTCCTCTCCCCCCTCCCTCACCCTCTCCTCCTCTCTGCCTCTCCTCCTCTCCCCCCTCCCTCACCCTCTCCTCCTCCTCCTCTCTGCCTCCCCTCCTCTCCCCCCTCCCTCCCCCTCTCCTCCTCTCTGCCTCCCCTCCTCTCCCTCACCCTCTCCTCCTCTCTGCCTCCTCTCCTCCTCTCCCCCCTCCCTCACCCTCTCCTCCTCCTCTCTGCCTCCCCTCCCCCTCTCCTCCTCCTCCTCCTCCTCTCTGCCTCCCCTCCTCTCCCTCACCCTCTCCTCCTCCTCCTCTCTGCCTCCCCTCCTCTCCCTCTCTCCCTCCTCCCCCTCTCCTCTCCCCTCTCCAGCTCTCCTCTACTGTCCTGTAGTGGACTACCTGCCCATTTTAGCAGGGCTGGCTGCGGTGGTGATCCTCTTGGTGATTTCCTGTTTCATCTACTCCTCTTACCATAAACACACCCTCATGGGCCACTACCAGCTGAAAGACATGTTGCCACGACGACACAAGAACAAACACGTGGCGCACCACAACGGAATGGACCAGTCTATCATGTAGAGGAGACGGGACTTATGTGACCCTTTCACCACTGACTCAGATTAAATATGGTGAAACGGCACACCCAGTAATAATACATTTGTATGATGCTTTCGCTAGAGTACCCGGAGGTACTGCAGATAGAATGTATTAAAATAAATGATACACAGTATACATTATACAATCACAGTACATGACATTACATTCAAACAATAAAGAGTGCACTCTAGTTTAACTAAATTGGCGCGCTTCGTTGTATCTCAACCCCTCCCCAAAAGAAATCCACTTTGACTCACAGTCTCGAAATCAACCAACCCGTTGGTTTGGTCATAATCCAACGTGTTCCTCAGGCAGTGAAATGTTGACTTCGCTAACTAACTAATCATGAAATAATAAACAACTGTATATAGAAAACCAACTAGCAATTTCGCCTGCAATCTTCCGTGCAGCTCCTCTCTTTCTAAAGTCGGCGAGATCTTGACAGAACCCGCACCAATCACTTTTACCAGTTATCGACGAACACATAAGTTGTAAAATAAAACATTGTCTTGAAATATATTTATCTGAACTACTATTTATCTGACCGTCCTTCTTCTCCTCACTTCTTCCCCATTTTCCCGCGACTCCCCAAACCTCTCAACACATCTGATTGGCTACACGAATAGTTCACAACGTGATCATGGTCTTCACAAAGACAGAACATTGATAATCAAACCCCTGTCTTATCTTGAAACTTGTTCAAATGTAATTAAAATGAAGTGTACATTGCAATAATAATATTTGTAATCAATTATCAAAATGCATGTTCTAATAGGGTATTACACGTACATAGAAAAACACACCAGGGTTGGTTAGGGTCAGAGCATGTGAGCAGTTGAGTGGTTGGAGATCCGGATGAGAGGTGCAGCGCTCCATGTCCTTTCATACCACAGCTAAATTCACTCCATTCATTAGAATCACAGTTTAACCAACACCCATCTATTGTTGTGACTACCTGGACCTACCAATTATTTTTTAAGTATTGAAACCAAACCATATGGATTTGAATGAAAAGTATTTGAATAAACAAAAACAGGTGACTGTGAGAAGCCAACATCATATCAAAGAGGCTACATTTCAGCTGGAACGGAGCAGAGCGAGCCCAATTTGACTGGAGTATGGAGCGAGATTCCCAAAGGCTGGAGCGTCGCCTTCTCGCCCGCTCCAATTTCTCCAGTAGCCCGCCCTAGCATGCATGCATCTAGTCTACTTGTGTGCTGCTAATAGCCCCTTGCTTTAGCTACTGTCATGGAGGTTGTGTTGAAAAAAGTGTTATAGCGATCATCCCTAGTGATCAAATTAACCCGGACAAACGTGATCACAATAAGCAGACTCTGTATCAGAAATGGTACCTTTTCCAATATTTTCTCATACTTTGTGCAGAAATAACAACTTAGCTGGCTGGCTACAACTCAGACAAAAGGTTTCCATTAGAAACCCATTTAAAATTAACCCCTGGAGTAACTATTTATGCCATCCTAAAAATAAGGTCAAGCAAAGTAAATTGACCACTAATACAACACAACACATAACCCTACATGTTTCTATAATAGTCCCTATTGACATTGACATTGACATTGTATCTACACTACTGGGCCATTTAGATATCTAGCTACGTTGGCTACCTATTACTAGCTAGCTGAAGTTAACTAGCCTAACTAGCCTAACTAGACTCAATGTGCTTGCGAAGGTTGGAGGATTCATTTTTAAAAGCCCAGATCTCCGCGTAGGCTAACTAGGCTAACTAGCCTAACTAGGCTAACTAGCCTAGCTAGCTAACTAGCCTAACTAGCTAACTAGCCTAACTAGCCTAGCTAGTGTGGGGACCTGACCTTTTAGTTAATAACCTATTCATGCTTTGTTAACATAATATCAGGGTGTTGCTGTAGGTGTACTTGGCTGCTCGAAACAACAACTTTGCCCGGAGACAGAGCGCCAAGGGGTTGGGACCAACCCGTGCGCCAACGGATAGGCTGAGTAAGTCTAAACCACACTCAGCCTCTACCCTGACTGGTCTGTTCGGAAACCGGAACTAACTCTGTCTGGGGTATTTGAAGAAGAACACGTGAAACTGTAGTCAGTTCTCTGTTTGCCCTGCGAGGTGTTACAGTGAGCCCGTATACGAACCTTCATACTTATCATCTATACATTTGCATTTAATAAACTTAGTTTAGTTTGAAACAGCTCCTGATGTCTTATCTTATTCCAATACCAGATTTGAATTGACGCGATCTAACAATTGGTGACACCCGACGTGGTCTGGTATCGGGATTTCGCTGGGATTCGGCCAGCCCATTGGACATCACTGTCGTCAAAACGTGTGTTTCACAAAGTGTCCGGACTTCTAAAAACAGGTAAGCAGATACCTATTGTTAATATAACTGAAATTCTGCATATTGGCTTTATCCAAATTAAATTTGTGAAACACCTGTTTGATGTAAGTGGACAATTAAATTGAAATATACAGATAATATGTTAATTTACTAAAAGTGATATGATGCAAATGTTTGATAACTGTGAAGGTTAAAACCATGGTATAACATTTTACCGTGTACAGGTTGTGGCTGGCACGAAGAGAAAAATAGTGTAATAGATTTTACCGTGTACAGGTTGTGGCTGGCACGAAGAGAAATAGTGTAATAGATTTTACCGTGTACAGGTTGTGGCTGGCACGAAGAGAAAAATAGTGTAATAGATTTTACCGTGTACAGGTTGTGGCTGGCACGAAGAGAAAAATAGTGTAATAGATTTTACCGTGTACAGGTTGTGGCTGGCACGAAGAGAAATAGTGTAATAGATTTTACCGTGTACAGGTTGTGGCTGGCACGAAGAGAAAAATAGTGTAATAGATTTTACCGTGTACAGGTTGTGGCTGGCACGAAGAGAAAAATAGTGTAATAAATTATACCGTGTACAGGGCGTGGCTGGCACGAAGAGAAAAATAGAGTTTACCGTGTGAGTATGTAAAAATAGTAACATAAAGCAACATCGTGTGATTATAAACGACGCTGAAGTTGAAGGAAGCTTATAATGGATATTGTTGAATAATATTAAAAAAAGCACACAAGGAATAATAACTATATTCAAAAGTATTGTATGTGTAGAAGGTTATTACTATTAGAAGATTATTGTTATACAGAGAAGGTGTAATTGACTAAAAAATATATAGATATATGTATAAATAACAACAATAATAATATATGTGTATCTGATAATAACAATTAATTAATAAAACTAAAAGTAAACATGACGGATAAAATAGTCAAGGTGTTAAAATCTACTCTAGAAATTAATGGAGGTAAGGAGGGTAAAGAGTGGAAGAAAAGGGGAGAAAAACTATATAAAGAATGGATTGAAGATGGATGAATAATGGCTGAGGATATGTATATTATATGATATGGAACGAAGTGTGAATCTGAGCGAGGAGTTGCGTTCATAGGCTTGAATCAGAGGAGTGGTGAGTGAGCTGGTAATTTAGAGGAATCGCACGTAATGAGGTATTTTAAGGTGTTACATGGGGAAGTTTAAAAAGAGTACTCGGAGAAGGTATGAAAGATTAAGGCCTGTGTTTGTATGTTGGAATGAGAGGACGGTGAACTGACGAGTTTGTCGTGCTGCGATTAAAATTTGGCATCGTTTGTCTCTGATTGTTGTGTGTCTTATAATCGACTGTAAGTAAAAAGTTTGTCTTTGTGTGGGAATAACCCGATTGTGTATAAACGTTGATTAATGGTTGTGTCGCGATAAACTTTGGTAAAATATGATAAAATGTTTATAGGAATTTAGGAGTCTAGGTTGGCTAGCGCACGTAAAACTGTTGAAATATATTTTCTTTCCCCATAATATAAATGTTACTCCTCATTAACCGAGGTTGTGTGTAATATATGGTATTATATATTTACTGACATGATAAATGAATTGGCATTTTAGGTTACAATACATGTAGGACAACCCTGGTGGATGGTGGAGTTATAATTCTGGTGGATCTTAAACGTTTGAAGGAAGGGAGTTTGCCTGAGCTGCGGTTTCAACGTTTGAGCTGGATAAGAAACAAATGTGGGGGATGGGTTGTGTCTGTGGTGAGAATGAGGACGATGGAGAATTCAATGTGTTGAATGACTCATGATAATTTGGAAGGGAATAGTTTTTGGGTAATTGCATACTGAGAGGGTGTGTTGATAGGGAAATAGATGTTAAGTAAAATAATATGGATAATATTAGAACCATGGAGATATTTTATGTGGAATAGCTGATTAGTGCAGTACTTAAAAATGTAAGAGACAGGAGAGGTTAATACTTGGAGGGTTGGAACACCATATGATAGAGAAATAACATGGATGTTATTAGGAGGGACATTTTGAACATTGGACAGAGGGGAGGAGGAGGCAAGCCTATTGAGGCCCCCTCTGTTCTGTAGAGATAAGTTGGGAGTCTATCCATAAACCCTGAATGTTTACTGAAGATTTGACCTGGGGGGAGGTTAGGAACCCTGTCAGACCAAGATAACAACTGGTTCTCCACTATCAGATCAGATGTCTAAAGAACTAGGAGACCTGATGAATGAAGACACAGAATAACAACATAGGGAACAGGCAGAGACAATGAGAAAGAACTAGATAATATAGAAACTAGAAAAGTGTCAATAAAATAGTTTAAAATATGAGATTGACTCAATTGATAGGACAGTATTGATAGAAAATGGTTTACTTTTATTTTGTTTTTTAAGTTGACAGTCTTACTTAATAGGACAATATTGATCAACTTTATTTGTGGTTTATTTCACTTTTGTCTGGACAGGCTAATTACAGGATCTAATTTACTAGGATAGCCCCTCACTGAGGCATGCAAACTAGGTAGTGGTGTACATGTGAACAGATATTCTGATTTAGATTGGTGTTTGGCCACTATGCAAGGCCATCAAGATAACATTAGCTTAAAGTAATAAAGTTGCTGCTGAAAGGTTTCACACCCATGTTGTGTATCTGGTTTTTGCTATGGCCTCGCCTGTTGTTGAGTTGCAACAACAACAGGGGACTGACCATATGTCTCACTCCCTAAGGGAGACCAGAGGTTGCTCCCAGGGCCCTGATGGCCCTCTGTGACAACACCTTTCAGGTAAATTTGTGTTGCTAGAGTAGCTCATTCCGTAGGTTTGCCGAATAGGCTCATGGTTGGTGAGTCATTCATCAAGAGGGAATATGGTACATAAGGTTCTAGGTTTTTTACAAGATTGGTTTGGCCTAAACTTAGCAGAAGTTAAAAGAACATAGGATAGAATGAGACTATTTTTTAATATGCGTTATGTGTATTTAATATAACATTGCCAAGTAGACGCCTCTTAAACTAGTTAATTTTACTTAGTGGTGTATTTACACACATTGCATTAGACTTTATTGATATGATTGAGAGAAAGGAGATAAAGTGCTATTGTCTAGTGATAAGTGACAGAGTCATACGAGGGTTATACCTGCTGTGATGCCAACAGAGTAGCTAACGGTCTGGTAAGGGAAATATTCCCTGGATTCGGAATCCCAGAAACCTTGTTTGTAGACACACGGCACCCATGTTACAGGAGATACCGTGACCCAAATTGTCCTTATAATAGGAATAGATCAGAAATTTGTATGTCTCTATTATCCAAAAAGTAATGGCTAAGGCCTAGATTAACAGGCTGAACCAGAGTAGAATGTATACATCTGGTGCCGAGGAGAATGTGAAGCAGCCCTTATAGGGGTACTGGGTCTAGCCCTCATGTGATGTTAACAGGCCGTCCCATGAATGTTCTGTATTATATGCCGATGACTGACAACCAGACTGACTAGACTGGAAGATGATCTGTTAAATTATATGTAGAAACTAACTTCTACTGTTAGGTTTTTGTATTTCTCGTATCTAGGAAAGCCCAGGAGGTCCCAGCCAGAGAGGACCGAGGAATGCCTATCCTAATCAGAGGGAAACTGAGGGAGCTCAGGGGAGAGAGGGGGATGAGACAGATGTAGAGATAGGTATCACAGAAATTTTAAAGGAACTATTGGTGAGACAGGGAGGCAAGGGAGTTGGAGGAAAGGATGAGGTAACAGGAGGTCTCCCTGCGAACCAGTGCCCATTGATAGCCTAACTAATCCATTAGCAGGCATAGATGGGGCAGTGCTCACATTAGATGTGTATAAACCATGGACAGAGAGCAGTTAAAGATAGTATTCCTCGCTGGAATGAGACCTGTAATGATTAGAAGCTGTTAAAAAAACATTGGTGGGAATATGGGGGACTGCACAACTGGTAGAAGTTAAAAGATATGTGATCCATCACAAGCAGAATGGAAAACAGGATCAAGCTAAGCATAGTGGAATTTTTTAATGATTGGAGAATAGTATTTGATCTCTAGGGAGTGAATCAGAGTGTGATAGAGCTCTAGGTGTAACAGATTTACACACCCTGCATAGTCAAGTGAGAGGGGAAAATATTTAGCTAACTATGATGAATTTGGCTAAATGGTTTTTTAGCATACCTGTACATCCTGTTAGCCAAGGGTGTTTTGGGTTTACCTTTTGGGGGAAGAAATTGCCATATATAAGGGGTTTTAGTAAGGCCGTACGGATTTTTTTACAAGCTATCACTAGTAATCTAGTAAAATTAGAGCCTCAAAGGAAACAGACATTTTGATTTATGTAGATGAAATTCTAGTGGCAAACACTACTGGTGTAGGATATGGATGGGATACACTGTAGTTGTTAAAGTATATGGTAGAACAAGGCCATAAAGTGAGCAAAAGGAAACTACAATTGTAGCAAACTGTGGTTGTGTATTGGAGACATACTATACCTTGAGAAGGGCTTACTCTGAACCCCTCTAGAAAAGAGACGATTTTGGGAGTACCAAGATGTATAAACAGATGATGAGTTTTAATTACTGTAGAGCCTGGGTGCTACATTCTGCTCTTAACACAGAGAGAATTAGAAATATGGAAAAAGGGATGGACAATCTTCTGAGATGATATTTGGCATAAGGGTGATTTGCCTATACTACCCAAGTCTTTGTTTAGATATGCAGCTATTTTGACACATGGGCGGAGTCATGTGTCAACAGGAAGAATGGTAGGAATAATCAGGAAACATTTCATGGTATAACAAGTTATCTAAAACATGTTGTTCCAGATGTGTGATTTGTGCACAGAGTAATCATCAAGGGAGGCAAAGGGCACCAAAAGGAGAGTTTCCTCAGGCAAGGTATCCATTCCAACAGCTGGAGATGGACTTTATAGAACTTACAAAGAGTGAGGGAAAGAAATGGTGATTGACTGTGATAGAAGTTAGATATTACCAGGAAGAAATATTGTTCATGTCATCCGCAATCGGCAGGTTTAATTGAACGCATGAATGGAACAATAAAAAGTAGACTAAGGAAGACCTATATAGGTATTGGGAGAAACTTGGTAAGATGAGTACCTATAGTGTTAATGACCATTAGAGTAACGGCAGACAGAGATGGGTTATCTTCCTCTGAAGAGGGTTTGGGAGACCATATAGAATGTAGAGTTAGGAGGACCAGAGTAGGCAGAGATAGACACTGAGAATACTCTGGCTGAATACATGAGAAGATTGTTTGATAATCGCACCCGTATGTTAAAGATTTTGTGACCTACAGGTGAACTGAAGGAGAGAGTGACCCACTCTATCCAACCAGGTGATGAGGTGCGGGTCCAATGATTGAAAAGGAAAGACTGGAAGCAGCCCGGTTGGGAAGGCCCCTACTAGGTCTTGTTGGAAACTGCCTATTTGCCGTTTAGATATGTTCAGAAAAAGAGCGACCTGGGTCCACGTTGCCCACTGCAAGGAGGTAAGAACGCATACAAACACTGCTGAACACACACAGAGTTAAGGAGCAGAACCGAGTACCAATAGGGTCCGGGGGTTACCTCCTTAACGAAGATTCCCTACCCTGACCTATCATCACTGTAGTGTGTTCCTAGAGGTGTGAGTATGGGGTGGAACTCAGCAGACTAAGGACAGGAGAGGGTTGGCGGTTCTTGGAAATATGGGGGACCCTGAGCTGCATCAGTCTTAATTTTGATACATCCAGATCCACCACTCACCAAAAATAAAAATGAAACTCTACCATGGGAATAATTAAAAGACAGACGACTCAGGATAAGGATTCCACTAGAAGTGAATATTATAACATAGTGGCCAGAGAGGGGCAGGATGTGGTTTTCAAAATAACTGTTCATACTTATGCATTATACCTCTGTACGGGACCTACTCCCAGTTGCCCTTGGGCTACAGTTTAAACATATTTGGGGAAAATATTAAGTAAAGGCGGTGAGCCAAGAGGATATTATACAAGTATTGGGCTTGCACGGATGACTATGGTTAGGATACCTGTATAGACGTAAATAGCACCAAAATTAACTGAGCAAAACAGAGGTGAAAACTGTACAGGGATGGGGTTGGCGAGATTGAAAGAGGCTGCTAACCCACCCCAGTTCACTCTGACTCCAGGGGAGTGTTATAGAATGACACCAGAGATTTGGGTGATTTTAATGGAGTAAGTCAGTAGTTAATGTTACTGATCGGAGTTCAGAGGCACAGGAGAAACTACTAAACCTTACAGCCTGGTAACAGATGTGTGATGGGCGTGTACCAGTAAAGGACGTATAAGGCAGACACTGCAAAAAGGGTGGGTAGGTACCTGCACCCCAGTCCTATTGGTCCAGCCAGTTAGAATTAGACACCAGAAACCAAGGAAAGGTTTAATCAGACGTAGGAGGAGTTTGGACAAGGAGGAGAATAGCCCTATCTGGATTGATGCGATTGGAATTCTTAGGGGAGTCCCTGATGAATATGAAGCTATGAATCAAGTAGGTGAAGGTTTCACGACGACATTCTTTTGGTGGGTGACGTTTAATAAACATGTGGATTGGATCAATTATATCTATTATAATCAGTAACGATTCGTAAATGGGACTAAGAATGCAGAGGAGGGGATCTCAGACCAATTATCCGCCACCTCGCTCATGACCTGGGAAGATAGGTTGGCTCTAGACATGATGTTGGCGAACCAATAGGGAGTGTGTAAAGTGTTTGGAGAACAATGTTGTACGTTTATCCCTACCAATACTAGCCCTGACGGGAGCATCACAAAGGCCCTCGTTGGCTTGGACAAATTGTCAGCAGAAATGAAGAGCATGGCTGGAGTGGAGAAAAGGGGGGTGTTCGCCTGGTTGGGTTACTGGTTCGGCAAGTATTCTTCTATGGTGGTTACGGGGTTTCTGACCCTTGTACTTGTGTTTTTGTTGTTAATGTGTTGTGGTGCCTGCTTCGTCCCTTGTCTCAGGAAGTCAGTGGTAAGAGTGGTGGAGGCGTCAGGTATGATGCCGTTGTTGCCGGTACAGGATAATGCAGATGACTCTGCTACTGACTCTGAGACAAAGTTGGATGATCCATGGTATGCCTAAAAGGGAAAGTACATGTGTGTTCTCTTTACAGATTTTATTCATTTCTTTTTACAGCTTATCCTTTTTACCTTTTGTTTTATTACTCATGTGATTGTTTACTCCTCCTAATGTGAAGGTAAAGGATTCCTGGGTGACTGGTAGTCAACTCAGTACATGTTCGGTGTAGAGGAGGAGTAGCAAGTTTTTATATTTTCATATCTTGTACCAGTTTTTATATTTTCATATCTTGTACCAGTTTTTATATTTTGATATCTTTCTTGTGTTTATGTTCTGTCTAAACTGTCATTTGTAGTGACACCATTGAATGGTGTCAAAAGGGGGAATCCTAAAATTCGCCTGCAATTTTATGGGGGTCCAAATGCATTTTGAAGTCACACCCAGAGGGTGTGAAAAGGGGGATTGTGGGGACCTGACCTTTTAGTTAATAACCTATTCATGCTTTGTTAACATAATATCAGGGTGTTGCTGTAGGTGTACTTGGCTGCTCGAAACAACAACTTTGCCCGGAGACAGAGCGCCAAGGGGTTGGGACCAACCCGTGCGCCAACGGATAGGCTGAGTAAGTCTAAACCACACTCAGCCTCTACCCTGACCGGTCTGTTCGGAAACCGGAACTAACTCTGTCTGGGGTATTTGAAGAAGAACACGTGAAACTGTAGTCAGTTCTCTGTTTGCCCTGCGAGGTGTTACAGTGAGCCCGTATACGAACCTTCATACTTATCATCTATACATTTGCATTTAATAAACTTAGTTTAGTTTGAAACAGCTCCTGATGTCTTATCTTATTCCAATACCAGATTTGAATTGACGCGATCTAACACTAGCCTAACTAGACTCAATGTGCTTGTGAAGGTTGGAGGATTCATTTTTAAAGCCCAGATCTCCGCGTTTCTGTTGAGGCAAAGGCAACATTTCATGATGATATTGTTGCCTGTTTTACGTTTGAAAATAAAAATGTCCTGAAATTGTGGCCAAGAGTCGTCAGGATTCGCCACATGTTGATCCTCTACTGGGCTGTTGATGTTCTGATGATGAGGAGGAGAGTAGTGGTGAGAACGGGTTACATTTGTCAAACTACATGATGAGCGCGAGTGAGTACGAATTGTCTTACAAAAATACCTGAAGATAACCTTTAACGATTTTTTACCGTTAAACGAAATGTAGCCGAGTAAAGAGTACTTTACTTGCTGAAAACAATACTTGAGTAAGAGTTGAAATTACAGCCCACAGAAAGTAACGCGGGAAAGTATTCGTTACTACAAATGCGTACTCATTTGCGTTACTTGTAACGCGTTACTACCCACCCCTGCTGACAGGTGTATAAAATTGAGCACAGAGCCATGCAATCTCTATAGACAAACATTGGCGGTAGAATGGTCTTACTGAAGAGCTCAGTGACTTTCAATGTGGCACTGTAATAGGATGCCACCTTTCCAACAAGTCAGTGTCAAATTTCGGCCCTGCTAGAACTTCCCGCAAAAATTGTCTGTCCTCTGTTTCAACACTTACAACTCTGGAAGCAACGTCAGCACAAGAAAGGTTTGTTGGGAGCTTCATGAAATGGGTTTCCATGGCCGAGCAGCCGCACACAAGCCATGCGTCGGCTGGAGTAGTGTAAAGCTCGCCGACATTGGAATCACGCTTCACCATCTTGCAGTCAGACAAACAAATCTGGGTTTGGCGGATGACAGGAGAACCTACCTGCCCCAATACATAGTGCCAACTGTAAGGTTTGAAGGAGGAGGAATAATGGTCTGGGGCTGTTTTTCATGGTTCCGGCTAGGCCCCTTAGGTCCATTGAAGGGAAATCTTAGTACACAGCATACAATGACATTCTAGAAGATTTGATACTTCCAACTTTGTGGCAACAGTTTGGGGAATGCCCTTTCCTGTTTCAGCATTACAATGCTCTTGTGCACAAAGCGAGGTCCATACAGAAACTCATAATAATGGCTGGAACAGAGCAAATGGAATGGCATCAAACCATGTGTTTGATAACATTCCACTGATTCCGCTCCAGCCATTACCACGAGCCTGTCCTCCCCAATTAAGGTGCCACCAATTTTCTGTGGTGTGGAAAAACTTGTCCTGCCTGCACAGAACACTGACCTCAACCCCATTGAACACCTTTGGGATGAATTGGAACGCCGACAGCGAGCCAGCCCTAATCGTCCAACACCCGACCTCACTAACGCTCTTGTGGCTGAATGGAAGCAAGTCCCCGCAGCAATGTTTCAACATCTAGTGGAAAGCCTTCACAGAAGAGTGGAGGCTGTTATAGCAGCAAGGGGGGGTGTTCAAAATGAGATGTTCAAAAGGACATCCAAAATCAAATGCTACACTTTTCAATTTGAGATCATGTTAATTTCAGTGTTTATTAACTTCCATTACGTTGTCTAATTCACTCAGTCATCATAAAATACCAAATAACAGGATGTGTGCAAATCAAGCAATATTATATGTATGCATATGTGTGTGTAGATACATGCATTTATTTTGTATAAGAAGCTATACATTCAATTTGTGATTATAAACAGAATGTACCTTAACGTTTTGTTCTAGAAATAAAATAAACATTCCACAGATATTAAAATGAGCTAAGTCTAAAATAATTACTTTTACAGTGAATTATTAGCTCAAACCTCTGCTTCTCGAAGACTCCAAACCCATCTCTGTCGCATGATTTCTACGTCACACTGCATCGCAGCTCGCTTTCCAGAAAATACTTCTGAGCTGAAGCAGCGAGTAGAGGGCGGCGGGTTTTCTGCAAGCTTAGCTCGCATTTTCTCCCTTTCAACAGGACCAAAGTCGACATTTTCCTTCCATTTAGTGTGTTGCTATTGCGTGGACTTCCCACGGAAAGAGACGGAGGACAGAGAGCTGGAAGATGACGTCTAGGACTATTGATTACAGTGTGTGGGACCACATCGAAGTATCGGATGATGAGGATGAGACTCACCCCAATATCGACACCCCGAGCCTCTTCCGATGGAGGCATCAGGTAGCTACGAGAACAGGCGATGTCTTCACTAAAATAATAATAATAATACATAAATAGCTACATGACTAGTCAGGCAGCTAGCGACAGTAGGTAACCATGTCAGAAACCCCTAGCTAGCTATCTCCTTAGACCCAGCCAGCTAATCGGCTAATCTAGTTAACTGGTCAGATAAAGTGACGTTAATCCAACTGGCTACAGTGCTAACGTTAGCTAGCTAGGTTTAGCACTGGTCCAGGGCGTTATCTAGGCTAGTCATTCAATATTTGGGCTGTACAGTAGTAGCCTAGTTGCTCAGTTTGTCCACAGCTCTAGCGCTGTCGTTCTGTCTCTCTTCCTGTCTCTCTTGCTCAATAAGAGTTTGTCCACACAGCCTGTGATGCATCTTAACCATGCAAGTACATCATCAGCTAATCCAGCAGAATTGTGCTAGGTACAATATCTTGCCTTGGACACAACGTTTGTTTATCTTATTTTTCTTTGGGATTGGGTTGGCGGATTGTATCTAACTTTTAAGTTGCATACACCGCCACCTACTGTACTGGAGGGTGAGTACAGTCACGGCCTAACTACATTCAAGTATCTTCATTAGTCCTGTTTCTCTAAGACGTTTGGTTAGCTAGCTAATAGGCTAACTTTTAAACAACAATGTTACAATCTCCCACCCCCTTTCTCCTCCCTCCACCCTTCCATGTCCATTCCATCTTTCATCTCTCCTCCACCCTCTCTCCACTTTTCTAATCTTCCACTACACCTCCCTCCATCCCTCCCTTCACTTTCCTCTCCTCCCCTCTTCTCTCCCTCCTAGGCACGTGTGGAGAAACAGGTGGCCTTCGAGGAGAAAGGAGAGGAGCTGGAGAGGAACATGGCAGAGTGTAAGAGACGTCTGGAGGAGGTGCAGTACAGAGTGAAGGAGTTAGAGGGGGTAGGAGAGGAGGAGGGAGAGAAGGAGGAGAGGAATAGAGAGCTGAGCAAAGCCCAGGCAGAGGAGAAGAAATACAGAAAGGATCAACGCTTGTGGGAGAAGAAGATGGAAGAACATCGGAGAGAGGAGAAAAAGATGCCTTGGAATGTTGACACCCTCAGCAAAGAAGGCTTCAGCAAGGTGAATGTTAGCATGTCGCTACACCCGCAATAACATCTGCTAAATATGGGTATGTGACCAATAACATGTGATTTTAGATTCACCACACCCTCAACAGAGGGCTTCAGCCAGGTGAGATAGAGATACAATACATTACTTTGTTGATGGATAAATCATGGCTTTCATCACTACCATGGATGTCACATGTTGTTCCTCTATTAGACTACTATCCACAGACAATATATCTTTCTCTCTCCCCTCCTCCTCTCCATCCCTTCTTTCCCCCAGAGTGTGTTGAACATCAAGCCGGAAGCGACAGAAGAGACGGAGGAACAGAAGGAGGAGGAACACCAGACCTTTGTGAAGAAACACGAGAAACAGATCAAACACTTTGGTGAGTTTCAACACAACTACACTATTTAATGTCTGTATCCCTGTCTGTCTCGACACAACACACACAACTACACTATTTAATGTCTGTATCTCTGTCTGTTTCAACACAACTACACTATTTAATGTCTGTATCTCTGTCTGTCTCGACACAACACACACAATTACACTATTTAATGTCTGTATCTCTGTCTGTTTCAACACAACTACACAATTTAATGTCTGTATCTCTGTCTGTCTCAACACAACACACAACTACACAATTTAATGTCTGTATCTCTGTCTGTCTCAACACAACACACACAACTACACTATTTAATGTCTGTATCTCTGTCTGTCTCAACACAACACACAACTACACAATTTAATGTCTGTATCTCTGTCTGTCTCGACACAACACACACAACTACACTATTTAATGTCTGTATCTCTGTCTGTTTCAACACAACTACACTATTTAATGTCTGTATCTCTGTCTGTCTCGACACAACACACACAACTACACTATTTAATGTCTGTATCTCTGTCTGTTTCAACACAACTACACAATTTAATGTCTGTATCTCTGTCTGTCTCAACACAACACACAACTACACAATTTAATGTCTGTATCTCTGTCTGTCTCAACACAACACACACAACTACACTATTTAATGTCTGTATCTCTTGTCTGTCTCAACACAACACACAACTACACAATTTAATGTCTGTATCTCTGTCTGTCTCGACACAACACACACAACTACACTATTTAATGTCTGTATCTCTGTCTGTCTCGACACAACACACACAACTACACTATTTAATGTCTGTATCTCTGTCTGTCTCGACACAACACACAACTACACTATTTAATGTCTGTATCTCTGTCTGTTTCAACACAACTACACAATTTAATGTCTGTATCTCTGTCTGTCTCAACACAACACACAACTACACAATTTAATGTCTGTATCTCTGTCTGTTTCAACACAACACACACAACTACACTATTTAATGTCTGTATCTCTGTCTGTCTCGTCACAACACACAACTACACTATTTAATGTCTGTATCTATTTTGGGCGGCAGGTAGCCTAGTGGTTAGAGTGTTAGGCCCGTAACTGGAAGGTTGCAGGATCGAATCCCCGAGCTGACAAGGTAAAAATCTGTCGTTCTGCCCCTGAACAAGGCAGTTAACCCACTGTTCCTAGGCCGTCATTGTAAATAAGAATTTGTTCTTAACTGACTTGCCTAGTAAAATAAAGGTTAAATAAAAAAAAAAAAAAAAAAAAAAAAATCTCTGTCTGTCTCGACACAACACACTATTTAATGTCTGTATCTCTGTCTGTCTCAACACAACACACACAACTACACTATTTAATGTCTGTATCTCTGTCTGTCTCGACACAACACACAACTACACAATTTAATGTCTGTATCTCTGTCTGTCTCAACACAACTACACTATTTAATGTCTGTATCTCTGTCTGTTTCAACACAACACACACAACTACACTATTTAATGTCTGTATCTCTGTCTGTCTCAACACAACACACACAACTACACTATTTAATGTCTGTATCTCTGTCTGTCTCAACACAACACACACAACTACACTATTTAATGTCTGTATCTCTGTCTGTCTCGACACAACACACAACTACACTATTTAATGTCTGTATCTCTGTCTGTCTCGACACAACACACTATTTAATGTCTGTATCTCTGTCTGTTTCAACACAACACACACAACACACTATTTAATGTCTGTATCTCTGTCTGTCTCAACACAACACACACAACTACACTATTTAATGTCTGTATCTCTGTCTGTTTCAACACAACACACACAACTACACTATTTAATGTCTGTATCTCTGTCTGTCTCGACACAACACACAACTACACTATTTAATGTCTGTATCTGTCTGTTTCGACACAACTACACTATTTAATGTCTGTATCTGTCTGTCTTGACACAACACACTATTTAATGTCTGTATCTCTGTCTGTCTCAACACAACACACACAACTACACTATTTAATGTCTGTATCTCTGTCTGTCTCGACACAACACACAACTACACTATTTAATGTCTGTATCTCTGTCTGTCTCGACACAACACACTATTTAATGTCTGTATCTCTGTCTGTTTCAACACAACACACACAACTACACTATTTAATGTCTGTATCTCTGTCTGTCTCGACACAACACACAACTACACTATTTAATGTCTGTATCTCTGTCTGTTTCAACACAACTACACTATTTAATGTCTGTATCTGTCTGTTTCGACACAACTACACTATTTAATGTCTGTATCTGTCTGTTTCGACACAACTACACTATTTAATGTCTGTATCTCTGTCTGTTTCAACACAACTACACTATTTAATGTCTGTATCTCTGTCTGTTTCGACACAACTACACTATTTAATGTCTGTATCTCTGTCTGTTTCGACACAACTACACTATTTAATGTCTGTATCTCTGTCTGTTTCGACACAACTACACTATTTAATGTCTATCTCTGTCTGTTTCAACACAACTACACTATTTAATGTCTGTATCTCTGTCTGTTTCAACACAACTACACTATTTAATGTCTGTATCTCTGTCTGTTTCAACACAACTACACTATTTAATGTCTGTATCTCTGTCTGTTTCAACACAACTACACTATTTAATGTCTGTATCTCCCGCTCTTCCCCCTCCTTCTCTCTCTCCCTCCCTCTCTTTCTAACCTGTGTGTGTGTAGGGATGCTGCGGCGTTGGGAGGACAGTCAGAAGTACCTGTCTGACCACCCTTACCTGGTGTGTGAAGGGACTGCTAACTACCTGGTCATCATGTGTATAGACCTGGAGGTGGAGGAGGTGAGGGGGTGTGTGCGTATGAGTGTGTGTGTTTGAGAGTTATTGTGTGTATCACTGTGTCGTTGTGTATGTTAACCTGTGTGTGTGTGTGTGTGTGTGTGTGTGTGTGTGTGTGTGTGTATAGAAACATGGTTTAATGGGTCAGGTAGCCCATCAGACCATAGTGATGCAGTTTATCTTGGAGCTGGCTAAGAGTCTGAAGATCGACCCTCGAGGATGCTTCAGACAGTTCTTCCAAAAGATCAAGGTAGGTGTGTGTTGCTTTTCTTCATTTTAAGGCCGGGATTCAATCATAGGCGCGTTTGTTGAATACAGACCAGAACGCTGCAGATGCAAAGCGCTGTTCTCTGTCGATTTTAAAGCCCCTTTGATTGAATCCCAGTTTAAGGGATTTTATGAGTTGCTGTTTAACTTCACGTGTGTATCCGTATATGTACTGTGTACAGGTGTATATGTACTGTGTACAGGTGTATCTGTATATGTACTGTGTACAGGTGTATATGTACTGTGTACAGGTGTATCTGTATATGTACTGTGTACAGGTGTATCTGTATATGTACTGTGTACAGGTGTATCTGTATGTCACACCTCTCTTTATCTCTCTCTCTCTCTCTCTCTCTCTCTCTCTCTCTCTCTCTCTCTCTCTCTCTCTCTCTCTCTCTCTCTCTCTCTGTGTCAGACTGCTGACCAGCCCTACCAGGAGGCCTTTACTGATGAGCTGGAGTCATTTAAAGAGAGAGTTCGAGGCAGGGCTAAGATCAGGATACAAAAGGTCATTTTCCCTCAAGAAAAATGTTTCTGGCTTCAGCTGTTTAAAAGTATTTATATTGTAGTGGGAGAAGTTCAAATGGCTATTTTACTCCAAAAACATTCAGACATACACACTTTTCTGGGACTATCAAAACAGAATACTAAAATACGAGACATTCGTCAGGTTCAAAATAAATATGAAATGATTTTGTTAAAGGCTATGGAGGAGTATGAGGAGGAAGAGAGACAGAACAGACTGGGGCCTGGTGGACTGGACCCTGTGGAAGTCTACGAGACTCTGCCAGAGGTAACACACAGAGAGACATCATCATCGTCATCATCATAATAGTCAGCAACCTATGACCACATATTCAGAGGAAGTGGTCGCCAACCCCAGTCTCCTTTTTTGACCTCTGACTTGTGATGTCACATCCTGTTTCACAGGAAATGAAGAAGTGTTTTGATGATAAAGACATCTCAATGCTGCAGGAAGCTATCGGCAAGATGGAGCCCATGGTGAGTGTCTCCTGTCTCTTCCTTCTCTCTCTCTCTCTCTAACCTGTATGTGTCAACATTTGCACCGCCTTGTGTGGTCGCCTGTTAAGCAGCTTCCATTTAACACACTCAGCGCTGCTGCCCCCCAGGAAAAAGTTTGATATTCTGGACGAGTTGAAAAGGCGACGGCGTGGATGCAGGGCAGGTCGGAAGTGTAAGGCAAAGCTGAGGAAGTACAAGCCGGCTATACCGTCTATCATTATGGGCAACGTGAGATCGCTACATTACAAGATGGACGAACTTGAGGGTCTGGTCCATGGGAAGCTAGCCTGTTGTGTTTTACAGAGACATGGCTGAATGATAACATCCCCATAGAGAACGTCACTATCGGTGGTTTCCGGACCATCAGAGCAGACAGGGATAGCGTCTCTTCCAGGTAAGGGTAAGGGAGGGGTCTGGCTTTATTAGTTAACAACAGATGGTGTAATCCGAGCCATATTACTCTTAAGGAACAGTTGTGTAGCCCGGACATTGCGCTGTTAGCCGTTAGCCTGAGACCCTACTATTTGTCGAGGGAATTCACGGCGACCATTGCTGTTATTGTTTACATCCTGCCCTCCGCTAACGCAAACACAGCGTGTGACGTCATCCACTCTGCTATCGCGAGGTTATAGACAGCGCATCCCAGTGCTTCAAACAGTTTGTGAAGTGCCCAACCAGTAATAATAAAACTCTGGACTTGTTATATGCTAATGTGAAGGATGCATACAACTCCACTGCACTCCGTCCCCTCGGTAGATCATATCACAACCTTGTCCACCTCACCTCACTCTACAGGCCTATGGTCCAACAGCAGCCAGCGACCACTAGGACCATTAGGAGATGGTCTCCGGAGGCGAATGAGGCCCTACAGGACTGCTTTGAAACTACAAACTGGGATGTGCTCTGTGAGGCTCAAGGGGAGGCCTGGAAAGGGCCCCTGTGCTGTGGAAAACATCCTGCCTCGTCCCAGTGCCCAAGAAGGAGCAACCCACTGTCCTGAATGACTTCAGACCTGTAGCGCTAACATCCCACATCATGAAGACCTTGGAAAGGTTAGTCCTCGCTCACCTCAGACCCCTGATGTGTACATCACTGCAGTTCGCATACCAGCGCAAGTTCGCATACCAACCAACAACTTCTGCAGCGGGCCTACTCTCACCTGGACAACGCAGGTTGCACTGTGAGGGTCATGTTTTTTGACTTCTCCAGTGCCTTCAACACCATTCATCCCCTGCTACTGGGTGAGAAGATGAAGAGGATGAAAGTGGAAGCACCCTTAGTCTCCTGGGTTACGGACTACCTGACTGGTAGGCCACAATTTGTGCAACTACAGAGCTGTGTGTCAGAACGGGCAGTGAGCAACACATGGGCCCCCAGGTTAACGGTCCTGTCCGCCTTCCTGTTCACCCTCTACACCTCGGACTTCAGATATAACTCTGAAACATGCCACCTATAGAAGTTCTCGGATGACTCCGCTATAGCCGGCGGCTATTAGACTATTTAATGCCCCACCGGGATGCCGTGCCGTCGGTAACATAGACCTGGAACTGTTGGTGTGTTAGGACCTAGTTTAACAATTATGCATCCATCCGTGAGTAACTCTGGTCTGTAATCACTCATTCACTCAGGACTTATTCATTCAAGACTGTATATACATATTAATGTACAGTTGTTATATCACATCACGTGCAATATTGTAAGTAATTATTGCCTGAATTTACGTTGTCATTCACTCAGGACTGCATATTAGTATCCTGTCAGTAGTATATTTTTTCATTGCTTTTAGTATATCAAATGTGCAATATTTGCATTTATCTGTAATTAAACCCTGAACTAAACACTTTATTTTAAGGATATTATTATTATTATTACCCTAAATTATATCATATGCACATTTGGCTATTTAAGTATCTCTTCCTGTCATTTAACTGTACAGTTAATGTAACCTTGCAAAATATTCACTTACCTGTTCATTTAACCAGTCTGTATATTAAGAAAACTATTATTACCCTCACTTATATCATACGCACATTTTAGCTATTTTAAGTATTTATCTGCCATTGACCTGTATAGTATAGTTAACCATGCAAATATTCCTTATTTATCTATATCAACTTGCAATATTTTATCATTTGTTTTCACATAACACAATATATAGTGTACATATTCATATTTTTGCACTCCAGACTTCTTGTATTTTATACTTTTTCATACTGCCGCACTATGTATCGTGTATCTGTCTTTTGTGTATTTTCGTTCTGGCATTTTGCACCTGCCCTGTGTTTTTTTCTTAGCTGCTTGGCGAAGAAATTTCCCCTCGGGGATCAATCAACCTACCTATCTATCAATCAACCTACCTATCTATCTATCCTTAGGAGGCAAAGGTCCACATGAAGAGGTGTATTGACTCGGGACTCTGGGTTCCCAACGCCAATACAGACAACGAAGATGAAGAGGAAAAGGAGGACAAAGAAGATGAGGAAGAACCAGAGGAGGAGGGAGAAAGGATTGTAATAGATTGAACTCTGACCCTTCTCTTAGACTTTTGACCTTTTCAGACCTAGCTACTCCCTTTATTAGCATTAGCTTGTCCTATTTAAAACATACTGTGAAGATGCTAACTTCCCTAGCATTAAATGGGCTAGTATTGCTAGCATTAGCCTGACCCATTGAAACCCTGCTCCGGGCCAGTATTTACAAAGTGTCTCAGAGTAGGACTGCTGATCTTGGATCTGTTTTGCTTTTTTTAATCATGAGCAAAATCATATGTACGTGAAAGGGGGGATACTAGTCAGTTATACAACTGAATGCATTCAACTGAAATGTGTCTTCCTCATTTAACCTCTGAGTCACAGAGGTGCGGGGGGCTGCCTTAATCGACATCCACGTCTTCAGCGCCCGGGGAACAGTAGGTTAACTGCCTTGTTCAGGGGCAGAACAACATTTTTACAGTGTCAGCTCAGGGATTCGATCCAGCAACCTTTTGGTTACTGACCCAACGACCGTACAAGGGGATCTTATCCTAGATCATCACTCCTATTCTGAGACGCTTTTTGAATATGTGCCTTGGGCGAAGTATCCCCAGATCTAGGATCAACTTCCTCAATCCTGATGCTAACCATTTGGGGAAAATGCTAAACTTCACCCTGCTGTCTCTTCTACCCATAATCCCATCTTTATATTTAACCCCCACCTCACTTCTGGTTTAATAGCACATGATCTGCTTTGATTTTGTTATTCATCCTTGTTGGTTTGGATTATAGGTGTAGCTCCACTCTCCGCTCCCTCTCCTTCTAGTCCCTCCCCTTCTAGTCACCTAGAACTCAGACCAGTCTTTTGAACTGTTACTTAGAACCGCTACCAATTGAGATCTACTCAACCCTGGTTTTAAACCCTCCAACCAATCTGACCTCCTTCCCCTCTGAACCAAACTCTCTCTCACTCTCAGGCCTCTCTCTGTCTCTCAGAATGGGTCAGACTGGTTCAAACCACTTTAAACCAAATTAAATTGGTTAACTGTGATCATGATCAGAGCTCCTCGCTGCATCTGGGACAGACTGGGAGTGGTCTGTCAGTTGACTGGAGCTGTTCATTCATTCATTCCTCAAAGAGAACTGAGTGGAGCTGTTCATTCATTCATTCCTATGAGCAGTCACTTGAATGGAGGGTTCCTTTCAGGAAGTGAGTGATGTATGTGTATATATGTGTGTGTGTATATATATATATATATATATATATATATATATATATATACAGTCTTATGCAAAAATTTGGTTTCAACATTATGGTTTAGGGGAAGGCTACAAAAAGCATTCGCAGAGATGTAAGCTGTCAGTGTCCACTGTGAGGAACATAGTGAGGAAATGGAAGACCACAGGCAGAGTTCTTGTTAAGGCCAGAAGTGGCAGGCCAAGTAAAATATCGGAGAGGCAAAGGCGAAGGATGGTGAGAACGGTCAAAAACAGACCACCTCCAAAGACCTACAACATCATCTTGCTGCAGATGGTGTCACTGTGCATCGTTCAACAATTCAGCGCACTTTGCACAAGGAGAGTGATGCGGAAGAAGCCTTTTCTGCACACGCCACAAACGCATATTTGGACAAGCCAGCTTAATTTTGGAATAAGGTGCTGTGGACTGATGAAACAAAGATTGAGCTATTTGGTCATAACAAGGGGCGTTATGCATGGCGGCAAAAGAACACAGCGTTCCAAGAAAAACACTTGCTACCCACAGTAAAATTTGGTGGGGGTTCCATCATGCTGTGGGGCTGTGTGGCCAGTGCCGGTACTGGGAATCTTGTTAAAGTTGAGGGTCGCATGGATTCCACTCAATATCAGCAGATTCTTGGGAATAATGTTGAAGAATCAGTCACAAAGTTGAAGTTACGCCGGGGCTGGATATTTCAACAAGACAACGACCCAAAACACTGCTCAAAATCTACCCGGGCATTTATGCAAAGGAACAAGTACAATGTTCTGGAATGGCCATCCCAGTCCCCAGACCTGAATATCATTGAGAATCTGTGGGATGATTTGAAGCGGGCTGACCATGCTTGGCAACCATCAAACCTAACTGAACTGGAGATGTTTTGTACGGAGGAATGGTCCAAAATACCTTCATCCAGAATCCAGACACTCATTAGAGGCTATAGGAAGCGTCTAGAGGCTGTTATTTTAGCAAAAGGAGGCTCTACTAAATATTTATGTGATTTTTCTGTTGGGGCCCAAATTTATGCACCTGTCTAATTTAGTTTTGATGCATATTGCACATTTTCTGTTAATCCAATAAACCTCATTTCACTACTGAAATATTACTGTGTCCATCAGTTATTTGATAGATCAAAATGAAATTGCTGATCCAAACACCCAATTATTTATAAATCATGGAAATTGTCAGGGGGGCCCAAACTTTTTCATACGACTGTAGATCATCCATATAACTACTGCTGTACATACTGTATTCTGGACATAGTTCATCCTATACAGTGGGGAGAACAAGTGTTTGATACACTGCCGATTTTGCAGGTTTTCCCACTTACAAAGCATGTAGAAGTCTAATTTTTATCATAGGTACTCTTCAGCTGTGAGTGACGGAATCTAAAACAAAAATCCAGAAAATCACATTGTATGATTTTTAAGTAATTAATTTGCATTTTATTGCATGACATAAGTGTTTGATACATCAGAAAAGCAGAACTTAATATTTGGTACAGAAACCTTTGTTTGCAATTACAGAGATCATACGTTTCCTGTAGTTCTTGACCAGGTTTGCACACACTGCAGCAGGGATTTTGGCCCACTCCTCCATACAGACCTTCTCCAGATCCTTCAGGTTTCGGGGCTGTCGCTGGGCAATACAGACTTTCAGCTCCCTCCAAAGATTTTCTATTGGGTTCAGGTCTGGAGACTGGCTAGGCCACTCCAGGACCTTGAGATGCTTCTTATGGAGCCACTCCTTAGTTGCCTGGCTGTGTGTTTCGGGTCGTTGTCATGCTGGAAGCATCTTCAATGCTCTTACTGAGGGAAGGAGGTTGTTGGCCAAGATCTCGCGATACATGGCCCCATCCATCCTCCCTTCAATACGGTGCAGTCGTCCTGTCCCCTTTGCAGAAAAGCATCCCCAAAGAATGATGTTTCCACCTCCATGCTTCACGGTTGGGATGGTGTTCTTGGGGTTGTACTCATCCTTCTTCTTCCTCCAAACACAGCGAGTGGAGTTTAGACCAAAAAGCTCTATTTTTGTCTCATCAGACCACATGACCTTCTCCCATTCCTCCTCTGGATCATCCAGATGGTCATTGGCAAACTTCTGACGGGCCTGGACATGCGCTGGCTTGAGCAGGGGGACCTTGCGTGCGCTGCAGGATTTTAATCCATGACGGCGTAGTGTGTTACTAATGGTTTTCTTTGAGACTGTGGTCCCAGCTCTCTTCAGGTCATTGACCAGGTCCTGCCGTGTAGTTCTGGGCTGATCCCTCACCTTCCTCATGATCATTGATGCCCCACGAGGTGAGATCTTGCATGGTGCCCCAGACCGAGGGAGATTGACCGTCATCCTGAACTTCTTCCATTTTCTAATAATTGCGCCAACAGTTGTTGCCTTCTCACCAAGCTGCTTGCCTATTGTCCTTTAGCCCAACCCAGCCTTGTGCAGGTCTACAATTTTATCCCTGATGTCCTTACACAGCTCTCTGGTCTTGGCCATTGTGGAGAGGTTGGAGTCTGTTTGATTGAGTGTGTGGACAGGTGTCTTTTATAGAGGTAACGAGTTCAAATAGGTGCAGTTAATACAGGTAATGAGTGGAGAACAGGAGGGCTTCTTAAAGAAAAACTAACAGGTCTGTGAGAGCCGGAATTGTTACTGGTTGGTAGGTGATCAAATACTTATGTCATGCAATAAAATGCAAATTAATTATTTAAAAATCATACAATGTGATTTTCTGGATTTTTGTTTTAGATTCCGTCTCTCACAGTTGAAGTGTACCTATGATAAAAAGTACAGACGTCTACATGCTTTGTAAGTAGGAAAACCTGCAAAATCGGCAGTGTATCAAATACTTGTTCTCCCCACTGTATATATATACTGTGTGTGTGTGTATATATATATATGTATATATATATATATATATATATATATATATATATATATATACTGAACAAAAATATAAACGCAACATGTAAAGTGTTGGTCCCATGTTTCATGAGCTGAAATAAAAGATCCCAGAAATGTTTTCTCTCAACTTTTGTGCACAAATGTGTTTCCATCCCTGTTAGTATGCATTTCTCCTTTGCCAAAATAATCCATCCACCTGACAGGTGTGGCATATCAAGAAGCTGATTAAACAGCATGATCATTACACAGGTATACCTTGTGCTGGGGACAAAAAAGGCCATTATAAAATGTGCAGTTTTGTCACACAACACGATGCTACAGATATCTTGAGGGAGTGTGCAATTGGCATGCTGACTGCAGGAATGTCCACCAGAGCTGTTGCCAGAATTTAATCTGAGTGAGTGAGAGAGTAAGTGAAGGTGAGTGAGAGTAGGTGAGTGTGTGAGTGAGAGTGGCTGGTTTGGGTTGAGCTTTTCCTCCCCATCCAACTAGGCAGGACTGCATTGAGCTCAAGTGTGTGTGCGTGTCTTATCAGGGGGGTGTGGGGGGAGGGAGGCTTGGGGGGAGGGGAGATTGGGGGCGACCACTGTAGAAAGAGGGAGGTGGGAGAGAAGGGGGGAAACTAGGGGGAGGGGAGCTGCGGGTATTATTCATGAGTCTGCCAGGCGTTTTCTCTTTCTTCACTGTGACACACTGGTACTCTGCAGAGGGAGAGAGAGGAGGGAGGGAGGGAGAGAGAGAGAGAGAGAGAGAGAGAGAGAGAGAGAGAGAGAGATATAGTTGAAGAGAGAGAGAGAGAGAGAGGAAGACAGAGAGAGATATATATATATATATATAGAGAGAGAGAGGCAACGAGGGAAACCGAGACAGAGAGTGGAGGCTGAGCGCATCTCTCCATTGATCTTGAACCGATCAAGGTGAGTGTTTTTTCCTCCCACAACCCTGCAGTGTCTCTCTCTCTCTGTGTGTGTGTGTGTGTGTGTGTGTGTGTGTGTGTGTGTGTGTGTGTGTGTGTGTGTGTGTGTGTGTGTGTGTGTGTGTGTGTGTGTGTGTGTGTGTCTGACAGACGT